>JAWNNB010001727.1:0-600000 GCA_035043285.1 Drosophila subsilvestris | reverse complement strand
GCGAACGGATGATTTTCACCACTTGACCACGCTTAGGACCATAGTAACGAGCCACTGAATCGCCGGCCTGGATTCGCATCAACATGTTCTCCTTCAGCTTGTATCGACTGAGCAGCTCCTGCTTATCCTCCACGGTCATCACATCACCACATGCTCCGGCACCAGTTCGTGTTCAGTGATGCTGATCAGCAGCTCAGACTCGAGAAACTGTTCCAGAATGTACTTGGGGGCCATGCCATGTTCACGAGCGATTGCTTGGCCGAGGGCGTCATGTCGCCCTGGACCACAACGATGGCTCGAAGAATGTTCTCTTCCTGCATTCGGGTGCAATAGGTTTTGATTGTCTTGATGCCAATTTTCGGCTCCTCCGGGAAGAACACAAACATCTTATCAGTGGGCTACCAGCACAATGAGATCGGAGCTCGCCGGCCTTTTTTCACTTGGCTTGTCACCAAACAGCAGTCTTTGAACTGCTCCAGCGTCTGGTCCAATTCGTCCTGCGTCACCAAATATCCGCGATCGTGACTCAATTGCATGATCGTCATGCGAATGCGCCAAAGTTTGTATGTTTCAGCCTCGTCATCCATGGCTTTTTAACTTTTTTAATTTTAATGCAGGCGGAAGCTGCAGTGTGACCGCGGATTTATCGTTCAAATATACAGCCTGAACCTCCGAAATCTACCGTAAAATACCAACAAAAATTTATAAAATATAATCGTTTAAATAAACTATAAAAACAATAACTTTTATAACATAAATACCCTTGCTGCAGGACGAAAATTGTATACTTTTCGATGCACTCTTTGCTGAGCAGTGTATATAAATATTTAGTTAATAACTATGGCAACTATATGAGAAACGTATAATTTACAATTAAATTCCCATTAAACCAGAGAGGAAGGCTTTATACCCTTGAAGATCGTTCGTTTTTATGTCAGCTATATGACATGGGGATCTAAATAAACACAGAAATGGAAACTGGGGTACTATTTTGTGGGTGAAGAGACACATCCTGCTTTGCTAGATAAAATCGATATATCCCCATCCAAGGGTGTAATCCTATCAATAAGATCCTGCACATTCTGTAATCTAAACAGGAGATGTGAAATTTGGTGCTTCAATAAAGTTCCCTGCAGAGCTTTCAAAGCTTCCGGTCTCCGCGGAGAAGAGTGTCTGCTGAATGCGCAGCTTGGCCCAGGAGCGGCTGTACGGATTGGTTATCTGCCGCAGCTGCGAGGCAATGCTTTGGCCAAAGTGCGTCATATCATCATCGGGATGTGGTGTGGCAGCTGCCACTGTCACTGGTGGTAGTGGTGGTGCTAGTACTGGTGCTGGTGGATCGACCTGCTGCTGCTGTTCCGACTCCGGCAGAAGGTTGCGGCCCTGTGCAGCTTCTGGAAATTTGTAAAAAAGTTTGCGCTGCTGCTGTGCATTTGGTTGGCTCTGAGCTGTGAGCTCTTCCTGTGCCTGTGTATTTTCCTCTGAAATGGAATCATCAATAGTAAGGTCGTAGTTCAATCGGCGTGCGCTGGCATTGGGCGTGGAACTTTGCCACAAGCTGCGACCATCGGGAGCGGACCGGGCCACAGGATGCCGCCTGGCGCTTTCCGTATTGCTCACATCATCCGTTTCGTCACCACCCGCCGCCTCTATGGCATCCTCGCTCATACTGATGTCCGAAGTGGCATTGAAGAGGATTCTGCTTGCTGGATTCACCGCTGGTATTTTCTTTCGCTGTGGATGTGGATTATGTGCATAAGAGAGGGCGTCTCCATAGATAAACTAGAGCTCGGGTTGGGTACTCACGTTCCTGCCATGGGAATGCGAAACGTTGCTCAGAAAGGAATCGGCCAGATTGAACCAAATGAGCTTCGTGTCGTAGGGCTTGTCCTGCTCCTTGAAGCGCCTGCGAGTGCCCAGCTCCTTGGAGTAGACGGTGCGTATGCTCTTGATTTTCCGCTTGATATCGTGGATTGACAGCTGTGGAATGTTGAGGGCCCCGATCATCGCAGTGTAGGCCTCCTCCCGGGCCACACGACTCTTGTAGGTTTCCAATTGGGGGTTGTACAAGCAAGGCTGCTGCTTGTACGCCTCCAAGAACTTGCTGATTGAAATGTTGCCGTCGCCCAATTTCGACATGGCCACAGTTTTTAGTTTTCAGTTTTTGCACAGGACTAGAAGGTACAGAAGGTACACAACAAAAATTTTTGTTTTCTTGAAGCTTTTGTTGTTGGTTCGCTCATGAACGAACTGATTCACTTCAAAAAATACTATAAAATACTATCTGGGCAAGCTGCAAGGTGTGTGGGCCAGAGAGGGAACACTTCGAATGAAGTAGTTCACGGAATATAAATTAACAAACCAACTATAGCAAAATAATATAGTTTTTGTGTAGAGCTTACAGATTCTTATTCTCTTTTGCCTGTGATTTTGTATTTGGAGGTTTCTCGTTATGTTTTCTATGAAACGATAAGTCAATTGTTGAAAAAAAACAATCGACCTATCGCACAATACAATTCTAAAACCAGCGGTAGTGCCATCGATGGTTGTGCAGATCTACGAACAGAGTGACCGTTGAAAGTATATAGCTACTCTTCGAGATATTTTGACATCTAAATTGAGGTATATTAACGGAATATTAGTATATTATAACGGTATGTTGCATGAATTTCATCAATCTATTAAGTATCAAATTTAAAATTATGGGAAAGAACATAGGCTATCTTTTAAATAAAAATCGTTCCATTAAATGCAACAAGATTTCTAGTCCATCATGGTATGTTTTGTAATGGGGTGCATTTTATCATGCATGCGATGCATTTTGTGGGCCGTTATGACTGTTGTACATACCCACCATCATATTCTTCAGCAATTTCCCGCGGGGAAATTCTAGAAGCTCTGTTAAAAAGCTTGTAGTGCAAAATGGAAATTTATAAGCTTTCTTC
Organism: Drosophila subsilvestris; assembly: GCA_035043285.1. Taxonomy (NCBI): domain Eukaryota; kingdom Metazoa; phylum Arthropoda; class Insecta; order Diptera; family Drosophilidae; genus Drosophila; species Drosophila subsilvestris. The sequence goes on along the minus strand of JAWNNB010001727.1, from coordinate 597,055 downwards.
ATTAAAATAAGCTAGATGGCTTAATATGGATTCATCTATCCGATGAAATCCCAACTAGCTTGCAAGACTAAATCGAATGTCAAAATTGAGGAACATGATTTTCTTCGGTATATTTTTGAGGGTCAGACGGTATATTTTATCGACAAATCTGCGGTCACACTGTCTTCGAACACGTGTAAATGTGTGTGTTCCGTTCCCCCTCTAAGCGGCCCAGCACCAGTCCAGACAGCCGATAATTTGCGAGCCAGCGTATTAAGACTTCGATCCGTTCCTGTTCGCGACACCTCTATTATTTATTAAAAACTAAAGGTAAGTAACTGCACAGCCAAAGCTATGGAAAATTCAATAACGTGCGTATCCCACACACATGCACTTTTCTTGCCCTGTGTCTGTGTTTCTGCGAATGTCGTTCGTCCGTGGGCCGTGCGTGTGTGTGAGTCAAGTGTGCGTTGCGCTACAGTGGCAAGGTGGTAGGTAGATCGACAGTAGTGTTGTCTAGCGCGTGTACGTACACGAGTGCTGCAATTTTCTTTTTGCACCTTTTCTTTTGGTTTCCCTCCTTTCTCCGACTGTCCGTTGCAGCAACGGAATTCCTTGGTATTGTGTGTAGTGGCTTGGTTAACTGTGAACAGTGAAGTCATCGTGAAGCGCGCGGGGAGGCAAGGCAGACGCGACGCGACGCGGCACACGAAGTTGTCCGCTCAGCAACAGTGAAACCCGCAAGCACACGCCGAAGGCACAGTGGAAATTTTTCCGTTTTTGCTGACGCTGTCTAAATTTAAAATTGAGACCAAACCAAACATTTTCTGAAACAGTTGTTCGCTTCGCTGCGCTGCGCTGTTCAGGTGCAAGGTGGTGGGTTGTGGGTGGGGATCACATCTACATACTTATGTAGCGTCTTTGCTCTTGGTGCTGGAGAGGAGCGGCGGGACGCCTGAAAGCGTGCTGCACATGCAAACGCAAGTGACCCTGATTACGCAGAGCTGCTGGCAGCCCTGCCTGTGCACCGTTACATGACCTTGTCGTAGCAAGCGCTGTAATTCGGGAAACATAAATATCTTTTAAATATTTTTTTTACATACAGTAGCCCTGATTTTATTGGCATCTCGGCAGTGTTCCGGAGTCAGTATAAGGCGACCCTTTGGCCTGGAAAGATTAAAAGATTGAATTAGAAAATACTCGGCAAACAAAAACTCAAAATATAGTGTAATAGTGTAATATATTTTTCTGTGTGTGTTTTGGCAGCTTGAAGAATGAACTCAAAGAAACGCGATGCGCAGCGCAAGAAGGATGCCCGCAACAAGAAGATCCAACAGATTCCCTCCACCAAGAAGGACAACAAGCCGGAGCGCGAACTGACGGAGGAGGAGAAGCTGTGCGCCAAGCTCGAGGAGGAGGCCCGCATCAGTGCCGAGGCCCGCTCCTGCACCGGCTCCCTGGCTGTGCATCCACGCTCGCGCGATGTGAAGATCGCCAACTTTTCGATCACGTTCTTTGGCTCCGAGCTGCTGCAGGACACCATGCTAGAGCTGAACTGCGGCCGTCGCTACGGCCTGATCGGTCTCAATGGCTGCGGCAAGTCCTCGCTGCTGGCCGTGCTGGGCGGTCGCGAGGTGCCCATTCCGCCGCACATTGACATTTTCCATTTGACGCGCGAGATACCGGCCAGCTCGAAGAGCGCCCTCCAGTGCGTCATGGAGGTGGACGAGGAGCGCATCAAGCTCGAGAAGCTCGCCGAGGAGCTGGCCATGAGCGAGGAGGACGATGCCCAGGAGCAGCTTATCGATATCTACGAGCGTCTCGACGACATGTCCGCCGACCTGGCCGAGGTAAAGGCCGCCCGCATCCTGCACGGTCTTGGCTTTGACAAGGCCATGCAACAGAAACAGGCCAAGGATTTCTCTGGTGGCTGGCGTATGCGCATCGCCTTGGCCCGTGCCCTGTTCGTGAAACCTCATCTGCTCTTGCTCGATGAGCCGACCAATCACTTGGATCTGGACGCTTGCGTGTGGCTGGAGGAGGAGCTGAAGACATACAAACGCATCCTTGTGCTCATCTCGCACTCGCAGGACTTCCTCAACGGCGTCTGCACCAATATCGTTCACTTGACCGCCAAGCGCCTCAAATACTACACCGGCAACTACGAGGCCTTCGTGCGGACGCGCATGGAGCTGCTCGAGAACCAGATGAAGCAGTACAACTGGGAGCAGGACCAGATATCGCACATGAAGAACTACATTGCCAGATTCGGTCACGGTTCCGCCAAGTTGGCGCGTCAGGCGCAGTCCAAGGAGAAGACCCTCGCCAAAATGGTCGCCCAGGGCCTAACCGAAAAGGTGTCCGACGACAAGGTGCTCAACTTCTATTTCCCCTCGTGCGGCAAGGTGCCCCCACCTGTGATCATGGTGCAGGTAAGCGCATCGATCCATCCAATCATTAATCGCACATCCACACATATCTCTCTAATCTCTCACGTGCCCCCCACCCCCTCCCCTTTTGTAGAATGTGAATTTCCGGTACAACGATGAAACGCCTTGGATCTACAAGAATCTAGAGTTTGGCATTGATTTGGATACGCGTCTCGCTCTGGTGGGACCCAACGGAGCTGGCAAGTCGACGCTGCTGAAGCTGCTGTATGGGGATCTGGTGCCCACCTCTGGCATGATCCGCAAGAATTCCCATCTGCGCATCGCTCGCTACCACCAGCATCTGCACGAGCTGCTCGATCTTGATGTCAGTCCGCTGGAGTACATGATGCACGCCTTTCCCGATGTCAAGGAGAAGGAGGAGATGCGCAAGATTATCGGCCGCTACGGTCTGACCGGTCGCCAGCAGGTATGCCCCATTCGCCAGCTGTCGGATGGGCAGCGTTGTCGTGTGGTCTTCGCCTGGCTCGCCTGGCAGGTGCCTCATCTCCTGTTGATGGACGAACCGACCAATCACTTGGACATGGAGACAATCGATGCCCTGGCCGATGCCATCAATGACTTTGATGGCGGCATGGTGCTAGTTAGTCACGATTTCCGTTTGATCAATCAGGTAAGAGATTAATTAATCGAGATGGAGAAGATTCACGATGGAGGCTTATGGATGATTGAAAATTTCCAGGTGGCTGAGGAGATTTGGGTGTGCGAGAAGGAGACGGTGACCAAGTGGAAGGGCGGCATTCTCGACTACAAGGATCATTTAAAGAACAAGATCACCTCGGAGAACGAGAGGAAGGCCAAGGCGGCAAAGTAGAGAGAAGCTACAGATAAAAAACAACACACATTAGTTACATACAAAAGGTACACACACACACAACCACACCGCAACACACCACAACACACAGCACACATACGGACATTCAGGCAAACGCTCCTTCTGCGCTAAATCAATATATACAGCCCATTCGATGACAATCTCATGGGGATCGCTGCGCTGCCTCCCCCCCCTACGATTATCCCCTGCGAAATTACGATTTGAGTTTACACTACGCTATAGTCAAGTCATGTAAACAGCCCAACCATACATACATACATACATATATTGAAATTCCCTTCCTATAAACCAACACACACAAACACACACGAGCAAAAGAGAGTCCGAAACTCAACAAGAATATACACAAATTTTTAGCTGAATTTTTTCTTTTTTATGTGTCGAATTAAATTAAAAATAAACATTAAAAATGTATAAATATTTATATATATATATATATCGTATATATACATACTATATACATACATATATCAATCATTCAATCATATGTGGAGTAGTCGTCGGAGAGGAACAAACAAAACAAAAGAAAACAGAAAAACAACAATAACTAAACAAAAAAGAAAAGAATAGAATAGAAAGAAAGAAAAAAACTACAAAAAACTGCTTGTGATCTTGCGCTTATTCGTGATTTCGTTTAATTCTCCGCTAGGTTTCAATATATATACTTATAAATATATATGATTTTTTTTTTTGTAATTTATTTACGCTTTAACGATACGAGTATATACACATGATAGATACGATATATACACCACAGATCAGATATATAAAATACAAGATCAAGTTAAAGATAAAGTTAATAGATACAACAACAAAATATACTACTACTATATGTAATTAAAGTTCTGATTAAGAAGCCAGAGAGTGACAAAACAAAACCAACCAACAACCAAAATGTGTGTAAAGAGAAACAAAAAAAACAAAACAAAAACAAAGAAAAACCATACCGAGATGATACTGCCCATACCCCCCGTTCCGTCCCATCCCGACGAATGAGGGGGTTCAGGCGTTCAGCCGTTGCTTAATAATTTCAATATTCAATATACGATTTGATAGCGGAATTCCAATGAATTCGAGACGTTCGAAAGAGAGTATTCGTATTCGAGACGTTCGAGTATTACAATACAAAATAATAACTAAAAATATATTAAAACAAATTACAACAGGAAGAAGAAAGAAAGAACAGAACACAGATATTATTTATAGGTTATTTAACAAATTGGAAGAGTTTTTTATATACGAGTATGCCACAAAGATACATACATACATATATACAAATACAAATACACGTACACCCGCAACCTCACAAACACCCAAACAAAAACAACAGCAATCTATGCCTAATGCTAGACCTAGACAGACGATGAATGATTTTAAGCAAAAAGCAGTTAATGTATAGGTTAAAGGTTATGTCAAATCCATTAGCCAGCAGCAAAACAGTTGCTTGAGACAAGGTAATAAACGAAATATTTGACCAAAAAAAACAATCGATTCATTTACTCATTCAAGGGGGGAACACAGAATGGGCATATCACGTGCATAAAGTGTTTCTGGGATGTTTCCAGAATTTCCTTGATTCCCACGGAGGTTATATTTCTTGTGTGTTCATTCCATTTCTCTCAAGGTAAAAGGAGTTTCTATTATAGCTATTTTATTTCTTCTATTTACAATAAAGGAACATATGGATTGTTATCCTTCCTTTGGAAGTTCTCTCCACTACCAGATTACCAGCCTATTTTCCGTAGCAAACGTGTACCCTTTTACACTTGCCTAAAGAGTTCCATAACCTTAGAATATATCATATAGAATGGATTCTTCGAGTTTTAACCCAAAACAAAAAAGAAGTCGAATGTTCTTTGAGGTAATCTCCATTTGCTTTGCTTTATTGTACAATTTTCAAATCTGTGTGCTTTTAGATGATTTAACATTTGTTGTTAGCGCATTTATGTATCATATATGATTCCCTTTATTGCTGTATTTTTTTCATATATGTACATATGTACATTAGGCTGGGCCAAAATTGGACCAACAATTTTTTTTTGTTTTTTGAAAGGGACACGCCCCAGTTCTGTTCTTTGTTATTTAATAAAATTATACCATTTTTTAAATTTTTAGTTTAATGTTTAGGGGTTGCTACCACGAATAGAAAATTAACTTTTTTGTTGACTATGGAAAAAAAAAATTAATTCGTCGGTTTTTTTCAAATAATATTGAAACTTAGAAACTAGTTAATATTGATAATAAGGTGCTTTTATTTATTTTTTTTAGTTAACGTAAAAAAATTAGCTATTGGTAAAAATCAGGAAGTTCAGCGTAGTTTCATATATTTAGTTAACATGTTCGGAAAAACTTGTGCAGGTTTTTTGGGTTCCAATAACTGACTAATGCCGATAATAATGGTATTAATATATATGCAACAGATTTCAGCGCATTTTCGAAATTATTACAAAAAAAAAGTTTGTTTAAAATGTTCTGGTTTAAAAATTTTTTGAAATTCGGTAGCAACCTCTAAAAAATAAAATAAAAACATGTAAATTACTATTATATTTAGGGTAACAAAACTAGGGGGTGTCCCGTTTGAATTTCGGGAAAAAATTTTTTTGGACCAGCCTAATGTACATATACCCTTGCAGAGGTTAATTACTACAGGGGGCATTTAATTTTCTATTTCAACTAAACTCTGCTTCAGGCCATCTATTTGTGGTCTTTATGGTTGATGATGCAATGGATCGCAGCCCTATATCACTATAGCTGCCATTATTATTATTATAATTACAAGGCCTTGTAGCACTTCGACCATGCATCATGTATGATCTTTTGTACCGACCAGTAGGATTATGTGGAAGATCGCTGTATGTTTAGGGTTTCAATGAAGTGAAGCACTTTGGTGGGCACTATTTCCTTCTACAGAGTGCAAGGCATGTTCCAATTCTCCCTGCTTTATTTCACATAATATACAGGAGTCAATCTCTAACAGTTTCAACATTCTTGGGGTTGATATCTCAGTTGCCATAGGAAGAAACTGGATTTTTGCATTGCAATTAAATATTTCGCCCAAAAAGTATACAAATCGGATGTCTATATAATACAGCTGCTATGGGATCAAACGGTCAGATATATTTTGAATTTCTATAGAAATTCATATTCAACAGCAGACAGAATAGAACAGAAATAGCATTAATCAACGTCCAACTGCAAGGGTATTATACATATGTACATACATATATACTTCGGTGCACCGAAGTGCTCTTTCCTCTCCCTCACCAGCATTCATTTATGATTTCTGTTTTGTGGTTCGTTTTCTCGTTTCTTGCGTGTACGAGTGGTAGGCACGTTCAAAGGTTGAATGGTAGACTTGGTTACACTTAAGCGATACTAGTTACGTGTGCTAATGCTAATCAATAATCGTAATAAAATAATCATATATATGTATGTATGTATGTATGTATCGTATCATATACTACAATGCTACAATCCATGATACACGCACGGTGCCGTGGCGAGCCGTGCTCGCTCCCGGCTAGTACACTGTGGAGAGGTCCGCGTAGATGAGTTTAAGCAGCTGGCGCTCGGCAGTGCTTGCCGAACTAAATTCGGCTGCAAAGTCACGGAGCAGATGCTTCAGATCGCACATTTTTCGCTCGACCCAGGCACAGATGATCTCGGCCAAGGCGTACTGCTGCTGCTGGGGAACAAAGGCGCCGGGTCGCTCCACCAGCTCACTGTTGTAGCCCGGACAGGGGCTCGCCTCAAACTGGGCGAGGCTGTAGTAATGCTCGATGAGCTTAATGTGGGCAGGCGATTGCCGGGCAGGCGGCAGATTCAGGTGGACCAGCAGCAACAGACGCAGGACCTCCACGCGCCTGAGCAGTTCGCTGTACATCAGTGCCCCCCGCCGCTCGTATATGTTGTCCACGATGTCGTCATAGTGCTGGAGTGCACTGCGGTAGTCCTCGCGCTGCGTGCTCAGGTCAGCGCTCATTTCCAGGTCGTGGATTTGGTGGGTGGGCGAGGCGAAGCTGCTGGTGCTGTCCAGCTGCCGCTGCAGTTGCTGCAGCTCGCGGAGAATGGCCGCCTTGAAGACGCAGCCGTCCACAACGCGCTCCGCTGCCTTGTGGTAGCAATGGAGGGCACCCTCCCGGAAGCCACTGTGCTGGGTGCGCAGGTGGAGGAGCCCGAACTCGTTGTGGGCCTGCAGGAAGGCACGGGCGGCCCTCACATATGCCTCGGACTCGCGCTGCGGAGCCCCCCCAAAGGACTCGCACTTGGCATAGCCAATGTGGCACATGGCCGCATACTGCATAATGCCCGACTCCTCGAAGCTGTACGCCAGCCTCTGGAAGTCCGCCTGCACGTCGTTCACACTTGGTGCAAAGCGTCTAAATGGCCGGAAAATGAGTCAGACATGGGATCCAGTTGGGCGGAAGAACTCACTTGAAAAAGCCGGCACGCTCGAACTTCTTAATTTTATTGGAGGCACGCAGATATTGCTCGATCAGGTTCTTGGGATACTGCTCGACATGGTGTTGCTCGGCCAGTGGGCCTTGGCCCGGAGAGGAGGTGCGTTGGTGGGTGCCTGCACTGCCGCTGCGTAGCTTGTCCATGCTGCGCCGGTGGCCGGGGTGGCGGCGGTGGCGTTGGCCGTGGCCGTGGCAATGGAGGACTACAATAAAAACGGTTTAATTGTGCATTATTTCGTTGTAACCAAAACAGTTTGCTGCCAGTTCTGGAAAATGCCGTTATGTGTGTGATTCAACATCATATCCAGTGGTGCGAAGGCAGCTTTTTCCCGTCAAATCTAGCTATTTTTAAAGACAATTGGCGGGCAGAGTGAATTCGAGACTATAATAAAAGATGAAGAAAGAGAGAGAGAGAGAGAAAGAGAGCGAGCTGAATTATGTTTTTTAATTACAGGGTATTCAAAAATAAAAAGTTTCGTTAATTTTGTTGCAACTGTTTTGGGTTAAACAAATTTAGCTTTATTTTAGCACAAAATATTTTCCGCACTGATCATCATATGTATGTATTGCACGTATGTGCCGCCAGGTTGGCAGTACTGCCGAGTGAACGTGTTGTAACTACGTAAAAGCTGATGTGGTTTAAACCCTTTCTTATGAATAATCAAATAGAAATGAGTAATTAAAATAAGCATAGCTTTTGGGAAATGAATCAATTTATCGTAGAAAATTATGTGATCAGTGCAGAGGGCTCCAGTAATTAGTAATTTACTAATCCGAAAACCAAAATCGGGGAAATGGCTACATTTGAGCCCATTTACTTCGGTATAATTACGGTATAATTTGGTATTTTTCGGAGGGTCTGACTGTATATTTCGTCGATAAGTCCGCGGTCACACTGCGCTACGCATTTAAAAAACAAAAAAAAAACTTGACTTCCGTGGACCACGAACGGGACAGGCAATTGTTTTCATTAGCTAGTTTTCAAGCGCCCAGCCACAATGGCCATTGCCGAGCATGACAACGTCTTCATCTTTGTGCCAAACTTGATTGGTAAGTACTGGTGGAGCGAATCGCTCGAATCGTCCACTGGATTTCTGGAATGTATACATACCTGAACCCGTGTGTTTGTTCCTGCTGGTGGGGCACTGCGGCGGCTGCTGTTTTGGGTGGGTGCTTTGTGGGCCCTAATTAAATTAGCCGTGTGCTTGTAAAATGCACAATACCAATGCATGGGCCCCAAGTCCCAACCCAGCAAAAGCGTCCGCGTCAGTCCCACCATAAATATTACTTCCCTTATCGATTTCGCCGCTATTGACTGTTTGTTTGCTTTCATTCCTGTTGCAGGCTATACACGCATCATTTTGGCCTTGATTGCGTTCTGGTTCATGTCCACGAACTATGTGATCTCCGGCTGGTGTTATGTAACCAGCGCCCTTCTGGATGCCGTCGATGGACACGCCGCCCGGGCCTTCAATCAAAGTGAGCATTACCAAATCGGACGACTAGCGGATAGCGGTCACGTCAGGCCACATCGCACACACTGACGCGTCGCCGCCTGTAGTACACACCTGTTCACACAATGACTCGAGCGCCATCCGATGAGCCGGCAACTGAATTATTTGGCTATTTAACGATATGCGCACTTTGCCCATACGAATGGCGCCTATCAACACATCATACCACCACCACACCACACCATACAGACCGAAACCCGACCGAATCGTATCTATATGTATTTGCGCCAGTATCTGATATTTATTTTATCGCACGTCAATTCTGAATATGGTCATGATTTTGGGGTGGAGGGGGATGGGTGGCCACTCAGGGCACCCATTCCTCAAGCACTTATTTGCCTGATTAACAATTTGCTTAACCTTCGTTTGGGCTTCCAGGCACACGCTTTGGGGCCATGCTGGACCAGCTCACTGATAGATGCGGCACCACAGGTCTGCTGGTCACCCTGGCCTACTTTTATCCACGCTACATGTTCTGGTTCCAGCTGTCCATTGCCATCGATGTGGCCTGTCACTGGCTCTTTATGCAAACGTAAGTCACATAATTTATAGAATTTTCCACTATCAAACTCAATCAATCTGCAATCTGCAACCGGCATCCGGAAACCTGCACTGTGTGTGCGTGTTTTTATTTTTACAGGAGCGTTGTGGTTGGACGCGCATCGCACAAGGTCAATGAGAACTTTGTGATGCGTCTGTACTATCAGAAGGACATTTTGACCTTTATGTGCTGCGTCAATGAGCTGTTCTATGTGTGCTTGTACCTCTTGCATTTCACCTACGGTCCCCTCAGTGAGTATAGCAGTATATGACGTCGTCGTTTGTGAACGACTGGACTCACTTCATTTGTATACTGAACTTGAACTTTCTCTTGAACTCTGTGACTGTAGTATTTGGCGCCTCGCTCTTCAAAATACTGGCCTTCCTCACCGGCCCCTTTGCCGTGCTGAAGGCCTTGATCTCCGTGATGCACGCCTATGTGGCTGGCATTGATTTGGCCGCTGTGGATGTACGTGAGCGGCAGGAGAGGCGCCAGAGGCTCACCGAGCCAGTGGCAGTGGCTGGCAAGAAGCTGGAGTAGGCGGCGGCACTAGTCAAAATCCATTGAAAACCAACAGATCCAACAGCTCCAACAGCTCCAGCTTTCAACTACTAAAGTACTAAAGCAAAATAACTCTTGATTCCAGAAAACAAAACAAACAAAAAACAAGAAGAGATGCGATACGTTGCAAAAGAAAGGCAAAGAGATGGTAAGGGAAGGGAAGGGAAGGGAAGTGAAGTGAAGCATAGAGAAGGATAGAAACGGAAATAGAAGAGAGAAAAAAAAACCAAGAAAAGTGTAATAGATTATTAATTATTTGTACGCGCTATTGCAATATTGTTGATTTTATTTTGTATTTTTAGTTATACGGCGGGGGGGGGCGTAACTAACCGCCCCCTCCCACCGATTTGTATTTAAATAATTTAGAATGGAATGGAAATTGAAAGTGAAACAATTGTCGTTCCATGCGCGCGCGAACAATTGTCGTGGTAGTCGTAGCTGTTGCATATATTTATTTTTTTTTCTTTTTTTAGTCAATGATAATTTACATATTTTCCGTGAAGCTTACACTAATATATACACATATTTTACGGATATATATATGCTAGATATATGATTTAATGTCCGCGTATATGTATATACGAATTGCATATACATACATATTGTATATTGTATATGGCGTTTTGGTAGTTTCAAATTCATATATTCGTACGTGTAGCCAGCCACAATGGAGTCTCATTTTGTACATTTTTTATTTTTTATCATTGGTTCAATTACAGACATTACAGTTTACAGACACTTCCAACAATTGTTCAATTCTCAATGTGTAACTAATGTATTTCTAATCATAAGTCAAAAATTGTAATTGGAGACCTGCATGAAATATATATATATAACTATTATCGTGACCATTCCAATGGTTTTACTCCTCAATACTAGACCTGGATACTGCCTACCTTGTTACAAATCATAAAACTAGGCCACGAGCGGTAATGAATGTATACAGTCTATATTATAGACTCTATAAGCAACGACAGACGCTGCTAAAATAAAAATTAAGAAAATTTACATTCAACTTGATTTCCAAATTACCGAGAAGAAGAATTATTCGCACGCACACTTTTTTAATTTGAATTAACCGCCAAACTCCAATTGTTTGGTATATTCGGTATATTTACGGTATTTTATGAAAATGACAAGATATATTTCGGTATATATTTCTGGTGGTCACTCCGCGGTCACACTGTTAATAACTTTAATTGTTTACATTTTTTCTGGGCCGCAAAAAAGACCATAAGCACTGCCGGTACTAATACGTTTTTGGACTGGGCGGTCGAGGACTACGGCAGTTCAAAATGATAAACTGGAAGCGCTTGTCCAACATTGTGCGCTATTCAGTGGCCTATGCTGCCATAACCCATTGCACATTTGAGTACGTTGGCGACTTTGTACTGGTGAGTGTGATGTCCAAGGCTGCTCCCAACACGCAAACCAATCCCACCCCCCCATCTGTTCGCCCAGTGCAAAGGACCCTCGATGGAGCCGACTCTCTTCACGGACAATGTGCTGGTGACGGAACGTCTGACCAAGTACTGGCGCGGCTATAAGCCCGGCGACATTGTCATTGCCGTCTCGCCGACCAATGCCAAGCAGTGTGTCTGCAAGCGTGTGGTGGCCGTCTCCGGCCAGGAGGTGTTCATAGCCAAGCCCCATCCGCTCGAAGCGGAATCCAATATGTCTGCCAGAAAGAAGAAACCCGTCATGATAAAGAGTTTTGTGCCGCGCGGCCACATTTGGATTGAGGGCGACAACAAGGACAATAGCTGTGACTCGCGCTACTACGGCCCCATTCCCGTTGGTCTCATCCGCAGCCGTGTCGTCTACCGTGTTTGGCCGCTGGCCGATGCCTGTGGCGAGCTGTAGTTGGATCATCAGTAGATCTTCCCCCTGCTGCCAAGTTTATTTTTTAATTTTAATGCGATTGTTGTGTACGCCTGCCAAGGGCAAGGCTCTCCAAATTGTTCAGAGACTGTTATAAAGCTTATATATTTACGAATCGAATTGCTTTTCTCATCATCAGCCAGCAGGCATTCGCCGGGATTGTCCACGGGGTAGGGTAATGTAATTCCTGCCTCAGAAACCCTTTCTCTGCTTAGCTAACCCCACCCCCAAGATTTAGTCAATTGGGTCACTGTTTGGCCAGTGGCTGGCCCTTCATTTTGGCACATTTAACAACAGTAACAAAGTACATTACAAAAATTAATCTATTTATCTACATTTGTGTGCGATTTTCTGCCAATTGGAAGCGACTTCCCATTACCACAGCCCATAGCCCATAGCCCATGCCCACTCACAGCTTTGGGCCAACGTCGGGCTTCGACTGTTCGCCGTCCACAAAGTACAGATTGTATTCCCTCTTGAGGACTTGGTGCACCTGATTTCGGCAGGTGAGCACCAGGCCGCGCTTCTGGTAGTCGAGGAATGTGTGCACAAAGCCACGATTCGTCTCGTGCACCTGTGGATGCTGCAAATACTCTGCGATGGGCATCCACTGAAGGCGGGCGATCTCGCGCTCGCAGCGCGTAAAGTCCAAATTGAGTGGCTTGAGGGCAATCACCATATAGATATCCGAACAGCCAAAGTTTCCGCCGTGCGCATGCCGCAGGCACACCACCGAACGGAACGTCGTCCTGATGCCAGTCTCCTCCTCCACCTCGCGTATGGCCGCATCGATGAGATTCTCGCGCGGCTCCACATAGCCTCCGGGCAGCTTCCAGCTATTGGGTATCATCGCATAGCGATCGGACACCACCAGCACCTCGTCCTTGTCGTTGATCACCAGCCCCCCAACGCCCAGCAGCGTGTGGGCGTAGTTGGGCAGGTTGCTGGACTCGTGCGTGGGCAGCCAGCGGTACATGACCACCACGCCGGTGCGGGCGTGATGGAAATCGAAGCCGGACGCTGCCAAAATGGGCACCCAATCCGCCTGCTCCTTGTACACGCGAAACCAAATGGCCCGATTCTTGTTGTTTGTCCACCACTCCAATGATTCTGTGGGGATTTCAGTTTATAAGTTGCATTTCCTTCTTTTATTTCAGCTTTCAGCTCTCAGCTCTCACTTACTTTTCAGCTTCTCCTCAAACTCGGACTTTTCGACCTTCTCCTCGCGACCATCCACTGTGACGCCCGCAAAGCGATCCGTTACACCACGAAATACATCCGGCGGAGAGTCCATGGCTTTGTGTCTGCAATGCAATGATGCGGACCTACATACATATGGATAAGCTATTCTGATGCTACTCACGAATGAAACGCACGCGTGAGCTGCCGTGACTGCTGTTGGGCGGCCTGTTCCCAGTGGTGCTGGAGAAATGCTGGAACGGAGCTGCTGCTTCTATTGGTTCGGAGGCGCCTTCGCCATGAATTGAACGCTTCCAAGGGTAAACGAGTTCTGCGACCCAATATGGCTGTAGACAACATTAAATGATTGCGCAATAGCGACGGACGGCACCGTTAGCAGCAGCAGCAGTGGCAGCGACAGCAGCAGCGCTTCCTCCAGAACTTTTCACAATTTCCAAAATATACGAAATATAAAACGAAGCGCTGGGCATGCTGCGTGAGAAAGGCAAGAGGGGGGAACGAGTGAGAACACCAGCCAGCAACCAATCCGCAATCCGCAATCCGCTCCAAACGATGTCGATACCATGTAAGTCTAAAGTGGGGGACACTATCTCGTCTGCTGGCAAAGAGATAAGGCGCGTTAAGCGTTGCCAGCGCTGCAGTGACGTTGTTGAGTTCTGCTGTTCCTGACATTTTGAATTTGGCGCGCATTGCTTTCACATGCACATGCAACAGAGATGAGAGACGTGACTGCTTCCCCCGTCTGTGACCACCACCCAAAATGAACTTTGAATGGATTTATGTAATAGCAGTAGGGATTTGATCGGTTGTGATTTATAGTTGATGTTTTATGATGGCCAAAACAAATGAAAATAGCTTATTAGTTGTTATGATTCACAGCTTCTTTTTCTATTTCGGTTTTTGTTTATTTTTGTACATGCAAGTGACACTAGGGAACAAGTTACAGGTAACCGTGACGAAGAGTCGCCTCATCTCTGACCAGCCAACCTTGAATGGCAATCCAAGGTGCGTGTAGGAGGAAGTTTATTTGAATTGCTTCCGCATCGGCTATATACCAGTTGTGAGGTGCGTATGTGTGTGTGTTTATCAGCCGTTATCAACAATGTTCCATAATTTGATACACTCTTTATATAACAAAACAAACCCAAACAACGCCATGCACTTACTGCACACTTGATACCCGCTACTGTTGCCCACTACACTAGGATTTAGGCGATAATAATATAGCCGAATCCACTTTAATATATGCACTAGAACAAACACGCGAATTTATCGAAAAACTATACCAAACAACCATCAGAAATATACCGAAAATTACCGTATCAGTTTTAAAATATACCTTTAATATACTGACGAACACGACAAGATGCGTTGATATTCCATGATTTTGATATTCGGTTTAATATTACTAGCATGTTATTGCTCTCAGCCCCAAACAAATAATTTTATCCGATTTATCAATAAATTTTGTACAACATTGGCTAGTTTTCAGAACTCCTTTTCATTGGATTGTTTACATAATAAGGTGCAAACAAATACGGCCAAAGCAAGTTTCTACCGGAATGTGACGTCAATGTTGTTGGTCAACCAAGTTTCTGCATGCGTATGGACATTTGTGTACCTTACTTTCTTCAATTAATGTTAAATTTGTTGTTCCAAGCTGCTGTAAAACATTAATAATGAATTTGTATTAGATTGACATGTTATTTAACCATTAATTTATAAAATTGGTTATTCATATATATATTTATCCCGGTCCCGATACCTATTATTGGTGCCCATATGCTTCGAAATTTCGTTCATATCCTTAAAACAGAGACTAATTAGTTTCTGCATTAATTGAAGCCTGAAATTACAAACAATATCTTAATTCTATAATATCCTTTCTCCCAAGGATAGCAGCCTTGTTGCGCATTCCGTGCAAAGTTGCAGAACAATGCTGCTAGCTCATTTCCCCATGTTGCCGAAAATTTTCCCATACGAATCAAATGTATCTAACGGGAACGCGTATAAAACGTCGCAGCAATGAATCTACATTTCATACGGTTCCCGTTAAATACATGTTGGTCACACCATTAAAAAGAAGGGTACTCACCACGAAATTTGCTCTCTTCACCAAGAAATATGCTCTCTTCACCACGAAAAAGAGAAGTTCGGTATTTTTTGTGCGCTAAATGGAGTTTGGCGCTAATTTTGAAAAGTTAATATATTAAAAAATATATGATGAAATTGTTTAAATTTACGTGTATATACCGGTATACCTTTAATATACTGACGGACACGACAAGATGCGTTCATATTCCTCGATTTTGATATTCGGCTTATAATTACTAGCAAGCTGAGACTCTCAGCGCTGAACATATATTTTTCTACGATTAATTAATCAATTTCCTGAAAGAGTTGCTAATTGTAAGAGCTCATTTTCATTTGAATTATTCATAAATGAGGTTTAATCAGATAGAGGAGCGGTCTTCTGATGAAAAATTTAATGTTTTACATGGGTAACTGTGTAGTTAGCGTGTGCTAACTACACATTTGCTACAAATTAACTACATATTTATGTAAGATTCGACATAGACATCTAGCGAGAAAATGTGTACGTTTCAACGTTTCATTGATAAATTTAATTAATTTCATCGATACTTTCATTAATTTCATCGATACTTTCATAATGTCATCGATAACTTTCATTGATTTTTTAATGAAATATTTCATCGAGCTACGGGCTGCCAGACCATGATATTTTGAACCGATCTGGCAAATTAACATTTTTACTGATCCGGCAGCACGAGCTTAGAAGTTCGGTATTTTCGGTAGTTTGGCGGTCATTTTGAAAAGTACTTTAATTTACTCTAAAAAATATATTGGAACTTGATTAAATATACTTTTATATACCGATATACCGTAATTATACTTTGAACTCGATTTCAAAGTCAAAATATCTTGTAAGTGCTGTTCAGCACTCAAATTGCATTGTTGGCGCACTTTATTTAATTTGAAATATTTGAAAAAAAAAAGAAGAAAACTTCAACTAACTTCGCATCAACCTGTCCTAAGCAGGATGGGTATTTTCGATGGTGAGGTGGACGGAAAATCTTTGCCGCCCTTCAGGCGGTCTTGCAGGATCAGCCAGTTGTCGTTCAATGCCCTGGTGGCCGACATGCGACGCCGTGGATCAGGGTCCAGCATTGGCTTCAGGAACGACACAAACTCGAAGGCGGCATTGGTGCCCCAGTCGTAGGTTTCAATGAGGACGGACACCAGATTACGCTCATTCAGTTGGGTAACGTTGAGCAGCTGCCCATTCGGCTGGAATATGAGCGGCGAGAACTCGCCGCGATCAATGAGATACTGGGGTATGGGGCCGCACGTCTCGATGATGCTGGCGATGTGCAACTGGTCACAGCTGGCATCGTCCGACTTCTTGCCGGGCTCGAACAGATAGTCGCCGGTGGCCAGCTCCCAGAACATGCAGGCAGCGCTCCAAATGTCGGCCGTTTCGTTATAGCCCGCCCCAAGGATGACTTCCACGGCCCGGTACTCGCGCGTCTGTATGTCGTCCGTGTAGTGAAGATCGAACCAGCAGGCATTGCCCATGTCCGCCAGTTTCACGTCCAATTTGCACGGAAACAGAGCCGGATCACGGCGCGACTCTATGTGGCGGTCCGCCACATTCACAGTCGTCTCCGATGACAGATTTTTGCCCTGAACTCCGGCACATTTCTTTCGGCCATTGCCCATCTTCCACTTGCGATTCATCAATATCGGCGCCCACTTGGGCTGGGCGGCAGCTGCGGCCCGA
The DNA here is from genome assembly GCA_035043285.1 of Drosophila subsilvestris. Classification (NCBI taxonomy): domain Eukaryota; kingdom Metazoa; phylum Arthropoda; class Insecta; order Diptera; family Drosophilidae; genus Drosophila; species Drosophila subsilvestris. Next base: position 579,835 of record JAWNNB010001727.1, on the reverse strand, counting down.
TCGGACGCCAGCACCTTCTCCTGGACAGAGCGCATGAAAGCCTCGGGGTTCCTGCAGAGTAGCTTCAGCATTTCCGATCCCTTGGCCAGGCTCCTGTCCATGGCGTCCATTTCGTCGTGGGGCGCATGGCTGCTGCCGCCTTTCAAGCGGCTGGTCGAGCGATTCTTCGCCGATTTATTGTCGATTGGCTCACTATTGTCGAAGGACTCGCACTCGAGTAGGAAGCACTTCATGGCGTGGGCGGGAGAGTCAGACAACTTCTCCAGGTGACCAAAGCGCTCCAGGTGGAAGATGTCGAACTCCTCGAGGATCGTCAGACCGTCAAAGTTGAAGGGCATGAAGGGCAGCTTCCCGGTCACGCCCAGGCCGGCGGTGGAGGGGCTGAGGAGACTGCGACTGGCGAGCTGCAGCAAATCCTCAACGGCGCGCTGACGCAGCCAACGGCGGTGGGAGGCAAAGAAGCTGACCATGCGCTTGATTTGTCCGCGTAGCCGCTTCTTGGCCGTTTTAGTCAGCTTGTCCGGCACCACGGACTCGTCACTGCGACTGGCCGGACAGCCGTGAGGCTTGCGGCACGTGGACGGTCTGGCGTGGGCCTCCAAATAGCTGTTGGCCGCCTCGGCGGCCTTGCTGCGCACATTGAGGTCGTTCGCCTCGAGCATCACGTTCTCGGGCTTGAGGTCCGTGTGAATGATGCGGCACTCGGCGTGCAGATAGGCCAGCCCCTCCAGCACCTGACGCGCAATCTGCCGGACATTGGTGTCGGGTATGCCCTCGTAGTTGGAGCGTTGGATCAGACAGAGCAGATTCTGTCCGAGTATCTCGAACACCAGACAGTGGTGCGTTCCATTTGGGCCGCTCGCAAAGAAGTTGTCCGTGAGCGAGACGAGGCGGCAGCGCAGCGCATGCGACTCATTCTCGGCCACCTTCTTCAGCAGCGAGATCTCGTCGCGTGCCGTCGCCGCAAAGTGGTCCGCCGACTTGCACACCTTGACGGCACAGTAGACATCCGTGGCCCTGTCAAAGCAGAGCCACACGATGGAGAAGTGGCCCCAGCCGAGCTTCTTCAGCACCACATAGCGGTGGTGCAGGATGTCGCCCGATTGCACCGGATGATAGCCACCCACGCGGTAGTCGCACGGATTCTCGTCCGCTCCCGCAGTTATTGAGCTGGCGCTGTGGCTGCTGTTCTTGCCCAGGCCCAAATGTTGCAGCGAGGCGCCACTGCTCTCCTCGGAGCTGCTCCGATTGCTTTCTTCATCCCCGTTCTGTGTGTCGGCATCAGAGTTATCTTCTAGTGTCGCTGCAGTCTCCTCCTCGTCGTCGTCGTGCCATCGTCAGCATCGATGTCACAAAACTCATCTTCGTCTGACATGTTTGCACCCGCTTGCCCGCTGCAGCAACTAAAAGCGAGAAAAAATCATTTATATACATAGTTAATAATATGATCCACAAAACTATTGCCTTGGCCTATGCTTTATGGACTGACTAAACGATAGTCGAAACACCTTAAAGCGGACAGAAGGGATCTGCAGATTCTCGAGTCTATTTGTGTTCAAGTAAAGTAAACTAAAGACTGTTTGCATTACCTTTGATTAAACAGTAGAACGATGAACGATGAACGGTTTAAATGCTTTGTATATGCTATGAGATCGATCCTCTGTGAAATATAAAAAATCAATATTATTAAGCACATGAATATACATATGTATATATATGTAAAAATACACTCACTGTTTGTTCTTTATTGCTTAGACAATGCTGCACACACTCGTTCATGCGAGTCACATAGGAAGATTTATTTATTTGATGTTGGTTCCGTTTTGTAAAATGTTTTATTATTTTTGCTGAAAGGTTCTGTAGGTAAATGCCAAACTTTATAAATTTAGTTAGTAGCAAATGAAAGCTTAGAGCCAGGCTACTGCTTATTGAGTTTATAAAAAAAAATAAAATATGAGATGGTTGTTGCTGCAATTGCTGGAATGGGAATGGGAATGCTTTATGCGAATGCATTGATCTGGAAAATGCCATTTAAGGCAACAAAGCGGCAATAGCAAAATATAACCAGTTTACAGCACGAGACATAGGAAGGGATTGGATTATAAAGGATCAGTTAAGTTGTTGCAAAATGCACATATGTATGTACATACATATGGCTGTCAGCAGGATGCCGCATTAGAGCCGGAATCAAAGTCCGAATCGGGATCTGGGGGTGCGTACACACACACACACACACACACTCTCCTTCTCAGGTGTGTCATCAAACGGAGAACAATAGCCTCCCATTGAGGGTCTCTCATTGGGATATGTTTGTATTTTGATTGCCAGCTTAACAACTTTTATTTCGTTTTCTTTTTTTTTTCTCTACTTTTTTTAAGAGTGAAATTTCCCAAAAATGCAGCAACAACAAAAAAAAAAAGGTTACCCCTTAGCGGGCGAATTTTGTGTACTTTTACAGTTGATATTTGCACAGTTGTTTAAATAAATTTTCCGCTTAGGGTTGCTGCGCGACCCCACTGTTTGCACACAATGGATTTCCATGCGATGCGTTTTTGGGCTTAAGTGAAAATGCCTTGTCAAATATTTATGATAGAATCGATTGCGTGAAGCAACGGGTGGGGGCATGCCACACAGTACCGAGTATCTATCGGGGGGGGCCACGGATCAGGGCCCTGCCTGATCGACAAACCAAACACTTTCCGAAGGCTTATCCCCGAACGAACTTCAGCGATGCGAGGTCCGGTCCGGTCTGTGTGTGTGTGTGTGTGTGTGTGTGTGTGTGTGTGTGTGTGTGTGTGTGTGTGGGAAAAGCGTTCGTTCCCAGGCGCGCCGGCGCCGTCTTCAACCCTTCAACGCTACCTACACTCCACCCTCCTTCAATCCCCATGGCCATTTACCGTTTTGTTGGGAAAAATCTTGTTTGTAATTAGGGAGTTTTCCTTATCATTAGTCCCAATGCAATGCCTTTGGCATTGTTTCTTTACCAATTAAGCGTAATTTTCAAGTGTCCCGTTTGGGTAGAATATATTTGCCAAGGCAAACAAAAAAAGGGCGGAGGAAGGAGAGGAGTTTTGAATTTCACTTACATTAATATGTACATATGTATGCATAACTGGTTGCCTCCTAATGAACTGTTTATGTACACACAATGGAATGGAAAATGAACATAAATTAATGGGAATTTTCCCCTTTTTGCCGAGGGGCAAAGCTAAGCTCTGTTTTGTTCATACTGGTGGGTGGTGCTCAGTCAGCTCTGGCAGCTGGACAAAATCAAGCATGTCTTTTTGACAACACAATGAGCATTATAATTGGCACTTTTTGCTGTACTTTGAGCTTCGCTCAGACCAGAACACAACTGTGATCAGCCCCTTCAGCCCTGGACAGGGAGCACAGATTTAAATCTTTAGTTTGTAGACCTTATACTGACCTTATACTTGGCAGGGATCCGCAAGGCACTCAAGGTTGGATAATAAACGAATAAAATTAAATTAACTATACTTGTTGTGCTTTGCAGCCACGTGGCGCATTGTCAGGGTTGCACTTTACAGGTGCAGCGAACTGGTTCATTTTGCGATCGATATTATATAAACAATAAAAACCAGTAGACAATAGACAGTAGGTAGAAAATAAATAAATAAAATAGGCGCACATTTTTGACACCTTTAATCTTTTTAATCACTTTAATTACGAAAATAATAGCACTGGTTCATCGCAACAAATGCCGACTGGTTCTTTTTGTTGAACCATCGCTCATTTAACGAATCATTTAGACAATACAATAGAAAAGTGCAAATTTGTTGCCAGTTTCTCCACGTGTAAGCTCTACATATATTTCGTAAGTACTTTGCGCAGACAGTTCCAGGTCGAAACAGCTGAGATTCGATCTAGTTTTAGTTCGCGCGTTGGATAAGTAAAGCAAATAATGGGAGCTGTGTAATTGGCACATTTTGCAGCATTTTTGGGCAATCAAACGAACAATAGATGTGTGGCACGGCACACAGCCTGCCGGAACGGGACGGTACGGCAGCTGCTGCTGCATCATCATCGATTGGCGCAACAAAGAACGCGACGCATGCCACACACTGCACTGCAAAAAAACAACAACAAAAACAACAAGGAAAGGAAAGGAAAAAGGAAGAAGGTCGTCCGTCGCCTCAGAAGAAGAAGACAAACAAAAAAACGATGCTGCAGGAGTAGGCGCAATAACTGCACATTGACATTGGAGGAAGCGCCGCCGCCTGGCTGCTGCACCGAACAATAGAAAAGTGAAAAATCTCCCAAAGGACAGCTGTCTGCCCCAGAGCAGAATGTCTCCTTCAAGAGTAGATCTTCAGGGTATGGTACGGTACGGTACGGTACGGTATATACGTCTACAGGGTATGCTTGTGATTTGATTGTGCAACTAAGTGTAGCAACACTAATGGGCTTTCCAACAGTAGCAGCAGCAGCAGCAGCATCATCGCCATCGCCCAGGGGCAGGCAGGCATTACGCGTGACTACGCGGTCAATTGGTAATTGGATTAGGGTAGCCGGGCAACCCTTTTGCCCAGCATCCCATACAGCCAACGATGTTGACCCTGTGACCCGACAGAGGCGACCCCTTCCTTGGCGTTGGGCTAATCAAGAGAGAGACAGAGAGAGAGAGAGAGAGCTGGCCCTTTTGCTGCCAAGAAAAACACGAAAATTAATTAAGAAAACAGAAAGTATCCGTATCTGACGGCAGCCACAGCCACAGCTTCGGCCACAGACACAGCCTCCTCGCAGCTCTCCCTTTCCCGTTCTGCTGTCCATCAAGGCTGATCCCCGCGCATGGCTGAATACCCGCGGCCATCTAGTGTCCCGTAGCGGATTTTTATTACATGTAAGTTATTTACGCACACATCAGTGGGCACGCACACCACACCACGTATCAAATGTTCTTTTCCCATTTAAAGAATTTACATATTATGCCCCGCGCTGACCCTTTTGTGTAACAAATCGCCAAGGGGCTGGTCTGCCAGGCTGGAAGTCCTAGAAGTCCTGGAACCTGGTATACTGCTGTATATGGAGCAACACCTTGAGGAGCAGCAGATCCGTTGTGGGAAAGCATTCTGCAGCACAGAAACTCAGATCTGGAGCAGCACCTTTGCTGGTTGAAATCATCAAATTGTGGGAAACTTCCGTGTGGGATGTTGTCACCGTGTCACCAGTCATTGGTTATCATCCCATTGATTCATTTATCAAATCAGTTTGGCGGCAGGATATGCGTTGCAGGACGTGACTGGGCATAAACGCTGCCCGCAATCATTACCGCCAACCGCATCCTGGTGTCCGTCTGGTGATCCTGCGTGTAAAAAGGAATGCACAACAAAACGCCATTGTCGTCCATTGATGCTCCAAAAAACGTAGCGAATGCAGCTCTCTGTAGCGGCCAATAACAGGAGCAGGATGCGCAGGCAGCTGCTGCTGCTGCTGCTGCAGACCGACCGCAAAGTTCGCGCCCATGTCCCGGCCACTGTAATCCTTTAACTGTCACCAAAACAAACACAAACACAGTCCAGAGGACACAGGACACAGGACTGACCTCTTCATTATAATATGAATACGGCGACAATCTTTGCCGGGTCATGCCGCGCCTCGATCAGGGCTCGTTCAGCGAATCGGAAAATTGTGCAACGCTTCTCAGTCTGGCTTCTCAGGACACAGGATTAGCGGCAAGGAGTCGCCGCCTGACTGACCCCTGCGCCTGTTTTTATTGCTTTGTGTCGGACAATTGATTTTGTGACATAGATTTCGGTGTAAACAGCTTTGGTCAGCTTCGAGTCGGCGCGATCGACTCGACCTTCTTCTACCTGGAACAAAAATAGAGTCGTCAATGCCCGCCATTGGATTGGGACTGGGCCTGCGGCATAAATCACAGGCCTCACATGGGCCCACGGAGGCTGAATGGTTGTGTCCGGCAGAGTGCTCGCTATTTATGTATACGGATCGCTTCAATCCAACAATGGCCCAATGATATATGCTCCATGCATAATGGCAATCCATAATAATTACCATCCCATCTGTGTGTGTTATTCGAGCTGCAGAGTGTTGTTGCTGCCTTCAGGGCCTTCAATGGCATTAATATGGATAGATTAAGGTCGATTAATGTGTGTAATTGTTATGGCATGAATTTATATGTATATTCAAAGCATTTGAGTATAGAGAATAATAAGTACTTTAAGATTGTATAGAGTCTATGGTATATAAATCACACTGTATATAGAAAGATATGATAGATATAGTTATAGTTTAAGAACAGCACCTCTTTCGAGTGAAATAATTAATAAGCACACAGCTTATGTGTGCAGTCTACAAACAGACAACACCTATGTAAATCGAAACTCTACCACGATAATGGGTACATTTTTAATTATAACAGATAATTTTAAGAGCATTAGTTTGTCCCTGCTGCATGGCTCACTATTTTCCAATCTCTACCCAAATTGCCTTCAATGGCAGTTGCTACTTTGCTTCCTGTCCAACCCACAGCCACAGCCTAGCCTTGAGTTTGCCACTGACAGAGATAGTAGTAGTAGATACTGGTGTATAGTGGTGAAAACATGCCACAAATACATTAGAATGCACTCAATATGCAAACCATAATACAATAATTGAAAACTGTCAGCGTTTGACAAATTTCGTCGTCGTAAAACCTTTGCGGGTAAACCCTTAATTAACCCCAAAAGTCAAGGGCACAACATATGTGGGTACCGAAAAGTCATAAACTTGTGATCGACATAGACAGTAGCACAGTCCCACTCCCAGTTCCGTTTATGAGGCAGTCAGGCAGGCAGGCAGGCAGTCAGGTCCTTCCAGTGTCCTTCAGGGTCGTGTTAATGTGTGAGGCGCGTGGGTTGTCCTCTCTGGGGGGGTGGCTTTTGGGCTGCAATTTGTTGATAAACATCTAGCGGTGTATTTTTGACAGTTTATCATTCTGCCAGTGCCCAGATGGGGGTTGTTCTGCTCTTTTCCTGGCCATGGGTCAGGGGATCATTACAGTGTAAACATTTTTACATTTTGTATTTAATTGATTTTCTGCACTGCCAGTGCCAGTGCCAGTGGCAGTGGCAGTGGCGCAAGTTTTCCGTCATTAGCAGATCCAGTTCCGATATGTGGGACCTTAGCATTTGTGTGATTAATGCACGCCCCTGTAGCCAGGACTCTTGAGCCTTCTCGTTGGGCCACGGCCACCGGTAGGTTCTCACGTCTCAGATCTTTTAGGATCTTTCGGTTCTTAGGACTCCTCTTGTGCTCCTATTGTGTTTTTCCTTATGGCTGCACACGACGCGCCAAAAAGCGAAAATTCGCACACTCTACGGAGATTTATTATTGGGCAAACACACACCACACACACACACACCACACCACACCACACCACACACTACACACAGACGGTGCCCAGGAGCATAAATCTCAATCTGTCGGGTGAAACGGGGCAACGGGGAAATGTGAAATGCCAAATCGAAAAATGAAATCATTGTGCCGAAATCAAAATCGCAAAAATTTAACCGCAAATTAGGCAATAAACAATGGCTAAAGCGGTCATGGGTTAATACGTTTAGCATCAGGCAGACACAACCTCCCAAAGGGTCACCGTCACGTTGCGTCGCGTCGCAACGTCACAGCCACCACACACAAAAGGGTTAAGTTAAGGTTAAGGGTGTGTGTGTGTGTGTGTTCCCTCCCTCCCTCCCCACCCTCCCAGCCAACACAAAATCACAATTTTAAACGTGCGAAAAAATATTTTTAATTCCATGTCGATGCTCCAGTTATTTGCTTCTTAGCATGACTCGGAAAATGTTGGGAAAATGTTTCAGATTCGATACGAGGTAGATCGAAGGCCGAGCCAGCCACGCAAATTATGATTGGATGGGTGCTGATCCAAAAGCATTTTTCCATGCACCCTCCTCAGATGCCTATCCCCAAGATCCACGCACTAAATTTACACGTGTCTCAATTTAATTTGAGACTTCACTGCAGGCGCCCGAAAAATCCACACATGCACACACATATATAGGAATATCGAAATAAATGCCACTAAATCGGAATGCACTACGTGCATATAGGATGTATCTTGGGCAGCCATAGTAGTTTCTATGATTTGAATCCATTCCATCCATCAGAAGTAATATTCATGTTGATTTTTGTAAGAACAAAAATAACCATAACCTAACTAATCCACGCATGCACACACACATGTTTACACCACACACGAACTCTGCGAGCTCCTGGCAGATTGGATATATTTTCAATTGGCGCTGATCCAAAACCATTTTACGATGCACTGATATCCACAGAGTCCTGTCCCGCAAGATACCTTTAATTTAGGGTCTGAACCACGCACTAAATTTACACGTGTCTCAATTTAATTTGAGACTTCACTGCAGGCGCCCGAAAAATCCACACATGCACACACATATATAGGAATATCGAAATAAATGCCACTAAATCGGAATGCACTACGTGCATATAGGATGTATCTTGGGCAGCCATAGTAGTTTCTATGATTTGAATCCATTCCATCCATCAGAAGTAATATTTATGTAGATTTTTGAAAGAACAAAAATAACCATAACCTAACTAATCCACGCATGCACACACACATATGTATGTACACCACACACGAACTCTGCGAGCTCCTGGCAGATTGGATATATTTTGAATTGGCGCTGATCCAAAACCATTTTACGATGCACTGATATCCACAGAGTCCTGTCCCGCAAGATACCTTTAATTTAGGGTCTGAACCACGCACTAAATTTACACGTGTCTCAATTTAATTTGAGACTTCACTGCAGGCGCCCGAAAAATCCACACATGCACACACATATATAGGAATATCGAAATAAATGCCACTAAATCGGAATGCACTACGTGCATATAGGATGTATCTTGGGCAGCCATAGTAGTTTCTATGATTTGAATCCATTCCATCCATCAGAAGTAATATTCATGTTGATTTTTGTAAGAACAAAAATAACCATAACCTAACTAATCCACGCATGCACACACACATGTTTACACCACACACGAACTCTGCGAGCTCCTGGCAGATTGGATATATTTTCAATTGGCGCTGATCCAAAACCATTTTACGATGCACTGATATCCACAGAGTCCTGTCCCGCAAGATACCTTTAATTTAGGGTCTGAACCACGCACTAAATTTACACGTGTCTCAATTTAATTTGAGACTTCACTGCAGGCGCCCGAAAAATCCACACATGCACACACATATATAGGAATATCGAAATAAATGCCACTAAATCGGAATGCACTACGTGCATATAGGATGTATCTTGGGCAGCCATAGTAGTTTCTATGATTTGAATCCATTCCATCCATCAGAAGTAATATTTATGTAGATTTTTGAAAGAACAAAAATAACCATAACCTAACTAATCCACGCATGCACACACACATATGTATGTACACCACACACGAACTCTGCGAGCTCCTGGCAGATTGGATATATTTTCAATTGGCGCTGATCCAAAACCATTTTACGATGCACTGATATCCACAGAGTCCTGTCCCCCAAGATACCTTTAATTTACGGTCTGAACCACGCACTAAATTTACACGTGTCTCAATTTAATTTGAGACTTCACTGCAGGCGCCCGAAAAATCCACACATGCACACACATATATAGGAATATCGAAAGAAATGCCACTAAATCGGAATGCACTACGTGCATATAGGATGTATCTTGGGCAGCCATAGTAGTTTCTATGATTTGAATCCATTCCATCCATCAGAAGTAATATTTATGTAGATTTTTGTAAGAACAAAAATAACCATAACCTAACTAATCCACGCATGCACACACACATATGTATGTATGTACACCACACACGAACTCTGCGAGCTCCTGGCAGATTGGATATATTTTCAATTGGCGCTGATCCAAAACCATTTTACGATGCACTGATATCCACAGAGTCCTGTCCCGCAAGATACCTTTAATTTAGGGTCTGAACCACGCACTAAATTTGCACGTGTCTCAATTTAATTTGAGACTTCACTGCAGGCGCCCGAAAAATCCACACATGCACACACATATATAGGAATATCGAAAGAAATGCCACTAAATCGGAATGCACTACGTGCATATAGGATGTATCTTGGGCAGCCATAGTAGTTTCTATGATTTGAATCCATTCCATCCATCAGAAGTAATATTTATGTAGATTTTTGTAAGAACAAAAATAACCATAACCTAACTAATCCACGCATGCACACACACATATGTATGTATGTACACCACACACGAACTCTGCGAGCTCCTGGCAGATTGGATATATTTTCAATTGGCGCTGATCCAAAACCATTTTACGATGCACTGATATACACAGAGTCCTGTCCCCCAAGATACCTTTAATTTAGGGTCTGAACCACGCACTAAATTTACACGTGTCTCAATTTAATTTGAGACTTCACTGCAGGCGCCCGAAAAATCCACACATGCACACACATATATAGGAATATCGAAAGAAATGCCACTAAATCGGAATGCACTACGTGCATATAGGATGTATCTTGGGCAGCCATAGTAGTTTCTATGATTTGAATCCATTCCATCCATCAGAAGTAATATTTATGTAGATTTTTGAAAGAACAAAAATAACCATAACCTAACTAATCCACGCATGCACACACACATATGTATGTACACCACACACGAACTCTGCGAGCTCCTGGCAGATTGGATATATTTTCAATTGGCGCTGATCCAAAACCATTTTACGATGCACTGATATCCACAGAGTCCTGTCCCGCAAGATACCTTTAATTTAGGGTCTGAACCACGCACTAAATTTGCACGTTTCTCAAATTATTTTGAGACTTCACTGCAGGCGCCTGAAAAAAAAACACGCAAGCACACACATATATAGGAATATCGAAAGAAATGCCACTAAATCGGAATGCACTACGTGCATATAGGATGTATCTTGGGCAGCCATAGTAGTTTCTATGATTTGAATCCATTCCATCCATCAGAAGTAATATTTATGTAGATTTTTGAAAGAACAAAAATAACCATAACCTAACTAATCCACGCATGCACACACACATATGTATGTACACCACACACGAACTCTGCGAGCTCCTGGCAGATTGGATATATTTTCAATTGGCGCTGATCCAAAACCATTTTACGATGCACTGATATACACAAAGACCTGTCCCGCAAGATACCTTTAATTTACGGTCTGAACCACGCACTAAATTTACACGTGTCTCAATTTAATTTGAGACTTCACTGCAGGCGCCCGAAAAATCCACACATGCACACACATATATAGGAATATCGAAAGAAATGCCACTAAATCGGAATGCACTACGTGCATATAGGATGTATCTTGGGCAGCCATAGTAGTTTCTATGATTTGAATCCATTCCATCCATCAGAAGTAATATTTATGTAGATTTTTGAAAGAACAAAAATAACCATAACCTAACTAATCCACGCATGCACACACACATATGTATGTACACCACACACGAACTCTGCGAGCTCCTGGCAGATTGGATATATTTTCAATTGGCGCTGATCCAAAACCATTTTACGATGCACTGATATCCACAGAGTCCTGTCCCGCAAGATACCTTTAATTTAGGGTCTGAACCACGCACTAAATTTGCACGTTTCTCAAATTATTTTGAGACTTCACTGCAGGCGCCTGAAAAAAAAACACGCAAGCACACACATATATAGGAATATCGAAAGAAATGCCACTAAATCGGAATGCACTACGTGCATATAGGATGTATCTTGGGCAGCCATAGTAGTTTCTATGATTTGAATCCATTCCATCCATCAGAAGTAATATTTATGTAGATTTTTGAAAGAACAAAAATAACCATAACCTAACTAATCCACGCATGCACACACACATATGTATGTACACCACACACGAACTCTGCGAGCTCCTGGCAGATTGGATATATTTTCAATTGGCGCTGATCCAAAACCATTTTACGATGCACTGATATCCACAGAGTCCTGTCCCGCAAGATACCTTTAATTTAGGGTCTGAACCACGCACTAAATTTGCACGTTTCTCAAATTATTTTGAGACTTCACTGCAGGCGCCTGAAAAAAAAACACGCAAGCACACACATATATAGGAATATCGAAAGAAATGCCACTAAATCGGAATGCACTACGTGCATATAGGATGTATCTTGGGCAGCCATAGTAGTTTCTATGATTTGAATCCATTCCATCCATCAGAAGTAATATTTATGTAGATTTTTGAAAGAACAAAAATAACCATAACCTAACTAATCCACGCATGCACACACACATATGTATGTACACCACACACGAACTCTGCGAGCTCCTGGCAGATTGGATATATTTTCAATTGGCGCTGATCCAAAACCATTTTACGATGCACTGATATCCACAGAGTCCTGTCCCGCAAGATACCTTTAATTTAGGGTCTGAACCACGCACTAAATTTGCACGTTTCTCAAATTATTTTGAGACTTCACTGCAGGCGCCTGAAAAAAAAACACGCAAGCACACACATACATAACTCGCATGCATATATGCATAGAAATGCCAAAAAATCGGATTGCACCACGGCTATATCTTTGACAGCATTAGTAGTTTCTATAATGAAATCCATTCCATCCAGCAGAATTAATATTTATGTGGATTTTCTGTAATAAAACTGAACTCCAAGCCACGCTTCACACACACACACACACACGCAGCGCAGAAAAAAACGTACAAGCGCGCGTACACGTGTTAGCCACTGCTGCCACGATTTTAAGCAGAAAATAAATATAAAAATTGTGAAGAATCCCCATCCACAGCCTGCAGACCAGGTCATTCAATATTTTAGGCTATTTGTCAGTAAAATAAAGAAAAACCAATGCCAAAACAAACGCAGAAACAACAGTGGCACACGCACACAGACACACATGGAAAAAAAAAACAGGCGGCGTTTGTGTAGCTGCCGGCAATTCTGCGCAATGCAAGCAAAAAAATGAATGTGTGAACACAAACTATTGTTTAATTTGTTAATTTATTCTTTAATAGTCTATTTAAAATTGTTTGCAACATATTTAAAATATTCTTTGAATTATAAAATTTTTAAAAAGTTGTAAAATAGGAACATTTGTAGAGGGGAAGCTCACACCGGACGCCTGAAAAGAACATTCGGGAACATTGAAACCACACTGGAAAATCACTTGCAAAACAAAAGAGAATACTTACTCTTGGTAGTCGCCAATTAATGGATCGTCTTCATAATTTTCATCACTGTAGTCGTCGTCGTCGAATTCGTCCTCCGAAAAAAGAAACACCGTACGCCTGAAAAGAAAATTCGGGAACATTGAAACTACACTGGAAAATCACTTGCAAAACAAAAGAGAATACTTACTCTTGGTAGTCGCCAATTAATGGATCGTCTTCATCATTTCCCTCACTGTAGTCGTCGTCGTTGTCGTTGTCGAATTCGAATTCGTCGTCGTCTTCTCCCTCATTTCCCTCACTGTAGTTGTCGTCGTCGTACTCGTCCTCCGAGAAAACGTTGCCACAAACGCCATCAATATTATAGTACACATCTTCGAACTGAACTGGGGCAATATTTTTGGGCTGTTCGACAGCCGCCGGCTTGCCAATTAAAAACTTGATCCATTTGCCTGCGGATTGCAATTTTTATTGGCGACGAATTTGATGGCCAGCCACCAGGTAATAGCTTACCAATCATTTCTACCAATTGATGGCCGAGACCAAACAGAGATTTCAAATTAACAAAACGCATCTTGATTCTTTGACCTGTCTCTGGCAAACGTTGTCGGGGGAAAGAACGAATGAGAAGCGGAAGTCGAGTGCCTCACAGATTTTGACAGGTTCAAATGCAACACTGGGGGGTGTAGAATTTAGGGATGGGGTGCAAAAAAATAATTATATAATATCGATGTTTATGCATCGGAAGCTGTGTGTATATGTGTGTGTGTGTGTGTGTGTGTTGTGTGTGGCAGAAAAATGTGAATTTGAAATCTGGTCTCACCGCCGCTTCCGCTCGCTAATCAATTACGCCGCAACTTTGAGAAAAAGAGCGGTCGGGGCTCTTCTTACTCGATAACTTTTACATTTTATTCAAATTTAATTGCAGCCATGCATTAATTTCTTCCCCTGACAGAACCTGATCGCTCTCTGCGCGTCTGTCAAACGTTTGACAAACTTCCACGGGGTTTCCCGCTGCCCGGACTGACATTGATGTGCTATGTGGCGGATCGACAGGGTCCCATGGGCCATGCCTCAGTCCCATTTGGGAATATACCTGGGAACGGTAGGGGGGGGGGGGGGATGTCTGTCACGTCATTTGCATTTTTAACCCCTTTTCTTTGTCTAATGATGCACGCAAGTCGCGACGTCTTTGCCGCCTTGCGGTCGCCTCTTTTCGTCTTGCTGCACAGGCACCGGCACTGCCTCTGTCGATTGCCCTTCGCCACGGATCTGCTCCAGGGCGTCTGGCAGTTTGCGCCAAAGATTTATGGGCGGCAGCAGCAAGCAACGCAACCATTCGCGTTGTTTTCCCCGTCAAAAGGCCATTTCCATTTTAAGTTTCTTTATACGTGAATTGATCCGTTTGCTGCTGCCTCAAAAGATTTTTTCTTGATATTTTGGTAATTTTCTTCACAATTAAATATGCAAATGCCAGGGCTAAGCGTTTGTTTGCAGGGCAGGGCGTTTTTTTTATATTGCGTCAAATTGCCCACACAGAATTCTATGCCTGAGAGCATTGACTAAAACATTGACGAGGCGTGCATCACCTTTGGCCCACAGAACAGAAAAATCAGATGGAATACAGGCTGTAGACTGGGAAGGAAATTCTGCAACTCCAAGATGGACAATAAGTACGCTGATCAGCATTAGGTACGCTGCGACACAAGTTGAAGGTGGCACCGAATCGTAAGGCCTTTCCGGGCTAGACCCAACTGCATATCCGCCACTTGCTCAGGCCGGTTCAACGATACGAAAGTAGTTGCAGGGTAAATCAAAGGAAACGTCGATACATTTATTCTATTCAATATTCAGATTACAAGCATTAAAGCATTCAGTAGTATGGTGTCCACGGTTATGGGGTATCCCGTCAGTGCAGATAGAGAACATTGAGAATGGTCGCTGCTACTATGAAAATTAAAAATATCTAGGAAATATTCAACAAAAACTAAAGCGAAAAATGTGATGCAGACGAAGGTCTTACCCCATTCCGCTGTACATACATATGTACAGCCATTGTAAATGTGGATGTATGACTCAATGGGATGTTGGAGATTAGAATTTAAGGGGATTTGCTTTAGCCGGAACCTGTGAATTTCGACAACTGAGATTAGCCAAGAGAAACTAGACTAGGGTTTATGATCTCATTGCCAGAGAGGTCTGCTAGGTGTAGTTCATCCAAAGCGAATGCCGATTTCAATGGTGCGGCGGAGTCCGGAGTAAGCCACAGTTTGGACTAATTAAGTGTCGAAAGGATTACCAACGCCTACCCACGGCGATGGTGATTTACGAGCTGTCCCTCTGCCACCAGCCACCAGCTACCAGCTACCTGTTTACTGCATGCTGATCCTCGGATCCTCATTAGCATGAGCCACCTGAGGTGTGGATCTAATGCGTTCGTCCGACTTTGGCTCAGCGCGTGTGCCATTCATTGAGGATCACTGCAGTTCGTCTGTCCGTCCGCCCGCCTGCCATTCATATTCATTCAGAGATCTCGTCCCATTCTGATTTGCTAATCCTTTTTTCCTTTTTTGTGTGTTGTATGCGAAACTCATTTAGGCTTAGGCCACGGCCACGGCAATTGCTTTCGTATTGCAGGCGAATCTTGGCGACAATCTTGTCCAAGGCAAAAATCCTTTCATGCCGTAACTGCTGCCGCCTGAGCCTGATCCTCGTTCTGGTGCAGCAGCGCCCACACGTTGCAGCTGCTGCTGGCATAGGTCGTGCATTTGCATCTGGCTTAAGGAGGGAGCAAATCTTAAGGCCTCCATTGTGTGTTGAGCTATGGGCTTTGAATAGAGTTCTACGGGGACGACAACAGCTGTCCGACGCCTTGATTGACACGACGAGAGACGGGAGTATCCTCAATCTCTTTTTTTTTGTGTCGTCTGCATATCCATTATGTGTTTATATGGGTGTATTCAAATGGATGGGCAGCGCAGCCTTCCACTGCGCCTGTCAGCTGTCCGATGGGTCGGTCGGTGTTGGTCACGTGCCCACGTGTGTCCACACGGGGGCACTGGCATCGGCATCGGCACCGGCACCAGCACCAGCACCTCAATTTTGGGCACATCAAACGCGCGACTAACTCCTATAATTGGCCCTCTCGCTTCTCCTCCTCCTCGTGCCGTACAGTGGCACCTTATCGTAATTCGATCTTGCTTTTACTCTGGACTGTGCTCCGTTATTTTGACTATGTCATGTCACATGTTGCAAGTAAGCAGCGGCAGCGGCAGCGGCAGCGAAAGATACTCACGCGTATCGATGTCCCCATGGAAAACATCAATGTCCCGCGATGGCAGCGCAGCCCTCTTTCAGACTGACTCTGATCGGAGCAAAAAGTCGAGAGTTGAGAGTTGAGAGACCAGACCCTTGAGCAATTTATTGCTCAATTTATATTTGCTTAGACTGCCAATAGTTCAATAATTCATAAATGCCAGAGGCCGAGCTGAGTCGAGCCGAGCCTATCATGTGTCTCCTGGGAATTTGCATAAATGCGATTTGCATAAGGCAGCTGCCGCTGCCGCTGCCGTCTCGTCTTGTCAGGGGTAGAGAGAGGGCCGCCTGTCTTTGCCTCTGACTTGGCTTGGCTCCTTGGCGCGGCACAAAAGGTGTGAGCCCATGTAATAGAAGTCTTGCCATGACTCTACCTGGACGTCGCTCCCGCTTCTGCTTCGGATCTTCTGTTGTTGTTTGTTTCCGTGTTGTTTTGATATGTAAGTTGATATATGATATTTGATTCAGACTTTTGGGTGTCGGCGCAGGACTTCAACTTCAACTTCAGTTTCAACTTCAATTATGGCAAATGGCAAGCACAAAAGCTAGTTATGGGTTGGTTTTCGGTTTCCTGGTTTCCTGCTCTGTTGCTGGCCTCTCTGGGTGAGGTTTTTCTTGCCTTTTCCTTTCCTTTCCCTCTCCTTTTTTTTGCATAGTCACAGCTGCTACCTTTATGCAAAATACGAGTAGGAGTTGCAGTTGCAGTTGCATTTGGAGTGGGTCAGGACTAAAGCCTGCCCTGACGTCCCCCCATATGGCAGTGCAGCGAGATGCAGTCTAGCATAACGCACGCTACCTGTACCGGGCTCTGCCACTGTCCCCCCTCTCCATGAGTGCCGCAAGTTGCACAGACAGTCGCGACAGACAAGGGAGAGACCTATGTACCTTTGCCCTGAAGTGCGTTTGTAAATTTGTTTGCCAAATCAATTCAGATGGAAATAGAGAGAGAGAGAGCGCGCGTAAAATATCCATCCATAGAAATGGCATTGTGTCACCCTGCGCTCCTCCTACCTTCAATCAGGCCAGGGCAGAACTGTCACCCTTTTCTCCCTCTCAAGGCGCTGCATTTTGCAGCATTTTTCCCGATCTGCCGATCTTCTTCATTAGTTCAATGCGGAAAATTGCAAATGATTCAATTCTAATCCGCTCTGAACTCTTTCGGCATCATTTGAATTTCTGCGCACTTCAAGTGAGAGGACAATTCGGTGTTTTTTTTTGTTTCCTTCTTTGCTTTATCTCACGGGTCGTGTCGGGTCGGGTCGGGTCGCCCGCTCAAGGGTTTAAAGGGTTCCGCGCGGAGATCCTCAATGATTTTTGTCACATCCCGACGTTTCTGTCAAGTGAGCCGCACTTAATGAAGTAGCAAAGGAACGCAGCGTTTCCTTTGGCTCCTTAGATTGCAACAAAGATCGCACATAGTTTCGCACAACACTTTCCTCGCCGGTAGGGAGAGTCTGATCGGCAGTCTGGCAATTGTTATAATAATATTTTCAATGACATGACAGTGTACTCCTGGTCGTGGCCCATAGATTTGCATTAATGATATGCGGCCCCGACCCGGCACCACGATGATGTGCAACATTTGTTAGATTGCTCGCTCTCCTTCCCAGGGCAAGGGTTGTCTCCTGTCCCTGTCCCTGGCCCGTTCTCTGGGTGACTGCATCTTGATGGGTTTTTTCTTATTATTATTTTTTTTCTTCTTCTTCTGTTTAGTTGAAGTCCTCTGCGAGGTGTTGGGTTGCCTCGCCCAAGGAATATTGGCAATTATGCCCCAGTCGGCATGGTGTCGGTAAGATGATGCATGAGCATATTATGCAGAGCGTATGCAGATCGTCCTCCTGCAGTGATCGGACGAGACAGTCTAATCCAGATCTAGGAGCACCGAAGATTGATTATGTCGACGGGGCCTGTGACTAGCAAGGGCTAGGCGCAGCTCCGCATCGCTGCTGCTCCTTTCTGTGATCTTCTTGGCTTGCCACACTCTTCGGGGTTCCGAGTCTCAGAGAGCTGCAAAAATTGTGATAGATTGATTATTTCTATGGTGGTTCGTCATGGCATACCTAATTGTTGATATTCAAATGAAGCAGCACAAATGCCCAGCTGTTATCTGCCGCAGCGAATATGCATGCTAATGTGCCTTGGCCTATGATTTTCTTGGCTTGGCCTTCCGCCTGTGATTCAACTTGCAAGATCTAAATAAAAGTAAATAAAATTTGATTTGTTTTATCTCTTTTGTGGCTTGCTGCTGCTGGTCTAGATTTTCAGCTGTTACCTTGCGTGACCTTTGCACCTGCTGCCTCGATGTGTAGCGACTTGGCTGGAAAATAATACGTTGAGACTTGAGAGCATAATTGGACCGAAAATAAAAAGCAGCCTGCAGGAGGACAATGCCCCTGGCCAACAACAGGTGAGTTTTTGGGCGCTGGCGAGGGATACGGCTTGTTAGAGCCTCGACAGAAGTTTCTTTTTCCTTTGGGCCAGCGAGCGTCTACGCCTAAAATGTTTAGCGCCTTCCACGGGAACTCCTTGCTCTCTCCCTCTCCCTCTCTCTCTCTCTCTTTCTGACTGTGTGTGTGTGTGTGTGTGTGTTTGTGTCTAATGGATATTGGAGTTAGCAGCCGATCATCGAGTGCCTTTGTGGAGGGAGGGACCCGCAGATCGATCCTGTGCATGTGGCAGCAGCATAACTGTTAAATGTCCTTTGTCCTGCCATTTCTGCGTTCGGTTTTTGCACATGTTGACACGTTCGCAGGAGACAGGCGACTTCCTGACAGGACATGCAGGAACGAGCCTGCCGCCCGCCCTCACGTGGCACCATACTCCCCGCCCGAACGCCAGTCAGTCCATTGTTTGGGCTGTTTTCGCAACTGTTTCGATCGATTTGCCCGCGCGATAAGGCCCGGCCACTGGGATCTCGTATCGGGGCACGCGTTGCAAGGCCAGCCAGCAGCCAGCGGACACGGCACACACACCGAAAGCGGGCAACAAAGTGCGGGTCGAAAGGTGCGTCAAGCGATGTCGTTGTCGTTGTTGTAGTTGTCAATCGACGCCGGTAGCCGATCGAGTGGCTACATTCACTATGTGCCGAGTCGTCGACTTTTGTCACTGTCCAAAATTAAGCGGGCGATCTATCTATGTGTGTGTGTGTGTGTGTGTGTTGCTTTTCAATTTTCGCCACTCTCGGAGGAGAAACGTTTAAATCGCAATTAGAGTTTTGAAGTGTGCCCCGTGCCCTCTTTTAATGGGCGATTTTTCACAATTTTCCCCATTTTCATTGAACAAAACAAAAACCCTCAAATGGGTATCGAATTGAGAGGAGATTCTACGATTTCTGGCACTCTATTAACTTGTCCACAATTGCAAAATGACACGCAGTAGAGCTGGGAAAAAATCGATTCAAACATCGATATAATCGATTCTTTGTTTTTTGGGTAAACATCGATTATTTTGTTTGGAAATCGATGTTTTTTTTGCGACCAGTTGAACAACATTCCGTCACCAATTTACCACAATTTCTGATTCTGGACCAATACAAGCAAACAATGGATCTCTATTAGCCATATGACATTAGACTTAGCCAATTTTGCTGCGTAGAGAGGGATAGCATTATAGACAAAATGCAACATTTTTGTTCGTAGCCATCTCTAGACACGTCTAATGACTTTCAGTCGAACTACTGAGACGCTACTTGATACAAAATGATGTTTTCCAGCAAAAGACAGCCACCAAGCCAGCAAAATTGTATCCGCAAAGTCAAATCTGGCGCAGCGCTGCTCCCAGCTCAACTGTACGGCCAGCTTGACACATATAGATCTCTCGCCCTGACTGCAGGCATTTCCCATTAGGCCATCTCTATTTTTCTAGCTAGTCAGTTAGAAAAGTCTAACGTCATATGGCAAAGTCTAATGTCATATGGCTATAAACAAAAAATATGTGTTTTTATTAGATTTAATCGATTAAAATCGATGTTTTTGGCTAAAAGATCGAAAAAAATCGATTCTGCGAAAATCGATTTTTTTCCCAGCTCTAACACGCAGCCAGGCTGGCTGGCAGGCTGGATGGCAGGCTGGCTGGCAGGGGGGGAGGGATGGGGGCGTTGCATTGCAGCCAACAATTCAATTAAACACACAAAACACACTGGAAGGAGACGCAAAACAGAGTTTAAATGAATGCCCTGGGAATCTTTAGTTGCCAGCCCTGGATGGCTTATCGATTGTTTTATTTGCATATTGGCGCTGCCAGATCTAAGCAAATGCCGAATGCAGTGGGAGGAAGGAGAACAAAAATGAACACGAAAATGGAGTGCCAAAAAGAAATATGCGCGAATGATGGAACAGCCAAGAAAAGCAAAATTGGAATAAACCAAATGGAGCGGGAGAAACAGAATGGACCCAGAAGAACGCTGCAATGGGATGCAGAACCAAAGAAAAGAGACTGAAAACAGAAAAAGAAGTACGAGGCGAATAGGGCGAGGAGAATAAGCACCAAGGCCAAAGTTTCAAGTAAACAATTGTGAAATAGCAGCAGACAAATGCAAAATAATGATCAAAATACAACCAAAATAGTGGACTAAATGTGATTTCGAGTTCTTTTTGGGCTGCGGCCTTAGCTTTCGCGTGAGTATTACCCAAAAAAACAAATAAATACAAGTGGGAATGTGAATTATTTTAGTCACCACACTGGTGTACGGCTGGTACGGCTGGTACTTGTGGGAAGCGCGTGTATCCGGTAGTGTCTTGCTATCTGCTGGACAATCGTGCACTGTTATGTTATGGCACTGTGACTCTTCTAACTCTCGGGACTCACATTACGCTGCAACCATCCAGAACAGCATAGAGGAAAAGGTACAAGCATTCTTCTGACATTGCGTAAGTATCCGTTTCACTTTCAATCAAAACGAAATTAAAGAAATGCATGTTAAATGACACGGGAAGTCCAGAACGGGAACGGGAATACACGGCACTGGGAATGGGAAATGGGGAATGGGGAAAGCAAAAAGAAAAGCAAAGGCCATCATTAGCCGGACGCGCCAGAAAACCCAGAACCAGATAATAATAATAATGGGCAACAACCCATAAAAAAAAACAAAAAAGGAGGAAGAAGTGAAATAATAAAAAACGCAGCGTCAACAATGACAACTACAACTACAACTACAACGACGACGACAACAACTCACGGATACGACGAGGATGTTAACCTCTTGGCGATTTGTTGCTGGTCAGTGAAATGCAATGCCAGTAGAAAGTTCATATAGATAAGGACAAGGGTATGACAGCAGGACCTGTGCGCTGCTTTTGTTGTCGTGCCGTGATTTCGGGTGGGCTGCTTGACCGCTGCTCTGCCCTCCGAAGAAAGTTCCGCTGCGACCCTGTCGATCCGGCGCCCATTCAGACATCACATAATAAAGTATTTTACTTTGTTTTTGCTGTCATATCAAACAATGAGACGCGGACATGTGTCGGGTTGGGCCTGAACTCGTCCGAGCATGCATTTTCTTACACATACATACGAGTAGTGCGAGTAGTAGATGCTACGCCAGAGCCTACTTGCGGATGGGACCAATGAAAGTTTCACGCTCTACTGAGCATTGCCATGGGAAGATGGTTCGCTCTCTCGTCTGGGTTTTGGGGGTCCATAGTGAAAAGTGTTAACGGTTTGGCTTAACCCATTTCTAGCCGCCGTTGAGACGTTCAGAATTTACATAGATCAAGGGTTGAACAAAATGTTATGACAGCTCATTTAACGCCCCAGTGTCTAGAGTGGCATTGACCATCGATATGCAACCGACAATCCTGCAGCCATAGACAACTTGGACAGCTTATTATCGTAATTGGTCACTCTTATCCTGTGCGCAGCTGTGGGAAGCTTCTCTTGTGCTCTGCGGTTGCTCAATCGATCTTCAAGGGGTTCTCTTCTACTCCTTTTGGCTGATAATCCTAATCGTTCGAGTTTTGCAGCCAATTAAACAAAACTTGTGCCTAGTTTCGTAGACATTTTTTGGACTTTTCTTTTTGTCACTAATGAGGCTGCTCTCAAAGATAATCCTGGTGGAAAGTTCTGTTGCCCAGCTCTATGGGGTTTCTCAGCTCAGTTGCTTCCATACTCTCTTGTACATATTGTTAGTGATTTTTATGCAATAAAACTTAAAAATTTATTATAATATTTGACCTATTATTGGAAGCTCTTTCTTTTCTTTCTTCTTGATTGTCTCTCTCTCGTGTTTTTTAACTCGTTTCCGAGTAATCATTATGGCATCTTTCCCTTAACCCTCGACCACAAAATGTTTAGTGACAAATGCGGCCCACCCCTTGCCCTCATTATAGACAGAAATTCCCAAACCCAGCCGAACCGAACCGAACCGAACCATGGCTTGGACCCACATGATGACTATGGCTATTGCCCAGATGGGCCATGTCTCGCTATCAGAGCATTAAAACGCTCATTAAACCAGGAGCCTGTAGCTGTGAGAAGCACTTGGTGGGCAGGGGTGTGGGGCCTCCACCCGGCTGTTACTCTTCCGTGCACACTCGTACGCCACGCCACGCCACGCTCCGGTGCCCCCGCCACTGGTCGAGTGAGGTGTTTTGCATAAAACTGCTGGCTCCTGACGGCTCCTTTTGTGGTTTCTTCAGCCAAATTATGTGGCACCCCAGACCCAACCCGACCCGACCATGTGGGAACTTTTCTTCCTTCTTTTTTTCCACCTTCCACCTTCATCGGAAAACATTGCGCTTGCATACAAAAATTGATTTATTCCTTATGATGATTATACGACGACAAAAAAAAGGTTTTTACGGCTATAAAAAAAAATGTGATAAAAAAAATAGTTGGAATGTCTCAGCAGAAGACGACCCTCAGCTGGCCTCCGACATGGAGAAGCTGAGGCGCCTCTTGGTGGCGTCCCTGAGCTGCGCCTGCGCCTGCAGCCACATGGCATCCAGCTGACATGAGGCCTCCAGCTCCTCGCCGCCCAATCCCAGTCCCATTGCCAGCATGGGAATGGAATGCTCCTCGTCCAGCTCGCAGTCGCTGGTCGAGTTGTGGCCACTGTCGGGGCTGATGTGGCGGATCTTCTGGGCGGAGCGAGCGGCAGCCAGCAGCTTCTGGGCGGACTGCCGTACGCTGGAGGAGATTCTGGTGGCGATCTTCCGCTTGCGCCGCACCACGCGCTGCCGCCGCAGCTGCAGTGATCGCCTCTTCCCCTGGGACTGGCTCTCTACGCCGACGGTATCTGGCAGTTCCACCGCCGCCTGGGGCTGGGGGGAGCGCACCTCCCGCTCCTCGTAGCCACTCGTCGCGTGGGGTGACTTCCAGTACTCGCAGAGGTCGCTGGCTGGGTCGAAGGCGGGTCGGTAGGTGGGCGAGTGGGTGGCGGCGTCCGTGGAGGTGGAGGTGGTGCTGCTCAGGGGGTGGTGTCTGTGACTGTGTCGCTGGCGCAGACGTTGACGCTGCTGCCTGGGGGCCGGCGCCTTGCGGGTGCTCTCCAGAATGGCATCGATCATCCGCTCCAGGGTCACGTCTCCCATCTGGGTGGAGCTGAGCGTTGTCTGGCCGCTCTTCATGGCAGAGGCTTGTGGCAGAGGTAGAGGCAGAGGTAGGGGGTGGGGGAGGGGCATGGACATGGGCAGGGCCTTCTGCTCCAGGTAGCGCGGCTTCTCGAAGTAGCTGTCGGGGATGCCCATGCCGCGGAGTGCGAGCAGGGGACCCGGGATGATGGCCGCACTCGGGGAGTACTCCGCCTCGAAGGTGGGCAGCGTTGAGGCGTAGGCGGAGGGTGCGGGTGCGGGTGGGCGGAGTGTGGGCGTGGGTGTAGTCATGGGCGAGGACATGATGTTGCTGAGGTCCTTGAGCAGCGGTGTCCGTGGTTGCATGGACAGGGAGCTGGCGGGCAGTGGCGTCGAGGTCAGCTGGTTCTCCTTCCCCTGTCCGTGGACGAGGGCCGCCAGGCAGAGGGACTTGCGCTTGAGCTTTCCCCGCAGCGCATGGAACTCGCTGTAGCTGCTTGCCTCCGCTCCCACTCCCACTCCCCCTCCCACTCCCACTCCTGCTGCAGTTCCAGTTCCCCTGCCCATTGGCGTGGCTGTGGTCTCCTCCATGTACGAGGGTCGCGGTTGGTTGACGGCCCACTTGAGCATCTTGTTCTTGTCTCTGGTCTCTGGCCGTGGCTGCTCCTTGGTGTGGGTGAGGTTGCGGGTGCTGCAAGTGCGGGAGAGGAGGAAGAAAAAGAGTGTGGTTTAGTTTCGAGTTGTATCTCTGTGTGTGTGTATCTTCTGGTTCTGTTTGTTCTGTCTGGATTCCCAGAGCTGGTTGGCTTTTGCTCGCAAAAAAGTTGCCGGGTGAGTTTTGTCGGGAATTTTGGCGCGCTTTCTGGTGGCCTTTTCGATTGCCAAATCAGCCAAGCGGCAAAAATAAAATCAAAAAATATAATGAAAAATTCCAGGCAATCAGCCTCCCCCCGGGCAGTCGCCGACGTTCCCCCTTTTCGCATTCGGACACGAACTGGACACGGAGTTTTGAATTGAATATTAATAATCGAATATCCCTAATTATGAGTCCATGCATCGTTGGACTTGGCCTTTGCATTAAATGCCCTCTTGATTGCACTTCAATTTACCTTTTTCACAGATTTAGCTTCACTTGAAAAAAAAAGGCACAGACTGCACAGATTTAATTGGTGTATTCTCTATATGTTCGCAGATGGATATTCCAGGGTTTCCTTCGGACGCGGCGCGAGTGAGTGTACGAGTGGTGCGCATGCGTGTCTGCTCGTCGCGAAGTTCGTTTCGGGAATGGCTCAGTTCGGGTACGTCCACCACTTAACTACCGGCACGCCGGCGCACTATGGTCCAAACGACTACTTTTTTGGAAACAACCCCCTAGTGGCGCCACGTTCGCGAAAACAGCGGTGCAACCCAGCTGTTGTTACTAAAGTGCACGCGCAGTGAAAAAAGCAAATTTAATTACATTTTTAAATCTCTTATAAATTGAAAATACGATCAAACTGATCAAATTTTTTTAGTGAATCTTGATCTGTCGGGTTTTTACTACGTATTTTGTATTGTTTACTGTATCTAATAGTTTTGATTTCTTCGTAGTTATATGTTAAAGTGAGTCCCTTTTTTTAGCCAATTTTTATTGAAAACTGATTTTTGAAAAGCTATAACAATTGAGTGGCACCGAGTCCCACCTTAAAATCTATTGTGTGTCGTAGATTAATAAATTCTTGTTGAAATGTATATAGTAAGAAATACCACATTTGACCACAAATCTTAAAATTTGCATTAGTAGATCATAACCTCAAAATCAACAATACAGAGTTTTTTGGCGTTCTATTTTGTTCTACAACATTTATTTTTATGCCCAGAGAAAGCTAAATTGATTCGCAAGGCTGTACAGAACCCAGTAGTAAAGCCGCCACTTTTCTGACCCAACGAGCACCTTGGAAAAGGCGTTTTTCTCTTTGCTGCAACAATTTACTATTGTTTTTGGTTAAATCAAAATTTGTGTTCTTTTTATGCGTGCCACGACTTTATAATTTTAGTAAAAATGAATTACATTAATTTCTTGGTAAAAATGTTATAAATATATGTTATTCCCTATAATTCATTATTTTTTAATATGCATTATTTAAAAGAAAGGTGCCACACCCATTTTTTAGTAAATCCACTTCCTATTAATTATATATATTCAATACAAAAAACCAAATAAGAAAATCTTGTTTCGTTCGCGAGTTATTAATTTATTCCAAAAAAGTGGTCGTTTGGACCATAGTGCGGCGCTGAGCAGAACCAGGAGAGCGCACACAAACATAGAGAGAGAGAGAGAGAGAGAGAGTAGAAACGTGGAGAGTGCACAGAACGTGTTGCATGTGCTCAGAGCGGGAGAGAGAGAGCCGAAGCGGAGCCAGAGAGATGCACACTGCAACAGTTTCAAGCTCTCTTTAAATGTCGCCTAGAGCTGCAATGGCAATGGCACGTAAGTTATGGAATGCAATTCATATCATATGTACTCTACCCATAATACCATTACAGAAATCGAAACGATTAGGCGATTATGTTGGCAGCTAGGGCCCCTTGTCTTCGGCCTTTTGTAGTATATTCCTGAAAAGCTTTGATAGTCGTGTTGGTCTAGCCACGTCTGTGTCTATGCATCTTGCAAATTGTATCTCTTATGCGATTTTTTAAAGGCTAACTAACTATGATAATTAGCTTCTTTAGTTGTAAAGCTATTCGACTGAAATCTTCTCCGGATTTATATTTTTACTGGATGCAGTTTACATAGGAGTTGGTAGCTGCAAGATTTGATTTTTATATCATTTTTTATGTCATAGGAGGCAGCGTTTGCTACTTAATTCTGCAGAGAGTTTATTTATTTAAATTTAAATGATATAAAACTCATATCAAAATATCATTTAGCTTTCATAGTAAATATAGGTCGAATATCATTGTTTATAAAGGTTAAAAAAATGTGGTTTAATGGGTTTCTTCATGATTTCTTCCCAATTTTATTTATGTAATTTAAATGCCGAATTTAACTCCAATTTGTATGAGCTGTAAGAAATTAATAACAATCATGGTGATAAAAAATTCCCCAATAAAAGTCAGATACTTTGAGTTATAATGAGCCCCCGTTTCAGCCTGATCGGCTGACTATATCATAATATGGTAGCTTTCATTGGAATAATAATTGTTTTGCAGAAGTTTTTGGGAAAAGGAACTACTAGAACCTTCGCTCTTTTTCGTCCGTGTCCAATTCTATGCGGATAATATTCCACTTTCGGCTGCCAACAGCTGTGCGAATCCTTCGTTGATCTTTTGATTGAAAGAGAGAGTGAAGGAGATGGCATGCCCAACGGTGCTCCTCTGTCGAGGGGCCAGCTGTTCTCTTCGCTGCGCTGCTCTGCTCTGCTCGGCGCTGCTTACGCCACAAAACATAATTTTCAATTACCTTTCTCTCAGCGTGTGGCTCCTTTCACCTCTCCTGCCCCTGCCTCTGTCTCTGTCTGTGTTGGTCTCTGTTTTCCCATTTTCGCCAAGAAAAGGACAACTCGCACACATAGCAGCTATGCTGCAGTGGGAACCGGGGGATTGTACAATTTGGCCCATTGTTTATGGGACAAGCAGAGGAGTCGGCGTCGTCGTCGTCGTCGTCGTCGTCGTCGGCGTTAGCGTCGCTGCAGGAAAATGTTGTGGAAAATTGTGCAATTGTTTTGCAATTTATTGGTTGAGGAAGGGGCTCTGTGGCTCGGTAGAGATTCGCTTCCACAGCCTCTTTCACTGTCCCACACCCTTCCATTTTTTCCTCTCTCTCTCTCTCTCTCTCTTGCTGGCCATTTCCTTCTGCTTTGTTGTGTTCAGCTTCTTCCGCTTTCTTTGCCCATCTCTCTGCTCCTTTAAGCGCAAATTTATGATACTACCTTCTGGATACCCTCTGTAGAGGGTATAATGATGTTGATCAGAGGTTTGCAAGGCAGAAGAGGATATGTACATATATCTATGTATATGTATATCTGATCCTGCTGCATAAATAAAAAACTCAAAGATATTTTAAAGACTTTAATTTGGTTAAAAATATAGTTTGTAGGAGAATTCTTTTATTTTTATTAGGCAGAAATGCTGCCATTGATCAATTTTCAAGGGTATCTAAAGCTACGACACCCGACACTCATCGCGTGTCCTGTCCATTGAGCAGAGAATCTCAGCAGTGGCAGCAGAGAGAGAGAGAGAGTAGACACAGACAGACAGAGATAGCCACAAAGCGAGACACTCAGCGAGAGACAGCCAGAGAGAAGGGGGAGAGAGAGGACACCACCAGAGACCAAAGCAAACACCACTAGAGACAGCTGTGTCCCTCGAGATCCGTCAATTATCCCCCTCTATCTCTATCTGCTATCTCTGTGTTTTGTTTTGCCTAATTTATTTGGCACTTTGTGCGAACTGGTCTTCTATGGTATTCTATTCTATGGCAAATTGGATCACTTTCCAATGTCCGGATCGGGTCAGGTTCTGCAATCTCACAGGAACAGTTCCGGACCACCGAATGGGTAATAATTTATGGCACCTGTAGGAACAATTAGAAACCTTTTGAAGAGTATCCCTCAAGTGTTAAGAGTCTATTTGGCAATGGGACCACCCTCATTTGATTCCCAGGAGAATAATCTTAATAGAATCTGTTTTCATTCGTTAATAATGGAAGAAGATTGAATATACAATTTGGATACATCTCATATAATATTTCATCTACTAAATAGGCCACAAAGTATCCTTATTGCTTATAGATTTTTAAGAGCAAAGAAAGAATCTCCCTTTAATATGTTGATGGAAATTTCTGGAATATATTTCATTGTGGGTTTCTCTTTCGTATCCTTTCTTTCACCTTCCAGAATCTAGATTATATAGTTTAAGAACCCCGCTAGGAAACGCTTAATTTATAAAATCAAAGAAAATATTTTTCTATATCTTTAGGTAGTCCAAAAAAATTTTCCTAATTCACTTTCAGCCATCTGTTGTTTGGCCCTGAAATATGGAGCAATGGTGTACAATGATTTTGGGTCGTTCTCACAGCATTAATTTAAATAATAAATCTCAAACCTTCGTTTCGCAAATTTGACATTCGAGGGGCTTTGCCGGACCTCAATTTGCTCTTCCATTGAGAAATGCAAGACAAAACAAAACAAAAAACGATTCAGCTGCCCAGTAATGTCGAGTGACCAACAATAAATCTACGGAAAAAGCGAAGAAAATGGAAATAAATCAATAATATTGCAGCGGAATGCACTTCGGGATGGCCAGCTGCATTTTTTTGGTCTTTGGCTTCTGCCCTCCTTCGGAATCTTACCAATAATCCGTCTATCTGTCTTTCAGTTCCATCGAATCAAAGGCAATTTTACGCATTGGTCACTGGCCCAGGCTCAGGCTGAGGCTTAGGTCCTGAGACCAGGGAAGGAGGAGACATTGAGGCATTGATGGTGAGGAGAACAAGGAAGATAAATTAGGGCAGAGCCCGAGCCCCGAGCCCCGGCCCAGGCACATACACACATGGGGTAGGAGGAGGTAGCAGGGGCAGACAGTGCGTCGCGATCCACTAATAAATTGCCCAACAATTGTGCAATTTTGTCATAGACATAGACGAATCCGCACGACGGCGATGGCGGCAGCGGCGACCCTGACGATAAGACTTCACGCTCGAATTTGCTACCGTTTGCGATTTTTCGCTGTCCTTTTTCCAATCACTATTATTTTGTTTTCTTACTCTTGGTATTATTTCAGTGGCTCTGCCTCTTAGAGTGGGATTCGCTTTCCCATTGCCCTACCCCCTACCCCCCTCCACAGAACATGCATTGGAGGGACGTGCGGCAGCAGCAAGGACATCAGATAAAGTGGAAAGTAGGTAAGGGGACAGAAGAAAACTAATCTTGAATCACACGCCACACTGATAGCGCCAGGATCGAGGATCGGGGACCCACAATCCACAATCCTTAGCTGGACAGCTGTTCGGGGATTAGCACACAGCTCCCTCCTTCTACCGCTCCTATCTGGACTCGCACGCAAAATTATTAAAACACGGCCCTGAATTATGGGCCATAATTTAGAATTTGAACGGGAACCCCCGTTCCTGCGAGTGCTACCTATTTGTACTGCTGTCCTTCCCGGCGTCTTATTTGATAAGGCTGTCCAAAAGGGCGAGAGAGAGAGCGAGAGAGAGGCAAGGAGTAAGCCGAGACCAGATGCAGCCACAGGATCCTGTGACTGTAGGCGCTCGCCTTTCATAATTTTTGTACTTTTGGCTTTGATTGATTTGGGTAGCCCGTGAGGAGCTGGGACTTATTGAACTATGATGGGCCACTCAAAAGCCTCAGGCGTAGCGATGAAATCCAAGGCTGAAATCGAAACTTAAGGAATGCGAATCCCAGGGAGAGGACATGCACACATATGATATGATGGTCCCAGTAGGAAGGATATGCAATTTGTGATCGATTGTAATCGAACTGGAAACAGCTTGGTGAATTTCATTTTATTTAATTTAAGCTTTTTGCTTTCGTTTTTACTTTTCTTAACTGAAAATTTAGTAAAATAAGAGGGAAAATAATACATAATATAGAATAAAAGTGTTTGGATGTCTTCTCTTATTAATTTGGTGAGTATTTTTATATATTTGAATGGCTTTACAGTAACATTTCTACATTTGCAGAGCAAAATCTAGGATGGAACACCTGATGCAAATTTAGGTATTAATGGATTACCCACATTTTATATGACAGAAAATTATTGGTTTTATTTTTGATAAACCTATCAAACAAATATATTTAATTTCT
Source organism: Drosophila subsilvestris (assembly GCA_035043285.1). Taxonomy (NCBI): domain Eukaryota; kingdom Metazoa; phylum Arthropoda; class Insecta; order Diptera; family Drosophilidae; genus Drosophila; species Drosophila subsilvestris. The sequence continues at coordinate 548,977 of JAWNNB010001727.1, read as the reverse complement.
TCTTCCATTGAAAATAAGAGGCCATAGAATCCATCTTGGCATGGGATACGCTGCTGTCATGTCATCCCAAAATCAAAATCCAAATATATTTGAGCCAATTTTTCACAAAATACTCGTACTGTCTGTCATCTAATGATTCGCTCAGAAGACGATCAATATTCGGAAAATTTATATCAATTACAATCTATCCAAATGGCATATGAAAATCCCCCTGAGAGCCATTAATATGCGCTGGGCTGATGGCCCATTTGTCAGGCCATATTCGATTGAAATCCGAATTTAAATTTCAATATTCAAAACGATGGACACGGAAAGGGTTTGCCAGTCGAATCCAAGGGAATGCGCCAGAGAGGAATGCACAGGAATGCAGAATTCAGCCAGCCAGCCAGCTAGAACCAAACTTGGTGGTGGCTGGGAGAGAGAGAGCGTCGTGCGCCGATGTCAGCCGAAGCAGAGAAAGAGAGAAAGAGAGAGAGCCGTTGCCGAAGCTACAGAGAACATGCTAGCGGCTGGAACTCGTTGAGAGGTGACCACGCAATGTGGCGTGCAAAGGGAGAATCAGTCACATTTGCGCCTTCGCACCCGACAGGACGTGCCCGGTACCCGTCACCGTCATTCGAGCGCGATCTGCACAAAATTCCCGATCCTCTGCAGTTTATTTTGTTGATTTTATTTATTTTTTTCCAAACTGAAAGCGAAAGTTATATAATTAATTTTTTTTTTGACTGTGAAAAACCAAGAAAATTTTCTACATTTTTGGATATCAGCCGCGAGGAGTTAAACAACAACCAGAAAAAAAGGTAAAGATAAAGTGAAGTGAAAGAGAAAGAGAAATGGAGTGGACATACGAGTGCTCGTACTCGTACTCGTACTCGTGCTCATTACTCGTACTCCCATTTCCGGAAGAACACATTAAAAATGCATTAAAGCAGGGGAGAGTGGTGGGCCTCTGCCTCTACCTTTGCGTCTGCGTCTGTGAGAAAATTAATTAAAAACACCCCATAAAAAATCGCATAAAAATTCATAAATTCGCGCGCGTGCGATTGCGATTTGGGGGTACGGAATCGGGTTTTTATTTTCATTTATATAATTTTTTTTGGGCTATTTGTGGGTTACCCGGGCCAAGTGCCCGGAGTGGCCGATAAGTGCTCTTCAGACCAAAACGAGAGAGCGGCTGCAAAAAGCGCAAAATGCTAGCACGCATCGGAGTCCTCCTCCTCCTTCTCCTCCTTCTCGCTCGTTTTCTTTTACTCTGCTCTCGTTTCTGTCCTCCTCTGCGATCTCCGCATCTCCGAGAAGGGTCTTGAGTGGCCCGCCCGAGATGTGCAGAGTGTGGCAGTGCCACCATTTTGGCCGCTCTCCTACCACCCAAAACACGAGTCGCAGTCGCAAGTCGCAGCTGGAAGTAGCTGTTGCTGTTGCGTTAGCTTATAAGATCCATAGCCATGAAGAGAACCCGATGCCAGAGCCCAAAGCCCAGAGCCCAAAGCCCAGAACCTAGTCGCAAGCTTTTGCGCGCTTTTCCATTGTTTCCAATGTCCTCATTGTTCGCAGAGGGGCAGGCAGGAATCAGGGGCAGCCGGCAGCGAGCTTGTGCGAAATCCTTGCAGAAATCTTGCCGAAACCCCACCGAAACCCGTTCCCGGCGGACACGTTAGTCGGGTTTGCCCGTGTCACATGTCTCGTTCGGGTTTTCGCACACTCTGCCCTAAATATGAAAGGCAGCAGACCCGACCCCAGCAGACAATTGCTAACTAGCCCGATCTTCCTTTGCTACTTTCAGATCCACATCCACACACAACCCGATCTACGACTTGTATCCAGAGATATCGCAGCTGTCAAGATGCTCAAGTGGGCTGTGAACCAGCCCCGACCCTCGTACCTGGCCAAGGAGCTGCCAGGGGGAGCCAACACCAACCCCATGACATCAGCAGCAGCATTAGCAGCGGCAGCGGCAGGAGCAACGGGAGCAGGAACAGGATCAGGGGCAAGCAGCTACAGCGAGTTCCATGCGCTGCGGGGAAAGCTCAAGCGCAAGTCCCTCTGCCTGGCGGCCCTCGTCCACGGACAGGGGAAGGAGAACCAGCTGACCTCGACGCCACTGCCCGCCAGCTCCCTGTCCATGCAACCACGGACACCGCTGCTCAAGGACCTCAGCAACATCATGTCCTCGCCCATGACTACACCCACGCCCACACTCCGCCCACCCGCACCCGCACCCGCACCTTCCGCCTACGCCTCAACGCTGCCCACCTTCGAGGCGGAGTACTCCCCGAGTGCGGCCATCATCCCGGGTCCCCTGCTCGCACTCCGCGGCATGGGCATCCCCGACAGCTACTTCGAGAAGCCGCGCTACCTGGAGCAGAAGGCCCTGCCCATGTCCATGCCCCTCCCCCACCCCCTACCTCTGCCTCTACCTCTGCCACAAGCCTCTGCCATGAAGAGCGGCCAGACAACGCTCAGCTCCACCCAGATGGGAGACGTGACCCTGGAGCGGATGATCGATGCCATTCTGGAGAGCACCCGCAAGGCGCCGGCCCCCAGGCAGCAGCGTCAACGTCTGCGCCAGCGACACAGTCACAGTACACCACCCCCTGAGCAGCACCACCTCCACCTCCACGGACGCCGCCACCCACTCGCCCACCTACCGACCCGCCTTCGACCCAGCCAGCGACCTCTGCGAGTACTGGAAGTCACCCCACGCGACGAGTGGCTACGAGGAGCGGGAGGTGCGCTCCCCCCAGCCCCAGGCGGCGGTGGAACTGCCAGATACCGTCGGCGTAGAGAGCCAGTCCCAGGGGAAGAGGCGATCACTGCAGCTGCGGCGGCAGCGCGTGGTGCGGCGCAAGCGGAAGATCGCCACCAGAATCTCCTCCAGCGTACGGCAGTCCGCCCAGAAGCTGCTGGCTGCCGCTCGCTCCGCCCAGAAGATCCGCCACATCAGCCCCGACAGTGGCCACAACTCGACCAGCGACTGTGACTTTGAGGAGGAAGTGGACTCGCTGTCATCGCTGGGCGCCTGTGGAGGCCTGGGCCTGGGACTGGGGCTGGAGGCAGGAACCAAGCGGCGGCTGAGCTTCTCCTTTCAGGAGGATCTGTTCGTGGAGAAGTGAGAGAATGCGACACGGACGAGAATCATCTTTGGTTGTCGTTGGCTGTCGTTCCATTTGGAAGTTGAAGGAATATTTTTGTTGTTTAAACATTAGCAGAATGTGGCTAAAAGCGCAGACTTGCCTTGGTATCCATATCCCTATATATACATATACATAGATATGTACATACATATACCGATGATAATGATATGCTGAAACAGATTTTATAATTGTTTAAGATTTTTTAAGATTTTTTTTTGGAAATAAAACATTAGAGTAAAAAAAACATCTAAATTAAAATTATATTTATACTGCTGGGGAGAGTACAAAAGAGCACAAAAGAGTTACCCTGAAAGGGAAGAGTCCTGCTAAGCTGCTCTTCAGGCAACAGGACTTTGATATACACTGAAAGTTTGAAATGCAAATCGAGGCTAGAGATTCAACTTTGAGTTCAAGTGCGTGGCTGCAGCAAGAAAGTATTTTGCGTTCCCATAGATGCCATCTAATTGTTCGCTTTCAACTGAACAAATCTCCAATGAGATCTACTTTCCAGTGGTTCGCTCGCTGGAGCTTGATTTACACTGGATTCAAAGGAAAAATGTTCCCCCTTTTGAGTGCAGTTCTCACGGGAGGCCAGAGGCCGTTCGTTCCGCCTTTGTGGATCGGACATTGCCGCATTAATCGAGCGCTGCTGGACGGTAAGGCGCACACACACACACACACAGCATGTGGGAGAGAGAGAGAGAGACCACCACCACCACCACCACCAACCCAACCACCCACCCCCCTCCTGGTATTGGGTGACTTGAGTGATACGGCATATCCTGTATGTCCTTCGACATGGCACTTATCACGCACCTGTGCACCACCAAATGGCCAGGCAACAGACTACAAAACGGTTTGGCATTTACATAAATTTGCATAGAAAAACTTCGGTTTCCGCGCTGGTTTCCCCGCTGGTTTTTCTTTTTTCGTGTTTCCGTGTTTTTGTTTTAGTCTTTTTTTTTTGTTTTGTTTTATTTTGTTTTTTTGTGGCTAGGACGGGATTCGGCAAGGTCCTTGTTAACTGTACAGTGCACAATCCAACCGGCCGTGACTAAGTTATGCAAGTTCTGGAGGAGGCGGCATATGGGCAAAGTTGTGTACGTTATGATCCTGCCCTGCCCAGGGTCCAGCAGCAGCAGCAGCTGCCAAGGACTGGCTGGCGTGGGCTGTTGCTGCTTCCGAGGCTCTGTTGCGTTTTTAAATGTCTATTAAATGCCTTTAAGTAAATGCCTCTGAATGGGGCCATTGTCTGACGCCGCCGCCTCGGAGTCGGAACGTATCCCATCCATTGTTGCACGGCTTCTGTGCGCTCAATTGAGCCGGTCCCTGCTCCCGCTCCCGCTCCTGCTCCTGCGGCCATGCCAGCTGCCCAAGAGGTGGATGTGAGGATAGCTCTATTCTGCTCTGATTTGAGACTCTTCGCCTCTTCGCTCTTCGCTTTGCTAAATGTCACATAAGAGGCCGAACCGAACCGAGCCGAACGTTGCGTCGGCGGTAGCCGGAACACCTTTCCCAAAAATTGCGCCAAAAAGGGACTGCAAGAAGTCAATGGAAGAATGAGAAATAATGGGAATGAGGTATGCCATGGCAGCGGAGCAAAGGAAACAAAATCGCATCGTGGCATGCGTCGTACGAGGGCGGTGGCGGTGGCAGTGGCAGCCCTCGGGGACAGCTGTCGTCGTCTCCTGTGCTGTGGCACGTGATACACTCATTCCGCCAACGCATCGAGAATCGAGGATCGTCTTGAGTATTTGGCATAGGAGTGGGAGTCAGTGTTTAGTGGCACGAGAAGTTGTTTGCTTCAAGTGCCTGTGCCTGTTGCCACATGTTGCCGCTTCAAATTGGGCCAATTGTCGGCCTAATAGGGTTAAGTGCCGGAAATTGCCCCCGACTGTTGTATAAGAAAATTTTGCGCAATCCATTTGGCAGTCCTTAATGTAAAGGAAGGAATTTCTGTAGGTCTAAATCTAAGCTGCCAGAAGCTCTTCGGACAAGACTTTGTCGTACTGAAATGTAAACCCAAACGAGAAGGAACATTGTGGGTCGCTTCTCTGGCCGCCTCTCACCAAAATATTTTAGTGGCCTTTGAAACGATAATTAAATCTGCAAAGGTGCCTTTTATTTGCTATAAAATTGTCATAAAACGATCGTTTGATCTGCGAATGTTATCTGAAGACAGCTAATGAAATCTTCAGAGCAAACTTAATCCTCTTTCTCTTTCTCTGTTAAGGATAACAGCTGCCTCATATGAAGCGGAATGTGAGGTGAGGAAGAACTAGTCTGATAACAATCATTAGCGGAGCTGTGAGAGATAGAGTTCAAGTCCTGACGAAAGATTCCTTCCTTCCTTCCTTTCGAGCAACTCAATCAACGTCAGCCGAGGGCATGGGGCGGGGGAATGAATCGCAACTGTCAATAAATGGAGCAGTGGAGAGGGGCACACAGGACAGTAGTGCCCTAATCCCATCTGACATGAGCAATAAGTAATAAGTGGCTGAATAGTAGCCCCCGACCAGGACAGACCAGGACAGACCAGAGACCAAACCAAAGCAGAGCAGATCAGGGTAGGATCAGAATGAGAATGAGAATCAGAGTAAGATCGGGGGAAAGTAGTCGCTTTTTGTCAACTAAAAACTATTTGTATTTGTCAGAAGGCTCTGATTTCACGGCAGCTCAAGGAAGGACCACGTCGCGAAGGCAGGACAACGCCTGATCCTCGACGATTAATCAATGTGACGTGTGTGCGTGTGCGTGTGTGTACGTGTGCGTGTGTGCACTCTCCCTCTCTGGCTTTGGGACATCTTGTGCTTGGATTTTTCGCGCCAAACGAATGTCTCTCCCGCTCTTGTGCCCTCTCTCTCTCTCTCTCTCTCTCTCCACTTTGGGTGACAGCAATTTAATTTTACTTCGCTTTCAATTTGAATATTTGGTTATCCCCACATTGGGTCTCCCCTCAGACACTCAGACACTCAGACGCACTCAGCTTGGGGTTGTGCCTCGGCTCGGAGCTGTCTTTGTCCTGCGCCTGCGTCTGTGCCTTTGCTTGTGGCAAGGGGTTTGTCGCCGGGTCAGAGGAGACGCCGGCCAGGGGTAGACCGCAAGATCAAACAATCCAATCGATTTGCATTGCCTGTAAGGTCGAAAGGGTTGTGTGCCCGATCCCATTCCCGATCAAGATTCGGCTACAGATTCCGTTTGAGATTCCGATTGCGTATGTAAATGTTGTTTGCACGACAAACTTTATCTGGAGACAATGCCAAATGCAAACTAATAGATACATTTATAGCGATTTTGGGCGGGATTAGAAAGGGTTAACGGGCCTTACCTTCCGGGGGTAATTAAACATCTTTACGGTCAGCCCAAAAGGGGCCAAAGGTGGAGGGAGGATGCTGCCGATGCTTTCTCTTTTTCTGTGTGTGTGTGTGTGTGTACACAAGGTAATGGAAAGGAGTACCAGTACGAGTGAAAGGAGTGAGTCGTCTCGAGCTGAGCACTTAAGCCAATTTGAAGTGAACTTTTTGTTTATTTTATTTGTTGTCTTGTGGCTTAGATGTGGTCATGCACTTTCTCTCATCGCATTTGACCCCCATTTTGACCAGAGATGAATCTATTTATTTTACATTTGCATGTTCAATCCCCCTGAGGACTTGAGACTCTGTCTATCAGCACACGAAGATCTCATCGTGGCAGGGGCGCAAAGATCACTCAGCCTTTGAGGCTCTAATTTCCAATAATCTTTTTATACATCCAACCAACATGCAGAACACTTTAAACTTTGCTGTTTGCCATCAACAAACTAATACAAAATTTATGAAAAATATAATTATCTTTTTAGGGTTTATTGCATATTTAAAATTTAATTATTGGAGCGCAAATTTCTCTAACAAATATTGCTTTATATTTCTATCCCAATCTATCAGAAATAAACCAAAATTAATCATATTTTCCAATCCAAAATGTAATCCATATCTGTGCACTAATTAGTCGCATATCTCTGAGGCAATTGCTTGAATTGTTTCCAATGAATATCCTCCCTCCCTTGCTCCCTTGCTCCCTTGCTCACGCCCGATATCTGTTGTCTGGGTTGGCGTTGCCTACACGCAATGTTTGCCCACAAAGATGGATCGTAAAAACGTGTAAAAAGTTTCGAAATAAGTACTTGTATGCCTAATGAATTGTTTCTCCCTTAAATGTTGGGTCGTAAAACCCCAAAAATGCTTAGGGTTGGGCTGCCATCAATATACGAGAATGCCAGAGAACAATGCATGGGAGATGGTTAGACGGTTGGCTGATGGTCGGGAGAGAGAGAGCCACGAATTCTTCATGGATTTTGGTATTTTTATGAGCGGCATGGAAATTTTTATGATCCATTCTCGCATCGCACTTCATCCATCTCACACAGAAATCGCAAGAGACTTTATCAAATTGTCATTAAAATCGAGAGAAACCTTCTGGGGCGTGTGGCACTAAGAGAAAGAAAGGGAAGGGAAGGGAAACAATTGTGATTAGCCAGCGATCGGTTTGGCTCTAACGGAGTCATAAAATTGCACCTTGGTCCTTGGTGGCAGCTGATGCGGGTCCCTCGTACCTCCCTCCATGCGCACAACATTCGAGTTCCCCATTTGTATTGTCATTGTGCAGTCATCGGGATATGTGCGAAAAGTAATAGCGAAGGAATCGAAATCGGGATCGAAAATTAGCGTATTCAGTAAGGGAAATTAGCCAGAGCCTGATTATGCTGGTTGTTGGGTTTTGCAAATGAAATATTCCTAAATTATGTGGCACTCACACACTCGCATCAACCTGCAGGTCTAGGCTATGGGGGTACCATCACATACATATGCACATACCACACGTACATACACGTATATTTATATGGAAAATGAATGTTTCTTTGCCCTCATTCCACACTCAGCTCTGTCTGCATTTGTGTTTTGGGTATCTTTTTGTGTTTAGGTCCTTGTGGCACCTGTCTTCATTAGTTTGCTCTCCTTCGTGGCCCTCGATAAGCAATCAATAGAGGGAAGCGCACAGAGTGTCTCCAGTGACTCAGTGACTGTGTCTGAGTCTGTCTACAGGTGCAAATGTGTGGCTGGCTTGCTCCAATTCGTAGCTGGTCGCTGCCTTTGGGCTGTATACATAATTCCCATTGCTTTTGCATATTGATTGGGCCTAATCCAAGGCACTTGTCGCAGGCTCAGGTCCATCTATAGATCCATTTTCATCTCCAGCTGCTGGCTGGCAGGCTGGCAACTAAAAGGCTTGGACTTGGATCGCAGTTTGCAGTGGCAAATGCTGCAGAGGGCAAAGAAAAATGAGCAGGAAATGCTTTCTACGAAGTATTTTCATTAAAAAACTTTATTGATCTTTTGCCACTTTAAAGGTCTGATGGCGTGTGGACCTCTATATAATTTACGTGCCTTTTCCAGTGCCATTTCTGGTTTTCGTTAGACTTTCGAAATATTCTAGAAACAAATGCTCTCGTACGAGTATGCCGCGATTCCGATCTGTTCCCATCGGGGCTATAGCAAAGAGGTTCCATCATTTACTCATTAGATATCTCTCGTTCACTCTCTCAGGCTGTCTCTGGCTGTCTCTGGCTGCCTCTCTGGTTATTTTTCTCTCACTTCTGGTTCTCGATACCTGCCTGGAGTGCTAATCCTGAGGCAGGATTCCTTCGCTGTATCCTGTGTGTGTCGAATGCGAACCAGTTTTCCGCTTCGCTGCAACTGACGCATAAATTGCGGCATATCCCGTTCCTGCCTCAGTCTAAAACAGGACATGCCGCACACTCTCTCTCCCTCTCTCTCTTTCTGTCCCTTCATCTTTCAGAGTTTTCCTTTGCCCAATTTCGAGTTGGTTTTCTTTCCACTTTCAACATTTGCTCGGGCCAAGTGGCCAAGGGAATGGCTATTCAAATTGTTTGCCCTGGCAATATGGCACGGTGATTTTTCATTTCTTGGGCAGCAGGAAGATCTCGGAATCGGATTAGGGATGGGGGGAATGGGCATGAGCATGGGGATACGACATGATCATAGATCAAGTTTATGGCGGTCTTTTGGCAGCCGCTCCTCCAGCACCTGTTCCCCAATGCAGGTGGCTGCTGCTCCCTCGCCTTGGCATTTACATAAGTGGCGCGTGGCCCCAGAAGCAACCTGCTGCTGCTTCTGCTGCTGCTGCTGTCCTTAGATCCTCGTAAAGTCGATAGCCCCGGGATCCTACCGCATGACAATGCTAAGTGGAGATCCCCCGTGCCTGGCATCTTCCTATCGCTGTGTTCGTCTGTCGTCATCCCATCGACCCTCATCAAATGCGTCGATTTTAATGTTTCCTTTCGAATTTTTCACGCTGCATTTTCCGGTGCTGCTGCTGCTGCTGCTGCGCTGTTCGGTTCGTTTTCCTTTCTGCTGACCAGCGGGCAATCAGCAACCAGCCACCGGCAAGGGTTGTAAATGACCGCCTGCCAGGCCGTGTGGATTTTTCCACGTTTTTTCTTTCGGGCAAGTTCAATATTTTCCCAAGACGCTGACGGCACGCGCTTTTCCTGGTCAGTGGGCTGGTCAGCCATTGTTCCAACCCCTTGACAACTGTGTTGTGACAGCGGACAGCAAACAGCGGACAGCGGACAACGGACAGCAGCAGCTTTATGCTAATGCCTGGACCTTGATTCCGCCCAACAATTGAAGCATCAATCATGATCCAAACCGCGATATGACAGCCAGGCAAACCGAGTCTGGGCGATAACCTTCACAAGTTTATTGCAAGAATTATAAAAGAAAGAAAATAAGTAATCCATTGAGCCGGCGACGAAGCTGTGCCAAAGATAAATGGTAAATAATTAGTTTGTCTTACCTTTGGGTTCTTCTAATACAACAAATTTGCTTAGCAGAATGTGCTTTGTTTTAAATTAAACAATCACAGAAAGCAGCAAAGCAAAAATATCTAATGATTGGCCAGGACATGCCTCTTGATGGTTATACAGAAATGTGTACATGAATCCCATATGCCATGCATACATAGGAATATGCATGCCATAGGTAAGTATGCGTAAGTCGCTGTAGGTAGAGAAGACGTCGCATCAAGTTGAAGGAACCTTCAAGGTACCTATGGTTGAACCACCATCGTTCTGGTAGTCCCAGGTGACGATGCCCCATGTGCCAAGGACACCATACCCATACACAATACCAGTTCCAGTGGCGACTGATCTATCAAGAGCGTTTGACAACTGCTTCGAGGGTTGAGATTCCCGTGCCCTATGTCCTGTCCTGTTTCCGAATCACTCAGTTTTGTGCCCAAAAAAGAAAAAAACAACAACAACAACAACAAATGCGTGTTTGTATCGTGCCAGTTTTTGGTCGTAGTCGCATTCGTATTCGTATTCGTATCCTTTCATTTGCATTTAACCCTTTTCCCTTGATGGCCGCCGCGGGGCTTCCACTCGGTCGTCACCAGCCAGAGACTTCTCGGAGAAGTCGTGGTTCTCAACCTCCTTCTCCTTCTCCCTCTCCTCATCGTTATCCTTCTCCTCATCCGATCCGCTCCTCTTTGCTGGTCTCTTGCTTGATTTTAATTTGATTTTTTTTCCTCTTCGGTTTCTAATATTTCGCTTGACATTTTCGTAGTTTTATTAAGAAAATTGTTTTTTTTTTTTTTTGGGTCCTGCTTCCTTCAATTAAATATGCAAATGTCCCGGATGATGCTGCAGAAATGTCAACATGAAGCGATTCTCGTGTGATATATTTCCAAGTGGGACACTTGAAGTTGCGCTTAATTAACTAATTGCCTGCACGGCGGAATGGGGAATGGGACAGGGAACTTGCTTCGGGTTTGGGATAGAAGCTGGAACAGGCATTGGCATTGGGCATCCTTGCAGCTGGAAGCCGCGCAATCAGTGGAGGCAAAAGTCACATGTAATTCTTGCTCGATTTACGTTTTAGAGCTAAAGCCAAAAAAGTGTGGAATTATTCAAGGCGATTTGATTTGACTAGGAAATGCTTAGAAATTAATAAGAAAAGGTGGTGTGTGGGTAATGTTTTAGATCTGAGCTTTTTAGACCTGAAGTAGAACATATGTGGAGCAGACGTACAAGCTGGAAGAAATGAAAACCTAGGAAAACAAATCAAGTACCAAATTTGATTAAGATTTAACTAAGACTGAAATTGGCAAGGTCAAAGGGGTTCGGCATGGTGTCGCTTGTGCCACTTGTGATGGTCCAACTGCTCTTAGGTTCTGCTGCCTCTCTTTAAGAGCAAGAATGCAACTGCAGTTGTCAGTGGATAGTTATGAGCAGCATAGTGTAGCATTCTGTGGATGATTCTTTGCCGCCTCTTAAACGAAGAATTGCTTTAATAACTTCAAAGGGAACTGCATTAACATCTAACATCATATTGGAGTTCAATGCTAGATAAACTTTGGAGTTTTGCTGTAAGATAAAAGCATTTCAAAGATGATCGATATGACAGAGAGGTATCCCCAATGATTATTGGATTGCAGTAGTGTCACACGTATAGGCGCACACACACACACATGCACATATAGTTTTTGTAATTTCACAAAAAACGAGAACAAAATCTAAGCATGAAATTGAAAGTTTCCAAGCCACTGAGCCGATTTCTCCGATTCAATCAGAGAACAAGGAAACAAAAAATAATAAGGAGGAGGAAGGCAGGAAATTAAAGGAAAGGGAAAAAAAACATAAACTAAATAATTACAAGGCCTGCCAGCCAGCAGCCAGCAGCCAGGCAACAGAACAACAAAAACAGAACAACACTGAAATCACTATAATAAGGAAACGGACAAATCCTTGACACCCATGGCAAAAGGACACCCCATGCATACATACGCCTGGCCGTGGCGTGAGTCCTTGGTCTTGGGTCCGAAAGAAAACGAAATGAAATCGAAATCCCAAAAAAAAAAAATTAAATGTAATTGCAGTTGCAGTTGCAACAACAGAAGAATAAAAAAAGAAAGAAAAAAAAAAAAGAAAACTAGACCAAGACCAAGACCTTGGTGTTTTTTTTAGCGTTGAGGGGTGAGCAATGCGCCCCTACCCCGTTATATGTGCGCAGTGGCAGGAGCAGGGGCATAGCCCTACCCCTTGCCTAGCGGAATGCCCCTTGGGAAAGTCTTTCGCTGGCTGTAGCTGTAGCTGCAGTGAGCTCTGGCGCTGCTTTCTTTGCTTGATTAGATTTGATTTGTGTGTTTGTGGCATTTCACTTTCGCCATTCCCACTCCCATACCGATGCCCATTTCCGTGTCCCATTCCAGATCCAATGCCCTTTTCAGTTCATGCTTCCGCGAGCTACATTTAATTTCTAAATTATCGACACGACCATGGCAATGGGCGTGGATTGGACATAGAATTGGTATCGAGATCGGTTCCAGGTTTCGGTATCCGTGTGCGAATTGGGCGGACTAAAACGAGGCACCCCCCCCCATGCGTGTTGCTGTTTTTTGTTTTGATTAATCAAATTATATAGAGCTTCACAGGAATAGCAATAGCAATAGCATCGGAATTGGAATCAAAATCGGTAGCAGAAGCAGCAGCAGCAGCAGCAGCAGCACTCCAGTTTCTCCCAAAAAAAAAAAAAAAAGAACATTGTACTCTGGAAGCATCTGCTAATGAGGCAATTTAAATGCTAATACTTTGCCCAACAAAATATCAAATTATAATCCAAATCTCACCGCCCCGATGGGTGTGCGCCCGCCCAGCCGCTGCCACAGCCGCTGCCAGAGGGGTTGGCTTTATAATTATGGAATATGAATATGAATTTAAATATGAATTTGAATTGTGAATTAGCCGGGAATTGGCTTTCAGCTTTCGGATTTCGGCTTTTATGATTCAAATCGAAGCGCTAATACGGCTCGAAAAATGAGCGACAGCAAAAGGATGATCGGAAAATTGTACGGATATGCCACATCATCTGCAACGATCTACCTCCCATCTCTGCCGCATCGAAAGTCCGTTAAGTTTGGTTTATTTATGTTTTTGTTTTGGGTGGATTGTTTGCTGATAAACGAGAACAGAAGCGCACAGACCTAAGCAAACAAAAGCTGCAGAGCCACAAAATATATATATACATATGTATGTATGTATATGTGTGTAGATGTATAGCACCACCGTGTCACAGCAGCACCACCACTAAGCTGCTGGACCTGCTGGCCGCAGGATGACCGCACTGTGAGCGCGTGCTTGAGGTCAAAAACGGACACGCACGCATCTGCAGCTGACTTTCCCGAAAAGGCAAACAAACAAAGAAATAAATACAGAACTCTCTCTCTCTCTGTCTGTTTACCATTTAACATTTTCCGCTGTCTGTCTGGCTGTCTGTGTGTCTGTTTTTTAAATAAATTAAACAAATAGTGGAAAACGCGCTTTCATATTTTTGTCATCTGTTTGCTTTTCAATAATTTCCAAAACGGCAGAGCGCACGCTCCCTGCAGCAGCGAGTAGCCCCCAGACCAGAGATGACAAACGATGTCGCTAAGCCGCGACAATATCAGGCTATTAGGGTAATAATTTGTGGGATTAGATGTGGAAGTTGGACTTGGACTCGCACCTAGAGCTACCCCCAGGAGTACCAGAGGTAGGACCAGAGGACCAGGACTGCATTCACATCGAAAGCCATCGAAAGTTGCATTTCCGTTGGTCCCAGCGGGTGCTACTATGGGCCCTTGGCCCCTTGGTGCGAACTACTTGCTTTTGCGGTTTTGGGAAATTATTTCGAATTATGACATATTAAGATTTATATTTCAGCGCAAGGAGACTGGAAGGAGAGGAGAGTGAGAGCTTGCCAAAAATGTGAGCGCGCACAGGAGGCGGCCGCAAAAACCCGCGACGCAACGCAACGCAACGCAACGGCTCCTTGGGTTCCGTTCCTGCTCGGGTTTCATCCTTCTTCTGGCTTCACAATGGGCGCTCTACCGACTTACAGCTGTTCCTTGGAGGGACCTCGACCTCGACATCAACATCAACATCGACCTCGACTCGTGTATCATCGCAGCGAGGCCGAAGCCATTATTATTTCATATTTTGATTTATTGTTTTGCTTATTGTTTTGCAATACATTCATAGCAGATTTTTTGGCAAATGCCGTTGCCGTTGCCTTGTCCTCATCCTTTTGTTCCAATGTTGGCTCCGACTTTGCGGTCTGCCTCCAGTTTTGCAGATTTTCGCCCAGCAATTTATGTAAATTTTTTCCCAACTGAAATTTCGTTTTATATATTTATCTGTGGCCGGTACGAGTGCTCCTTGACGTTTTTAACGGATTTCTAAATGGTTTCTTTGGTGAAGATGCAATCTCTTTGAGTGTCCTGTCTCCTAGAAAAATAGTTTCATAGCTTGTAGTACACGAAACACTCTTCAAAATTTTAATTTACTTATGGATGCAAAAAGGAAAAGTTTCCCTAAAATTAAAATTTGTATTTAGAGTGGGAGCCGCTTTTCTGGGATACACAGATATTTCAGATGTTTGTATCATCGAATATCATAGATATCAGGGCATTTAGATACTCTATGGGATATGCATAGGCTCAGAAATAATTGGCTTTAATACTTAAGCATCAGGAAAAGCCTTTGAAAGATGATCACTGAGCCTACCAGTTCACTTTTACTGGTACTTTTACATACATGGAATACATCTAGTTATAATAGCCAAATATATACATTAATATGTACATATGTATGTATGTTTGTTTTATGCATTGTCTTGCTAAAAGACTAATAGAAAATAAAACTATTCTACTCCACGTACTCTTGACTTGCTGTCTCATTTACTTCTATTCAAAAATAATCGAAATTAAAATAATAAATTTATAATACCTTAATATCATATACATATAATTAAGAAAGAAAAAACTTGAAGAAAAAGTGTGAATGTGCCTCTAAACAATTGACACCGAGAGTCTAGAAATTAGATTCAACGACTGCTCAGCTTCCTTTGGAGGCATTTTTTTCTCCCCTTTACTGTACTTTGGCACGCCTAAATGTCGTGAGAATGACAGGTGACGCGTGGCGAGTGCAGGGGTATGCGCGGAAATGAAAGAAAAGGCATTGATCTAAATTAACCGGAATGGAATCGAACTCCTATCCTACAACATTATTTCAATGGGTCGCCAGCAACTCAGCGAGCTATGCCACGCCGACCTCGTATAACTTCAGCCAACAGCGTGCACTAGTTCGGAGGGAACCGGAATGGCACAAGTTCGATTGCCACTGAGGATAAACATTAAAACAGTGAATGATTTTTATCTTTTTATTTACATTTTTTTCTCTTTCTTTGTTTTTTAATTGTTTTACGCATAAATAAATCAATTTGTATGAATTATATAAACGAGAATAGCTGAAATTGAACGTGCAGCCAAAAAGTAATACTAGCGCTTCTGGTGGTCGTTTTCGTAAGGCGTTTCAACTGTTATACGCGTTCCATGTTATGTTACATGTAAGTACCGATAACCATATGTACACACATTTGTTACTGTAAGAGTCATGTACAATTATGCAGTGGCGCCTCCACTCGCAGCCTAGGAGAAGCTGCTGTCTGTGGAACACATTTACATTTGACATCGCCAGTGGCGCTGGTAGTGATTGTTATGTAGACTAGAGATGGACATGGGCCGTGTCACAAAACTCTAGCTAGTGCGTGTTTCGTGCGCAACCAGAACCAAAGAACACATTTTGAAAACATCTATCAATATATCAGATATATTACCATGCTCGGAGGTGAAGTTATAATCCAATCGAGAATATATGGTAATGAAAAAGGCTTTGAAGCCATATTTAAATTTGAAGCAACTCCAAATCCAATGCGGTATGAATGACAGCTGATAAATGTATTGAAATCACACAATAAACATATGTGCATAAAATCAATTGCTTAGACCCAACAAAAACGCCATCAATTATTTTTCATATCATCCATTTTATTTCATCTAACTTTCATATATTCGTAAGTATGTATTGTATGTTGTGGATTTGTTTTTTGTTTTGTTTCGTTTTGTTTCGTTCAATAATTACACAATTTGAAGTTTAATTATGTGGTTTCCTCTTCTGGCTTTACAAAATGCCCAATAAAATGTCTGGATTACGAGTACGCAAAGGAAAAAGGAAAGAAGTTAGAACGTAAAGTGGGGCTCTCAAGCTGGAGTGGGAGTGACGGACTGGAGTTGAACGTTTAAGAATTTAGAGCAGGGCTTAAGGTAGCTGGGTTTTCTTTCGGTTTTCGCATCCCCCATTTAAAGTGGAATCTTGCTGAATGGGTAGGACTGCGTATGTACAATTTTTACAGGAAGGATGCGATACAAAAAAAACAAAATAATTATATTTTAAACTTAATTTTCGAAGAAAAAAAAAAATGGATCTTAAACGATAAAAAGCCTTGTTCAGAATCGATAACTAAATTAAATCACATTTAGCGTATTTTAGAAATTTTGCAAATCGTAGCATCTGGCGTGCCTCCGCTCCGAATGGGTTCGGTTCGGTTCGGTTCGTTCTTCTTTAATAATTTTAATACTTAAATATGTACACTCTCGACACAAAAAAAAGACAAAAAAAATTCCATTGAATATGGTTTTATATAGTATCTATGCATATGCGATCGTACGATTTACACGTATGTGTATGGTGTATGGGTGCTTCTTAGGTCTATGAAAAAAAATGTTTTTGTTCCGTTTTTATTTAGGTTTAAGTTTAAGTTTAGGTTTAGGTTTATGAATAATGTCATTAGATTATGCTTAGAAAAGGGTTCATTGCCACGCCCGGAGGCATCCCCCCCGGGGCGTTCCCATTGCGCTTCGTTGTTCGCTGTTGTGAGAATTAGAACAACACATCGATGTACATGTTTCATCTGGAGGAGCCGCCTGCGGCCTGCTCCTGCTTGACCTTCAGCAGGAGCTGCTCGTGCATATGCACCTCGTCGTCGTGGTCGTCACAGATGTCGATCTCGCCATCGCCATCGGCATCCCCGTCCGCGTCGCCAGCGACATCCATATCGCCATCGATCTCCGGGTCGCAATCCTTGTCCATCTCCTCGTCCTCGTCCGGATCCTCCTCTGACTCGGCGACGGTCACGGCCGCGGAGGCTGCGGCTGCAGCGGCCGCGTTCCTGGCATTGGCAGCGGCTGCCACAGCAGCAGCAGCGGCGGCAGCAGCCACGGCTGCCTCAGCATAGCCGGCGGGGCCGTGGTGGTGCATGTGCATGGCGTGCTGCACCGCCTGCTGTTGCTGGCGCTCTCGCTCCCGTTCGCGTTCGCGTTCGCGCTCCCTCTCCCTTTCCCGCTCGGCCAGCTGCTGCTGCTGTTGCTGGTGGTGCTGCTGCTGTTGCTGTTGCAGCTGCTGCAGGTGGTGCAGGTGCTGCTGCTGGTTGTACGGGTGGTGCTGGTGTGGGCCCCCGGTGCCCGCTCCCGACGCTCCGGCCGGCTGTGCGTGATGCGGCTGGGAGTGTGCGTGCGCGTGGTGGTGCTGCTGGGCCATGCCCGCGTGCATGGCAGCCGCAGCAGCGGCGGCGGCGGCTGCCTCCCCACCATGGTGGTGGTGGTGATGGTGATGATGGGCGGCAGCGGCTGCGGCGGCTGCCGCATTGGCAGCCGCGATGTGGGCCTGGGCCTGGGCGTGGGCGTGGGCATGGTGCTTGCTCGGCTTGCCCGAGGCGGGCGGCGGGGCGTCGAAGAGGAGCCGCGAGATCGAGAAGCTGGAGATGGGCGAGTTGTGGGTGCTGCCAGCCGAGTAGCTGGTGTTGGTGTCGTCCGAGGTGGGCGTTTCCCGGTCGCTCTCGTCGCTCTTCAGCAGCTCGGCGGCCTCCAGCGATTTCTTGTGCATGCCCAGCAGCCAGGGGGCCACCGACTCGTCCTCCTTCGCCGACTTGATGATTGTCTCCGGCAGCGGAAGCGAGTGGCGCACCATCGCTCCATACAGGCCGTACTCGGCCATCTTTGTGCTGTGGCCCCAGCACTTCTCCGTCTTGCGCCACTTGGCCCGGCGGTTCTGATACCAAACCTGCAACACAAGGCCAGAAACATGGATCAGTTAAAGCTTACTCTTTCGGTTATAGACTGTAGGTCATGGGGGGGGAATGGAGAATTATCCATTATTATATTGCAGCACAATATGCAATTAAAAATGCACACATTCCGCCTCTGTTTGGGTAAATGGAGTGGAACTGGGCGCAGAAGTGGGTCAAAGGGATCGAATAAGCGGGCCCAAAATGCAAAATCGTATGTATTAATTAAACCCCCAAATAATGATGGGATTTCAACGTTTTTGGTGGAGTTTCCATTTCAAATGCGTTGAGAAATAATTGCAGGAAATAATTTTGAAAGACTCAACCCGCATGCTGCTCGCTGCACGCCAGTGAGAGGACTCTCTTTATGTTTAAGAATCTTTGGAAAAGGGACTTAACAATTATGCAAATGTATTCAAGTACCCTGCTCTTCGCCTCGTCCTTTTCACCTTTCTTACTAAAGGTAAAAATCAACGTAGTGTCCACCGTTTAAGGCACTTGAATTGATTCCAAACTGTTTTGCCTTGGTCTATATTTCTCTTTATCAGATTATCAAACACACTGTGAGGTTATTCCTGAGGATTATCCCTTCCACAGCTGGTCCGACCCGTGTACAGTCTACACAAAAAGTGTTAGCAAACGAGAGAGAGAGAGAGAGAGAGAGAGAGAGAGAGAGCGCGCGAATCGTGACAGGGTCACGACAAGGACAAAAGGCGTACGATTAGGGCGCCGGCACACGACACGACACGACCAGCAAAGCGACCAAAAACTAATTAAATTAACGGTAGAACGAAAACTGGGTGGAGAGTTGGCATGTCTGCTGAGGATGAGGATGAGAATGAGGCTGTGCCCGAGCAGACAACACTTGTCACGCATCCGTCTTGCCACTGCGCTTTCTATTTTCGAGTACTTATTAGTGGCACAAGGACAAGCCAAGCCAAGCCAAGCCAAGCCAAGCCAAGCAAAAATGTTGCCAGCCGTGGCCGTGTGCGGCAACATTAAACGGTCAATTTTCAATTTCACAGACAACTTGCACGAAAAGTGGGCTGTCTCCTTGTCTCCTTGTTTCGTTGTCCTCTCATCCTCCCGGGGGACAACTTAATCTGCTGTTGTGAAAAGTTCAACTTCATTTTGGGCTCTGCTTTTCCCAGGGTTGCCCTCAGCCACTGCCACTGGCAGTGCCACTGCTCGTGCTGCTTCTGCAACATGTGCCGCAATTCTCCAGGGACCATCAAATTGTGGAAATCACTTTAAATTTGTGCGCCACGCGGCCTCGTCCTCGTCCTCGTCTCCGTCCTCGTCCCCGTCTCTACGCACCACTTGGTGTGATGTCAACATTTGCATTTACAGTTGTTTGCCTTGTTTATTGTTGCACTTGCAACAACAGCAACACCAACAGCAACAACAGCAACAACAGCAACAAAAAGCAAAGCAAAAACATGGCAAATTAAATCTGCTTGAGTTGACAACACTTAACACCCGCCACTTCCCCAGGGTGTGGCCACACTGCGAGAGAGAGAGAGAGAGAGAGAGACAGCAACACTGGCTGTAGTGTTGTTATCTATTTGAGAGAAGGAGAGCGTGGACAAGCAGGGCAGCGGGTAGACTCAATCAGTGTTGCTAATGCGTTGATAAATGACTTTTTAAAATGCGCCTAGTTCTGAGAGTTTGCTACTATTATACCCTTCCAGAGGGTGTGCATCACTGCTTGCATCATATACAGCTGATACGGAGGCAAGTAAATTGGAAAAATGATTCTGTAAGGGTATATGTAGGTTTAGGCCTTCCTTTCTCTATTTGTAGTTATGATTCCACGGGGGATTGATAGACGAAAAACGATTAAAACCTGCGACACGGCGCTCTCTTTGCTCTGTGCAGCAGAGGACAAAAAAAACGCGTCTGAGAGTGAGAGCAAAAGTGGGGAGAAAAATGCAAATAGCAATTTGTTAAATGCTTTTGTTTCCAGCCATAACCTCTTTTGTTTAAATGTTAATTACATAATTATGCATAATCATTTTTAATTCCCGCTTTTTTTTTCCATCCACCTTCTTTGTGTATGCGCGTTAATATTAACAGCTCATTAAAAGCGCAGGAGAAACAGGAGAGAGGAGCGCACAAGTGTATAATTAATGCAGCAACAGAATTATGCAAAACACAAATAAAAAAAAATAAAACTATGATGCGAACAATTTGTTACATGGAGGCGATTGCGTCGCTACTTATGTACATACGACTATAACAGGCGGCATCTAATAATATGCATGAGTAAAACATTTTTGGAAAGCCAAAAGGAACTTTTGAATGGCGAATCTTAACGCAGATATTCAGCATATTGTTATTGCTGCTAAGTCTCATTGATCTATGGCAATTTTAATTTGTTATTGCTGCTAAGTCTCATTGATCTATGGCAATTTCAATTTGCCACAATACGTTTTACATAGAATACAAAATTGTCTTCAAGTGTCTTCCTTTGAAATTCAGCGCTGAAAAATTAAGCCATCAAGGAATTCCATTCCGGCACCACTTGATGTGTTTGCTGATTATTTGTAAGTATTGCAAATGCAATGGGAGAACGAAAAGCAACTCAAGGAGAGCCGGCATTAATTTAAGCGGCAGCTGTTTGAAGCCATTTAAATGGGTGCTGCTCCTGGTGCAGCCTTATGGGCTATGATGTGCATCTTATGACCACGGCAAGAACTTAAGCTTGGAACTCAATGGCGCTCGAGGTTCTAGCAGTATTTTGCAAACTCTCTCAAGTGCAAGTGCAGCGATTTCCTTTGGCCGTTTCTTTTGTGCTTTTGCAGAATGTGGCAGTTTTTGTGCAACTTTTTGGCAAATTGGAACAATCGGAACATGCGGTGGAGTGCAATTGGAATTGTGCATTTAATGCATTTGCAAAAAAAAACAAAATCACTTTTCATTGTCTTAATTCGATTGTTTTATGCACAAAGAGAGCCTGCGAGCACCCCAAGCAGCAGGTTGCTGCTCAGCTCAGTCCTGAAATGGACAGGCGAATGCTTTTTTTTGCGGTTCGGTTATGTTCCCTTTTCTTTTGCCTTTTCAATGTACGTATTGTACCTCTCTACGAGTGTGGGTGAGAGGCAATACCCTTGAAGAGCTATGTATTTCTCTTAAGGAAATATAGAAATATACATACAGCTGTGTGTGTGTACTAAATGAAGGACTGTATCGCTGATCTAGAATGTACATTTTGCATCTGCTCAGAACCATCATACCCGCTGCAACGGGGTAATACGGACACCATCTGCGCACAAAGCACACCCAAGGAGGAGACGGCAAAGCCAATTGCACAATTTTGCAAGAAACAATGCAACAAAGTTGGATTGGAGCTTCTAGCTTTGTCCTTGTTGCACACGCCAAACTCTCGCACAGGCGACATATTGGTCAGCATCGATCTGCAGTCACGCATCTATGTATTATGCAATATATATGTATGTACATATGTATTCTGCGGACATTGTATAGTAGTTCCGTTTGAGTCAGTGTTTGCCCTGGGGCCGGTCACTTGAGACGTTTCGCTAGCGACGCCTTTGTCGCCTGGTCGTGTCGTTGACTTTTGACAGTGGCAACATTTTTGGTGAAGCAGCGAACCGTTTTCCAAGCAGCCAAAACGAGAGAGAGAGAGATGAAGAGAACAAGCTTTGGTATTTGGTCTGTGTGTGTGCGAGAGCAGGAGAGCGGCCGAAAACATGTTTTGCCAGCCATGTTTCTTTCTCTTTTTATTCTTTGTGGCTGGTCTGGTAAAGAAACAGAGCAGAGCAGGGGAAGGCGAAGGCAGGGGCAAAAATGGGGAGAGAATGCACAACAACAACAACAACACACACAATGCACGACGCGAAACGCACACAAAATGGAATGCAATTAAAAACGGCAGGCAAAAAAACACACGCAGAAAACAATCAGCGGGTGGAGAGAAGGGAAGGCGGGGAAGGTGAGAAAGAGAAAGAGAGCAAACTTTTAATGGTGGCTTCGATTTGCCGTTGTCGTTGTTCTTGTCTCAACGAATTTGCATGGCTGCCGACGACAGGCACAGCCCAGCCACAGCCACAGCCACAGCCTTCTCCTCCTCCTCCCTCGAGCATCATCTTTGTCCTCGGCCTCTTATCGTGCTGCTAATGATTGCCTCGCCTCGGCACCAACAGAAACCCCAGACCAATCGCTCCCCCCTCCGCCCATCCACCAACGACACTGCCTCTGCTCACCCATTGCTCTCTCACCGATTCACGAGCGGCTTTTTTCAAGCTGTGAGCCGACAGCGCTGCTGCGCCATATTTGCACTTAATTGAAGTGTGTGTGTGTGCAAGAAAGAGATAGAGTGTGTGTGTGTGTGTGTGTGTGAGTGAGAGTGCTTTTGAATTATTTTGTGCGTTTTACTGCTTGCTTCTACTGCTTCTCTTACTTTTCACTTTTCACTTTTTAGCCAATTGTGTTTGTTAATTTGATTTCTGCACATTAACACACACACATACATACACCACACGAGATGCACTCACATGTACATATAGGCATACCCCTGTGTACGCGCCATCTTGCGGCTTCTCAAGTGCATATTGAAATAGCGGGAGTTATGCAAAAAGCGGAAGGGAGGGAGATCAAAATGGTAGATGAACGAAGGGGAAATCCGTTAATTATTGGAATTGAAAATGAATCGCATTACATGTAAGATTAATCATATTGCAATGTCAAGAAAGGGGGAGAAGACCAAAGATTTGCAAATCTAAGTGGCTATTCTTGTTTTCAAATATTATGCTGCCTCCCATTGAAAGACTCTTTTCTACGTACGTCTCACTTTGAGTGTTTCTACATCTATTTTCACTTCTCCCTTTCAGCGGTTCTGCTTCTATTTCTATTTCTATTATTGCGAGTACTTGTGCTACTCTTTCTCTTCAATTAAATTATTCACATGATTTTTTGTACTTCGAATAATTCACAATAAAAGGGTTAGCTACATTTTCCACCTTAAAGATTAGGATCAAGTTTAAGCAACTTATTCGATCTTCAAGCTATTAGATCTACGGATGGGGGTACGCATTTCCCCTAACAGATGCGAAATTTGTTTAAAAATATCTTCAAAGTAAAGTTTTTTTTTTGCAACGCGAATGATATCCTACATCTCTTAGAATGAAAGTTTAAGCCATTCTAGGTGAAATTATGGGCTAACAGAATGCCAGAATGCTCTTCCTACTTTTATTTAGTTCGGCCTCTGGCTGGCTGTTTTCTCTTTGACTGTCGATCGCCTTTGTTTTAGCCCCCGTACCGCCTTGCAATTTGCAATTTTTGCAATTGTTATGCTCTCGTCTCGTCTCGTGCTCTTCGCATTTTTTGGAGTGTCGGCGAGTGCCGCTTGCCACGTTTTCTTACTTCATTTCCCATTTGTGTTTTTGTGTTTTTTTTTCGTGTTTTTTGTTGTTGTTGTTTCTGTTTCTGTTGCAATTGCAATTGTGTGCACTCGTAATTATGTAATCAGCGGAGGCCTCATTATGGCGGCCCCCACGAGTGTGGCAACACTTGCCAAGTGGCAGGTCCCATTCTCATACGGAATCTGAGTTCCATCCCACTCCCGGGTGCGGTACCCGTGATCCCCCCATCTGCCACAAATCGAAGCTTTCATTGAATCTTTACGATGGCGCACCCATAAAAGCTCTCACCCCGTCAAACGGTTATAAATCCTCTCAACCAACAGGGGCCCATTAAAGTCAGAGAATCCACAATCAGACGACGGACTGCAAGGCTACGTGACTCCAGAGGGAAGCCCACCCCCCCCCCCCCCCACTCGGCAGGAGAGCTTGATTTAACGTTAGGGGGGATAGACGGGGTAGTTTTTGCAGGAGGGGTTGAGCTTTCAATTGCCCTGGATATCCACAGATCAAATTTCGGCTACTACTTAAACGAGTGTCTACGTATTTATATCTTCTAGGTTTCCGCCTCTTACCTGTATGCGATCCTCGGCGAGGCCGGTTTTCATGGAGAGCAGCTCTCGGGCACTCACATCCGGATAGTGGGCCTCCTTGAAGGCCTTCTCCAGCTCCTCCAGCTGGCTGCTGGTGAAGATGGTCCGACCGTGTCGGCGTTTGTTCTTCTTTTTGCCACCGGGCCCGGTGCCGCCGGGTCCCACCAGGACATCGCCGCCATGGCCGGCCAGGAGACTGTTGGGATTGCCGCCAGCTCCTCCGGCCGCGCCCAGGAAGGCGGCTGCCTCTGCATGATGGGCGGCATGGGCATGCAAGTGGGGGTGGCCGTGGTGTTGGGCATGGGCGTGGTGGGCATGGTGGGCGGCAGCCGCAGCGGCGGCATGATGATGGGCCGCAGCAGCAGCGGCTGCCGCATGCTGATGGGCAGCCAAGGCGGCATGATGATGGCCACCACTGGCGGGCGAGGAGCGACTGGCGGAGGCTGCCACTGCAGCCGAGGCAGAGGCGCTGGCCAGGGCCGATCCAGAGGCACCTGATCCGGCGGAGTTTCCACGGGCCGCCTCTCCACCGGGTCCATTGCTGCTGGGCGGTGAGCCCAGATGCCCGTTGCTGTTGCCGCCACTGCCGTTGCCCGGGGCGGCGCCTGATCCTGCACTGCCGCCAGCCTTGCTGGGCGACTGCTCATCTCCGCTGGCGTTGGCCAGACTGCTGGCGTACTCCTGACCACGTGCGGCCGCTTGTTCTGCAAAGAGAGACGACGAGAGAGAGAGAGAGAGGGAAGAGGGGAGGGATTAGTTGAGTGGCATTCCTGGCGCTTGCTCTACACATGTCGTTGTCGTTGTCGATGTCAATGTTGAGGCATGTCTGCCCTGCCACAAATCCCATTTCCATTTCCCTTTGAGCGGAGGACAATGGCAATGCCGCCGCAGACCCAGGACCCAGAACCCAGGACCCAGCACCCATGAGACATTCGAGCCGAATCCTTCTGCACTTCCCCGTGATTCCCTGATTTTTCGCACACGATAACCGTGTCAGGCGGCAGCTGAAAAATTGTTCCATGCCCCGACCGACCGACTCCCATTCAACATTCGTGCAGATTTTGACAAGTTGCCTGGATTTTTATTCAAATGTCAGCCAGCGAAGGGTTAAGCGCATGTCGTCCTGCTCTCCTCCTTCTGCTTCTGCTTTGATGGCATTCCCAGAAAATGGAAATGGAAATGGGAAAGAACAGCCAGCCAGCCAGCCAGCCAGCCACACAGCCAAATATTTTCTTTTGGCAGACAGGAAAGGAAAATGACAAGGAGGAGACGCATTCGGAGATGGTGAAAGGAGGTTTCGGCTTCGGCTTCGGCTTCGGCTTTGTTTTGACAATTAGGGTGTTAGGGTGTTAAGTGGTTTAGCCCTTTTTTCTACCCCCGTCTCAAATTAAACGGGAATCGGCTTAGGCGTGTCGCAAAGGGCGTTCTATTGTGATCCCCGGCTGCACAATGCCCCTCCGATCCATAATCCACATTGATGATGATGATGATGATGATGACGATTGTGCGCGTCTCACTTTTCTTTGCATGGCCAAAATCGGTTTCCGGCCACACACTTATCGGGCTGACCAAATTATCTATGATTATCCTTGCCAGTTGTTCGGCTAATGGGCTGATAGGAAAGGGAAGAGCAGCGATCTCTTGTA
Organism: Drosophila subsilvestris; assembly: GCA_035043285.1. Taxonomy (NCBI): domain Eukaryota; kingdom Metazoa; phylum Arthropoda; class Insecta; order Diptera; family Drosophilidae; genus Drosophila; species Drosophila subsilvestris. The sequence goes on along the minus strand of JAWNNB010001727.1, from coordinate 523,227 downwards.
GAGGTAGAGGAAGTCTTTTGTTTTGTTTTCAATTCAGGAATATTAAGAGGCTGCACTTATTTGATTTAATAAGGAATATCACATTATGTTGATAGATTCCAGTGTACATATGTAGGTCCATTCTTAAGCGAGTGAGAGCAATAATTTATTAAGATATAAGCTAAGGAATGCCCTTGGGTTTTGTATCTAGTACCCCAGTGCAAAGAATGCCCACAAGTGACTCAATGCAATCTAGATAGATGCCACTTCATTCCCTATTACCATAGTTGTGTGTTCCTGCAGTTATTTGTTCTGTCAATTGATTCGAAATATTATCTTTAACAGCTTATTGGCCAATAATGAAATCGTTCTATCGTCTATCGGTTTGAATGCTCTCTTGAACATTTACAGATTATACCAGTAAAACTGTTCAACTTTCCATTAAATTAGGCAACCAGCAATGAGTAGACCACCTCCCAGAAACCACTCATATTTGCATATACACAAGAGCATTCCTTTTATAGTATATTTTTGTGTGTGTGCTGTTATTGCCTGGCCACTTTGGCGGCATAATTAGACACACATCAATTAACAATTAGCCGGGAAGTGAGGAGCGACAGCTGACCAATGTCCATCCCATTCGCCCCCCCTCCCCCATGAGCAAGCGCTGGCTAAAATGATTTAAAAGCACTACCAAAGCATACTTATAAATAGCAATAATGATGAACAATAAATTGTATATAGACTCGTACACATAGAAGATACTTTCTATAGATGCCAGCGAGTGGTTAGCCACTTTGGCCAGCTATCGATGTCGTCGCCCATTCATCCATCGTCTCCCGTTCAGCGTTCGACTCGGTTCATCAACTAATTTGATTTGCGGCATGGAGGAGGTCGGTCTGGTCCGGTCCGGTCCGGTTCGGTTCGGTCGCTGGGTCAGTCAATCGGTGCGGTGCGGTGCGGTGCCTGGCAGTTGCTTGATTCTCTGTCATGCGATATGTTGTGGCCAGCAGCAGCCTCCGCACCCCGTCTGCATTCCGCTTTGCCTTTTGCATTTTCCCTTTTTCCATATCCATTTTCAGCCAGTTTTCCCCCAGCTCGTTTTCCGCCTAAATTAATTTGATATGTATTGTACATATAGTTCTGCTTTGGCCCGGGGTACTGGTATGGTCCTCAAGTGAAATAAATACGTGCATTGGCCTGCCCGTGTCCTGCCTTTGTCCTCGCTGGCTGCCTGGCTGGGCTGGGCTGGGCTGTCTGGGGTACACGGGGCCACTTCGATGGCTCCTTTGTTCATTGCTTAATTGTTCAATTAAGCAATATTTTGATCGAATGGCTTTTGTTTTGTGCGGCATTCCATGAATTTCATTAACTGCCAATCGAAGCGGTCACGATAATAATATGCCAATTTATTGATGGGCTAATGGGTCTGCTCTTTGGGTCTTTCTAATGCATAAAGGTACGCGCTCCCATGGGGTATCTAAAACTAATTCGATGGAGCTATCGATGAGTCGATATTTAACGATAGTTTTATATTCTTAATTTTCAAACAAAAAATAATTGCTTCTGTTCCATTTCCATTTGAGAGTGACGATTTATAACTTCCGTCCCTGCTGCAGACTCTCTGTGATAAATGGGAACCATCCAAGTAGCAGTACCCCTCCCCCCCTTCCCGCTTTCCATTCTTTGCATCTATTCCCATTCCGATTCCCCACTCCATCCAGAGACGAAATGTAAAATTACCAATAAAGTCAAATTGAAATTGCCAGACATATTAATAAAAGCCCACCACCAACCACTTGGCATGGATCTGTGTGTGTGTGTGTCCTTTGCAGGAGGGAGCGGGAGATGGGTTGTTCTAGCATTGCGTAGAGACGGGCGATTTGTGAATGAGAATGGGCCACTGGGGTGCCACCAGGAACTCCAGCAACGATGAAGCGTACGCAAAGCTAGAGGCACCTTCCCCCCGCCGTAGGCAACCAACAGCCAGAGAGCCCTCCCTTTGCTATCTACGATTTCATCTCTCTCTCTCTTCCTTTTTTTTATTTTCCTCTTAATTTTATTTTCGCTGAATACCTTGAGCGGGTGGCGGTGGTAGTGCCACTGGCTGTGGCTGTGGCAGGAATGGTGCTGGCAAAAAGAAGAAAATTTCTGTTGACAGGAAATACACTCGAAATTGGCAATTTTGCATTTACGTTAATAATACTCGAGCGTATTTACTACTTACGCTAACACGGTGAAGCGGAGGGGAGGCACTCTCGTGCGCCTGGAATGGGGGCAGTGATGGGCTGGGTTGTCTAGGCAAAATGGGGCCACATGATGGTTGGTGGCGGGGGGTGGGGTGTTTCTATGGGTGGTCCTGGCAACTTTTTGCCAAATGAAAAGCGTATTTATTTGCGCCAAGGCAAGGCAAGGCAGGGCAACATTTTGTCCCTGAGTTGGCAGCTCTCCCATCCACTGTGTGTGGGGCGGCGGCAAGGGAAGGGAAGGGTAGGATGGGGCATTGGGGTGGATTGTGTCTGGCGCGGGTGGGAGCTAAGTATAGCCGAGCCAATATGACGCGCAATTATTTGTAATGGAGACGTAAATAAGTTGAAGAAGCAAAGTGGCAAAAGAAAAATGGCAAGAGGCAAGCGGCAGGCGGCAGGCAGCAGGCAGCGTACCTCCTGAGTGGGTGGCTCGGGTGTGGGGTGCAAGGTGTGGGTGGTTATCGGGTGGTGTCCTCTGATGATGGGTGGGTGGTGGTTAAGTTGTTAGTTGTTATACAATCCACAGAACCTTTTCAGTCTTGAGATTTTCTTCGTCTTTTTATTATTTTTTCTTGCTGTTGCTGTTGTTGTTGTCGTTGTTTGGGGGTTGCTTTTCGGGATATGTCTCCCAAATTGTGGGTGGTGGTTGTGTTTGCCCATGCTGGGGTGGTGCTGGGGTGGAGAGTGAGTGAGTGAGGGGACGTCCCGCAGTTAGCTCGTTAACTCGATTTGCGCTCGCATTTCCCTTTGTTGCTGCTCTTGTTTCCCTGCTTCTCCCTGGCTGCTGCTCCCTGGTTCCACATTGAAATAAATACGAAAAGGCGGGGAGTAGTCCCGTTGTTTTTCCAAAATGGCTGACATCCGCCGGCCCCCCTCGTGTGTGTGTGTGAGAGTAGGACAGATGCATAGAAAGTTTTTGGGAAAATTAAAAAAAAATCTAGAGGCGCGCTTTCTTTTCTTTTTGGCAACTTTAAAACGTTTTTCGGTGGGTGATAATTTTACGATTCACAGCTAAAAAGGAACAGTGGAGTTGATCTGTTTTGCTTGTAGGACTCATACAGCGGGTAATAAAAGTGTAAGCACACAATCTGCAGAGATCTTTGGATCTACTGGTGCTATTCCTTCAGCTCGATCCTTCCTGGGTATATCTACAACCGTAGACGTAGTGGAGGAAGGACCCAAAGCAACAATCAGACAATGACAACTGTACTCCATGGAGAGAGAGGTAGGAGAAGGAGCCTGTGGCAGTGAAGTGAGGCTTGCCTTGGGCTTTCCTCTGCCCTTCCGTACGTCGTGCTGCGGGGTTTTGTGTTTCGCTTATTTTCCAATTTCACTTTTGTTATCTGAAGATTTTCCTGCCATTGATTTTCTCAGCTGTGCTTAAATTTGCTTATTCGCCAGCTCCACCTCCACCTCCAGGTCCCCCTCTCATTCACTCACTCAACCACTTGACTCATTGTTGCTGCCACTGGCACTGCCTCATCCGCTGGGACTGGCACTGCTGTAGATGGTAGTTGTTGTGTTGTAAAAATCTAAAAGCAAAACGACTCGGCTGTGTGTGTTATATTTCCATTTTGAAGCTGATTTCCTATGCTTTTTTGTGTACTTTTCCAGAGGGTATTACGCATTCAGCAAGATGTTTGCAATTATCGGTGCAAAAATTGATTTTTAGTAAGCTTAAATCACACTCCAAAAAGTAGTAGAAAGTAGAACAAAATAAATCGTGTATATAATTGCAGTCCAATAGGTTTGACGGTGTTATTCGAATGAATATATTTAAATATCAGCTATAGAAACGATTGGTTTCTGTTCTATTTCATATTTGAATTCTACATTCAAATCGAATTTGGCTGCCATATGGAAACGATGAATATTTAAAGTGTATTAAAAGCGCTGGTTCTCGATGTACAATTTTTCTCTCTCTTGTTTGTTGGTATCTTTGTTATTTTCGTTGTTATACGATGTTTCTTTGAGCCATTCAACCATTTTGCTTGGGATTTCTGCAATTGTGAGCAGCAGAGAAGCAAAGGGGAAGAGGAGGAGGAGTGGCAATCAGGCAGACAGAGAGAGAACGAGAGCAGTGAGAGAGCGAAAAGAGAGAGTGCAGTGAAGCTTAAATGAAATAATTGGGTAGTTAGTGCGATTTTGTTGTTGTCGAAAGCCCCCGTTTCACTCTCTCTCTCTCTCTCTCTGTCCCTCTGGCGTCTTCCGCCTCTAATTTATTTATATGCCCTGCACTCGAGTGAGAGGTGCCTTGCTGCTACCTTCTCCCGTTTCGCGTGCTGCTGGTTCTGCTGCTGCGGCTGCTTTTTCTCTATAATTAGACATTATTTCGCGTTCAATTGCGTTTTGTAGTTGCCCGGCGGGGCTGTGGGGCTGTGTGGCTGTGAGCGGCACCTAGGTGGCTATTAGCTAATGAAATTTAGCCAGCGATGGGGTCGGTCCCCTCGATTACACTCACGCGATGAGGGCGATAATTGAGTGCAAGTGCTATCGATTTCTACTAAAAATCGTCGATTCATTCGGAGTAAGGGCAATTACATATGTTTTAGGTGTTTGACAGCATATATTGTACATATGTATATCTTTTTATGGCTTAGCTGTATAAATATGCTATCGATTTATGTTAGCAATCGACTTGTTGTCGCTTTTTTTTATCGATTTCGAGCTTACATTTTCTTTAATTTTATTTTTAATCATTTTGTTTTTCTCTCGACCATCTCTTACACTCATTTATCGAATGGCCATCAATAATTGCTGTTTCTTCTTGTCCCTGCCACCACTGAATTATCGATAAAATTATCTGTGTGGGTCGGTCTGCTGTCCAGGAATGCTACTAAAGGCAGGAACCCTTACTTACACACACACACACACAGAACGAATCAGAAACCAAGCGAAATGGTATGTTTTACTTTTGTAAAATTCATTGGGCCATAAAACGGTACTCGCCTGAACTTCCCTCACAGTCCCCTAAAAGCACACATGTACCCAACACCCACACCCACACCCACACACACCCACTCGGATGCCATGGCGCCTCTCGAATGGTCGGTCGGTCGAAATGTTGTTCCATTTAAATGGGCAACTAACTCGTAACCAGAAAACGGTTGCAACCTACAACCCTTTTGTGGTCTGTCCATTTCGGTTGGCAGCAACGTTTTACAACACTGTAAATGCTGTGCGGAAATAGCGGTAAATATAAAAAGGGGACACACACACACGAGAGAGAGAGAGTCAGCGAGAGAGAGATAGGTATAGTGTATGTGTGTGCTCAAATATTTATTAACCCATCAACACATGCGGAAGTTTTCGTTTTTCCGGCCGTTTCGTTACACTTACATACACAGAGACACGACACTCATCGCACGTTTAACATCCCACCCTCTCTGCACACCACTGCCCAACAGCACCTCCTCTTTATGTGTGTGTGTGTTTGTTTTTTGGTGGTAACAAATTCGTGTAGCGTTGCAAATTGCTGTCAACAGGGAAATTAATAAAAAGTCAAACGCCTTTTAGAGGCAACAATCCCACACCCACACCCACACCCACACTCACACTCACACCACTCCTTCCTGTGGAATGGTCTGGGACTGGTACTGGTATGGGGAGGGGGGCTTAACGTTAAGATCGGCAAATAAAACAGGACTCTTATCCGGGGCCATACGGCGTACTCATCGTAGGATGTGATGTGGGTTTTGGGTTCTTTGCGTGCCCATAAAATGGATTAACACGTTTAATATTCAATTTGGGCACGCAGCCCCCTTTGGCCAAATGCCTCTGCCTTTGCCGCAATGTGAGTGCAGAATGAGTGTTTGCGAGTGCAAAATGAGTGCGAGTAGTGAATCTGTGGGTGCAGAATGCAGAGTGTGTGCGAGTGTGAGTGGCGCCCGGGGGAACAGTCATCCGCGCCTAGACGGTGGGACTTCTCTCTGCCTTGGTTCGATTCTCTTTCGTGATTCGATTAATGGCAAATTTTGAGTGGCAAAATTTGTTGTCAGGGTAATTGCATTGAGGGAAATGAAATGGAAATTCGCAACATTTCCGACTCCCCACACACAGATTGGCATTGCCGCATTGAGTAGCCGCTCAATGATGATTCACTAAGTGAATGCATCTACATATAAAGGCCAAAGGATGCAACAAGGAAATGGGATAATAAGAATTGTCATCATGGATAGCTGAGCGCAGTTGAGCAACTAAACGGATTCATTGGCGTGGCTGTTGAGCAAACCGAATGCATTCTTTGCCATTTACTGAGTGTCTTCATTGAATACTGTACTATATATATTTGTATATATATATACTATATTCCCACAGCCTTACATTCTAATGAATCCATTAGCCCATCCATCCATCCATCCATCCATCCATTCACAGCATCGTTATTGCCCTGCTCTTTCGCTGGCTTTTCTTTTGGGAATTTTCCTGAAAGCAAAGCTATTGTCCATCATGTTGTCGCGCTGTCCAATGCACTTTCCCGTTTTCTGTGTGTGTTTGTTTGCCCTGCAGCTTAACTGCAAATTCATGCAGAAAATGCTGAAGATGGGGATTGGGGCCTTTGGAGGGGGGCTTGAGTCGCATTAACTGGCGAACAAAGCCACTTAATGGTCCAAGGGCTAGGAGTGGGAACGGTCTATGGACTCTATGGACTATGCCAGTGCGTCCGAAGCACTGACTAGCCTTGCGGTGGCTCTGTGGTCCTCTGCCCACGGAATCAACAGGGAGAGAGGTAGAGAGAGGGAGAGAGAGAGCAGAGAGGCTGGAAAATCTGTGCAAGTTGTTTACACGCCGCGCACTCGAGTGCTTCCTAGAAAATGACGAAGACCACGGCGACTATTGCATTGCGAGTGCAACTGCAGTCTGAAGTCTGAAGTGGCTGAATGCATTTTGTGAATGATCATGCAGCCAGCAGTCGTCGGGCCAGGGCAATTGGTGGGCCAAGGCAGCTGCTTGTAAAAGTCTCAGAGCTCGCAGCTCCTTTCAATGCCTGCCACTTGTTGTCATCAATTTCTGTGTTGGTTACCTCTTCTTCCCGCTGCTGTTTATCCAGACTCCAGACTTCCATCTCTCCATCTCACCATCTCCCAGATGCTCAGCTAGAGCCAGAGGCAGGTTGAATGCCACTTGCTGCTTCGGCTGCACTTCGTTGGAAATAATCTACAGATATATATTTTTGGAAAATTATCTACCATTTTCATTTAGCTGTTACTTCTGTATTTGTTTTCGTTTCGTTTCGGTTGTTTGCCTTTCGGAGGAGAGTTTTCGTTTTCTTTTTTGGTTATTTTTTTGTTTTCCTGAAAACTGAACTTGTAGTTTTCCAATTAAAAAATTATTATGAAAATAATAATGGGCCTGGGGATCTCATTCTCATTCTCTACCCCTGCCACTCTGCCACTCTCCCTCTCTGTCTCTGTCTCTGTCTCTCTCTCGCTCTCTGTATCTCTGTGTGAGGATTGTGATCGTGTTTTGGGTTGTTCTTTTCCGCTCTTTTGGCCTACTCATTGTCACATAATTAACACTTGATATAGCAATTTGTCGGGCAGCAGCAATTTGCTGGTTTCCACTTTGGTTTCATTTCCCTCAATTTTTTTTCGGTTTTTTTTTTTTGGATTTTTGGGAAAATGTGCGAAAAACTATCAAATTACCCTTTGTTTGGCAACAAAACAAGGGAGAGCCCCCCAGAAACACCAGAGAGGCAGGAAATGTGCACGGGAATTATTTCGGAAGTGCGGCGACGACGGCGGCCCCCACCACCACAATAATATCGCAAATGTCTTGATCCTTCTCTGTAGATCCCAATCGCTGCCGCTGCTGCTGCTGCTGCTGCTGCACTTTTTAGAGGTTTCTATTTTCATTTATTTTGTTCCCTAATTTCATTTTTTGGCTTCGAAAATTGGTGCGATTGATTTTCAGTCAGAGGACACGCGTGTGGGCAGTGGCAATGGCAGGGGATTGGGGATTAAGAATAAATCTTTAAGCTGATCTTTGCATTAGAATGCCATCTGAATATACACACCTCTATGTGATTCCCCTACAATCATTTGAATGTTCTCAAGCAATTATCTGATTTATTTTAGTTAATTTCGTCCACTTTTGAATGTATTGCAGCCAAGGCACTGCTCTCCCAATTAGAGCCAACAATTTGTGGGCAATTATTTGCCATTAAGTCAAATCCACTGCCTATGACTCAGGGCCCGGGCCCGGGCCCGAGCCGAAGCCCGGAACAATGGCCCAGAAGTGAGGCGCTGAGCAGCGAGCTAAAGACGGGCGAGACCACTTCGTTGGCCACTTCGAAATGCGTGGAAATGTGTGTCGAAAAAAAACAAAGTTTGTGGGCATTACATAAACACCAATAAAGGAGCAGCCACAGCAGCAGCAGATGACAGCGAGGGATACATGTGTATCCCAAAGGATCTGCACACTTGCATGACTTTTGAGTAAATATTTATTAGAAGTAGAAACGAAGCCCTAGAGCAGCAGGCAGCAGGAAGGAGGCAGAAGTCTCCTCGATGGCCACTCAAATTAAGGATAACAACGTGCAAAAGCAGCATCAGCACCAGGAGCTGACACAGGCATCCTGTGGCAAAGTAGCAATTTTCCCGGAGCCAACAAAAAGGAATAGAAAAGAAATTGAAAGGATGCTGATGCTGATGCTACTGCTACTGCGGTTAACCACTCGAGTCGATTTATTTTGTACACAATTTGCCTCGAAAACTAACTCCCCGTGTCCAGTGTCCTGTGTCCTGGTCCTGGGCAGAAGAAACCAGAAAAGGACGTTGTCGTCCGTCTGTTGCCTTTTTTACAGCTCAACCAGGCCAAAAGGGGCCCCGAGGCCCTCCAACTGTTGTTGTGCAAACAATGTGCGAGCGGACGAGGACGCGGACGCTGACACGGACGGACCCTCGGCAAATAGTAGACCAGGATGGGCATGGGCATGGGCATGGGCATGGGCATGACTAACAAGAACTAGAAGGAAGAATAAGAATAAGAATAACGCCAGTGCCAACAGTGCCAGCAGTAGAATAAGAACAGGAATAAGGGCCAGCAGAAAGAAAAAAAATGCAGAAGTGGCTGGAAAAACAGCTCCCGGAAAGGTCAACAGTGTGAAAGCAGGCACAGAAACCACACAACGGAACAACAAATAAACAGATGTAAAGTGTGAAAATTTAACAAATTAAGTGCGTGTAACTCTCAGATACATTTGTATCTCGTATCTCGTTCTTCGCACCTTTGGCCCCGTAGGTGAGGAGAAGGCCTACCTTCTCGAGGGTGTGAGAGTGGGATGGTTAGACAAACACGAACTTACACCCGGCCAGAAAGGGATGGCAATGAAAATTCTAGCCATGGGCGTGGCCATCTACCCCATGACGCGACAGAAAGAGGAGAGGGGGGGGGGGGGGAAGCATGCCCATGCCAAGATCTACATTAAGTTAGATCTTGCCACGGAATCCGATGGAAAATGTGTGATCTATTAGATAAAGAAATTTTCTACTACGCTAGCGAGATGTTAGCATGTTGTGCGTTCAAAGAATATAAGTCTCGACAAAGAGATGATATAAAATACTAGAATATGCTAATAGAACAATAATATAACCTACTATAAGTACTATAGATGATGGTATTCCAGAACTAGCAAACCAGAAAATACGAAAAAAAAAAACTTGGTAATCAGAGTTTAATTTTTATAGCACCAATTGGAATTTGTATGGCAAATCGCAAAACGCGATGATCTAATCAGAACGTATTAATACTTTAATCGAATTTCACAGGAGAAAATAATACTTAGGCGTAGAAAAAACGAGAAGGAACGTGAGTCGCTTCTGGACGCGACTCTACTTTTATACCCGTACTCAGTCAGTATATAAATTTATGAGCTTATGATTGAAATTTAAAAAAAAATTTAAATTTTACATTTTAAATTTTTTTGCTACATTTGTTAACTACATCTACATGTAAAATGTAGATAATACATCTAGAACAAATATTCTACATCTACCATTTAGATTCTACATCTCCTCCGCTAGGGTTGCTCGCGCATTGCACAGGGCAGAGTGTGTGCGAGCGAGACAGAGAATGAATAGCGTAAGCAGCGCCAGAGGAGGTGGGGAAGCAACTGAAAATTAATTTCTTTATTCTGGCTATAATAATGATCCGATCTGGTTCAGATTCGGCAATCTGATAGATATGGTCATTCTCTACGCGATACTGCGTTTTTAGTTTTTTCGTATCTTCAAAATTGTGGATGCCACAGATTTTCGTCCTTTGTGAAGGCGGAAGGGGGCGGGGCGAAATTTTGAAATACACTTGTAACAGTGTGATATCACATGAGTCTGGAAAAAAAATTTCGTTGCTCTAGCTTCTATAGTCTCTGAGAACGAGGCGCTCATCAAGACGGACAGACGGACAGACGGACAGACGGACAGACGGACAGACGGACAGACAGACAGACAGACAGAGACTCGGCTATTGATGCTGATCAAGAATATATATACTTTATGGGGTCGGAAAATTTTCCTTCTCTGTGTTACACACATCGACTTTTACCACAAATACAGTATACCCCTTAACTCTTTTGAGTACGGGTATAAAAAGATTCGTTTATGGAGTCAAAAAACGTCAAAATCATGAACTTTTTGAACAGTTAAAGGAATAACTCCGCAGTTTTTATCATACAAAATATGAGCAATTAATAAGATCATATCTTAATATGTGTAGATGGGAATTAGATATATTTAACGTAGGTGCAAATTGACTCCTATAAAATTATTATAAGCTCAAAAGATAAATTAAGTACATACTAAGTTGATTCAGATGATTCATCTGAAATACTCGTACAAAGATTCGTGTGTTGAAGGTTTATCAATTTTCATGTTCAAAAACGTTCTTTTAAGAGAGATATTCTGAAGGAAAATCGAAGCACACCCAATGGCCTAAAATATTCAAAAGAATAACCAGAATGTTCAAGTTTTACTTTTCACTTCACTACCCAAACACAAACAAACTGATCTGCACTCCAAGATGGTATTCCCACTTGAAAATTTACTTAAACCAAATACCAGTTTAGCACCAAAACCAAAATTATTCTTATATTGAACCCTAGAGGAGAACAGACATTCATGGACGTGTGCTATAATACTGCCTGCCCCATGGCTATCGCATTTCAATGGTTGATGGAGCGTCTCCTTTCCCCTATACCGAGGTGGAGGAGTGTTTTTGTGCTCGTCGCTAATTTAAATGGAAATTATGCGCTTAATTAGCGATACACTCGCACGGATACGGGAGGAAGAGGGGGGGATATGGATACGAGGCATGGAATTGTGGCATGGATTGAAGTGTGTGCGAGATTTCACACTTTGCTGACATGGAACGCCTTTCCTCACTCTACCTATCCTATCCATCACCCTCTGTGTGTGTGTGTGTGTGTGTGTGTGTGTTATTAATAAGCTTTGTTGAGCGTTGCCACTCGTGCTTAATTTACCGTTCCATTGTTTCAATGCTCGGCCCTGACTGCCAACCCCTTTTTTTTACGCTTTGAGCTTATTAGTCCACGGGCCTACGCGACGACACAGGAGGGCAGTCGTCCGTCCGTTCGGCCGCCTGTCCGGATTGCCACTTGGCTGCACCCGTTCAAAGCCCAGGGAGGACTCTGATGCAAGAGCATGGTGCAGGTTATACATGTGCTTTAGATGCCCGGTAATTAGCCGTGCAACAGATCTCAGATTCACTCACCTGCGAATTGGGCTCCAAAATGCTGCTGGAAGTGGCCCCGGAACTCGTGCGGCGTACTGAAGCCGGGCGGCAGGAAGCCTCGCAGATATGCCGCCGCCGCCAGGGTGGTCATGTGGTGGTGGTGAGCCGCCGCCGCATTGGAGGGATCCGCGGCGGCAGCATAGCCAGCGGCCGCGTAAAAGTTGGCCGGATTGAAGACGGGCAGCTGGCAGTGGGCGGCGGCAGCGGCTGCTGCGGCCGCAGCGGCCGATAGTCGTGTCACGTCCGGGGAGAGGGAGCGCGAATCCCGCACGGCCGCCTCCTGGGAGATCTGCTGCTGTTGCAGTTGTTGCTGTTGGAGCTGCTGCTGCTGCTGCAGTCCGGAGGCGCCTGAGGCGGCGCTGGCTGGTGTGTTTGCATTGCGGGGCGGCGGTGTGGCGGCCGGCGATAGGGGCGCCTCCGTGGAGCTGGGCGTGGCTGCAGCGGCGGCCACCTGCTGATGCTGCTGCTGTTGTTGTTGTTGCTGCTGATGCTGGTAGGCGGCTGCACCAACGCCAAGGCCGAGGATCTCCTGGATGGCAAAGGGGTACGCATTTTGGTGGCCTGCATTTTGCCGACGGCTTTTCTCTTGTCTCTCTTTTTGGTCACACTCTTTCGGCCACTGTTCTGGAGAGGGGAGAGAAGGGTCTTATTGCACTCGTAGAACGGTCATTGCCGGCACAGTTAAAGTTACAGTTAGGACACAATAAAAAACAATATTCGTATGTATGTATATATGTACGATCACGCGAACGAGAACGAACAATCCAACATTTGCTGAGAAAACACTCGCGGGGTATGTATGTATGTCGAATCGAATGGTAAAACTGTTTAAACGATGGTTTCACTCTTTAGCTTTAGCTTTTGATTCGGTTCGGTTCGGTTCGGTTGGGGAAAAGGCAACGCTTAACTGTAAACTGTAAGTTACGCTGACTGCGGCGTGTCTCTTTGGTTCTTTGCTGTTTGTTGTTTTTGTGTGTGTGAGAGATGAGCCGTTCGTTGCGAACAGCGTGCGAAAACGAACTGAAACCATAGCGAGCGCTGCACGCGAGCAAAAGCGTCGTCGCTGTCTCTCTGCCGCTGTCACTGCCCGCGCCAGCTGCGACGTCAACGTGATGGACAACGCGTTCCGTTTGTTGCTTGCCGTTTGTCGTCGCACCAAGCTCAGCTACAACTGTCGACTGTGGCGCTGCTGCTGCTGCTTCTGCTGCTGCTGCTGCTGCGCTGCTGCCAGCGCTCTGGCTACGCCATCTTTGCGCGCAAACGGGATGGCACTACTGCGACATGCTAGCCATCCCTCGCACACTCACTGCACTTCCCCTGGCAGGGGCAAGCGCTGAACTTCCAGGGGCAGCCATCCCACTCGCACACACGCCGAACAACTATGGCCCTCTCGCTCGCCACTGGAAGGCAGCTCACCGACACTGTACGTGTGTGTCCTACGTGTACGTGTACAGTAATTATACAGAGGCTGCTCTGCGTACTTTTTCGACTACGTTTCGGTTTCAGTTTGTTTTGCGCCCGCCGCCAATTTGGCTGCGCTACCCTGTGTCTATATATGTTTACCTCTGTGTGGGGTGTGTGTGTGTGTGTGTGTGTGCATGTGTGCGACTGATGGGACTTACGTGCTGTGGCTTGCTCTTTGGCCCAATATATCCTCTATTTTTTGTTGGTTGTAAATTTGATCCAAATGGATTCTCACTTGTGTTCAATAATAGCGAAACAAAAACGAATCTAAACTATGGCATTTCATGGGTTGCATATCCATGGAAAGACGTCAGAAAATATCAATAAATAGCAACGAAAGAATTGCCCAATTATTGCTATCCAAGAATCTATCTGTATTTAGATATATGTATTAATTAACTGAATTTATATTATTTCTATAATCTCTTGGGGAAACTTTAATTATTTCTACGGCAAAATACTTCTCAAAGTGGAAGCAAAGCTTAAACTGAACTTTCAATTGGAATTTGGAATTGGAATTTTATGGAAATTGTTTGGTTCTCTTTCTCTTTGGGCACTCTCAATGTTGTCCCTTCCAGGGAGGCGGCGACAGGTCTCGCTCCTTAGCTTATTCGGCTCCGTCCGTCCCCAAATTGCAAGCATTGTTCGGGCCAAAGTTGGTCATGTTAATTAAGCTTTCCCTTTGCTTTTCCCTCTTTCTCGCTCTTCTGTCTGATTGTGGGGGCTTATCGATTAGCTGCCTCTACTAGCTGTCTCTCCCATTTTAATGCATTTTCACACAATTGCAAATTCAATATGCCATTTCAATTAGCACACTTGTCTCGATAATTACCGGCACCACCCACACAGGCACATGCAGCTTCTGCTGCGCGGATATCTATGAGAATTAATTCTATTCCAGAGATCTCCGCTAGTTATTACGAGCTAATGAACGTAAATAACTCAAATACCCTCTTAATATGTATAATTTAATGATCGTATAATAACTTTTTTGAAATAGGCAATTGTATCCATTTTCAGTCAAAGCCCAGACTGAGAAATTGATGAGATTTAAGGATTATTCTGTATATTATATTCTATATTATATTTATTTAATTTGAAGTTCGACTTTGGACCTTTACAAATTTTTAAGGGGATTGATATACTCTGCATTTGTTTATTGTTTGTATTTATGTTTGTGTAGAGAGGAGCACAAGCATTCTGTTTGAAATAGGAGCTCCCTTAAATAACAATGAAATTTACTTAATTGACCATGGATATACATACATACATATGTACATACATATACTTCCCCTTCCCATTACTCTATAAAACACCTACTTATGGATTTCATGTACTTTGCTTTCATCTTTACCCTCCTCTCTCCAGACGCAACACATTAAAACTGACAATTTTCAATGATTTCCATCACCATTACTTATTTTCCTGCTTTGTACTCTACAGCCAGTCTCAAGTGGCTTCTTGCCTCGCCCCACACTGGATGCCGCAGCCACAGATGAAATAAATCTAATTGACAAAAGAACATGGAGTAAGGGTATAGGAAGTTGGGCATAGGAGAAGGAGACACAATAGTTGGGGGCACAATCAGGAGCATATGTAGCCGGATGCATTCCCACTGGCCACTGGCTTTGGCGTAGATGAAAGAAAGCAATTTAGAAATATTCAAAAAACTTTACACAGCTGAAAAGTTTTGCATAAAATGTATGAGCTGAAAATGCTAGCGTAGAAGGCTCTTTCATAAGTAAAATTCCCTCTAAGGGAGATATCAGAAATGTTCATTGAAATTGAAAACAAAATAAGTAAGGACAGTAAACGGATGCGTCTCTGATTTGAGCATCTCCATCTGCCCAACTTACACTCCAAAAATGCATACAGAGCTAGTCTTATTTAATAATTAAGAAGTTATTATTCTATAGGCATTTGGGAAGTAAATGAATTGAAAACAAAATTTCCACGGGTGTCTTAATCTGCAAATAAATAGTTCATTCAAGATTGGAATCTATCTGCTTACTCAACACAACATCGCCTCGAGGTCTAGAACGTATCCGACTATACGGTAGTCATAGTCTCATCCAAAATATCAGAAACAAAAATTTAGTTTGGAGTAAAATTCATTTCAATATTTTCATTGCAGATGAGCCAAAAATAGTGCGAATTAGAAATACTTTGGTCGTGCCTAAGCTATTTATAAGAAATTGAACAATTTTTATTGTATAATCTTCCAAAATCGGAGACTATCTACGGATAAACTATCAAGAAAGTTTTTAATATTTAGGGACCACAGAGAGAAGTGTTTTTCCTTGCCAAATGGAAACAATTCATGGGTATTTTATTGTCACCTAATTGGTTCCTTCATGGACTGCCTTCATTTGGAGAATCGCTTGTCGTGCCATTGCCACTGGTAGTGCCACAGCGTGGCATTTCTTTTGGGCTGCTTTGCCCTGCCCGTCTGTGGTTCGATAAAAGGAGTTTCCGTTTCGCATTGTCCTCAAGGACCGTCGCATTATTTCATATTTATAATGTAATCTGCACTTCATCCTCAAAGAGACGTCGCATAAATCACACACACAAATGGAGGCGTACCATTGCCAGTGCCAGTGCCAGTGCCAGGGTCCGTGAGAGTGGGTGAGTGGGCGACTATTTGGATTCCATATGGAAGGCGTCCACTTCATAGGCTAAAAGCCTTCACTTGCCTCCCATCTGTGCGGCATTGCGCTGCCTTTTTGTTTGATGTTCGACGGCCACTTGAGATGCATTTGGAAGAACTTTGCATTTTGCAATCGTATTCGCATTTCCCATTTGGTTGCGAGACGGAATCCTTTCCTGGGACACGGCTACAGCCACAACCACATCCACATTCATAGCTGGGCGTGCGGGCTTGCAATGGGTGTGGTGTGGGTTCCTTTATTGTTGAATGCAAATTGGAATTTCATTTCGATTCGTTATTGGTTGATTGATCCTTTGATCCACATGGCCCCTGTTGCATTGCGTCCTGTGCCCACCAGCGTCTTGCAGCCATCGAAAGCAGCTCATTAGGCTAAAAGCCTTCCATTCCAGTCAGTCAGATCCAGTGGCCAACTAATTAACCATCGTTTCGCGTAGCTGCAAATGGAGCTACAGTCGCCGTGGCAGTGGCAGTGGCAGTGGCAGCTGCAGTTGGAGAAGGAACATCTGGCAGCTCTTCGATTGCTTCGTTTCGTTTTGTTTTTGCTCACTTTGGGGGTAATCCCCAGGGGGGAATTGCATATTTGCCACTGGCATTTGCCATTGTCTCTGGGTGCATATTAGCCAGGTTCTCGAATGGGCCACCACCTGGCCATTGTTATTGCTTAGCCACAGGAACACAGGAAGAAGCGAGCCCCCATGGCAGTTCACCGCCATTGTCCTTGCGGCATTAGCCGGGGAGTCCTACCATTTAACTAATGACAAACAACGACCGCAATTGAGCTTCACACTCCACATGACTTCTTTGCGATTGAGTGGAGTTGCTCGAGAGAAGCTTCTGCTGGTAATCTTGGGTAGATTTCATGCTAGACAGAGCGAGACAGAGCGAGACAGAGAGAGATCTGTAGATCTGGTGTCCCGCTGTCCTTTGGCTGAAGAAGAAATGTCAGCGTTAAGTTGTAGGGCATTCAATTGAGGGGCTTTCGAGCTGTGGAGTCGTAAGTGCCTTAGGCGCGATGAGTGATCAAAACTCTTTGTAAAATATTCAAAAGTTCTCTCTATGAAACAGTCAGCTTAAATTTAATATTTCTTACAAGAAGATGTCTTATTTTTCTAAAGGAAAGTTGCTTTAACTGTAACCTAAGGGCCAGCAGCGGGGGGGGGGGGGTTAGTTTTCGACTTAATCAATGATTCCCTGAGTGTTTTAAGTGTGTTTTAATGCTTACATGCTTAACTAAGTTGATTGATTGAAAGCTAAGAAAAATAAGAAACAAAAATGAAGCCGAGTGTGCCCCATGCCCGTGTGCATTCCCCATCAAAATAGAGACTGTACTGTCCAATTGCAGCTCTTGCTACACACACACACACACACACATACAGATCCGCAATGCATTGTTGCAACGTGTTCCTGCATTCCTTATCCTGGCAGACACGCTCCCATTGCAGTGGTCGGATGGGCGATGGCGACGTCGCTTTAAGCCACTTGGAAATCGTTAATTTCATAATTACATGTTTCATGCACACGCTCTGTGCCCCGGACTCCAAAATGGGGAATAGCGCGGTGGCAAGTCCGGGGGCTTGCGGGCTCAAGTGGCGGTTGGGTATGTGTGTGTGTGTGTGCGAGTGCGTGTGTGTGTGTGTGAGTGGCACATAAGTGGCAGCCAACACCATTTTGGCCATAATTTAGTTTTGCCCGTCCATTAGCAGGCCAGGGCAGGACAGGGCAGGGCAGGGCCAGTGCAGGGCACGGTAAGGCAGACGAAGAGGTGTCTGAAGCGGGGGGCGGGCCTTTGTTGCAACGCCACTCGTCGAGAAATCAGCACCAGGCTGGGCTGGAGTGGGGTCGGCTGATGTGGGGGAAGTGGCCTCGAAGGAGCGGCAGTGGCACAAACGCGAAAGAGAAGCCAAAGAAGAAGGACGAGTGGATAATTATTAATAATTATCGCATTGACGTGTTTTCGTTTTCAGTTTTTTCTTCTTTTCTTCTTCTCTTTTTTTGTTTTTTGAGGGTGTGCACACATACACCCCTCCCCTCCCCCCATGCTTCAATCCTCTCCTCATGCGAGTGTGTGCAAGTGGTTTATATAATTGGTCAACTTCTGCCCCATTCCTTGCCCCAGCGGCGGCCACTTGGCTTCTTCTTGCAGCTCTCAGATTTCTTTGGCTCGAGGGTTGACACAGAAATGGAAAAAAAAGGGTTGCCCGCCCGCTGCGAGGGAGGTTGGAAGAGCGAAACGGGTAACCGGTTCGCAATGAAACTTATTTTAAACCATTTTATTTGCTCACAGAATTCTTTTGCAGCTGAAAACCACATCGACTAGGAACTATTCGCTGTAATCTTTGAATTATAAAAGACTCCGCCCCTGCTTTATTATCTTCCATAGCAGATTACTTTGAGAATTCCTCATCAAACGCGATTTAAATCTGTTTCTTGCCTTGATTTCTTTCAGCCCTAAGATGAAGCTTAATCCCATTCCCGATTTGCAGCTTTCTTTATGAATATATCACCCTTACTCCTGCCTAATCAGCTGTCTCTGTTCAGCAAATTGCGTACCCCCCCCCATCCACAAAGAGATAAGGCAGAGAGAACCTTCCACCCAACCACGAGAGACCCACTCGTAGCCGTTGCCCATTCCCGCGTTAATAACTCCCGAACTGTTTGGCTGTGAGCTCATTAAGCTGTGGGCTCTTCTCTTTTCAATTATTGCTGCAGAAACAACATTTAAATGGAATTCAAAAACGCTCATAATTCAGAATTAATCCCAAAGACCGCATTGAAAGGGCCACCCCCGCATGGGGGTTGTCTTTTGTGGACATTGCGCCTAAATGAGCAGCAAACTCTTCAGCAGACCAGACCCAGCAGACCCATTCGAATCCGAATCCGAATCAGACACAGAATCATCATCAACTTCAAAAGCGCGACATCCCCCTGCCCCTCCCCTTCCCGTCGCTCTCCCACTGAAGGAGACTGGGGAAGAAGGAGACTGTATGGCTTTTCACTTTCTGTTGACGTGGCGTTCTATTTGACCATCATCTAAAGGCTAAAAGGAAGAGGCAGCAAACAAATTAAAAGTAAACGTCACATTCAAGTACGAGTATTCATAATTCTATATGAATCTTAGCGGCTTTTAGGGGGGCTTACATGGGGTTTATTTTCTTAATTACGCAGCTCAAAATGCTGGACCCGCAATGCCCCGCAATTATGTGATTTCAGAATTTTTCAATTAAAAGCCACAGAACGAGCAGCAGCAGCAGCAGCACCCTGCCCAAGCACGGCTAAAAAGAGTCAAAAGAACGACGACAAGCTGTCAACGGAAGGAGAGCAAGGAGCTCCGCTTTTGTTTTGAATATTCTATTCCATTTCATTGGATACGATACCAGGTTTTTTCTTCCTTCTGTGCTCGGTTCAGGGATTAGCGCGGCTGCACAGATGAGGCTGATGCTCGCCAACAACCAAAAAAAATGCTCCTCTCGAAACTTTTCAAACAAAATTTAATCAACGGCCAAAAAGTGACAGAAAGCGAAATAAATGTGGATGATTCCACACCCCCGCCAAGGACACCATAGCTTTTTCGTTTTCATTTACTTTTATGGCAAACATCCTTTTATGGCACATTGTGTCGGGCAGCGCCAGGGGGCGCCACCATATGCAGCCTTGAAGGTCCTTCAGAGCTTGCGCTGAGCTGCCTCAGGGGTGCGTGTGTTGGATATAAAAGCAAGGAAAAGCTTCTGCAAAAGCTTCGGAAAGCTAACAATTGTTGAGTAATCGAATTGAAGAGTCTTTGAAATATTTTTTAAGGTTCAAATTGATTATAAAATTGATTGGGAAATGAGCTGATTTGACCCAGCAGTGGCCTTTAATTTCGGTTCATTTTAGCAAGTTTACTTTTCAATGCAACTTTGATAATAGTTTCAACAGAAAGATTACAGCCTTGAGACACAAGTTTGAGGGATATACAAATAATATTGCAAGAAAAAAGAATGGCTGCAGTCTCTCCGAAAATATACTTGAATTAAAAGGCCAAAGATTTCTTGCTATTTTCTTGCTGGATAGCCCAATTCTACAATGATTATGGGACACACTTTTCGTGTGCAAAAACTGTAGAGTTATTCTGTTTTTAATAGGGAACGGAAAACTCAAGCACTCTGATCTTTTGCTAGCAACTTAAATCGGTTAATTTCTGCAGTGGCAGGAGTACGGACTGCGGACTACGGACTACGGACTACGGACTACGGAGTGGGCTTCATTTCTGACGGATGACTGGCAACATTGGATGGATGCGTGACAGATGACAGCAGCACTAAAAACACTCGTGCCACCAGCACACACACACACACACACACACACACACACACAGATAGAGAGGGAGACACAGGGACAAGCATGGATCCACGTCCCCATCCATGTCGGGCCCTGATTGAATCAACTTTATTTCAAAATGATGCCACTTAAGCGCTTCCTCTGGATGTTGACTGTGTGTCAGTGCGTTTCCGTGTGGGTGTGTGCTGGATTCAGTTTGGATTTTGCATGTGGCTGCCACACACACACACACACACACACACACACAAAGCATACTTTCTGGAATGTGCAACGTGCCAACCGAAATAAACTTGATAACAAGCAATTTCTCACGTCTCTCGAGCGTGGCAGTTGCCATTTTTGGTTGCTGCCCATAGAATGGGGGATAGTCGTCCATTCTCCTGCCGACAATGATGATGATGATGATGATGAGCAGCAGGCTCACGGCATGCCACACATGAATCCAAATCACAATTGGCATACACTGAGCGAAGAAATGCCATCAGAAATTCGTTAGCCAAATGCAATTTAATATGCCAAAGCTGTTCCAGTTAGAGAGCTGCTTGCGCGTGGCTACGAATTCAAAATTGTTGCCAAAATTTAATATTAATTGGAGCTAAAATGTGCAACTTGGTACCATGGAAGAGCTGTCCAGCAAGACAGATCTATGACTGTAGATAAATATGTATTTTTATGTACATATTTACACGAGTATTGCTATTAAATGGCAAATTTAAATAAGCCCAAGGAATAAAAATATGCCACAATGAGGTGTATGCTTAGAGGCGATGATTTCTGCACTTTATTTTAACTTTAAAAGACTTTGGACCCTCCGCTGCTGTATGTACATAAGTTCTCCAAATATTCCATTTGTACGTACTCGTATGTACTTCCCTTTCTTCGAGTGTGAATGAATTCGAATCAAAATGCACACACACACCGAACGTTTCGGCTCCCCGCCTCGATGGCCCTTTTGGATATGTTTTGACTTTTGACGCGTTCCATTGCGTTGCGTTTCGTTTCGCTCCGCCCCGCTCCTCGTTTTGCTTATCATTAGTTTAATTGGTGGCATGACGACATCATTGACATCTATTTTATCCATCGCCCCCGACCCATACCCTTAGCCGTCTTTTGCCATTTAATTGGATGTTGGCAGTTGCAGGCCCAGCAGGTGGCTGGTGGCGGGGAAGTTTGGGATTGGATTGGATCGGATCTGAATGGGAGGGCTGGGCTGGGCTGGGCTAGGGCTAGGGCTAGGGCTTGCTTCGAGGGTTGCGTCTATTTTGACATTTGACACAATTCGGATGACTCGGAGCGGCATCAACAAACCTCCTACCCACCCTGACAGGGGTGGACTTTTAATTTGTCACTAATTTTCCATGTCTCGTCAAATTTCAACGCTCCGCTTCTGTCCTCATTAACGCCTTTTAAGCCAGCGACAACGACAACGACAACAGCAACGAACACACAGAAAGAGGGAAAGAGAGTGGAGAGAGTGGGAAGAATATGATTCCAATTTCGCCAACTTAATGAAAGTGTCAACTTTAACGAGCCTCAAATTGTTTTTATTTTCACTTACTAATCATAGCACAACAATATGAAAAGCAGCAGCAACACGACAATCAAAAAATATAGCTTAACGTTGTGCAATCCATGGATACCCTTCAAGAATAATTTCTGCCCTATAGGTAGTTAAATTTGAATGCATTTTTGATTAGTTTTGTGGTCTGTAAACAGAGCCATAGAACAGAACCCTTCCCTAATCAGATATGCAATATGTACATATGTAAGTCCCATTGTAGATGCATTTTAAATTGAATATCTAGAAAGCTATAAAGCTACAATTATGGAAATTTATTATTCGACTTTCAATTGTTGCAGTGATTTTTTGTTTGTTGCAAAAACATAAACAAATCTTTGTTGATTCAGTAAGATTATTTGCATTAAGCCCGCACCAAAATGAATGATCTATTTAAAGTTTCAAGAATATGTACAACACATTTACCATTTATGTACTTTTAAGCTTGTCAAATATCTCAGACAGTTCATCATACTCTCTATAAGAGTATAATAAAATAATAATAACGAAGCCGACAACGACTTCCTGCCCTGCCCTGCCCATTCCAACATCATCAGACATCAACGCTATTGATTGCTTCATCAGCGACCACTGAACCGCCCCTTTGCCCCTTGCCATTCCTCTTATGGGAGCTTTGTGATTTGATTGATTGGAAAAATTATTCAATCTGGTTTACGGATTTTATGATTATGTGGATTATTACATTTTGTTCAACATTATGTGGATCCAAGACAAGGAATTATTGAGTGTGAATAGCATCAAAATAGCAAAAGCAAATGGGGAGGAATATTAGAAAGAACAACTGAAGGCAGGGAAGTGGTCGGAGTTCCATAAAAAAAATCAATCTGCTATTACTGTCACATATTTGGATTAATTATAATTAATTATTAGTTAATTATTAATTATTTGTGTATAGTAAATAACGTATTTGAATAACTTATCTTACTGTCTCTTAATCTATGAGTAAGGTTTTTTTTACACCCGAAATCATATTTGATGCTAAGAAATATTCATTCATTCCCAAGATACTTAATTATGATTTTAATATGTTATTAATACAGATGGAAATTTATAACTATTGAAAGCTGTCTAAAATAAACGGGAGCTTACGGGTAGAAGTGGAAATCTTCATGTAGATCGAATTTTAATTTCCAGAATATGTACCAAATTCATAGATCATTTTAATATTAAATAAAATGACCTTATCATTACGTAAATAAATATATTTTAAGCACAAAAAAAAATACATAAATAAAAATGGCATTAAAAACCCAACTAGCGAAATTTCTATCAATTCCCATTTAAGGATAAACCGATTTCGGGGAAGGACCATCGCTAGTGGCAGACAGTCCCCAGAGGACAGACACTCACTCAGGGCCCGAAAGCTGGCTGCCTATTTAGACAATTGCTGTCAAAACATTTGGTAATTGATACCGGGAGGATGTCTCACCGCCACTAACTAGGACACAATGGTGGAGGGGGGCACCAGAGTGCTGGCTACAAAAAAAATATATATTATGGAACAGAAGGAAACGCGTCAAGTTGATTAAATTGCGTGAAGAGGTAAACGACAAGCGCAAGGATTAATGACAAAAGGGGAAGCCGGCCAAAGGATTGCCCGTGTCATGATGATCGGGTTTCAATTACAAAAAGGAAATGCCGTCTTTAGTCTAACCTTAACCATACCCCATACCCAATTGCAATTCCCATTCCTATTCCCATGGAAATGCTGTTTCCATTCCATTCCGATTCCCATTACCATCCGCAGCTCCAATTCAATTGCCGCTTCCTGGCGCAAATGTCATTCGTCCAGGGGCCGAAGACAAAAGACTGTGGTTCTGTGGTTCTTCCCTGCCTTGTTTGGTTGGTTTTAATTACGTCAAGTGATTCGCTGGCTGGCTGGCTGACGCTGCCACTGCCTGCCATGCTATGCCCTGCCCTGCCATGCCCTGCCCTGCCCTGCCAGTCTCAATAAGCAAAATGGAAATCAAATGCGCCATCTTGAAATGCAGCTTTGCATCGCATCTCAAGTGACATTTATCGCGTGTTTTGACAGAACGTTTGATGTGCCAGCACGGCCGCCCCCGTCCCCGCTCACCACTCCTCCAGCCACAGCACCACGATTACTCCAGCCAGCCAGCTCGTTGACATTTTCACTTCCGCTAAAACGCTAAGCCACGGAAACGAGGAAAACCGAGCCATAGAGAGGGAGAGAGAGAGAGAGAGAAGGTAGTGCAAGAGGAATCCAAGGCGGAATCCTTGGCCCATTATCATCCAAATTATCGAAATTCGTTCCCTTCACATCCATCGCCATCGCCATCTCCATCTGCATCTTCATTGAGCACTCAACACCCACTCCAGCGTAAAACAATGGGAAAGCCTCGTTTTCCACTCGAACAGATACGCAGCAGATGACAACAAAACGTCTGTGCCGCATTATGCAATCATTATATTTTTATGCCTATTAACAACTAAACGAATCTATAGAGATTTGCATAAAAACTGTGCAGGTGATTTGGGCAATGGAGTGTGGAAGTGTGGAGTGTGCAGCCGTGGCAGCCCCTTCCCAATCAAATCAACTCAAATCGCTGACTACTCAGATGGAATGCGGCCACAAGTGGGTTCATATTCAAACTAAGTATTCGCACTGATTGCTTTTGCTGGGAATCTATCTGGGAGTCTGAATCTGATTAAAGGATTCATCGTTGCAGTTGAAGTTTGAGTGGAAGAGAGTTGCACTCATTTCTGTGGCACTCTCTGTACTCTCTAGCTACTGCCACTCCGCGATTTCCCTTGTTGCGAGAAATATTAATTGAATATTCAATTCTTGAACAGAAGAAACTGCTACCAGTGCACAAGGCACATATAAGTAGAGCCAGATACATCCTGAATCCAATTTGCACATCCCGCAGCAACAGCATTTGAAGTGGTTCAACCAATTGAATAAACAAAACCAATCATAGTCCCAGGGTGTGTGGGTGAGAGTTTACCCCCTCTCGAATATTACTCGTAAATGATTTTCTATCGGTGAATCGAACTGGCACTCACTTAGCCATGAAAACGTATTCACTTGGGCGCCCTGGATGGGCACCCTGGGGATCCTTCTGTATCATTGTGCCCGCAGCTGAGGCACCTTTCTGCATACGAGTATGTCCGTCGCTTCTTCCTTCCCTCTTCCCTCTTCCCCCTTCCTTTTTCCATGTTCCTTCTCTTTGTTGCTCAATTTGTGCCTCAATTTGCTCATTTATTCCCATGCACTTGGCTTGCCCTTGCCGTTTCCACATTTTCACCATTTTCACACTTGCCAGAACACTGGACACTGGACCCTGGACACAGGACACAAATTGTGCTCGGGTTGGGGCAAACTCAATTGCAGTTCACATGACAGGACAATTGAAGGGCTGGCCACAGCTGAGGATGCCTGGGATATCATTATCCCTGCCACTGTCGTCAGCGTCAGCGTCATCCTCATCGTCATCGTCCTCATTGTCATTGAGTTGAGTTTCTGACTGACTAATTGCTGGCTGCTCTTTGCCGCCGCCGCTGCCCCGGAGAAAGTTCTCGGGAGGACATCGGAGAGTGGAGAAAGTCAGCCGTGAAATTTTAATGATTCGTAAGTCGATACGCCTTGTAAGGCTGCCGCTGTGGTGCGGGTGGAAGATGCAAATGAAGGGAGCTGGCGATGGAGACGGAGCCGGAGCCGGAGACCCGACGCCTTGTCAACCTCTCACTAATCCTGTAAAGGACAATTTCTTATTGAGTATCAAAGGCGAGCCAGTAGCAATAAGGGTGGGTGTGGTGGGTGTCACCAGATAGTGTCAGATGAACAAACAATAAGACTAAGCGATACCCTCTGCCCTATGCAAGGAGATGTTAGGGCATTCTGAATGGTAGATAGTTAGAATATGACTTTACAGCCTTTCCAGTGCATCGAATTGAACGTTTTAAACGTTGCTCTGGATCGTGACATGCTACCTGCGAATATACCCTTCTCCTCCACGTATACACGGGGTAAAGAAAAGTAAAAAAAAAAGAAGCGGAAAAATCCAAAACAAATGAAGAGGGATGGAGGAGGAAGGAGTGACACCCAAGGGTGAGGACCGGGGCGCGCGTCAAAAGATTATGACAATTTTCCCACCACAAATGAACATGAAAACCCGTCAAGCGACAACGAAAGGAGCAACAGCCCAGGACGACGACGACGACGACGACGACGAGGACGAGGATGAGGCTGAAGGACAGAGGACAACGGATCCAGACCCAGACCCAGACCCAGTGCCATTGTTAGCTGCTGTCTTTTGTTGACAAGGATTAAGGACATCAACGGCAAAGAAAATTCCATGGAAAATAAGAAAATGACAAAATGTATAAAAAAGAAAATGAAGACAAGACAAGGCGAAGCATTAGAAGCAGAATGGAGAAAGGAGAATGGATACAGGAGCGGAGCGTAGCCAAAGAAAAGCCCAAGTAGACACACAGAATAAATGTAATCAATGAGAGAAGAAAAATAGCGAAAATTATGATTGATGTCGATTGTTTGATTGGGTCTGGCTGCCCTGCCCTGCCCTGCCCTGCCTGCACACCCGGCTGACTGTAAGTGGAGTGGCAGGGCCAGTCGGGTTGCTCTGATAAAAGTTCCAGCCGAAAATGTCAGTGTCACCATTTTGTAAGCAGAAACCGATAATAAATAAATTGGGCAAGGGAAAATAAAGTTCTGGGTGGGAATTTAGTTGCAGAAGAGCTCCACTTTCACGATAAGCAAAGCCATAACCAGAAACATACCATGAGAAATAATGAAGATATTTGGAAGAGCGGCATTTACTTTCCTTAAGCATATAAAGTTCCTCTTAATAATATTTAAATTTACTTTCCCACCGGAATATGAATTGGTATTTTTGGTAACAAGATGTTGGGCTTTTGGGTCCACTCCACTTGCAACTAAGTCGCAGTGAAGGGCATTTGGCGAATGTTGTCACCCGCGGCGCTGCCACTTCAGTGCGGCAGTACGGGCTACAACCCTGGCAAGCAACCCTTTCTCATTAAAAATCATTTAGGAAACACTCTTTTTTTTTTTTTGGTTTTTTTTTTGTATTTTGTCCTTTAGGATAATTTCAACAATGCTCTTGAAAGTCAACGCAGTGCCCTGTTAAGGGTTAGACGACGGGGGGCGTGCCTAGCGCCATTCAGGGCCAAGTGGGGAAAAAGGGGGATGATGATGATGACAGCACTCAAGTGCAACAAGACGCATGCAGCCATCAGAAGGAGTAGAGAAGAGGAGTAGAGGAGGATGCGGATGCAGGCTGCAGGCTGCGAAGCTTCTTTTGATCGAATTAACGCGCACAGCATGGCGTTCAAATATGGCCAACTTTGTGTCGAGAGACCTTTGCACTTGTCTCAGCCACGCCATGCCACCCCCACAAGCAGCAGCAGCAGCAGCAGCTCGTACCACCATCCCGCCTCGTGCTTGAGTGCAGTTTATTGTTTGATTTTTTCGTCTTTGTGCATTTGCTGGCTGGCTGGATGGATGGATGGATGGCTGCCTCTTGTGGGGGCGGCCCTTTGAAATTCAAATTCAAATTGAAATTCAAATTAAAATCAAGAGCGAAGCAAAGCGTTCGCCATCATCGCAATTGCAGTCGTCAGCCATCATGGTTACATTTTTGTTTCACAATCTTCAGCTTTCGTGGCTCTTTGCCATGGACTCCGCTCCGCCCAATTCGCGGACATCAAAGCCCCATGGGCAGCCAGCCAGCCCCATGTGAGATGTGGAAAATTTCGTGAATGCTCGCCCGCTTGTCTTTTGTGATTGTGCAACGCTCCTTGGTGGCAAAAGACCAAACAAATAAAGGGCCCACCACGCGTTGAAAGTTGAACGTTGAAAATGAAAAGGTCTGAAAGGTTTTACGCTCCAGCGCGGTCGCCAAATGAAACTTTCTTTTCCCCAATGGACTTTTGCTTCTTGCAGTGGAGTGGTGCTGGAAAATTTCGATGGGTCGCTCCGCCATGTTCTTTTTTTTTCTTCTATCTATTTATGCTTTTTGGCAAGCAAAGCTTTTTTTACGCTCCAGGTTCTGGTGCTCTTCCTCTTTTCTAAATGCTCTAAATATATCCAACTAAGGAGCTAGCTGATAATGAACCCATGATCATAATATGACATATGGGCATTTCTCTGACGAGGTCCACCGAGACCAAAAAATGTACTGTCTACAAAAACACATTTCCATATGATTCTGATTCGATATTATAGTCTAAATTTAATGAACGACAACTAATTAACCCAATGGACATATAATTTCATTAATTTTGACGTAAAAACCTATTCAAATAAGCAAAAATTCACTTTTTCATTATTTTTTGGTATTCTTTGTTTGGGCTTAGCCATGTTTTCTATTACAATTATCTCATATAAAAAAGTACATTCTTGAGAAAAGTTGTTCCCCATAATCTTTCTAACGTATGAGACTATCTTACAAAAATACGAGAAAAATGCTTCAACCACTGCTAACGGTATCTTTTTAACTGTTATGAGCCTAGGAATTTTTTGTCCCGTGCGACATGTCCCGTGCGAATATGGCCTTAATTCAATTTAAGAAAAACTACGAATCATATTTGCTTATAACCATTTTACCATTTTAAAGAGACATCAATGCACAATATGTATAGAAATTTGCATGAACATAGTGCCTCAACTTTCGCTGAAATATGAGTTTAAATTGATCGCCGCGAAAACCACTTCAACATTTGTCCCGTGCAAATGGCTCGGTTTTTTGACAAAATATCGAAAACCACCATTCGGTGGCCAAAAATCGACCTTAACACCACTTATAGGACTAATCAAGAGGTGTATCATTAAGGTAAACATATTTTGAGAATCCGTCTTTGTTTAACCTTTCTACCACTTGCAATGCGTACGGCTGTCCCGTTCGACTTCAGAGAAATGCCCATATGTACATATGTACATATGGTACATACATTTATGTACATACATACACTCTACATTCCATGCTCACAGATGTAAGATTTTACATTAAATAAATATTTGAATGAGTTTCTCAATATTAAATTCTATTTGTTACTTACTTGCCATTCCTTAACTGCGCCAAACGTTTATTTTACTGCCTTGGAATTTCCTTTTTTCTCACTCTTCTCGGACGATTTTATGCATCGATCCATCCACGCTAATTTCTGCTCAATTTGTTGCAAGTTCAATGTGCCGATCGTTGTTGCCAAGCGCTGTAAATAAATATAATTCACAAGTTATTCACTTTTTATAGATGTTTTGTGGTAAGAACGTTGCAACTGTCCGCAGCTTTTACACACACAATTGATATTTTCCATTGACTGCATTAATTTCACTTTAAACTGGGTGTGTTTTGCGTCTTTTTTGTTGAGTATATTGGTATGGTTAATTTTCCTGCTTTATTCGCTTGTGCTTTCGTACACCTTCTTGTGCTTATTCCTCTTCGCTTGCTACATACTCGCCATTTGTTTGGTCTTCTTCTGGTTTATTATTCTTCACTTATTAAGTTCCTGTTAATAATCTCAAATTTGCGTTTTTTCTTTCTTCTGATCGGATAGCTGGAGATGGTAGTTGTTAGTGAACCAGCAGCATACCGATGAAATTAAACCGATAGTTTTTGCTACCAGGGCTGGAATCGACGCGTCGATGAGGCAATAATAATTGAGTTTTTAGTTATTTTCTTGAGTATTTTGACTATAATTTAATTGTTGGCTGCATCTAGCTTCACTGGACGCTAAAGACTTTCTTTGTTTTCCCAATCCCCCTGGCCACAAATGTGCCGTGGGGCATATTAAATGAATTGGTAAAACGGCAAAGAAAAAGTGCAACAAAATGCAGCAGCAGCACCTTTCATCCTACTGATTTGTCTTCTTCCCCTGGAGCCACACACACACGTGTGTCTCTGTGTCCCCAAAGGGCAGAGGGAGCGGACAAGACTGAGTGCGTCAAAGGGATCGCACCTCAAAGTAAAATGCAAAATAATTGTTTATGGTGTTTTAACAATTTGCAGAGAGCCGAAAGAACGAACGACAGAAGGCGGCAGGCAGTGCTCATTGGGCGAAGTAAACCTCGAGAAATGCAAACATATAACAATTATAAATAAAAAAAGCACAGGCAAAAGGAAGGATGAGGATGAGGATGTGGACCAGGATGAGCTGCAGATGTGCATGTGGATGTGGAGCAAAGGAAGCGGTTGCACATTATGCAAAGCAGCCAAGGATATCCGAGGAAAAATGCGTCTCATTATAGATTCACACACACACGCACACACGCACACACGCATCCCCAATCCCATTCGCATTCGGATTCCCAGAAGAGCACCGAGGACGACGTCGTTATCCTTAATTTATAAGAGTGTGCGTTGCCATCAGTCGTCTTGAATGAATATGCATGAAACTGGAAGGAATTAAATTCCAGCACCACACGGAGCCGCCTAACCCCAACCCCAACCCCCCCCCCCCCACCGATCCCCATGAAATGTAATGTAACCGAATAACGAACCAACCAAGCGAAACCGCCAGCCATCACCCCAGCGAGTGCTCTCCCAAGCTGTATCCACCATTCGAATCAATGGACCCACCCACACACACCTCCGGCTGGCTGCAGTTTGCCTTTGTGCCCATCCCCAGACCCAGTAATTTGCATATATGCATTAATATGCTTCAAGAATCTCGCATAGCATCGCATCGCATCCGTATGCCTTGTCCTGTGCTTTTCC
The DNA here is from genome assembly GCA_035043285.1 of Drosophila subsilvestris. Taxonomy (NCBI): domain Eukaryota; kingdom Metazoa; phylum Arthropoda; class Insecta; order Diptera; family Drosophilidae; genus Drosophila; species Drosophila subsilvestris. The sequence goes on along the minus strand of JAWNNB010001727.1, from coordinate 492,504 downwards.
TTTGTGTGTGCGGATAGAAGTGATGAGGCTGCACAATCCATCGGGAGCACAAGCATCCTTTTGTGGGCAGGAATGGGAATGGAAATGGTGGCCTGTTAATGGTCCTTGTTAAGTGATACAGTCCGCCAACCAACAGAAGTATCCGAAATGGATACGCTACTTGTTAAATAATTGGCGAGAGATCAATGACATGACTGTCAACTGATTATAGCTTATGGACACATACAGATATGGATTGGTATCTATATTTAATATTTAAATGATGTATCTACTCCATGACCAATGAATACTGGAATGCTGATGCTATAGCAACTCTAAAAGAGTTAAGATTGTAAAATATGAGAGAGAAAATAGAAAGAAGAATATTATTAAATGTTTTTATGACTCTTTTCTTCGCACAAATCGGTTCAGTGTGTACGCAAAGAATGAATATAAATACATAGTACCTACATACATATGGTACATTCATATGTTAATGTTATTGCACATTTATATTTGTATATTGGATTCTAAAAATATATGCAAGTAAATGCCAATCAAGTGCCACAAGTATTGGTCGTCTGATTCGATTCTGTGGTGTGAAATTAGTTGCTGGGCCTGCCAATCCCGGGTATCCACATGGCCAAGCCACTGACTGGCATGGTCCGGTGGCACAAAAGGCAAAGAGCCACCACCACAGAGGACGTCTCGTGCCCCTTGGCTTACTCAGGGTTGTCCTGCTGTCCTCCTGTCCTCTGCTGTTGAGGGGTTGCCAAATCGAGTAATCAGCGTTTTAATAAACGTCTCACCCCCAGCGCCCGACAGAACGAAAATTTATAATGGCTTCCGCTTTGAGTCCTCCTCTCGTTGCAGCCAGCGAGAGAGAGAAAGAGAGAGAGGGTGAGTGAGTGAGTGAGGGAGAGCAGCGTGCGCAGGTCGAGCGAGTGCGAGTGAGAGAGGCCGAGGCAGAGACAGAGAGAGAGAGAGAGAGAGAGGGCGCAAATGCAATTCATAAAATGAAAATGAATGAATGAAATTTACAGAGAAAAGGAGAGAGAGAGAGAGAGAATGAGATATTCACAAACACAAGTATAAATAGAGGGAGAGAGCGAAAGAGAGAGCCAAATTAACTGGGAGGGGCATGCCACACACAAACAGAGAGCGAGCGGCACACGAAAAAGTCCTGTCAAGGATGATTGCAAAAATCAGCAAAGAATATGAACAAAGCGGAGGGAGAAAAACCATAAAAAGAAGAGCAGCAGCAGCAGCAGGAGGGTTGCTTGCCACACAACAACACACACACCGAGTCCACCCACAAACCTACTCCCGCCCCACACCAAGCCCACTGCAGGTAAGCGAAGGGAAACAACCACCAGGCGGCATGCGGCGTGGGTGCAAGAGTGATGGCAACAGCGACGCCAACTGCGAGGCAGGAACAGACCTGCAAATATATATACCTCGGCCTCGGCCTCGGCCCAAGCTCCTGCTCTTTCTCCTGCTGCCGCTTATGGACAGGACTCTGCTGACCGTGATTGGGTGCTGGCCGGTGGCTGGGTGTTGCGATTCGATACTCGACCACTGGGTGGCACTCGTGTGTGTGTGTGTGGGTCGCCCCGAATACGGATATGCGGATATGCGGATTTTAGATTGGAAATATTGACTGCTCGCATTGATAATGCTAAGGATGCGATGATGATTGCGGATGACGCTGATGAATCGCTGAATTGGTGGGGCAGCCAGCGTCTAATGACTCGGCTAAACAGCCCAAACTCGATTGCACCGCACCGCATCGCCACGAATCAACAATTACGCAGGCAGAACTCGTCGTCGTCGCCTCTAATGAGGCATATCGATGGCTGACTTTTAATGAGGCATCTTTGCATGCGGCATGCAACATGCAATAAGCATTGCAGCTGCTCCCCAAGCTCCCATGGGCTCCCACGGGCCACCTTAAGCCTGGTGTAGCGAGGCGGCATGGGTCAAGTGTGGAAGGTCGGCGATTAATTGATTAATCAGTTCTTGAACAGAAACTATAGAAAATGCTACAGAGGATATTGTGTGTGTGTGTGTGAGTGCTTAAGGCACTTACTTATACCTCGTTTATATTTTATTGTAGACCCAAAACAATATTTTTAAGGCACGTCCACGTGCGACTCCATGCCAGCAGCCAATCCCCAAGGCCCGAAAAAGGAAGAAATTCCCTCCGCTGTACCCTCTATGGCACTCTCCTTCCTGGCTGCTTCATTTGCTTTGCTGATTTCGAAGTTTTTCCATATTTTTATGCAATTTTCTCTCTCTTAATTTTTGGTAAGAGTCCGCAGTTCGTCTTGCGGTTGATTATGGCGCTGTGGGAATTGAGTTTGGGGAATTATGATGCGTGAAATATGAGGGTAGAGCACACAGTACACAGCACACAGCCAAAGCCATTCGCTTCCATATGCAAATCTCGTTAGTTGTGCCTCATCCTTTGCCCCATCGTTAGCGAATCTCAGATGCAGCCAAACGGTAAGGCAACAAAAAAAAAATGCTGGAAAAATCGAGGTGGAAATTGAATTTCGCAAGTATTTTTTTCCTTACCTCCCCTCGCCCCGCGGCGCACAATGACATATTAATTTCAAATATAGAAAAGTGCTCGACAAAGCGCGACAAACCCATAGATACGAGTATAACCCACAGCCTTGAGAGCTCTTCAGCTGATACCTCTCTATCTCTCTCTCTCTCTGCTGTATCTGTATCTGCGTATCCGCATTTGTATCTGTCTATCTATCTATCTATCTATATATGTATCTGGTTACGGCCTAACGAGTTGCAGCATCTCATTCATTATACGACGATTTGCAGTATTATGGCCTCGTTTGCAGTCCCATCCCCCCCCCCCCCCCTACCCCTTCCCCACTCTACCTGCTGCCTTGTCTTTGGCGTTTGGGGCGTGGCAAGCACTCATCAAATATAACGGTTTTTTTTTTCATCGTTTTCCATTTTTGAAAATTTGCATTAAGTGAAGTAGTCATCAGTTATCAGCATCAACATCATCCACATAATCATCATCCCCCCATCTATCAAGCGACGCAGCAAATTTTGAATTCAATGCACGAGGGTGGGCGGGGCAGCCTTCGGTTGCCGTGGGTAGGGGTGGGTGGGTCCTCAAGGGCTGCGCTGGGTGCGGTGGCGGCATTGTTTGCCCAAGAGGAGCGCCGCTCCGCTCCAGAACTCAACCTCATTTGGAGCAGAAATATGCCAACCGTTCTCGACAAGCACTCGGAATAATAGAGAAGGTATCACGGGAGGGAGCAGGCAGCAGGAGGGAGCACTGTTGCGCTTCAGTTGCCTGTTAGTTTGAACGCAAAATCAGCGACATTATAATCGTCCTCATTAACGGTGCGCCGTCGTTGTCGTTGTCGTCCTCGTCCTCGTCATCATCATCGTTAATATCCTGGAAAACCTACCTCGTCAACTCATCAGCGTCATTAGCGAAGAAGCTGCAGCAGAGGCAGCGACTGAAGCAGCGGCAGGAAAGGAAAAAAAAACGTTCTCAGAATGGGTTCGGGGCTGGTCGAGCATTGCGATGCGCTATAAAAAAAAACAGAGGTTAGAAGGGGCTTAGGTGGAGCTGCTGCTGCTGCCCCAAGGCATAGGAAAGCACTCACAAAAGGATTACGATGCTCTTGAGACTACGTACGCTTCGGTTTGGTTGCAGCAGAAATCTACTTACGATCAAATCCATTTTGATGTTGCATCACATCGAGGAAGCGTAGAAGCTGCCTGAAGCTTCAAGCCACAAGCAGAGTTCAGTCTAATGATCAGTTCTGAAGTAATAGCTGATGGTCCTGTGGAATACAAAGATCAAGGAAAGCTGAAAGATTTTGTAGGGTTCTTTAATCGACCGCGCTTACTCAAGCCATCTCAATCCAATCCAATCGAATCCAATTCATCGCTACCTGTTCGCAAGTTCGTTGAGTTTTCAATTGATAATACACTTGACTGAATCCAGCACGCCCCCCCTGCCAGAGCCCCAGCCCCAGTGCCTGCCCCGATCCCATACAGTCGCAGTCGCTGTACCCATGCCCTTTCCGGATCTATTGAATGCCCATTCAGACAATTGCACAGCCCATCATCGCATATAGAAGAGCGTCGAAGCCAAGTCGCTTCCCAGTCCCACACCCCGCAGTTCCAAGTCGCCCCATCAAGTCAGTCGGTTTGTCAATCAGTCAGTCAGTCAGTCAGTCAATTGGGGAACGCAATTTTCTATTGGCAGTCAGTGACAGGAAGGCAGCAGGATGCCGAAGGATGCCCCAGGCCAGAGCTGATGTGGATGTCGATGTCGATGTGGATGATGATGATGATTCTGGAAAGGGAGAAATCGAAAAGAAATATTATTTCAGCGCTTCGTTTTTTTCGCTATTTATTATTATTATTATATTGTAGCTCTTAAGTGCACTTTCAAGGGGTTGTGTAAATTATTCAGCTTAATTCGGATTCTGGCATTATTTGCAGACCGACCCGGCGGCACCCGGGTGCCACCCACAAACCACCCACCACCCAGGGTGGTCTGCTTTGCCGTTCCTTCATTTTGCTTTGACTCCATTCGATTCGATTCGCCTTGGGTGCCCTTGTTGTCCTTGTTGGTGCTCATATTTCGCTAATGGCTGCCAGCCAGCCAGCCAGCCAGGACCACCTTCATAATGCTGCTGCTGCAACTCCTCCTCCTTCTGCCTCTTGTTGTTGCTGTTGTTGTTGTGGGTTGGTGTTGTGGGTTGGTCTCTGTTGCATTGCGCACAGGAAGTCATTATGGCGCACAACTGCAATGGGGAATTATATTGACTGTTGTCCTGGCCGCCTCCTCTCGCCTTTCTTTTCGTCTTTCTGTCTTTTATTCTTTTTGTTTGATTCCACCAAATTGAATTATATCGTATTTGGTATTTTGTAATTTTGTGTCCACTCCTCCTTCACTCCACTACACATTATTCCATTCCCATAGCGAAAGTTAATGGATGGCTCCGAGCCGATGCCGATGCCGATGCTGCGCTGTGTGGTAGCAGTGCAGATTTAGGAGGTTTTGCGGAACTTCTGGGCATGCTCGTATTTGCAATTATATTTTATTCTGATCGTGACATATGGAATTTTACACTTAAATCAGCTGTTATTGGCAGCGAATGGTATCGGCATTGGTACTCAGCTGTAAGCATACTCGATACTAAGTACTTATGATACAATATTTTCATCACATCTCTAACGAAGGAGAGCACATAAATAAATAGGCATAAATTAGGGCGATAAGTAAAGACTCCAAAGGTATGCGGCAACCGATACTCAACGAGTACCCCATAGGGTGCACAAATAATGTCTATAATGTGCAACAAAGAGCTTCGAAGAATAAGGAGCTATGCCTACGCTTGTGTTCAAAGTTCAAGACTATGAAAATTCTATGCAAATAACTTGAATCTAAACAGATACTAAATTTGCTTGCTCGCATATGCGCTTATTATAATAATACCTTAGACTATATATAACTTAATCATTAAGTAGTCATAGCTGTACGTACGCCTCATATCCATAGACCAAAGAGTGTGGTGGTGGGGGGAATATGCTGCCAAATTGTAACCAGGAAGTGTAATTGTAATTCCCACTGCCCAAGTGCAATATCAACAGTTGAACAGTCAACAGGGCCCAAGTGGAAATGGGAAACGTAATAGAAATTCGTTTAGCTGCAATGGCTGAATGTCAGCGGCAGGCGGTGGCGGTGGCGGTGGCGGTGGAGTCATACTACTTCCTCCAGTGTGGCATCGTAATGGCCAAACGTTGCACGCACACACAATACGCATTCTTGTGATGATTGCACAATAAATATGGCACAGGGAAGCCCTGCTCCATGCCCCATGCCCCATGCCCCATGCCCCATGCACCTGTCACAGACTTCAGCAGCGGCTGTGATTTGATTCGATTTAATAACTTCTGTCAAGCACACACACGGCGCAGCTCTTGTGCAAATCCCTTGCTGTTGCGTGCATTTGACAGGCCTCCCCCCCCCCCCCCCAAGCCGGGCGCCACTCGAAGCTGCCAATATTTGCCCTGCAACAACTTATTTACGCTGGGCGTGGAAAGGGGGTAGAGGCTTCGGCTTCGATGCGTTGCCATTGTCGAGCAAATAACTTAAGACCGAGACGAAGATGGAGCCGGAACTGAAACTGGAAGTGGAGTCCGTGTTGGAGCAAATGCCAAACGGTAATAGAAAATGTCAAATGCCATTTGCCAGGCAGTTGCTGATGATGCGGAAAACCTGTTGATTTGTTGATTTAATTTGAAGCTAAAAGAAATATTTGAATTTCCCCGCTTTAAGGGTGAATCTTGGGCTCATGCAGTGTAAGAAAATGTTGAGAGAAAAGCTACATTACATATGAGAATATACCTAAAGGAATATACGGACTTAGCATGGAATCATGGGAGGTGCAGGCACCCTGATCAGAGCAGCAGCAGCAGCAGCAGCAGCAGCAGCAAAGATTGTTTTAATGATGATAAACCCATAACAGATCGTAGCCCCCTAACATGGCCCTTTCCCCCCTCCCTCGCCAACCGTGTGCCACTTCAGTGGCAGCGTGTCAGAATTGGTTGACATGTTTGCCGTTGTCTGTTCTGTCCTGTCCTCCCGGTGACGTGAAATGTTTGCACTTCATCCTTTTGTCCGTCGACCGTCGATGTTTTCGTTGATAAAAAGGCCTTTTGTATCTGGCGTATCTATCAGGAAGATACGCATGAGCATATACATATGTACGAGCAGCAGCCCCTATCCTATTGCAGTGCTGTCATCGCGCTTCTCCATTTATTTGCTCACGCCGACAGATGTTGCATTTGTTGCTATTCTCCCATTCATTCACGCTTTTCCGCATAATTCTGGATGCAACCGACTTTTCTGTTTCTGTTTCTGTTCTGTTCGGTTCTATTCTGGGAAATGTGAAAGTATCTCAAGGATACAATATTACTCAATTTCACCAGCTGGAACCGGTGGCCAGGTGCCGTGCCACCACAGCGTTCGTGGTGGGGTAAGGTAACGTTGCACACTCATTCAGTCAGTCATTCGGCATTTTTGCCAGTCTGCTCCATCAGCAGAAACGCACAGAGATAGAAAGGTTGCGTCTCATTTGCATAAGCATAAGGCAAAGGGAAGGAGATTGATTTCCCCACAAACAGACCACACAAATTTCCCCCAGCTTCGGTCAAAGAGATTTATTTCTCTTCACTTCTGTGTAATCCGAAATTAATTCATTTACAAATTTTACTCTGGTGCGGCGAGCGGATGGTAAAAAATGCTGTTGAGCAATTTTCATTCATATGCTAAGGAGGTTGTTGTGTTCGAGCGATTTCTTTTTCTATTCACTGAATCTTGACCAGTCTTGGGAAAGGGGAGAAAGGCAGAAGGTGGGTGGCGGCAATTAAATTAATGGAATATAAAAATACATGAGAATGGAGCCAGAGCAGGGACCTCGGATATTGATTGACATTTTCAACACTAGAAGCTGTGCCAAAAAGTGCTGGTACATATTCATCATATATACACATATGCACATAAATCACACTCATACATACATACATACACAAATTCTAGAAAATTCTGCCAGTGACTTGGAACAGAGATGGGCAAGTGACAGCTTAAGACCATATCGATGGTCAAAAAAACTATTGTCAAGTATCGATTACATCTTTCGTAACATGTGACTAATAAAATAGGGCTTCAAAATAGCTTCTTTGACATCTTTATATTAATTACTTGTGGGTGCACCATAGAAAACTATCAAGAAATCTGTTCCGTAAATAATTAGTTGATAATCCAGAGAGCGGTTGCATACGATATCGATATTTTGGCATCGATATAGTTCAAGTCGGTGCTCTACCCATCTCTTTCTCAATAAATTGCCAAAGTCATTCGTGCTGCGTAATTTTTTCGCAAAAAACCCACGAAATTTTGCATTAATTTTCCGTAAAGTGACCTTTAATTCAAAGCAATTATGCCAAAAGGTGCGTCTAACGTTAGGTAACCGATCGATGGCAGTTTCTAACTAATCCGTTGCAGGTTTGGATAAGAAAACGCGGGTCGAGGGTCCACCAACAACCACCCCTACCCCCTTGAGCAGCAGCGGCAACAAAATTGAGCCGAAGCCAGCCAAGAAGGTGCCCAATACGGTGAAGAAATCGGGTAAAACCTCTGGCGGCGCAGTAATCAAGCGTAGATCGATGCGTGTCTTGGCCAAAGAAGAGCAGATGGTGACTGGTAAGTGCCAAAGTAAACACAATCAGAGGGTTCATATTTGAAAACAAATATTATGCAGTATTTACTAACTTCGAGAAGACTGATTCACCAGCGGCTAAGAAGCCCCGCATCTCGAAGGAGAACAAGGCTGGCACACGCGGCACACAACCAAAAGTATGAAGCCCTCAACGCCCCCAAACCCGACGGCTTTTATTAGATGTGACCGGCACGGGCAAATACTGAAGTTTATAGAAAAACTAAACTAAATAAGATGTTCCATCAAATCAAATAAAAGCTACGCCCCCTAATTGCATAATGCTGGTGTTGTGTAATGTCCTGGATCCAAAAGGCGAGCTTGTGCCGCATGAGGAGAAAATTGTGTTGGCTCGGCAACTGGCTGGCTGGCTAACGACTTTAGCCCTTTCTGGTCACCATATAGCTAGCAGTTTTAAGGAATTAGCTGCACCAAAGAAGCCCTGAATTAATAATTTTAAATTGTATTATTTTCTTTGAGCCCTAGAACACTTGGACGGTCGTGGGAGAACGCTCTTGGATGCATATCTGCATTGATCTCATCGCCTGAGGATGTTGATCTGGAAAGTATACAGCTTGAGGGTTCGCTAGTGGATTAAACGGCATCATCTGATAATTGTGACAGAGTCGGGTCAGAGCTTGGCATCAGTAAGCACACAAAAGGAAGAGATTTGGACCACAACAGCCGTTCTTGCCACCACTTTCCCACCACCCAGCACCCTCTGTGTGGGTCTGTGGGTGTGTAACATTCGTGGAGCATCCCTTCTTGACTGTGTTTGACTGGACCGCACGAGTGTAAATATATTCTGCAAGGGACTCGTCCGCAAAATGCTCTGCCTGGCTGGCTGACTGGCTGGCTGGCTGTGTGTCTGAAGGATTACACAGGGAAAAGGTTACGTGGACAGGGAGTGGAGCAGATGGAGCAGCAGTCACAATGGCAGCCAGGATAACAAGCAAAACAACAACTTGGGCCGCTCAACTTGGCCCATTGTCAAGTGGGCTCTAAAGCTTTTAGCTTAAATACACTTTGGGCCAACTACTTGGATACAGGAAGCAGAGTGGAGAGTCGTGCAGGGGGGCACCCTGCCCACTGCCCACTGCTCACTGCCTTCGCCTTCGCCGCTGCCATTGACATTTTGTCCAGGCAAAAGGGGACGACGTCCAAGTGTAATTTAATTTATCGTTTCGATTGTGCCAAAGTGTATCGAGAAAATTGCGCAAAATCGAATCGCCGGGTCGTCGCCGTTAAATGCAACTTAACGAAATTGCCAACAAATTGCTGGACATGCTGCCACATGGGAGGAGGAGCAGGGGCCAAGCATTTAATAAATTGAAATTGAATCAAATCTGGCCACATGACGCATACGCAGCGGTGTACGTATCCAGCGATTCGGCTAAATGCATGAAAGCCAAGCACACACACACACTCGCACACTGGCACACTCGCACAGAGGTTGCATGTGCTGCGTATGTGCGCTTGCAACCCTTTGGGTTGCGACCCAAAAGCTCCCCCCACTCCACTCCCATGTTGACACTCGAAAGCTGCGATGTTTGCAAACTTTTCAGCGCTCGAAGGCAGCGCTAGGACCTGCCTGCGGCAGTGCTTAGTCGGGACACGAACCCCCGGCGAGCCACGGCTATCGGCTGGCCAGAAATCGCCGCCGCAAAAGAATGTGGGGAAACGGTGGAGATTAGTGGAGGAGGAGGAACAGCAGCAGCAGCAGCAGCAGGCAGAGGAGTGTGGAGAAGGAGAAGAAGCAGCAGTAATACCTTTTTGGAAACTACTTACAGAAGGCAAGAAAACAGCGAAAAGTTTGTTATTTTTGAGCCCAGTTGCTAGTTTCTGCATCTGAACTTGAATTTTACAAGAATCTAAGCACTTTTAAAGCGAAATCCCTAGCTAATCCCTAATCCCTGCTATGGACAGGGAATAAATTTCTTTTAATATATCGAAATTGTTAGGTTTAAAGTGTTTACAATTAAATTCAATTAGTTGATTTATTTACCTAATATGCAAAATATTTAATACATGTAAGTTATGGTTGTTCAAGCTGATTGCTGATTGCAAATTTGTGTAGCCCAATTGAGCATTGCGATGATAATTCCCTTATCCTTGTATACCTACCATTTGGTCAGAAGGGAAGCTACTTTAAGCTTCACAAATTAAAGTTATTAGCAGTGAAGATTCTTTTGTCTTAGATGCACAAGCAGAAGTTCGTTTAAGAATATCTTGATGGAAATCGTATGGTGTGGTGCGAGTATGTTACCCCCATACGGGGGAGCTGTTGACGCATTCAGGAAACGCATTTAAGTCAATCATCTTGAGTGGGATTACCCCGATTGGGGCTACGGCAATCACGACGATATGAATGTGGGTTGTGAGTATGAGTGTGAGTCGGTCTCCGTATCGTCTCTCTTTCTCTGTGGAGTGCTCAACCACTTCAAAGTGCAAATGTCATCCAGCCACCAAATGAATGTTAAATGCACTTCAAAGCCCCATTCAAAAGCCGAATTGCATCCATGGAATCCACTCTGGCGAGTGAGACATCGAAGGAGGTCTGTGCCCGTCTGTGCTCAGAGGTCTGAGGGAATCGCTTGATTAATTATTTAACATTCATTCCAATTTCCATTCCCATCGACAATTGTCTATTGTCAGCAGTTGGCACTTGGGCTCTAATTGCAATCTGCAATTTATAGGACAGAAATTAACCAAAACGGATATGAATACGCGGGAGGGAAAAGTAGCTGGAGCAGAACCTGCAGCAATAGATGGAGATGGTGATGGTGATGGTGTGGGTGCGGCCTATTATGCAATCAGCAGCAGGACAGGGACAGGGACAGACCTTCGTCTGAATGTGAATCCCAATTTGAATATGATTTTCCTCTTTGTGTTTGTTTTTTTTTGTATTTCTTGTTCACGCCACTTGCGCATTATTCAAATTTTGCAATTTTCAAATGAAAAACAAAAGCTCTATTCAAAAAAAAAATACATATACAACAACAGCAACAGCAAAAAGAAGAAGAAGAGTGTTGTATATAGGGATTGGAATGGAATGGAATGGAATGGAGGACGAACAGTCGTGTTGCTGTGCCGCAAATCCTTTTATGATAATTTCTCAAGAGTGTCGTCCTTTGATCAGGCAAGTGCCTGGCGTGCAGAAAAAACTCATTCAAGCATGAATGTGAATATGATTTTCAACCACATCAGACCCACATACACCCACATTCAGACACTACAGACATTGGGCGTGGGACAACGGGCATGGGGCATGGGGCACGGGGCACGGGCATGGGCTGCTCGCGAGAATTAAAATTGCCAACTGCAGGAACAGCAGCAGGAGCAGCAGCGGCTGCCCAACCTTGGTGCAAATGCATTGTTTTCAGAGTAATTTCAGAGTAATTTCAATAAAGCAATCAAAAATTCGAACAGCAAATCAATCGTTTGAGAGCTGAAGAAAGGGACTGGGCTTATCCGACAGTACAAGCTATGTTTATGCCACGAATAGTAGCTGCTGTAACTGCATATAATCAGAGACTTGAACTGGAACTACTTTAAATCTGTACTGGCTACCTTTTTGCTTCGCTTTGGGGCCCACTGTGGGCTGCTTTGCGCCTCACCTGCCGCAGCAGCTGCGCAGCGGCGCTCGTCTTGTTAGTAGTAGGATTTCTCTTGCTTTCTCTTGTGGGTTTTGGTTTTCGCTCATCTCTTTCGCTTTTTATAAATATTCAAAACTGCAACCCAACCCAACCACTCCCACTCCCGCCCTCACTCTGCTCTCTAATTGCATTTTTAGCTCAATTTTCGCTCACTCCCCGCCAGGGTACGGGCACGGGCACGGGCTTGGGTTTGGGTTCGTGCCTGTGTTCGGGTCCGTGGCTCGTTTCCTGGGAAATCATTGCAATTAAAGCGTAATTGTTTTTACGCATTTGTCCAGTGTGCCACCTGCCTTATCCACACTTGCACCTGGACCTCCGTCCCGTCCAACCATTTGCAACCCAACAACTACAAGAACCCCCCCCCCACCACACTGCTGCAATGCTGCACCGCTGCTTGGCCTGGCTCGTGTCTTTTCGAGTGCTGAAAAAATTGTGTGTATATACGAGCCAGAAATTAATTTACAACATTCATAATGCAGCGCCTTGCCTGCTCGCCCCACCCCCACCCCCATCCCTACCCCACCCGACACCCCACCTGCATGCGCTTAATTTTCGCGCATTTGGTGGGAGTGGCGCAGGCTCAGCCACAGCCACAGCCACGAACCCATTCTGAGAGTCGCAGTCGCAGTCGCAGTCCCAGAACCAGCCCCATCTCTGGCTACAGCGAATACGAACACACGAATTCATTTGCATAATTTTTTAATACTCCATTTCGCTTGCAGGTGCGTCGGCGTCGGCATCATCGTCCTCCACATTCACATTCACATCCACATCCACATCCTTTTTTCCATTCCCATCCTTCGCCTCATCGTTAGCGAACGAGGAGTGGAATGTGGTGGCTCTGGTGCGTCCTGGCGGGTCCTGGTGGGTGTCCTCATTATTATATTTCACTGCCTCGACGAGCACACACGGGCCTCCTTCACTTTATCCGTTTATACATAATTCCCGCCCTCCCACTCTCTCTGTCTCTCTCTCTCTCTATCACTCTCTTTCTCCTTTTCTTTCTTTTGGTGAAATTTTTAACTCGTTTCCCAAACCCTCCCCCCACCACACTCTCGACCAGCTCATGTCATCCAAATTAATGTTAAAATATGTTGATTTCCTTTGAGAAAAGCATTTTTCCCCTCTTCCTTTCGCCCGTAATTTAGCTGCATTTTTTCCATGCAAAATAATTCTACTAAATATGAGGAGCAAAAGTTGTTGGCTACCAATTAGAAAGCAGAAAACATAAGGAGAATGGGAGAGTCCTATACGGAAACTGAGCAGAATGAACAGTGCAGATTTAGCATTAAAAATATATACCTATAGAAATGATGGAATTACGTTCATATTTGATGGATATTCCTGCCCACAGAATCACACACTAAAACTATTCTCGATCTACTCTGAGAAGCAATTAGCCAGCGCTCATCGAATCGCATTAGAGCAAACTCATCAATTCGTATCAACTGCAGTTTAGACATCGACCTGCCCATTGCCCATTGAGCCTATAACAACAAGAGCGGCAGATCAGATCGATCACTGCCGTACCGTACCGCACTGTACCGTGGCGTACCCACTAGCTATTCATTATTCCGTGGGCTCACAGTCCGCCAATTATCCAATCAAAGAGGCGTGTGCAAATTGCTTTCTAAAACGAGGAAAATGAATTAATTCGATTCGTATATCTCGCATGCAGAGCACTCAATAAGCAATTCAAAGCTGGAGGCGGATCATTCCTGGCATATTCAGGAAATTTAATTGGTTCCAACGAAGCGGGGAAACCGGGAACAGAACCCAACAGTCGACAACCAACAACCAACAACCGGGGAAACCCTTGAGAGGCATTTTCGCGTCGTCGTCGTCGTGGCCGTCGCCGTCGTCGTCGTCACCTCGTTAAAAAAGGTGAAAAACTGTTGTAATTGTTTTTACAGCCAGCAGAAGGCCCCGGCAAGTGTGAATCTGAGTAGACACTCGAGCGAGTGTGTGAGCGAGTGTGTACCTCATAATTGGTTCTGACTGCTAAATGAACCATTTACCAATTAAACTTGATTGCCAGCCAAAGACCTGAGAACAGGGGAATGGAGAACCGACAGCCCAGAGCCCAGAGCCGAGGGCCAAGGGCCAAGGGCCAACGGCCGCTAGAGCCGAGCGCCCTAGAGATGGTACAGTGATTGTGGCGATAGAATCCACAAGGAAAATACTAAATGGGAAATATGCACAGTATTTGATTTAACGATTTAAAAATTGCTGAATGACATTCCGTGACCATCAGAAACTTTTATTCATTCGAATCTAAGAATATATATCCACAAATTGAGGACAGAATATGATAGCGGGAAGGTCGTTTCGCATTGGATTCTACGTTTTATTGTTTTCCTCACTTTGAGAAACCCGAACTCAAGGATTCATAGATACCTGATCACGCCACCATCTCTCGACGGGGCTGCTGCTCGTTAGCGACCTGTTAGAGAAACGCTTTAGTCACGCTTAAGAATAGAACAGAGTAGAGTAGAGTGGAGTAGAGCGGAGTGGAGTGGAGTGGAATACGAGCAGAATTGCTTAAACAAAGTGCCGCGGGAGAGAGGTGTTGAGGCTGCTGGAAAAAACAACGCCCGTCGGAGCTGGATAAACGTTGCCTGTTTGCTGGAAAAGTGTAGGAAAAACACACACACACAGACACACAAACAGACACACAAAATAAAAGTTGCTGAGCCATCGACGGGGCACCTGTGCTCCTGGCTGTCTTTTTTGCGCTTAGAAAAATGGAAACTCAAGTGCCTGCACCTCCTCCGCCGTCAGCTTCTACTTTTCCAAGCATGTGCATGTGGATATGGGAATACTGCCTCCTCCTACTGAGACTGAGGATCTATGGTGGTGCTGGTGTAGGGGGAGGGGCAGAGCTATTCAGGGCAGATTGGCGTTAATCATGCAATTAATTGGGCTATAACGGCAGAGCAGGGATAATGATAGACAGTTGGCAGGCATCGGTCCAGCTGCTAAAAAATTTTCTGTAAACTAAAGAATAATAATGATGAAGCTATAAATGCACACATAAGTGAAATATACATTAAGGCTAAATAGTTCCATGGAAACTATTCGACGATGGTAGCAGAAATGCTCTCAAATTTTATTGAAAATAACAGAAGCAGGGAGTAGTATTTACTTGAGAGTATTTGATAATGCAAAGAACTGTATACATACATATGTACATACATATGTACATACATATGTATAAGAACGTATGTACGTAAATTTAGCTACTGTTTTTGTGCTTTGGATCTTTTTATGGATTTTTCGTGCACGCCAAAATATTTCTTTGTTCACATCACGAAAATTGCATGAAATTTTATATATTTACACACACAGAGAGCCACAGACAGACACACACGTTTACACGTGTGCTTTGAATGCAATATGAAATGCAATAAATATGGCCAACAAATGCCTCCCCCCAACCAAACTGACCTGGGAAGTTCTGACGAAATTTTTAAATATTTCAATGATTTGTGAAACAGGAGAAGTCCAATCAAATGTAACTTTCAGATTCTCTGATTCATCCTAAATTTTCTATAACAAAGTAGCGTTCCTTATCGAATTGTGTTGCATATCCGGGATTTAATGATGCTATAAAATCTGAGGCTTATTTTGGGGTTCCCTGTTTCATTTCCAATATTGCAAAACTGGGGAACCACTGAATCTAAGGGATTTATATATGTTTTGATGGTTCCACGTTTCATTCAATTATAATTACTTTCGGGCTTTCTCTGTATGTATGTGACTTTTTGTATTTTGTTACTTGAATCTTTAATTTTATTCAAAATTAATTTCATCAATCGCAGCAAACGGTTGATTTTGGCGTTGGCATCGAACATCGAATTTAGTCTTTCGACCCCTTCGCAAAGATATACAAATTTTGCTTGGATTTTTAATATAATTTAAGATGCAGTTGCTTAGACTTTGAAGGTTTTTTTTAGCTACATCTGTGATTTTCGCCCTGATTTCAGGCCTTCGTGGTCCATATGATCAGACAAATAAGTTCCGAAATGCATAACAACAAAACAATTGTAAATAATTGAAGACCATAAAAATTACTCTCAAGTTAGGTTTATTTTCACACCTAATCGAAATTTGTTGCTCAAAATTTCGTTATCAGTTTTTGTACTTTTCCAATCTAAAACAAATAATATGATGTACATATAATTCTTTGTATGACGTAGATGGAAGAACTAAGGCATCCCATGCGGCATCATCAATCATAAATCAATTAAGGTATCAATGCTTGAGCAAGCTCAGTTTCAGTTCAGACTCCATTCAATCAAAGGATTTTCAGCGCTAGATGAAGAATATTTTGTACATTTGAATTACCATTATATTCTTCCATAATGGTAGCGATGTTCTCTGCCAAGGGATTTGCCCCGGAGCACTCAAAATCTGTACAGCTGGTCAGCTCATTGGTCAATGGGCATTGTCATGGGCTTTGTTTGTGCTGCCCAACTGTTGCTCCCTCCGATTGTTGTTTCTGCAGTGCTGCCACTTAACGAGTGGCAAAGAAACGGATCGGATCGAAGGCAGAATCGGCATCACACCTTCGGTTGGTTCGGGCCAGGGACGGGTCACGTCAATGGTAATCGCATTCGTAAGCCGGCTCGGCCCACTCCTCTTCGCACCTCTCATGGAGATCTGCTTATTTACATTGCCACTTCTTGGTCAGGGGGGGGATTAGCATCAGCAGCAGAAGCAGCAGGGAAAGCCACTCGGGCATCCTGCCTTTCTGTGGCATCCTCTGGCATCCTTGCAGCCGTGCATGTTTGTTCTCCAAATAATATAATTACAAGTAATTCAGACGGATTCTTTAGGCTGCTCAGCCGTCGATGATCCCATTTAGAGCCAAGACAATGGCGCACTGGAATGTCCTGCATGGCACCGTCACAGACCCCAGTCGTCCTGACAGCCTGACAACTGTTGTGTCAATATTTTGACAGAAGAATGACAAAAAAAAAAAAAAGGGAAGAGGTTTCTCGCTCTCGCAGCGTGGCAGGAAGAATGGCCAACCCATTCGAGCATATATTCGTACAGGATGGGCAGCAGAGCAGCGCAGTGTCGATGAGTCAGGCTGGAAGTATGCAGACAGCGCGCTGGGCAGCGGAACTACGGAGAGCCTGAACAGGTTTGCAGGATATGGAGGAACAGCTGAAGCAGCGCTTTCGTTTAGATGAAGAAGAAGAAGCTCATTAAGTGCAGAAAACATTGGGGGGACTAAGAAGAAACCACAGGAATATTCCCTAGCCCATAAATGTGCAAAGATTTTTTGAAATGGTAAGAGAATTGAGATGACCGCATTCAGAAAATCATTGGAAATAGATTCGAGGAGGAATAGAAGAAGAATTTCCCACTGTCCTGTCCAAGTGACACCCGCCTGTACACCTAACCATCTCTCCAGCGCCTCCTCTTGGCGGTGCCGGAGCACTCTTTCACTTAACAACAATTGGAGCACAGACACACACACACACATCCACATACTTATTTTGCATTTTGCATTTGTCAAGTGTCCAGAGAGACACAAACACAAACACACACACACGGACCGACATTTGCATGAAAAGACGATATAAGCAGCAAACTAAAATAGAAATTAAGAGAAATGCAAGCAAAGAGTGTGAGAGAGAGAGAGGGAGGGGGTAAAGAGAAATATGGGGCGGGGGACTTTGGACTGAGAAGAGTGGCGTAGAAAAACAAGTACAAAGTGCAACTCAGATGGCGGAAATGAAAAGAAATTGCATGTACAATGCATAAGTATTGCTAAGTGTGTGTGTGTGTGTGTGTGTGTGTGTGTGTGTTGTGTGTTGTGTATCTGTGTGTATAATGAAAAAGTACTTCATTAAAAATCAACAGCATCAACACCAACATCAACGGTCCAACTGTGTGTTGATTTCCATATAAACAAGACGGGGAAAAGCCCATAATCGAGGCTCGAAACCTTAGATACCGCGGCAACAGCTGGAAAGCTTTTGAAACCTTTTTACTTGAAACAATAATCACCACAGAAGCCCCATGCATAGGTACATAAATGATATGTGTGATGCAGCGTAGATTCATTTAAACTCGATATACGATAAGGTTCTGGCTATATTATAGCATTGTAGTGCCCTCTGCCTATTTTCACGTACGTTGCAAACATCTCTGCAGAATCGTAATACCCTCTGAATGGGTATTAAGAAAAAACAACAGAGGGAAAAAAATAGAAACCAACCGAGGAAATGCAAAGCACACGTGAAGTTGGGGACAGCAGCTCTTGGGAGGTGGGTGGAGAGGCGTGGCAGCGCCATTGTTGCAGGAAATGAGTTGAGCCATAATGCAGTGCCCCGAGTGGATGCCTGGATGGCTGCATGGCGGTATGGCTGTATGGCTGTATGGAGAAGGCCTAGACTCTGGTTCAGAATTGAAATTAAAAATGTGTAAATGAAGAAATGAATAAATATGCATCAGAGGGCGGGGAGAGGGGGCGGATTGTGTGTGGGATGGTGTAAAAGCAAATGCAAGAATATAATTGCTACATTTCGTATTAAGCAGTTTATGCCCCACACCATGCCCCCTCATACAACATCCTGCCCCACCCTCACGGAGGCTGCTGCTGCTGCTGCTGCTGGGCAAATGGCAACAATTGAAAACTTTCTTTGATCTTTCGCATGGAAATTAATTTCTTGCGCCTTTTTGTTGTTGTTCTGCAATTATGATTCGTATTATTTGTCGGCGTTGAATGGCCGCCCCCAACCTCACCCCGCCCTCAAAAGCCCAGAAGTATGCAATGAGCCGGGCAAAGGACCGGTCCAGGTCCTGGAGCAGGGGATAATGGAAGCTGTGCAAGGGAGCTGGAAACGAGAGAGAGAGTGAGAGAGAGAGGGGGGAAAATGCGATTGGAACACTCAGTGATACGCTCAGCTCGCTGCCGAGCGCGGAACAATGGAAATGACAGATGGGATTAAGGATTATGGTAATCTGCGGAACAATTGGAATGGCATGCAAAATGCTACGGTACAGTCACGCAAATGAGTGAGAGCTCCTAATGGGAGGCTAAGTACAAACAAATGACAAGAAGTGGGATTTATTTCCCAATCGAATGATAATTTGAAGATAATTTATAAGGAACGAAACAGAAATCATAAAGCCAAGATTTTCTAAGGATATTCAGACAGCCATAGGGCCATAGCCCATTGCAGTTGGAGAGTAAATATCTAAAGGAGTGGCAGATTAATTGATTCCCTACCAAAATTCGTAAAAACTTAAAATGCTTTGAGGCAACTGTCAACAGTTTAAGGCCCAATCTCACAACTTTGAGAGTACAATATCAAATCGCATTCTAATGATCCCCTACCACTCGTTTTCCCTCTCTCCCTCTCTCTCTTCCTGTTAGCCATTATTCCTGCACCAGCGGGCCCTCATGTTGCATTTCTTGGTTTCTTTTTTTTATTTTCAGTTGCATAATCAGACCATTGCATAATTTTAGGCCCACACACACACACACAGAGAGAGAGATAGAGAGAGGGAGAGAGCACTCACACTGTGGCAGCATACATTAATTATAATTTGCGGCCTGTAGGAGAATCGCAGCTTATAATTATGCAAAAGTCTGCATAGACACGCCCCCCTCCCCATGTCCATGGACCAACCATCTAGTCACTCCCCCCATCTGCACCTCCACCTACATATGTGCCTCGCCCCCTGCTCCGTTGCTTGCGAGAAATAATTGAAAATTGCGCAATTCTCACAAGTGGGAAACAGAGCGACTCGCCTTGCCACAGCCCCCCCCCCCCCCCCCCCCCCTCACCGATGCCACAGCTCCAACCACAATTAACCGGGCGCATAGCACAACCCAACACACGCACACACACACACACACACACATATGCACCTAAGGGATAATGCCAACGAATGCCACGCCCACCGCGCCCCCATTAGAATGACAACATCCTTGCGTCGCTGGTAGAATTTTTTTCTCTCTCTTGGATTTTTTACTCGGAATTTTTACAATTTTTTCCGCATTTTCTGGCTTTCTGGCTTTCTTCGTACAGGCGCCAACGCCCTGGCCCGAGGGGCAGCACATATTCCACATCCACTCCTTCCCCCTCTCCTCCCCTCTTGCATATATGCATATGTATGTGTGTATGTGTGAGTGCGATTATTATTATCATGATTATTATGCGCAAATTGCAAAATTTCGCGGCAGGCAGTCAGCGGCAGAAACAGAAGCGGGGTACAAAAATCGCACATGAGAAAGAACACTGAAGGAAAAACTCTGTCTGAGTTCGGTAGATAACAGAAAGATGTCCTCAAGGTATACGGACTACTAAGAGATCGCAGGGGCCTTAAGGCTTACTCCACCAAGGTGTATCCATGACTGGAACTGCAGGGTATTTGATCAAGGACCTTGCTTCATACATAAACTATAATCTTCAGTACCGCATATAATGGAGAAAAATTTTGTCTGGGTTAAGGATCATAATGCAAGGCAAGTCAAGCAGAAGCCACAGAAAGCATCCTGCCACAGAGACGAAACGTTTCTTCCCGTTTTTCTCAGCGTGTATGTCAAACAACCCCCCCCCGCGTATCCCAGACTTTGGTTCAGGCCACAAATTGCTGCGGTTTCAGGCTGCATTTTCCATTGTTTCACAAAATGGCGTGGCTTAGGCCAGAGACATCGAGAAAGAGAGAGAGAAAGGGCCAGAGAATGAGGGATTGGGGCTGCTTTGTTCCCACTCACTTGTTGTATTTGCATACATAATTGTAATGAAAATTCACGCCCGACGAGCAGACACACATACCCACCCCCACCCCCATTCCCATTCCCATTCCCATTCCCGTACTCCCATAGATGCACGGGTATATCCATGGTAAATCAGCCTCATCATTATCATTATCAAAACGTCACCAGCCGCAGAGGTAGAGGCAGCGCGGGGCAACATCATTTGCACCGCAAATCCACCAACAGCAGTCTCTCATTCCCCACCCCCCGCGTCACCCGTCACCCAGACAAGTGGATATGGAGATGAAGCTCTCTCTTCCGCTTCCGCTTTACCATCTCTCGTACGAGCATTCGTATAGTTTTCATCCTGCAATTACGTGTCTGCAGCTCTCATTTGCTGAGTCTACGAATAGGAGGAGGAGCTCTGTGAGGAGTTAAAGCTGGCAGGGGGGGGGGGGGGATTGGATATTTTCACATATATAGTAGAACTTCTAATCTCCGCTTCCAAGGGGATTTTAAGGGGGAAACATACGATATGGCTTTTTGTCATTTATATTTCGAATAATCTTAGCCAAAGACTCGCTCATTTGCTTCATATTTCACTTTAGTTTAAGTGTGGAACTTTGACTTTAATTCCTTTGAAATGTCGTTCCTTCTGTTCTTCATTTACTCCTTATTCTTCCCTCTTTAAGATAGACTATTCGATAGTTTGGCATATTTATTGCTAAGTCGCTTGCCATTCCATTGAGGAATATGCTCCACACATTCCCCTTTAATCTGCAAACTGTTGCAGCGGTTTGGGCCCAGCGAGGCTGAGGCTTCACTGCCATAAAACTCCTGAAAATCCAATTCGAATTTCAAATCCCATTCTACAAACGGCGAGGATTTGCTTTGATTGCGATTGCTTGAATTCAACAAACAGAAAACAAAAACGGCAAAAAAATTAATCAAAATTCGTGTCGAAAATTGTGAACTGGAAATGGAGAAATGGGAATGAATCGAATCAGTTTGGGCGGGCAGGAAGGTTGGCTGATTGAACCGCCTCCTAGTGGGTGGTTTTTAATCTCTGGCTTGGATTGCATGCACTTTTCGCACAAAGAATCAAACGGCGGCAAGTGCATTCCTCGTCCCGGACGAGGTCGCCGGAGGGTCTCAGACCGAGCTCTCGGTCTCGGTCTCAGCCTCAGCACTTTGTGGGTTTCTTTTTGTCAATTGCCTATATTTTGTTGTGGAGAAAGCGTAGGACACAGCAGGTGATTGCCAGATGGCAAAACAAAGGTCAACGTCAAAGCTCTTTTTGGATTGCTGGCAGCGAGAATGAAAGCAGAGAAGAGAAGAAAAAAACTCAACTGCAATTCAAATTTTACTATTACACATAGACATCTTTAGATAGCTCATAAAACCCCAAGCCAATCTGTCTCGAAGGAAGTCAAAAGTGTGATACATTGCTCCCATTTTTGTGACCATTTTGGGGAACGATTTGGTGCCAAATAATCGAATTTCATTGCATCAGGGAAACTATACAAAAATCATCCTTTTTGCATTATTTTCAGCTAATAACGTACCAAAAGACATCCCATATTTATATGTTTATATCTTTACTCACTGGAAGCTTAGATTCGATGCCAACTCACGGACATTCAACTTAATCAATGCCTTACCATGTCGCCGCCATAGAAATTGTCTCATCCCTCTAAGCGTCGCGTCGAATCCTACCGTGCACAATACTCCAATTGAGGAATATTCCATTATTTTGATTCGATTTTGTTGTGCCCTTGCCGTGGGCCCATATGCAAATCGGGGTGGCCAGGCAGGGGCCCTTGAATGGCTCATTAACAAAAAACGAACGACAATCCGAGGACGAGCTTTCAACAAAGGACCTCATTTTTTGCACGGGGAAACTTGGCAACTCTTGCCAGTCCCAGTCCCAGTCCCAGGCCCAGTCCCAGTCCCTGCTCCACCCCCTACCAGGGCGAGGCACAGCTTGAAAGCGAAATAATCAAATTTGCGTCATGTCGCTTTGGTCCCTCTTCCACTTCCTCTCCCTCGCGGGGACTTTGATTTGAAAATTAACAAATAAAATGCCACAAAAATATATTTCGTCCAGAAATGAGAAGAGAGAGAGAGACAGAGAGACGAGCAGCGGAACAGTGGATAAAACATGAATGAATGAGACCGAGTAATAAGTAATGATGGCAGCCGGCTGAGCGCCGGAAACGCCTGCAATTTGCCACAATTGAAAGTGGCTGCCGCTCGGCACTCCTCCTCTTCCTTCTCCTCCTCACCCTTTTGGGCTGGCAAGCTGCCATGTTTTCTTTTTTATTATAATTCTGCTGCTTCTTTTTGTGTTGAACGAGTACTCCCCTTTTTTGGTTGGCTGCCGGGCTGCTCGACACCCGCCACCATCCATCCATCCATCCATCCATCCATCCATCTAAACATCAAACATCGAGCGAGCTTCGAGCGTCGAGCGTCTAATTGAAGTCATTCCCATTCCCATTCCCATTCCCGTTCTCATACCCATTCCAAATTTGAATCCCACTCCCCTCACTCTGCTTTGCATAACTGAAATCTCGCACATACAATTTGATTAACCCATAAACGAGACGCGGGACCTTCCATCATCATTAGCGCCCCGTCCAGAGCACTGCACTGAGCGATATTGCATGTGATTCGAATGGAATCAATGAAGCATTTCGCATCATGAATTATTCTGCCCAGTTGTATCCATCGGTCTGCGCTTTCATCTAAAAAATGTAGCAAATATTAATTTTTCCATTTCATTATCCACTGACTACCCCACTCGTTCCATTTAATCCATGAACTATTTGTACTCGATTTGGCTTTGTCTTTGAATTCAAAGCACTCTCAAGTTTCTCTCAGTGTGACGGCCATCGAGGGTACTATTATGCAGATGCCTGTGTGCCGTTCCAGACCCAGCGGCGGGCCTCCGCTGCTGGCTACTTCTTCTGTTACACTTCAATTGAAATTCAAGAGTTGACGTTGTCGTTTGTTCCCCTTGTTGTAGTTGTCGTTATTTCGGCCATTTTGGATTCATTTTCACACCCCTCGCGATCCGCTAGCCGTTCCCTTATTTTCGTTGGTGTGTTGGCTACTAATTTATTTTGGCTTTGCATTTTTTGTTGCTTATTTTCTAATTTACCTCATGAGCAACTGCAACCACCAGCAGGCAACCACCACTGGAAGCAGCCGCCACCACCCCTAATCACACCTCCGCTCTCTCACTCTCCCACTCTCCCACTCTCCCACTCTACCACTCTCTCTCTCTCTCTCTGTCTGTCTTTCTCACCCTACTGCCTCTGCCTATCCATCACTATCCCTCTCTTGGTGTAGTGTTTGCCTTTCGGTTTATTCAAGTGCCCGTCGTCTGTCTGCCCGGCCTGTCCCATAAATTGGTTCGTCGTCATTGTCGAGCACACTCTTCGGCCACTTCGGTAGCACACACATAGGGCCAAAGACAGTACCAGTAACAGCACCAGCACCAGTACCAGTCCCAGACCAGATACGAAGCAACCCAACCCTTGTCAGAGCATCCTCACTCTCAAGTGTTCTCAAATGATAAATCACTTTTCTCTCGCACTTCACCCCATACATATGTACGTACAAATGATCAAGTATTTTCAACAGTTTCGTTTCGTTTCGTTTCGTTTCCCCTTCTCCCTGGATGGAAATTAGTGCAGATAATCCTATTAACATATATAGCTGTTAATATAAGGAATCACTGTGTGTGTGTGGAAACAGAACAGGGACTTAGGATTAGTGGCAGTGGGGAAAGAGAACAACTCAGGGAACTTTGGGTACTGCTAAAATCAACATCCACTCACATGATATCAAATCCCACTAAACTAGATTGTAGTTTCGACATTTAGTTAATAGTTCAAACTAGCAAATAGCTGCTAATTAAACGTAGTTATCAAAAGTTTTCCTAATTTCGGTCGGTCGCAGTTCTGTGCAGAGTTTAGCGGAGACACGAACCAGTCGCACTGGCGTTGATTGCCTTCGGGCGCGAAAATTAGCTATAAAAGGGGGCGCAGTGGCGACCTCTGTGAGCAGGGAATGGAATTTCCGAGCACTGATTCCCGATAAGGGAGCAAAAACTTTTGGATTCGTTCACCTCATCCCCAATAATGGCAGAAATTAATTTTCTCACGTTACCCAAGCGACCCAAAGGATAGACAATGCGGTGTGGAGCGAGGGCCCCAAATAGACAATTAAATAATTGAAAACTAAACTCGAAATCAGTTGAAACACAAAGCCAACAATGGCCGAGGCACCATCAGCAGCATTAACAATAATAAATAATAGTAATATGATAATGACGATCATAGTTCAGGGCTAATACAGAATGCCATGCCCCCATGCCATGCCATGATGTACCCTCTCCTAGGGGAATGCTTCGTTTTTGTATGCATTTGATGGAGATGTCCGTAATAACTCAAAGAAGGCTTCCAAATGGCAAATACCGATGGCACATAAAGAGTTTGAGCAACAAATTATATGAAATTTCAATGCTAAAAGTATTTTAGTGGAGAGATTCCACCTTAGGTTCTGTTAAATAACGCCATAAATACAACTTATCCTTGTGGTAAAATATAGTAAAACCTCAACGAAACACTGCTTACATTTAATTGAATATAATATTTATTTGTGTTAAATATGCGATGAGTAACAAATAAGACATTGCAAATGCAATTATTTAATTAATTCATCTAAAATTACATCAACTCAGCTTAGAGTATTCCATATTCGTTAATTTCCAGCTGGGTATATGCCAGTACTTTTTGTTTTGTTTTTTCTGTTTTGTGTCGTTTAGCCATTGGGGCTTTGGGCCATTATCGTTATTATTATTCCATTGTGCGGCAATCAAAGTTTCAACTAATCACACGGCAACAATTGTGTGACAATAATATTGTCTGAGCTCCCCCGAACATCACCATGACCATAGCCATTCCCCATCCCCCAACCCCCATTCCCATCCCTTCCCATTCCCATCTCCATTTACGACTCTAAGAGTTAACAAGATTTGTTCAACGCACTTGTGGCCGACAGCGAAACAACTTAATTACACAACAATGTGCAGCAACAATTGCTGGCTGTTGGGTTTTTGTGCGATTCAATTCAATATTGTTTAGTGAGTTTTTTTTTTGTTGTTGTTTTTTTATTTGTTTGGTTTCAGTATTTTTGGTTTTTGGCAAGTCTTACAACGGCTCTCTTGAAGGCGTCCCTCGATGGGGCCTGTCCGTCGGCCATCACTCGAATCTGAAGTTATTGCCCAAAAATAATCGAGGGGGGGGGTAAAAGTGTTTGTAAATCGGAAGAGAGAAGAGAGAAGAGAGGCGAGAGGCGAGAAGAGGAAGCCTACACAAAAAGTAACTGAACTTTAATTGTTCATAATTAAGTTTGTCCAATTTTGATTGTGTCTCAAGACAATAATAGTTAAGTAAATAAATCTCGACACTTAATTGACATTCGAACACTTTGGATTCGGATTCGGATTCGGCATCGATTTTGGGGGGATTTTGGTCAACTTTCGCACTTGAGCGGCGGGCCTCAATCGTCATAATTGAATCATTTGGCGGGCCATGTCAACTACCAGAAATGTGAAGAGCAGCTCAAGCAGTTCGCAGCTCCAGACAGGGCACCCGGTATCGGCCATGGAGCATGGAGGGAGCATCGGGAGCACTGCCCGAAACAGAACAGAACAGAACAGAACCCAAACCCCAATCCCCAGACCGACAGTCGCCAGGTAGTCGATGGGGTTTCTCAGTCCTTCCCCCCCTCCCGCGTCACTGTGTCGTTTCTCGCTCTCGTTGTGTGAGAGAATCGCACGTCAAAATATTTGCAAAACAATGAAGAAGGTGGAATCCGAGACAGAGCTTCTTGGAACTTGAAGGACAATCCAAGCCAAGGGCCAAGCAAAAACCAAAACAAAAACAAAACAAAAAACAACTGTGAGTGGAAGAGGGAAAAACTGTAGCCAATGGCCGCCAGGTGGGATGCTGCAGAGGATGTGCGAGGAAAAACTAGAGAAACTATGCCAAAAATAAGATATCAGATTACGGACAAATTGCTCACAGCATTCACAGCATCATTAATCGGCCCTCGGGCCTTGGCCTGGGGGGGGGGGGGGGGAAATTCAATATTTATTTTGACAGCCAAACGATCGAAGATCCATCCATCCCCCGATCCCCTGCGATTGGATTGTAATTGCAAGTTAATTAACAATCAAATTCTTGTAAATAAACGAATTCGCTTGAAAAACAGGCTACGCTCTCGCATGAATCATCCGATCAGCCTCTCGTCTCTCTGCCTGTTCGAGATCCTGCAACCTGCTCACAAAATATCAAATTACCACAGCCACATTCCTCTGGTACGCACTTCTCATCGCCAGAGCAGAGCAGAGCGGAGCAGAGCTCGCTGAGAGCATCGCGCCTGCGCCGACGGCATCGCTGGCAGACTGCGTGGCCCGACGGATCCATGGGAATGGTAGGGTAGGGGCTTGCTCTGGCATTTCAATTGTTTAATTGCGACAGAAGCTCGCGCGTGGGCCTCCCTCCCCATACATCCACATAGATGCTGGACCCCTGGGGGCGTGAGAAAAGTCCCGCTTGAAAAACCCGTTGTATGCCAATTGGCAAGCTGCTGGATACGCTCGAACAAAGCTTTCTAATTTCCATTGTTTCATACATCTTGGGCAATAGCTTTAATCTGCGTCATAATATCATAGCCAAATCTTTTGCATAGTTTTCTTAAGCTCTTGGGTTTGCATAGATTGAATCTGGCGCAAGCATAGAATTTTATTGTAGCTTACTCCATTAATTTGTACGAATATAAATATGAATTTATCAGCACAGTTTTCTTGTGCGCATAGCTAAATTTCAGTTCGATCTGTAGGGCGTAGGCTGAGATCCTTCGGAACAGCAGAGTTACATTTGGAATAGTTCTATAAACAGTTCTTAAATTGAACTCAATTGCGCCAAGCAGGGGAGTGGGGACAAAGCTGAAGCTCTGTTCTTACAGCTTTTGTCTACCATTCCCGAATTTTCCAATTCCGATTCCCGTAGCTCTCTAAAATTTGCTGACTGCGCAGCCAGGACTCTCCATCTCATACTCCTGCTCCAAGCACACACACACACACACACACACACACACACACACACACACACACACGCATCACTACAGACAGACACACTCCGACACAGCCCGACAACACTCCGACAGCGGGCTGTATAAATGCTAATTTACGCATTTTAATAGTAAAAGTTGTAGGAAAATTTTAATTAGACTGCTTTTTTGAGTCCTTATTGTTAGGCATGGATGGAAGGGACAGTGGCAGGGTGCATGGGGCATGGGGCATGGGGCAGGGACACGGACAGGCCAGAAAATGTCACAGCAGAGACCCGAAGAGAGCTGCACATATTTTTGGAATAGTGCTCGCCAACTCGGACTCGCCTCGGACCTCGACTCGTTTTTGTGGCTATAAATTGGCGTCCTTCATCGAAAAAGAGTCAGCACCGAGCTCCGAGCTTCGATCCTTCCCACACACAACAAAATGGGTTCCGCATACACTCGCAGCTGCGGCACCAACACACTCGCACTGCCCTACCCACACCACGAAGCAGGGCACGCAAACTGGAAGTATTCCAGTGCGCTGGAAGTCTCCGCATGTGTTAGAGCGGCACAGCTAGCTGGTCGGGGCCCACCATCGCTGCTCTCCTCTGACCCAGGCAGAGCGCATCTCGCACATGCGCCATGTTGGCCTCCCGTCGGGCAGGGGAAGTGCGCACGCTAGCCGAGCCGTTCGCACGCGTTGCGGTGTGAGCGGTGCAGCCAGATGCTCGCCGCGCGACTGAGCCCGCCCCTGACGCTGCCGTTGTATTTACCGTTGCGGAGCAGCGCAGTCGTCAGAAGAGACGTCGCTGCCGGCAACGCTGCTGCTGTTGCTGTTGCTGCTGCTGCTGCTGCTGCTGCTGCTGCTGCTACTGCTGCTACTGGTGTGGCGCAGTGGCAGAGTGGCATGTTCTGCTGCCTGCCGCCTGGCAGCGAAGATGGTTTCAGGTCCTCGCCAGCTCCGTTGCCGTGGCCGTAGCCGTTTACCGTTGTGTGTTGGCCGTGCCGCTGAATGCCTTCTAGCCGGGGCCCAACCACCAGGAACGGCAACGGCAACGGCAACGTAAGCTTTTCACGACGACGACGACGACGACGACAAAACTCCTGGTGCACATTAAGTCAGGCAACAGTTTAACGTGGAAATTATTGCGAATTTGTTGTGTGTTTTTGCGACAGCGACAGCGACAACGACAACGACGCGTGCCACAAATCTCGCAAATCGCAAATCGCAAATCTCGTAGCAATCAATTTTTTTAGTGCTCGGCCCCGCATCGTAGGTTCAAGTGCAGTTTAGCGCGGACTTTGGGCCGGCATACTAGGCCTCTGTTTGGCCAAACTGAGCCACTGAGTGCCACACGGAGAGAGAGGGATAGAGAGACACAGAGAGAGAGCGAGGAGAGGAGAGGAGAGCCAGAGTTGTCATTTAGGGGAAATCCCCGAAAATGTTCCACTAAAACAGCAGCACAACAATTGAGGCAGAGCCAATCGATTCATTGTGGTAAACATAAGCAGCAGCAGCAGCGATGCCGCAGCGTTCGCCCTTTGCCATACAGGAGCTGCTCGGACTGGCCGTGGCGGCAGCGGCAACCACCACAACAGAAACGGTGGCAACCTGCGAGACGCCAACGGATCTGACAACAGCCGCCAGCAGCCAGGCATCGCCAAAAAGTATTTCAACAGCTGCAGGAGGAGCAGCAACAGCCACAGCACCAGCACCAGCGGCAGCAACACCAACAGCAGCGGCTGTGGCAACAACAACAGCAGCAGCAGCAACATACAATACCGTTGCAGCGGTGGCCACCACAGCAACAGCGGGACCCGCAAGCGGAACCGGAAGCGAAGCAGTGGGTGACAGCATGTCATCGGTGATAGATCAGCAACAGCAGCACCACCACCACTACAGGGAGCACCACCAAATGACCATGGCAGCCGCCTCCCGTATGGCCTACTTCAATGCCCATGCAGCGGTGGCGGCTGCCTTTATGCCCCATCAGCTGGCCGCTGCCGTGCATCAGCACCACCATCAGCATCAGCATCAGCCGCACCACCCGCACGGAGGGCATCCGCATCCACATGCGGCTGCTGCTGCTGGTGTGCCGCCGCCTCCAATGCCGCACCACCATTCACACCACCACCATCACCACCCGCTGCTACATGCGCAGGGTAAGCCACTGATCCCAAAACCCCCCCACCAACCCACACCACTATCAGCCACTGCACCACACAAGCTCTGCCCCGAAAGGCGGCAGTAACAATAACAATCAAAGTTTAAGCGCAATTAGCAATCGCAACTGGTTGATTCACCTGCCAGAATACACGTAAATAACACACACACACACACACACACACACACACACATACATATGTATTTCTCTGTGTACGGTGGGACAGATGCGATGCGATGCGATGCGCTGCGGAGTGGAGTGGAGAGCAGGCTGAGTGCCGCTTAGTTAGCATAAAAAAGAAATTAATCAGCGGGCCATCGAGAAGCAAATCAGCTTTAGCCCCAATACATACATACGTCTTCCCCACACAGCACCACCAGGCAGCCTCCAACGGATGGCCAGCAGCAGCATCAGCACCACTTCACTCCTCCTCATCCTCTCCAGCCGCCACCTCCACCACCACCGCCACTCAAGTTGAGCTGCTAATTGCAATGGCAATTGCTCTGCCCCAGCAACATGTGTGTGTGCGTGTGTGTGTGTGTGTGTGTGAGAGCGTGGAGTGGAGTGTTACAGTGGTTCGAGAATTGATTTAATTTACTTTCACAATTAACAAAATTTGTATCTGTATGATCAATACTGGGAGGGCTGCTGCGGGGGCCGAAAAGATCATACCTCGAATTCAGATTCCGCAATACGAAAATGTTTGGGTCAAGTGTAGTAAATGGAGGAGAGATTTATTAACCTTTCGTTCCCATGAAAAATATTTTCACACAAAATACTAATCGATTTAAAAGTATTTACTGAATTAACTTCATGGGATGCTTTAGAAGTTACATAAATTTATTATAATTATAAATATTATAATTTATTATTAGATCATTTTATGTCTTTGTTGAATATATATTTTGGAACTCCCTTTAAGAAACCGGGAAACCTAACGAACATTTAACTATACTATACTCTATGACGAAACACTGCAGATGTTAGGAGTTTATCTTAAAAGGATTGTCTGGGTTTTCTAGGCGCTTCCTCAATGCTTTCATTAAGCTAGACTTAGTTTTCCAGTGCAGAAAACTTACCCTGGTAGCACTGTAGAGGCGAGGCGTCTTTGTTCGACGATCAGCACAAGGCAATGACACCTATACACGTAAGGGCCAAAGTCGGGACTTGAGTTGGCTCCGTTGATGTCGACCTGCTGCTGTCTCTGGGTCTCAAGCTCATTTGCAAGTGGCGGGGCCAACCGCGGAGGCAGCAGCAAGTGGCAATATCATCCAAAGCCGAGTCGATGACAGCAAACCCCAGAGACACAAAGACAGAGAGAGAGAGAGAAAGAGAGAAAGAGAGAGAGGACGGAAAAATACATAGCCGGAGAGTCGGTGACAGACGAAGAGGCAGTGGCAGAGGCAGAGTCATGGGCATGGGCATGGGCAGAGGCAGGGGTAGGGGAAGATAATCTTGCAGATTCAAGTGGCAGCTGTTGTTATTGTTATTTTTATTATAATTAGCGTTGAAATGTCATCGTCATCGTCATCTAACCATCTCCATCTCCAGCTGGTCTGCTCTGATTCACTGTGCCAATTTCCATTCAAAATATTCGACGAATTACGAATTGGGTTTTCGATTTGAATTTGAATTTTTCTGAAGCCACAGCAACACTTCCGGGACCTTTTTTTTATGCCATATCGCCATATGGGGGGCTTTCTTTTCCGCTGCGACGCCTTACACTGTGCCGCTTTGTTGCTGTTTCTGCTTTACTTTAATTATTGTATTTTTGTATTTTTATTTCGTTTATCGCACATTTCCACCGATTCGTCGTCGTCGCAATTTGTGTTTAATAAATGTGAGAAAGAACTTTGTCGTTGTTTCGGCGTTCGTGAAGCATATTGGCTTATTGGAAGACCATGCCACAGAGGGTATAAAGTGAAGTATGTTAATAAATATAAACGATCGAGGATGAAGCTCAACTTCAGTAGTAATTATTCCCCTCTAATTATGTTTCTTCCCAGAACATCATATTTGAATAATGATTTTTACTCATTCGCTCAGCTTTGTTATGGTTTGATCTTGATTTTAAAACCAGTCCAACCTACTGTACCCATGGCTGTATGACTACTCGTATAAGTACATACATAAACCTACATATTAGAATGCCTATTTTGGTTGAGTCAATTTATCGCTATTCGCTTTTCGTTTAGAGAGTATCCCCCAATCGGGGCAATCTGCACTGTTGCCCCCTTTTTTTTTTGTGGCTAGTTTTGTTATTGCTGCTGCTGTAGCTTTCTGCTTTTCATTCGCGTCATCGTATTTAATTTTGCATATTGTTGACTGCTCGTTCTGCTCTTTATATAGCAAACAAATTTTGGTTCCCTGTTGATTTTTTACCCATTTGCGTGCCTTGGTGCCTGGCCTGGCCTGGCCTGGCCTGGCCCGGCCTGGCCCGTTCGTCAATTAAAAATCGCATCAAGTTCTCGCATGGCTTTTCGGGGGCGGATTTCCTGCCCACAGCCACTAGTGCTATGGCTAAGCTGTGAGAGGGGATACCAGGGAGATAAGGGCAGAGGGAGAGAGGGTGCCCCAAGCAAAAGCTTGTGAAGCTACCAATTGGCGCCTCACGACGTCGCCATTAAGTGCCTTTGATCTTTTACCAGCGACGACAGACGGAAGGAGAAAACCAAATCGGAAAATTGGTTGCCCCACAACAACAACAGCAGCAGCAACAACAACAAACAAAGAACACACACATGAAAAAAAGAGAAAACGATTTTCTCTGCTTTTTCCCCAGCATTTAATTGACAATTTTCACTTTGGTTCTCCTTCTCCTTGTTGCTCGTCCTCGCTTTTGTTGTGACAGTCGTTTTGATGTGTTTGCAGACACACCAAAGCACTCACCCATACACCGCAAACACCCACACATTTGTACATACATACATACATACATATGTATGTATTTATTTGGCAAATTTGTTATTGCAAATTGTTAGCAAAAGATTTTCCCTTTCCCCCACTCAAATGCATATTTTGGCAAATTACTTGTGGCTCGAAATTAACCATTTAGCGGATTTGTGTGGACTGCCAAGGCGCCGCCACCAGTTGGCTAGAGATGGGGCAACCAGCAGCCCCTTGTTCTACAATAATCGATGAATAATTTATATATTTATTGCAGTAAAAAAATAGGATGTGGCTCAGCATTGTCAAACCTTTTCGGTGATAAAATCTATTGATAGATTTATGATTGTATTTATACTCGTACCCAAAGATATGCCAGCATCGCACTGATAATTTTCTCTATTTAATGCACATCCAATGCACATACATACTTAACAAATGTTCATAGTCTAATCTAATTAACGCCACTCAATAATCAATTAATGCAATACACGTATGCACGTTCGATAGTGCAGGAAGTGCACAGCCCCCCGCCCCACTGTGGTTTACGAATCGTTGGCTCATATCCGCCGCTCCAGAGCTGCTAATTGCTGCTTGTCAGTGGTGCCCCAAAGCGGTACCAGCCATGACATCGACTGCCCTTTGATATTTGAGCCACTTTGCTAATAGCCCCAGTTGCCAGTCCGCCTGCCAGTCCGCCTGCCATCCGCTCTGCTGCCATATCCCATACCATACCATGCCACCCATCTCTGTGATGATAAAAATATTCTTAATTGTAGTTTTGCCTCGGTCTGGCATTCGGACAATGTGTGCGGTCCGGTCCGTCCATGTGCCATGCCTTCTACGCGTAGACCAGGCCCTGAGCAGACAAAGTCTTTTGACTTTGCTTTGATTTTGAGTTGACGTAAATTAGAAAAAAAAAAACCAAAAAATGAAACCAACCAAAAACAACGACAGCAGCGGAAAATCTACATGAGAAATGAATGGGAAAAAAGAAGAGAAATTGTCGACAAACGCCCTTCATTGAGTGGGGCGGACGACCGCCCGGCGAGTCGAGTGTGCCCCCGACCCTCTGGCCTACTCCTACTCCTGCTGCGGGGCACCACTCGTGGGCATTGTCTGAGGTGTGAAAATGTTCAATGCCGCCACCGACAACGAGGCACGAGTGCAGTTATTGTTTCAGTTGCACTCTAACCTCCGCCATCTCCCCCAGTATCCCGGTACTGAGATGACCCTATCCCACCCATTCCCACCCGTACCCACTACCATTCGCACCCATTCTTTTTGGGCACTTTTTCACACTTTTTCGCTTTGATTTTTTTTTGCAAAATTTAAAAGTCAATTAAAGCAACTTGACGAACGAAGTGCCGAGTGCCACTCAAGGGGTTAATTTGCTGTGTGAGTGAGTCAGTGTGAGTGTGAATGAGTATGTGAATGTGTGTGTGTGAGTGCAATCTCAGCCCAGAGGTTGATTCACAATCAGCGATACACATTCAACGGAATTAGCCGCAATTATTTCTAATTTGTTCGACTGGAACACAATCACACAAGAAATGATTCGAAAATTCATTCACCATAATCATTCACATATTATAATAATAATAATAATAATAATAATAAAAGTCAACGATAAATAGGCAGAATCGTGGTTACATATGTATGTATGTACAATCGTACACTCGTATTCATATATTCATAAGCTAGATTTTGTGCCGCGTCACATGGCAATCAGAGACGGGCAATTCGTGCCCCAAAAAACTCAGCGCTCCACAAACTGCACGCCAAACATTTGGCCAGAGGCGTAGAGTGGGTGGGCTGGGTGATTTCCGAAGGGGGTATTAAGTAAGAAAAAAATCCCTGCTGCTCCATATCAAAATCCATATCGGAATGCTGCTACACTCTCTACTGCTGTCTACTGCTCTCTGCTGCTGTCTCTTTCACTCATTTCTCTCGTGAATGACCCCTGGGAACCCCTCCAGCGCCACTGGCCCGCAGTGACACACTCACGCGCAGAGATACAGTCGCAGAGGCTACACTTGAGCGCCGCTGCGCTAATTTTATAACGCAAATAAACACGATTTGGCACTTGAGTTTCCTCGGCTGCTTTGTGGGGCTCCTTCTTTCGCCTTCTGCTTCTTCTTCAGCGGCGGCCTTTCGGAGCTGGAGTTGGAATTCGACTATTCTCGTACCATTTCGGCCATCAGCTGCTTTCACTGTCTGGAGCGACAATGACTACAGCGACGGCGCGACTGCTAATTATGCAGTACTGGCCATCTATATGCCTATTTGGAGTGGCTACTCAGCAGTTTTTTTTTCCCCTTTTTTTTTTGGCTGTAAATTGTTTTTATTTATGGGCAGAGCAATGAATCAGACTGGTCCATCTGATCGAATGAGTGCATTCACACTGAACATTTAATTATAGGTTAAAAGGAATACATATGTACATATGTACATATGTACATATATTTATGTGCTATGCTGTAGGTAGGCTTGCAGATGGGAGAATTTTCCATGCACATGTAAACTTAAGTAATTACTTAATCATACAATGGCTAGTAAACATTAATTGACTTGCAATAGAAGATCTCATTAATGTTAAAAGTTAATGTTAAAAAATCAGCATCACTGAATTTACATACATATGTACATTACATAGTACATACATATATTAGCTTCATAATTTCATTTCGTAGTTCTTATTTCAACAATTTTTGAGAGAAAACCCAAAGGTTTCCAAATTGTTCCTCATTGCCTGTGAGCATAAATTTGAATATAGGAAAATTTTGAAAATTTAAAAAATCAAGTTTCCAGTTGTTTATATTTCATTCCAAAACTAAATATCAAATATCAAAAGTATTGTTCGTTCGTTCGTCTAAAACTGATCCTGTGACTCTGTCAAATTTCAAAATGGATAGTTTTGAAGAATATTACAGCAAGATGTGCTCAATATTCGACGGAGTTGTGGAGCTGCCCATGTGGCCAAGCCACGAGGTGACCAGCTCTCTTTTGCCATGCCTATCAGTAAGTGATCCGTGAGCGAAACCGATAGAAACCGATCTTTAGATGTAGCACAATCCTGTTGTAGGTCAGGCCAGAGATAAACTGCGTGAGGCCCAGGATATTGCAAGAAAGGCCGAACGCACGAGCATAACATTGGACGATTTTCAGACTGTGACCACGGATAATAGTGAAGCTGTTTCGATGAATACGCGTAATCGGAGGAAGCGCTCCTCCATCCATCCAACACCACCACCCTGCAGTCGTCGTCTTCGACCCCGCTTGTCTGCAGTCAAATATTATGAGGACTAAGCACGAGAAGGCATCCATTCCATCCCCAAGAGTAGTCAACAGCCGTGTGACACTTGCAGCAGTAAACTAATCGATGGCCAAACCAATATATTCTCGCCTTTTTGGTTGAATGACAGAATTACATTTACATTTATGTACGAGTGTTTAGTATAATTCTTACAAAATTACTGAATTTTAAAGGATAAGGCAAATGAAGACGCCGCCGCCTCTGACTCGCTGAACACAATGCCATAAAGACCCTTACTATATGTACTCGTAGGCATGGTATATGGTGTCCATGGTGGTGTTTCCTCACAAACAGGTTGCTTCATTGATGCTTTCCAAGCTCACATTTGGCGCTGAAAGAGACACTTCACTCACTTGGCCCTGTGCCGTGCTGCATTGAAACTCTTGAGTCCCCATTTGAATACTGTTCGAACAACTTGTTGGAGCTGCTTTCCCCGCAGCCTCTTCAGCCGTTGCCGAGAAGCGCTTTCAGACTCATTCGCTGGACACTGAAGCGGCTACTTTGCATGGGACTGGCCGGTTGGCCCGGCCGGCCGGCGGCAATTGGGAGCTGTCCGGATACGCCGTGAGCTCACGACCCATTCGATCTGTGTGTGGTCTGGGGCACGTCTATCGGTCATGGTCCCCACTTTCCACAGTCTCCACTCTCCAGTTGATGGTTAGAAATTTGCTCTAAATTCAATTTAAATGCTCTCTCGCTCTCCCATACCCATACCCATACTCCCATACCGTTCGACCCATATCAGCTATTGTTTGGCGTTAATCAGTTTATAAATACTTCGTCACTTGCATTTGTTTCCCCCTTTTCGACAGAACTGCCTCCCTGAGCTCTCCCCTTCTCTCTCTCTCACTCACTCCCATGGAGACCGAGAGACCTACATATGCATGGGTTTTGAGTTTTTGTTCTTTGCAATTCTTTAGAGGAATTTTTATGCAATATCAAATTTCAAGAACAAAACGCAAACGGAACGCAAACGCAAACGCAAAAACCAAAAGCAATAAAATCGTAATTGGAATCGGAATTCCTGGTAAAGCTGCTGCGATTGTGCCGATCCGATCCCAGAACCACAAGCTAATAAATGTAGTTTGATTGTAGACGTTCATAACATCATTATGAGCATAACCAACATCATATGTCCGACTCGAGCGACTCGAGCTAAAGCGGTTGCCCTGCTGCTGTTGCTGGAGCTGGTCCCATTGTACTTGGCATCGTTTCTCGAAATGCGTCAGCGTAAAACAATTGAGGGAATTGCCAGGGCAGGGACAACCCCTTTCGCGGCTCAGGGGCAGAGGCACACACAAAGCCCAGACTCAGACCCAGGCCCAGGCCCAGGCCCAGAAACAGAAACCTCGACACAGACCACGACACGACACAGAACTGAACCGAAACCGAACACATTTGAAACGAGACGGAGCGAACGCCTTGAAACAATGAAACATCGACCAGAAATTAGCGCGGTTGTCTGTCAAATTTGATTTTGCTTTGATATGTCACTCCCCTGAAAGAGGCAGGGGCATGGGTAGGGGCAGAGGCAGAGCCAGCAGCAGCAGGGTGGCATATGGAGAGCAGACCAGTAGGGTAGGCAAGGCAAGGCATCGATTTGCATTTGCATTTCTGAGTGTCTGCCCATATGTACGATACATGAACGATATATTCCATGCTCCAGGAAGGGGGCTCTTGATCTTCTCCTGAGCCCTACCCCCCCACCACACCCACTGGTATGTGTGTGTGTCAGCCTTTGTATGGCTAATAAATGTTGAGGAAATCACAATCACCAGTTGCCCTTGTGGTGGGCACAGTGCACACTCTTACTGAAGGCCCAGATCAAGCAATTGGGGCATAAAGCAATGCATTGTGGGGCCACCAAAATGGGAATCTTTAATGGAAGAGCACAGTCTATGTGTACCTTGGATCTCAATCTATAACAATAATAATAATAAAAACATTTTCGAGCTTTCAAAGTCATAAATTTACTTATTGAGCTCTGCTCAGGTTTTCGTAGGTGTGTGTGTGGGTGCCTTAACAAATAAATTTATTAAATATATTAGAATATATGAAAATAAATTTTCAATTATATAAATATAAACTTAAATAATCTGAAAATTTGTGCACATCTTTTTCATGCTCATGCAAGTTTTTGTTTTTGTTGTTGCGATTCTGCAATGTGCAATTAATTTTTGAAACCGGAGAACGGAGAACGGAGAACCGGAGAATGCCCTGATAATTTAAATTATAAATTATTTGCTCAGTGTATAATTTAATCAAATGTCAGATCTGAAACGGATACTCAATGTTTCTTTCTCTCCCCCTAGGATTTCCGCAGCTGAAGAACTTTGCGGCAGGCGCCGGAACATGTTTGCCAGGTAAGCGCTCACCCTGAAATGTAAACAGAGTCAGACTCTGGAGGGGAGGGAACTGTGTGGTAGGGACTGTGGTAGGGGCAGAAATTAAGTGGGACGCCTAAAGGTAGGCAATGCGCAGACCATAATGCAGTCGTCCTGGCAGGGGGCAAAAAGCTTATTCGCTGACCGAATCCCAGGACCAACCGAATTCTCCATGTCCCCCGGCCAACAGAGGGCAGCACCACTCTTTCTCTTTCTATGCATCTGCATATGTATCAGCATCAGGATCTGTCTCTTTTTCTGTCTCGTTCTCTGTCTCTACCCTAATTAATGGGCATTCCTGCGCTTCATTTCGAATCGGTTGCCCCAGTGGCGGGGGCGTGGCCAGGCAGGAGGAAAGGGTTTCGCATGGCAGGCCCATAAATTTACCAAATTGCTAATAAAATAAACAATTTAGCTAACAAACAAAAAAAAAACAACAAAAAACACAGAGAAAAAAAATCCACACACATGTGAAGAAAGAGCGAGAAGGAGACAGATAGAGATAGACACAGAGCGAGAGCGAGAGACAAAAGTCAAATAATGAAATTTTCATTTTCATTTTGTTGCATTCGCAACGGGCAATAAATATTTTCAACATACGCTTTTATACGCAATTTGCACGCGCATACATCTCCCCATACATGCTGGTGTTGCTGGTGTTGCTGCCACATGTCCTGTCCTCCGTTTGCTTTAACCCTTTCGACACACACACACACGCACACACACACACACAGATACTCACTCACAAACACACAGATACGAGCAC
Organism: Drosophila subsilvestris; assembly: GCA_035043285.1. NCBI lineage: Eukaryota > Metazoa > Arthropoda > Insecta > Diptera > Drosophilidae > Drosophila > Drosophila subsilvestris. The sequence continues at coordinate 453,223 of JAWNNB010001727.1, read as the reverse complement.
GAGTACAAGCCAAAAACAAAGCGAAAGAAATGCGAAGCGCTCACATAAACTTGTCTAATAAGAAACGCTCTGGCAATCGGGGCAAGGGGGATGGATGGATGGATGGATGGGGATGGATTGTGGATTGTGGATTGTGGAGTGCGAAGTGGTTTCTGAAAAGGTGTGCAGTGCTGTACGGGCTGCAGGAGGATGGAGCATAGTGGCAAAGGGGCACCAATAAGTGAGCCAATAAATTGAAATGTCTGTCGACCGAATGAGAAGAACGTCTGTTGATTGAATACCCAAAATTTGAGCCGAGAAACTATTTTATTCTTACGCCATAAAATCAACTGGCAGACCGGAAAAATAACCCGACAAATTCCACTGCAATCGTGTGACTATTTTGTGGTGCAACAAAGTCTACACACGAGTATCATAATAGCTACATATATCTGATCAGCCTTGCTTGGAAGCTACAGCAAACTTATAGCCAAGTTCCGCAGATCTGCTGAGAAAGAATCCTGAAAGGTTTCCAAATAAATGCGGCATTTAATAAGAGCTTGTTTCGTATATTTTTCAATTGATGATCGATTCTTTGAAGCATTTTATTTATTTATTAATTTATTTAATTGATTATTTTCAAGTGTATTACCTGTAAGCAGCAGCAGTTGAAGAAATGGTAGAAGATTATGAAGCTTCTATCATCAACCACTTTCGAGATCCCTTTAGTAATTCTCGTTCCATCTTGTTGCTGTGGAGGCATTGTCCTGCCTACTTAATTGCCTTTTTGTTGCTGTTGTTGCTGTTGTTTTTGTCTGTTGTAGTAGGTAGGCCCTTCTAAGGCTCTAATCTCTGACTGGGGGCCAGTCAGCCAGTGCAGTCGGGGGAACACGAACTTGGCCACTTGGCCGCGCATTCTTTCTATTCTGTTCTTATGGGGCGAAGTGCCCTGCTTAAGTCTTCCTTTAGTAGCAGAGCCACTCGACGCCTGCATTCTTCCAGAGTCGGGAACTTGAGGCAACTCAACGGCAGAGCGAGAGCCACCAGCAACAACATTAGATGAAGATGGAGATGAAGATGATGATGATGATGAAGGGGCTTGCTGGCTGGCTTGCTGGCTGCCTGGTAGCAGGCACGTTGGGAGAGCCACTTTTGAGCCATTTTCTGCGAGCAGATTGCAAGACAAGATTACACAAAGGCCAAGAAGACGGCGAACAGAATGAGCCGAGACTGACAAGTAGGGCAATTTGCCTTGAATGGTGGCTCCGAGTGGGTTCTCGGGGCCAGTGGGAGAGTCCCAGCAGATAGTCCCACCCACATGAATGACATTCTCCCGGGGTCTGCTGCTGCCTGCTGCCTGTGCTGCACTTGTGTCGGCCCATCGTGATGCACTTGTCATGGCTAAGATTTTAATTGGCATTTTCCCCCCTTTCTTTTTTGCTGCCATTGTGCCATTGCCACGAATCCTTCCAGAGCGTGTCTAAGTTTTATTTGCTGGCCATGGCGAATGCGATGGCAGCTTGCCCGCTCCACCATCCTCATCCTAATTGAAACACGTAAGACACGAAAAAAAAAACACAAATAAAACACACCAACACCCAATGAGGGCCAGCTCTGAAGAGGCAGTTTGTGGATACCCTTTTGCACATGGATTGCCTTTAATGGCAGCTTCATTCGATAGAGTTCTGCTGACAATTATGAATATATGTTTCAAATGAAGAGTAAAAGATGTGTACAAAGTTTTCCATTGGCATTGGCAATGTTCTTGCGAAACTCACAATACCCTCGGCAAGGGTATAACAGCATTCGAATCATCCACTCGCTCGCATGAAGATGACATGTGTGAAGCGAAACCAATCGCGATTCACATCGCACCCGGTGACTGAATGTGAATATGTCAACGCCAGTGGCGGAGGGGTGGCCAGCGTTTGGCAAGGGTGGGATGTGGATGTGGATGTAGATGTGCATATGGATGGACAACCTGTCCGCCAAACAGGAGAATGAATTCGTGGAATGAATCAGCAGCAGAAATATGATCCGTTGATGGAGATGTCACTGTTCTCGGCCAGGCAAAACTGAATGAATACCATACCCAATATTAATGGGTAAATGATGAATGAATTGAACGGAATGGAGAGTGGAGAATGGAGAATGGAGAATGCTGAATGGAGAATGTGGCAGAAACAGCGAATGTCTGAAGCAACTATAAATAATTACTTGAATGTGTTACCCGACAGACAAACCAATGGAATCGTCTGGTTAATGTCCTTCGATGGACAAACGACAGATCTTGGTGGAGTTTTTGTCACAGTTCAACGTTTTCTGTCCGCTCAAACGAGTTGATCGTGTTCCAGGCGAGCATTCAAGGATCAATCTCCACCTGCCACCTGCTCTCTCCCTCTGTTTCTCGCTCTCTCTCTCTCTCTCTCTGTCTCTGTCTTTGCCTTTGTGTCTATCTCTTTCTTTGAGGACATGCATCCGTGTTATTTCCTGCACATCGTTACCGCGTCCAGATTTCACCGAAGGCCCAGAAAAAAAGTGAAAGAGCAAAAAGTTTAGTGCAAAAATTGCGACACTCTTGTTGTTGTTGTTGTTGTTGTTGCTATCTTTATAGTTGCTGCTGTTGTTGTTTGTTGTTGTTGCAGCTTTCGTTTTGTTTGCTGTTGGCGCAAAGCGCTTTGCACTTAAAGTTCGTTGAGTTCGCTTGGGTCGGTGAAGCGGAAAGGTGGCCTAAAGTGGGGGCGAGGGCTGGAAGGGAAGTTGGCTAAAAAAAATAGGAGGTGGGTGGGTGTGGGAGTGTGTGGGAGAAAGGGTTATGCGGTGGGGATCGGCAACGGGAATGGGGCCGGGCAATATGGCAACAGCAATCACGTTAACCAACTTTGACACAAAGCTGACTAAAATGCTGCAGGCCAGAGGGGCATTATGCCAGCAGGTGATGGTGGAGTGGCAGCAGGTAGGTGTGGCAGCATAACAATGGACTCGATGGAGAGGCAAGCAGTGGCAGTGGCAGGGGGCAGGGGGCAGTGGGAGAAGACGAAGTCACACGACAAGCAAGGAATCTAATTAACAATTTTCCATTGAGTGCGCAAATTACGACCAACAGGAGCGGAACGAACGGAGGGAGGAAGCGTGGAGCCAAGGGTACACAAGGCTGTCCTTGTGCTGGCCAAAGAGAGTGAGACACAGAGACAGAGACAGAGAAAGCGAAAGCGAAAGCTAGAGAGCAAGACAGACAAGAGCAATTAGACAGGAACAAACGCTGGACAATGTCGGAGACCCGTTGTCAAAGCGAATTTCGTGAATAAATTCCAGACGAAGTCGCTTGAAGGACATCGACAAAGAGCACCCAACCAACCGACCGACCAACCGAATGAACCATCAGGGAAAGTGGAACCACAGAAATGAATTGTTAAGCGAGGAATAAAACTGACATGGAATATTAAGACAGTGAGAATACGAAATTAAATTAAATTAAATTAAATTTATGTAAGGCAACAGTTTGTGCAATGATCTCAGGATATCAGAGCTATCGGCTACGAGTGTGAATGGATTAATAGTCATTGCCCCTCACTTACCGAAACCTGAGAGTGTATTAAAGTTAATGGTAATGCCTAAAGAAGAGCTAATAATTCGTTGTAGACTTTTCCGCAGAATCAGCTGTAATTTTTTGGATTAGATTAAAGAAACCTTCGAGTTTTTCTGTACTACTCTCTCAGTCCCCTTAATTCGCTCTCCCACTTATTAGGTCTCCAAGAACAAACCAAAAATCCCTTTTGGGCATCCATTTAAATACAGTTTCCGGGGGGGGGGAAGGGGCATAGCAAAGCTGTTAATTGAAGCATTTACTGTCCCCCACATGCTGTGCCCCATTCCGTTGCTCCACATTCGCTCTCTCGCTCTCTCTCTTGCTGTGTGAGTGACTTTCTGCGTTTTCTGGTTTCTGTTTGATTCCTCAAGCAAATAATTCAATTTAATTTCTAATTAGTACGAAAAAAGCACAAACAAAAATAAGCAAAAATAGATGGCAGCTGGGCATGGGGCATGCCACACACCCACACACACACACACACACACACACATGTACAAAAACGCAGCCACTTTGGTTGCTAATGCAAATTGCAAATGCCCCTCAACGATGCCACCGACGATGACGGTGACGATGACGTTGCCGCAACGCCAACGTCAATGCTGACGCAGACGCTGACTGCGACGCTGCCAGAGACGATGCAGCGTCGCGTTGCCAACAACTCAGCCACTTTATTAGCGTATTTTGCCATGCAACTGTTTATGCGGCACACACACACACACACACACAACCACACACATGCCCCACGAACACACACGAACACACACACACACACACCCACAAACAGCCAGCCACAGTGCCGCACTGCCAGACACAGACACAGACACACTAGCACAGCACATGGGCGAGGAATTAGTCATTTTGTTGGTTACTTGATGCATAGCGAGGGGAGCAGGAGCAGTAGCAGGAAGAGGGTGGGGCTTAGGAATGGGGGCAGCTAGAGGATGACGGGATGGATATGGGAGATGGAGATGAGCATGAGGATGTGGAGCCATGTGGAGACTGCGGCTAGCTAACAAAAATGGCGCGCAGCTTACAAAATGAACAAGTCAAGGAGGTGGCAGGCGGGGTGACAGCAAGAGAGAGACGGCAAGGGAGAGAGACAAGTGACAGGGAGAAACGTGGGGCCAACGGTGGAACGGTACCCAGAGCGACAACATTTTTTATGCGCTTTTGAGCAAATTAGATTTCCTAATTAAATTTTCTAGTGAAATGCGCATAAATTTCACAAAATTCACTCGGAGCGGGAGGTGGAGAAAGCTTTCCTTTTGTACACTCTGTCAGGCAAGAGGAAAGGGGCAGGTGCAGGGGCTGGGGCTATGGCAAGAAAAGGATAGAAAGAGAGTGAGGAACCGCTCTGTTGTCGCCTTTCATTTTGCTGCCACAATTTTGTATGCCCTTTTGCAGGGGGTGCTATGAATTCTTCACAAAACGAAAAATGTATTTCCTTCTATGCAAAGTATCCCCAAAATATCCAAGACTCGAATGGCTCAAAAAGAGATAGAGAGATATGCAAGCAAGATACTTTTTTTTGCTAAATGAAATATGGCATCCAAATGATCATTTCCACCTGCAGGCAACACAAAGTCACAAAGTCCACATTTTCATTATCATTCCACTTAAATCAGTCGAAATTACTTCAAAACGAAGAGCAAACATTTCGACAGCATAGATCCGGCATTAGTCGAAGGTGTAACAGTAGAAAGGTTTATATTTATTTCGTATTTAATGAGATAATAGAAACAAAACGTTAGATAGGTATTTATATTTATTCGTATTATATTTAATGATAGAAGTTAGAGTATCTACAGCTGCGGCACCCACTGTACATTTTATTTCTTGTTTGCTTTTTGAATTTTTCCTGCTGACGTCGTCCTCCGTCGTCCTTGTCGGCGTCGACAGCGTCGTCGTCTGCTTAAAGTAATTAACTAAGAAAATTTTAATTGCTAATATGTTGTGATGCATGTGTGTGTGTGTGTGTGTGTGTGTGTGTGTGTCGCTGTGTGTGTATCGCTGTATGCGTGGGTGTGGGTGTTGGCAGGCATGTTGGCATGCGGCGATGTCCCCTACCAGCCCCCATTCCTTTCCTTTCCAGAGCGAAACTTTCAAATAAAGCTCTACTTCTACTTTGTGTGTGTGTTGTGTTGTGTATGTGTTGTGTGTGTGTTGTGTGTGTGTTGTGTGTGTGTGTGTGTGTGTGTGTTGTGTGTATCTGTGTGAGCTCATTAAAAGTGCGATGGCAGAGCCACAAATTTGCCGTTGCCTACTTTTGTGAGCCCGAAATGAACTAATTTCTGCATTTGTTTATGGATAAGCATAATTGTTAATTAGATTTGAGCAGCTCTTCTCTTCCGGATGTTTGTCAATCCGAATGGAAGCGTAAAGCTAATGGATTGGATTGGCCGAAGTTGAACAAATAAAGCAAATCTAACCAATGATTCCAAAGAGAGAAACTAGCCAAAAGAATTCAAAGCTGAATATACGTACATACTCGTTAAATATAATCTTAAATCATGATCAAAGCTAGCACTGCACAATAGTTGTGTGCACACAAATTTACTGCACCCAAAAACAGGCTACCCAAAAGGGATTTAAAATATATTTTATTTATCAAAAAAGCTGCAGCGAAATGAAGCTGATGAAATGCACACTTGCATGTACTCGTACTCGTACATACATATAGTTCTCTCTCCCTCTTCTCCTATGTCAGCGTTAATTGAGCGAATCCTCAACTCCACCATCACTCCATTTATGACGTTTTTCCGCCGAAAATGAAAATAATTACATGAGGATTTTGTGTGTGTGTGTGTGTGTGTGTGCATTTGGGCCGTAATTTAAGATGCGATTGTTGGCCTTCACTAAAAATTTCGCTATGCACTTCAGTGTTGAAGATATTTTCGTGCAAACGAGTATTTAGTGGAAATCAAAACGGCATCGATATGCCTATACAGCAGTCATCCCCCCAATACCCATACCCATACCCATTGGCTGCCCCATCCACACAGCCGCAGCCACATCCACATCCACATCGACAACCACAAAAACAACGATATGTGTTGTGAGGATGAAGATGATGACCGAGCACTGAGGACTACCCGTCAGTGCTTCACTTGAACAACTCGACAGCAACAACATGCCTCTACTTCATTTTTCATATCGAATTTCAATGCGAATTGAATTTGTTCGAGGTCTGTCCCCTCTCTCTCTCTCTCTCTCTCTCTCTCTCTCTATGTTTGTGTGTTTTGTTTTCTATACTTTCCAAATTTAAAACCTGTCTTCTGCCTGCTGCCTGACTCCTGAAGAGTCGCTCCGGACCATAGCCACAGCCACAGCCACAGCCAGAGCCAGACATGGCACTCCATCTGCAGCGTTTTGCAGCGTGTGATTTGTGTGTTTCCGGGGTGCTTCAGCATTTGATTTGGCCATAATGCATACGCATCTTGGCAGCATGCAGCCTGCAGCCTGCAACATTCAACAGCCTGAGGCATCTTCAAACCTCGATCGCCGCTAAGTGGCGATTTGCAATTTGGCTCTGCTCTGCTCTGTGGCCCAGAAGTGGCCGGCTCGTTGGGGTCTCCCATTCGAAAGGATCGCATCTTCATACATACATACATACATATGTACATAATCCTCTGACAGTCATCAAAAGACGCTGTCAACGCAGCTACCGCGTCTGTCATCTCGCGATCGCATCTTCCTTTGGCCGCTTTCACTTTTTTTTTCATTTGGATGTCAAGTGGGGTTTTCCTTCGAAACCAAAGATGATGTGTGACAATCCCCAACAGCAACAGCAAAAGCAACAACAAGAAAATAAAGCAAAAGAAAACAATTACCGACAAGTGGGAAACTAGATACAATTATTAAATATTTAAAACAACAGAGAGAACATACAAAAAAAAAACCACTTAGAGCCGCGCTTCGGCGCCGACTGCCACATGTGTACGGCCTTCATGGTTCAGTCTGTGGGTCATGGGAGCCTCGTCAACTAATTTGACAAGAATATGGGATTGGGTAGACTGCGGAAATGCAGTGTCTGGAGGCATGAGGCATGAGTTTATTCAACTGCAAAGGGAAGTGCGTGGAACTCGCTTAGAAGAAGTTACAGCAGTTCGAATGAATGAATGAACATCATCTGTATGTAGAACTTAAATATTGTATTTAATTTCAGGCTCTCTGGCACCCAAGGACTTTGGCATGGAGGGTCTCAACGGCTTTGGAGTTGGGCCGAATAGCAAGAAGAAAAAGAAGAAGCGCAGGCACAGCCGCACGATCTTCACCAGCTACCAGCTGGAGAAGCTGGAGGAGGCCTTCAAGGAGGCCCACTACCCGGACGTGTATGCCCGCGAGATGCTCTCACTGAAGACGGAGCTGCCCGAGGATCGCATACAGGTGAGTCAGACCCATTCGGGGTAACGTAACGTAACCCGATACGCGGGCATTGTTCCCGCACTGGTGCTCTCTGTGGGTACGTACTCTTTGTCTTCGCACCACAACTGCTATTAATGGGCTGCCTAATGAATTAACGAACTAATTACATCCGTTGAGATAATGCAGAGATGTGGAGATGTCGAGACGATGCTGGTGTTGGCTGTTGGCAAAACAAAAACGCGGCCAAGGAATTTGCATTTCCTCCTCATTCGAAACGCTGTACAGTGGCTGAAGCTCTTTTGTCATCGTCTCATGGTCTCATCATCAACTTGTTTGGATTTCTCTGCTCTGATTTTTCACACCTCCAGCTGTGGTGTGTGTGTGTGTGTGCAGCGTCATCATGGCTAACCATTTTTAATAAGCAATCAGCGGCACTGGAGCAGGAGTGTCTCAAGTGCAGCCTCCTCGAAGAGCGCTCGCTCGCTTCCCATCTCTTTGCCCCTCTCTCTCTCTCTCTCTCTCTCTCTCTTTTACTCTTCCCATTTATTTGTTCCTCTTCCTTTCGCTGCATAGTTGGCATGCTTTAAGGAACATGTCCACAGCATTGCGAACAACGCAAAATCCGGAAATCATTTAACGCAGTCCGCTTCGTCAATGTCAGGCTCTACCCGGCCTCTCTCCCGCTGGGCAGCCCAGCCAGGCGACAACGACAACGACAGAGAAAGAGAAAGAGAGCGTGAGAGAAAGAGAGACAGAGAGACAGAGCAGCAATGAGCGAAAGAGCGAGAGGGCTATTTGAAAAAAGGAAGAAGAATATTTTCAGCTACGTTTGCGAATTTATAATTAAGCATTTTAATGGCCGTTATTGTTCTAAGTCCCCCGCCCGATACCCAAAGCGGGAGTGAGGGAGACAGGGAGAGAGATGATGGTCCCCAGAGCGAGATGGAGCATCGGGGTATCTGTGTGTGTGTGTGTGCGTGTGTGTGTACGTTTCATGGAGTGAACTTCAATGCTGGCAAATTGCCACCCTTAAAAAGCACACCAAAAACTGATCTACCCCTGTCCATGTTTGATTAGCAGCCGCAAAAAAAAAAATAAAATTAAAAAAAATCGAAGAAAAAAGCGACAAAAACTCGCGTAATTATGGCGCAATTTCAGTGCCCTGCCCTACGCGAATTGCCCTTTTACCCGCGCCTCGAGTGCCCCACTCAGAGCCACAGAGCCACGGAGTCTGGGTCGAGCGTCGAACGTCGAACGGGTTCGCCATCGGATGGGCATCGGCATCGGCAGAGCAAGAGCTCTGGACTAGACTGTGGTTGGAGTGGGGGTGGGGCGGTATGGTATGGGTCTCTATGCTAATGGCAGGCTCTGGCTCAAGTGCCCAGGCACTTACTCACACAAAACCAATCATATATATATATACTAATATACATATATCTGGATAAATACATACATACATACATATGTACCAAACGAACGCATCGACAGTGACTGCGGCTGGGTATCCATCTGAAACTGATTGCTGGCGATGGCAATTAAGACCCAAGGTGACCTATGACCTACCATTAGTTCGTTGATGAATCAGTCGATATATGGGAGTAATCGATCAAGTATCGGAATTCTATCGAACGTAAAGTTGAAGTCTAAGAATTATCGAGAGTTGAAAATTTGATTTCTTTTTTTTTCTTCACCGAACAAATAACCTTGTGAATCGATCGCAGATACATTTATCGATGATATTACTAATTAATACACAAATGTATGAATTAAATCAAGCACGCACTATGCACAAGCCATGCACAAGGAATCCATTTGCTTGGCTTTGGGCTCTCATAGTAATCGGATTTCCTTTCACCATCTGTCTGTCATCTCCGCTAATTAAACCATCTCGTAAGCGCACACAACTGTACATCCATCAGTGGGATGTATATGTACATACATATATGTATGTGTGTAGATATGTATGTACGTGTGTATGCAATTAACCCACTAAGCCCCAGCTAAGCACACCGCACGCACCACCCAGGCATCGAGGCATACACAGGCATCCAGGCATCCAGGCACCCAGGCACCCAGGCACCCACAACCGCCGCGCCATGCCACACTTTCAACGATGCCAACAACTGCCATTCGGCAAATGGTTTTGTAGCAGTCGCAGTCGCAGTTGCAGTCTCGTAGTGGAAATTGAATTTCGAGTGTGTAAAATTTTCCAATTATAGACTTTGGAGAGTAGTACACCACCATGTACATATATACATATACTGTGTGTGTGTGTGTGTGTGTGTAGAGCATTCTGAGTGGGCACTTTGAAGGAGCTTTTTGCCTTTGGCTTGCTTGGGGGCACATGAAGCGTTGCTAAAAGCGAGTCCAATTAGTAGCATTACTACTAACACTTCAATTTTGGCCAGAGAGTGTGTGTCTGTGTGTGTGTGTGTGCGACAGAGAGAGAGAGGGAGAGCAGGCACTTCCACTGGTCTGTCTCTGTCTGGTTGGCTGGGGCAATAACGGCAATAGTCATCAAGAGCAGCAAGAAGTAGCAGCACCAGCAGCACCAGCAGCACCAGCAGTAGCAACAAGGAGCAGGAGAAGGACAACTGGCTGAAGCAATGGCGCCAAAGTACGGCCATTTTGTGTGTACAGCTGATGAGGGTCATAGCGTGGGTGTGGTGCGGTGGGGGGGAGGGGTGGGGAGCATGGGTTAGTTGTAGACCAGACCAGAGATACCAGCTAAAAGGGGGGCAGTGCAAAGAGGAGAAGGGCGTAAATTTGCATTTAACGTTGTTTGCGGTGCCCACAAATGGAGTCAGTCCCCCCGTCTCTCTCTCTCTCTCTCTCGCTCTTGCTCTTGCTCTCTTTGTCTACACACACACACACACACTGACAGCTGCACAGTGGGACAGGACAGCAGGGCTCAACAGTTAGACAACCACAAAATACTCGAAAAAGACCCAAACAACCGCAAAACGATGCAAAGGAACGAACGAACAGGACAGAAGCCAAAGAAGCAGAGGAATAACGGCAGGGATCTACACACACACAGCCACACAGACACACAGGACATGTGTGCTGGCCTGCAAGTGTCATTGAAACTAACGGCACTATTTGCCACTGTGTGTGTGTGTGTGTGTGTGTTTGTGTGTGCGTGCGTGGGGAAAAAAGAGCTTTAGAAATTTTGCTTTTGGCTGGCAGCGACGGCGCCCAAAAACTAACAACAGAACAACACATACAAACACAATGACACGCATGCACAGAGATACTCCCACACACACACACACACACACACACAACACACACACACACTAAGAGTAAGCCAGAGTTCGCTTGTCGTCCTCGTCGTCAGCATCGAATGCGTTGCATATTTTCAGGCACTTAAGCTATTTTCATGAAATGTGCACAACACACACACACAAGACACATGCAGATTACCCTTAACACCTCCCCACACTCGCACCCATTTGCTTGCTTGCTTGCTTGCTTTTTGGGCTCAAACCAAAAGCAAAACCAAAACCGAACCAAACCGAAACGAAACGAAACGAAAGGAAAGAAAAGGAAAGAGTGAACGCAAAAGCACTACCGACTCCAAGTACACACTCGGTATTGATTTTAATTGAAAAATTGTTAATTTTCCATGCCACTAGCAGTGGCTGCCACGCCCACTCGCACACCCGGGCACCTACTGCACATACTCCCCCGCTGCCTCTAGGAGCTTCCGCCAGAGCCAAGCCTGAGCCACGATGCCGTCGGTAGGTACTCCTCCTCCCCCGAGAACATTGCCAACTGAACTTTTTGTGCTGCCAATTTCGCCTTGGTGTGAGTGTGAGTGTGATTGTGTGTGTGTGAAAGTAAGTGTGTGAGTGCTGCTGGTGTATGTGTGGATATGCCTGTGCTGCCTCCTCCACTGTGTTTTGTGTCTGGGCAATTACACGTTTCTGTGTGAATAAATTTCCAACCCCGAAGCAAAAACGAAACGAATTTCAAAGCCGAAATGAATATTTATTCATTCTTTTCCAAGGGAATAGCAAATTTGGAGCAAGCATTTCAAACGCATATTCCAAATACACTTAATCAGCAGGATAAATATTGAACAGCCAGGCCAGGCCATGCCAGGCCAGGCCAGGGCAGTACTGTACGTAGCTGAAGACTGCAAACTTCTATGATCAGAGAGACTGGCAGTGATTTATTTTATTTTGTATATTAGACTATCATTTTCTTTATTCAAACTAGAATCGAAATCTTGGAATCGTTTTCTTCATATAGCTGCCATCCCTCCCGTGTGGCCATTTCCACTACCAATGGCTGACCAGCCTGCCCACAAGTTCTGCGAAACTAATTTACTCAAGTGTCGACGCGTCCAACTGAACAATGTCTCGATAGAGAGTCAGAGTCGGCTCTGAATGAAGCGCGGGTTGGGGCGCGGTACTGAAACTGGGACTTTGACTCCGACTCCGACTCGGACTCGGTGACTCGGAGTCGGTCAAAATGTGCAAGCGTCATTGGAGCTGATCGTAGCTGGAGTAGCTGTGGCCCGATTGGCAGTTCCCCCCTAAACCCATGTGCTGGCTGCCTGGGAACCAAAAGCGAACCCCAGACCCAGAGCAAGTTGCAGAGCAAGTTCCAGGGACCGATCGCGCGTCAGAGCATTCGTCGATGGCAGTGGAGCAGACTTGTAGCAGACAAGTCGACTCGCCGATGCTGCCACTTGACGCAATGCCGTCTGCCTCCACATCGCTGGCGATCGTGTTACCTACCTCATATCGCTTCTCCCTCTCCACTCCACTCTGCTCTGTTCTGCTGTGTTCTGGGGTCCCCGAACATTTTCTCAGGCCGCGGATGATCGTGGAACTTCTTCATTTTGTTGACTCTGCGCTGCGCCGAGTACCAATTCGCTTAAAATGGTATCAGTTCTAAGAAAAATATTATTTTTTTATAATTTCTGGAGTGCGTTAATCTGTTGGAGCAGACGCGCGGTGCAGCTCGATCGTTTCGGGTTGTGCATAATCACGACGACTCTTCGCCATTGACATGGAGTTGGAGTTGGAAATGGAGTTGAGGTTGAGGTTGGACTCCTACTCCGACCGACCTCGGTTACCCCTTTTGTTGAGTGAAAACAGACGGGAGAGGAGAATCCAGCGAGTTTCAGTCTGGAGTGCGATCTCCCCACCCCACCCCACCCCTCTGGCACCGCTTGCCACACACTCTTTTGGTGTTGACGTGCCCCGCCGCCACAAAATGAAACGTCAATTTCAAGAGTTTTTCCTGGTAATAATTAGTAGCTGAGGTGGGCATTTAAATACTCGTCGTCTTCCATTTTTTGTATGTTACTGGTTCTCCGTGTTCTTCGGGTTCTTCGGGTTCTTCGGGTTCTTCGGGCTTCTCCTTCTCCTTCTTCTGGCTGGCGGCGGTGCGAGTATTCCTCGTATTTGTGTGTAAAAATAAAGCAGCAGCCAAATAATAATGCATATAATTGCGTTTTAAGTAGTTGCTGACGATGCGACAGTGCCGCAGTATTGTGTTACCTTCGCCCCGGCGATGTCAACCCCGACATCATATGGTTGTTGGGAGGGGGACGGAGAATGGATTTTAATTTTCCACACTTGATGTTTCCAGGAAAATGAAACGGAAACGCGTACAGCAAGTGGGTGGGTGGGTGGCTTCCCAACCAACAAAGAAAATCTGTATAGAGCAGAGAGTTCTGGTTGGTTGATTGAAATTAAAGATTAATGTGGATTTTCTATAAATTTCAATTGATGAAACAATCGTGGCAAGAGACGCGGTAAAACAGAGCATAAATTGGAAGGTTAAATTGCTGATTTTAATGCCTAATTTGCACACATTACTCAGGTTTTTACATCCAAATATAACGCTGATTCATAACCAGAGCTCAATTGGCGGTAAACTTCGATTAAAATGGAAGAGTAACTCAGCGTCTACCTGGCCAACAATTATGCTTACTTTGTGTGTGTGTGTTTATTGATAATTTCATTTAATATTGTAATCTATTCCAACAACAGTTATCATCATCATTTATTTTATCATCTGTCATGGGAGGTAATCCCCCAAAGTTCGCTTTGACAGTCAGTTAGTTCGATGGGTGGGTGTGCAGGCGGGGGGGAGTGTACACCAACCCGAAGAACACATGTAAAAGTCAATGGGAACAATGTGCCACTGTGGTTTGTGCCAAGTCCCTGCCATACACTCGTATCCCGGGGGAGGGTTTGAGCCATCGTTTCTGTTGCCGTGTATTCCGGAGGGTGGATGCTGCAAGTGCGTTGTGGCACGTTACTTTTGGGCAGGGCATGGCATGGCAGGGCAGGGCAGGATGAGGCCGCTGATGTTGCGATGACACGTGTAAGTGCAGCCACATTGTCGCAATTACACTTATTGCTGGCCAGAGATGGGCGATGGGAGGGGTAGGGTAGAGGGCGGTGGACAGACCGGTGCTGTTATTAATTTGCTGCGTTTTGTTTGTTGTTTATTTCGAGTGGGATTTGCCTTGGCCTCTGCGTTTCTTGTTCCCTGCCCACCCACAGCGCGGAAACGTGACCTCGGCCGGTTTTTCCTCTGACTGGTAATGATTTTCATTGCACCCCCAGCAGCCAGCAACCAGCACGCACTCCATCCCATCATCATCCCATCATCATCATCATCCGCATCATCCTTTTGCTTCATCTTTGTCATATCGTGGTGGACTTATTAGCGCAAAATGAGCACTAGATCTCATCGTAGGCCATCATCTCGAAATATTTGGATTTGTTTCCCCCGCCCCCGCACCCACCCGGACGCGTACACGGACACCCAATTGCTACTGCTATGTAGTACGTGTACGTACATTCGTTTTTTGTGCCGTCCGTGTGTACGTGTCTTGAAGTGGGAAAGTAGCTCGTTAAACACTTAACGCTTCCATTGGCAGGGGTCTTCGGTCGTCTGTCGTCTGTCGCCTGTTTTCTGTTTTCTGTCTTCGGGCCACTGTCATTGGCCACTAGAGTGGAAGAGTAACGGAGCGAAGAGGCGCTCAATTAGAAATCGATTGCGGCAGCAATTAGCCGATAGCCAATGCCATCGGTGAGTCATCGGTGGGAACGCACTACATGCACATCGATCGGAAATGAATCCCTTCCTCCGTTCTTCGCTCTGAATTTCATTTGCTAGAAGATAGCAAAGTTAATGGAATTATTTTTGCTATTATGGAAGCTTCACTGTAAATGTATTCGCTGGTTAATTTGGTTTATTATCTTTATTAAAAAAAATAATTAGAAATAATAATTAATAGCCATCATACGGCAAAGTACAGACTGAAAAAAAAGCGCATAAAGTTCTAGGCTCCACTTTTTATTTCAACCAAGCGACAGCTCTTGCCTTCCCCTATACTTTAATACTCGTAGTCAGCTCTTCTGTGGTGAATCGTGTTAGTGTCGAGACTAATCTAAAATGACGAAAATCGGTGGCGATAATTTTAAACACTTTTCCCTATTAACTTCACATTGAAGCCAAGTCATAACTCATCAAACAATTAGGCAGCACCCGTCTAACGATTTCTTGGCCAAAGTGCTGTCATCATCCAATCCAATCCAATCCAGTCCAATCCAGTCCAGTACAATCCCCATTCAGTCAGTGCCCAGTCCCCAGTCCCCAGTTCCAGTCGCCAGCCCAATTCGAATCCAAAGCCAAGGAAGAGGGCAATCTGCTGGATCCGCACTGAATGAAGCCTATTATCGGGTTTTGAAAGGCGTAATTATCGCATGACAATCCAAACGGAATGTGTTATATTTGTGTATATTTACTCAATAAACATTATCGACGATCGTACAGATTGGGCGAACCCAACCACAATCTCAGACCAGTACAATTCAATTCAATTCAATTCAATCCAATTTCCAGCTCCCACACAACGAACTCGTTATTACATATAACACGATGCGATTGGACTCATCGTGAGCCGATAGAGAGAGAGAGAGAGAGAGAGAGAGAGGAAGAGAAGGAAAGCGGCCCAGCCCGAGTGTTTGTACATTGGAAAATTAGTCATTTGGAAACTATTTTTGTTGCTGTCTATGGATTTCCTGTATGCTTACTCTGCGCTTGAGTATGAGAGTTTAGGCCTCAATTTCATGTGGGAATTTTATGCCATAAGTTGGATCGATTTTCCATGCTTTTATTGAGTATTTTCCTGGAACAATTTCCCTGCACATTCCCATTTATTGCATAGATCGGCAAAGTGTTGGCTGCAACTGGAACAAATTCTCTTAGATATTTACAGCACAAATATCTATTAAAAATCATTGAAAAAAAACACGAAATTTTATAAACATTCCTAGAGATTCCATTCCATTCGCTCGCATAATTCATAAAGCTTCCCCAGTAGAATCTCTCAGATTGTAATTACATCTAACCAATTGCCAGGGCTATAAATACACGATGGCACATCCATAAACGATAAACTGTTGGCCATATACGGTCGTTCGGTGGGTCGGTCGACACTGCCACTCCGCAGTGCATTCAACTCGCAATGATTTGAGGAACCAAGTGGTTTAGGTGGAGGTGGAGGAGTAGGCAATGGGTTAGGATGTCGGAATGGGGCGGATGACTCACAAGCTCTAATAACGAGCATGAATCGCCGCCACGATCAGTCTAATTTGGCGACTATGGGCAAATTCTGGTTAATTTGCGGCCAAAGCCTTTCACTTTTTGTTCCCCCTCACTGCGTGTGCAATGCTCTCAACAATGGGAATAGCAGAGGAATACACTTGCACGTACATATGTATGTATATGTATGTATATGTATGTATGCATATACAGTAGTGTGCTGTTGGCAGGGGGTGGGGGAGGGAATATAATTAAAAAGGTGTTATTATATTTTCACGCCTCGACTGCGCGGAAAAGTCAACAGACAGTCAGTGCTGGGCTGGGCTGGGATGGCGACTACTACGAGTGCGAGTGGCCCATACGAAACAAAAAACGTCAACGACTCCGACAAATTATTTGCAGAATCATCAAATTAAAGGTTTGATGTTGATTTCAACAAGCAGCTCCCCGCAGCACGGGCGGGCCAGCAGGAGAGGGACAGACCCTTGCTGGAGAAGCGACTGCATATATATGTACATATGCACTATGTATATGTTCTATGTATATATGTATGTATATATATTGAAAAAAACTGAATTGTCATGCCATGCACCCGGTCCCAGCAGCCCTCGGAGTGTCTGTATAATTTTCGTTCGTTCTCTCGAATTGGCTGTCATAAGTTTTGAGTAGAAAATTGGTGTGCAACCAGCAACAGCAACAAGCAACAAGCAACCAGCAACCAGCAACAAATCCGATTTCAACCGTCTGACAAAGCAAACACAGTTCACAGTATTCGTATTCTCCCTCTTGTTGTTGTTGTTATTCTCCTTGCCGTTGCCGTCAAGTGTGGCAGCGGAGCAAAAGGATTTCTTGATTGCGATAATGAGTTATACTTAAATTTTCTTGCACCAAAACCGAGCCTGAGAGCCCGAAAAAAAAAACCCAAAACCCCAATTGAAACAGAACGGCCACTTGAGCTGCCGAGGCCAAGGGACTCGAATGGGTTCATAAATGGAGAAAGAGAAAGATCCCTGGAAGCAGAGTAGCGATACTTAAAGAGGTGCAATCACAATGACAGGACTGTAGAGCTGCTAGAGGAGTTGGCAAGAAGGTTGAAGGGTTTTTTCGCTATCAAATAGGATTATTTATATTCTTAATAAGCTGAATTCAATTAAATGAAGTAAGCGAAAGAGAAAGCAAAGAAAATTCAATTGTGAAATAGCTTGTAGAACGATATAAAAATTAAATTAGAAATTAATTGGAGAAGTCGCGTGTTTTGTCGGGGCATTCAAGATATCCTCCTCAGCAGATGGAGGGAGGCTAATGTTGGTTAGGGATTCGGTGTCATTCCGTTATAATCAACTAATCCGCATAGAGACAAATAATTCAATGAGCCGGAGAGCTCTACGAGCTCTACACAGAATATTTATATTGAATAGTATTTATTTATTGGTTTTGATTTATCTGATCTTTATCCGGGTGCTACAAGATTTACTTATATTTACAGGCACAAAGTGACAATAAATTATATTCAAAGCAATCAAATAACTAGTATAGCCCCCAGCTTAGTTGGTTCACTCCACAGAGACCATTATGCTGTTTGATTTTTAGAGTGGGAGTGGGGAGTGAGAGTGGGGAGTGTGCCGGAGGAGGTCAACTAATTTCCTGTCTGTCGTTGGGTCCATTTGTTAAAAAAGCAAAGCGAAATTTTGACAGTTTCATTGTTTGTACGAGACATCAGGAGGCGGCGGCCTCTAAAAGGGTTGGCTGGACAGGATTGCATGCCGTCGGTACGAGTAGGTGGGGGCAAAAAATTAGGCGCGGCTGTTGTTCAATTAGAGCAAAATACATACATAGTTGCCCCGACCCTAAAAAGGGAACTGGGACTGAGAGTCGAACGGACAAACGGGAACGGGAACTCGTTCCTTGATTGATGGTCATTCATGGCTGGCTGCCATTGATGGATGGAAAATGTAACTTGCTCTCCTTGGGGAACCTGTTTCATCTACCCCCCACCGCCCATCGCCCACCGCCCATTGCTCTTGTTTTGCAAGCAACTAATCCACACTTTCATCTCGCTGTCTGTGAGCATATTTTTCAATTATGTCTAAGCCCCGCCACAAAACGGAAACTGAAACTGAAACAGCAACTGAATCCAACAGATACGCGCACAATTGACATTATAAATCGCATTTCACGCTAATTTGCAACAACAAGTGGCGGAATGGTGAGTTGGCCAGAGGGTAGAGGGTGGAGGGGTGTGCTGTATAGGGCTCGTCGTATTTATTGGTGGCTCAAAGGAAACTGCGGTTACACGTTTTGGCTTTGCCAACTGCTGATTACTACCAGAGACACACACACACACACACACACAGACAGGGAGAGAGACAGTGAGAGTGAGAGTGAGAAAGAGAAAGAGAGGGAAAGGGCGAGGGCGAGGGCAAGAGCGAGGGTAGGGGCCTATTGAAAAAATGTACAGGAAAATGCGAGTATTTTACAATCTGAGCTTCCTGCCAGATCCAGGTCCCAGTGGGACCTCAGCACCGGTTGGTGGCCGGGGGGCGGGTGGGGTTAAGCAGGCAAACAAAACACTTAGCCGGAAATAAAAAAATGTAACGGGGAAACATTTTGAGAAAATTAATTTTATAGATTAGAAACATTCATTGTTGAATGGATGGGATGGGATGGGATGGGATGGGTGTGGTGGCTGGGGTGGTTGGGTGGCTCAGTGGCTGTTCCTATGTCTGTGGCAGAGGCGTGTACGCTTTTAAACCGGGGCAATGAGCCTTGTCAACTGCCCCCAGAATCGGTACTCCAGTCCAACCACCCCACCCCAGGCCATCCACTCAGGTTGGGCGCTACCCACCTGCAGGCGTAATTGAAGAATTGTCAGCGAATTATGGTCGAATAATGGGGCAGCCAGATTGGAGCTGGAGCTGGAGTTGCTGTTGGGTCACAGCATGATCCAGACTATTTATATGGCACAGTCGGAGCTGCCAACTTAACCCGCAAAAGTTGTGCACTTTATCAACTGTTGCAATTCGAGGGCGTGGCGCCACGCGGCGTCGCCTGCATGCGTTTGACACTTCAATTGGTTTGTCGCGCCTCACACAAGCGAAACAGGCAACAGGCAACAGAACACAAACAACAAAACGCACCAAAAGAAGCCATGGATGGCCGCTGAGGATCCGAAACTGGGATACCCTTTAGGAGATATCCCCTAGAAAGGGTTCCTATTTCAGTCATGGAATATTCTTGAGTGAATAATTCGATAATGGGATGCTTGGTTCTACGTATTCCTTTTGTGTATTTACTCGCCCAATCAATCCACCATTTGCCCATTGATGGGCAGGGCATTCGCGTCAGATACATAACGACGTCGTGAAACTGGCGGTTGGGAGACGAATTTGTGGAGTGGAGTGTACTGTTAGTTTCTGTGGATGTGGTTGGAGGCAGGGCAGGGTGGTGCCAGGTGGTGTCAGGGGTAGAGGCGTGACATGGCGCTCAAGTCCCAGTCCCAGTCCCCGTCCTGGACTCGCATTTTGGTCTGGCTTCGACTGGCTGTCGTGTGGCACACGCAAATCAGACAATTTGTATCCAGCGGTGAATATAATTGAAAAATGATTGGTTTACCATTAATGAAAATGATGATGACAACGACAACGCCAACAACGACAACGACAACGACATTGATGTTGATGTTGATGTTGACTGCTGTCAACGACAGGCACCTGCAGTTGTGTCTTCGATTGTTGGGTCAATCGGCCAGCGAATGCCTCCTCTTCTCGATAGGACGCTATGCCCTGACGATAATGACGATGATGTTAAGGCGGAGTCTTTTGTCACTTGTTGACTGGACTTTTGCCTCTGCATCGAACACAATGCGAGTCTTTGCCAGTGACACAAACATGGATAATTATATGATTTGTTTATGTTAAAGGGGCTTTAAACTAGGAGCTCTTATAGAGTGAAATTTCAATATAAATAAAAGAATGATTCAACTACTGCAGCCCAAACCTTTTTGGCCAATTTTGATTCGTTTAAAACTCGGCTTGCCTGCTTGCCTGCTTGCGTTTCTTGTCAAGGTCTCTCTGACCGCTTTAAGTAGATCCCCTGGGGCATGGGCTTTCGCCTTTTGTTGGCTCCACTCCACTCCACCCACTCGCTTCATAATCTGTGTCACAGCTCGCGATTCACTTTCCGCATAGAGGCACGTCCATCGAGGAATTTCTATTTGGCCTAGCTCGGCCAGCAGCAGGAACTCACTCGACATTGTTGGCGTTTAGGACTTATTAACATTAAATCGCTTTCGTTCGGCTGGCAGGCAGGCGGGCAGGCAGGCGGGCAGGCGACTGTCGCTTCAAATTGGAAATTCCTTCATTAATTCTAATAAGATTATTAGTTCCCCCCTCCTCTGCTAGCGAGGGCTGCCTGCTGGCGCACCGTGGTCCCATGATAATGATGATCAAATAATTTTCATTCGGCTCGACGTCGGTTCGGGATTTGTATTCTGACACCTCAAAGAGTCAACTCCAATCAGCGGCAAATCGTTCGCGATCCTATGTCGGCCGCAGGATAATGGTTATCCGAGGGTACTTGCGGTCGGCTGTCCGGCCGACCGACGACCGGTCGTGTGAAATTCACAAAACAGATAGTTGCCCCGGAAACCACCCTTCCCCGCTCTCACATAGCCAGAGCGGATCAGAGCAGAGCGGTGCTGAGCGGACGCTCGAGTAAATCCAATAAGCATAAGTGTGCTCCGTGCAAGTCCCGAGAGACCCCAAACCCAGCCTGGTCCTGCCCTGAGACCATTGAGTGCGAAATGAATGAAATTAGCGCGCGTTAATCATAAACAAACTGATGATTCCGAGGAGCAATGCTAATGCTGGTGGGTGTGGGCATCGAGGGTGGGACGATGATGATGCTGATGCTGATGCTGTTGCTGATGGTTTCCCGGAGCAACCCTTTGCAGAGCAGAGCAGAGCAGAAACCCTCCACAAATGGTGTGTTTGCGGGAAAACAAAGCGACGACATAACAAGGCAAAACAAACAAACAAATTGCAACAGTTCTCACAGTCACAGTGCCCCCTGCCCCCTGCCCCTTGCCCACTGTCTGTCTGATGTTGTCTGATGAGCAAAATGCGAACGGGGGCAACCTGCTGCGCCGGCACGCGTTCGCAGACTGTGGCTCTGAGGCCGTGCACTTGCCAATTTGATGATAACTACTCAACTGGGAAACCCGAATCAGTGCCACATCCTGCGACGTCCTGCAATGCTGCTTCGCGGCTTGTCTCAAGCTGGGTGCCACTTGCCCGTTGTGGGTGCTTGCACACCCGCACCGGGTGTGGTTGGGTGGGATTTATGTGTTTTATTTTGCAAATGGAATTTTGCATGAATCATAGAAAAATAATCATTGTATGTGGAACTACTCACATTCGATGGCTGTTAATGGAGTGCCCCTAAAAGATCTACCAAATGGACACATTATAGACTGAGGCTAGAAATTACCCAGAGTTCTATTTGCATGTTCGTGGGGACTGTCCGATCGGAAGAGGCGAGTTTTTGGTTTCAGGAAAAGTTTGAGACTGCCAACATTCAATGAGCCTATTGAATTCTCCACTTCAAGCAGCAGCAGCAATTGATGAACTATAAATAAAGAGAAAAAACAAAGAAAAGCCAAAAACCGCTTGAAATCTTCTTAGTATTCGAATGAATCTTCTTTTAATTTGTCTTTAAGCCGCAAAGCCATTCGACTTTCTACGCAATTCTGCCAAATGTACGAATCAGCGTGG
The DNA here is from genome assembly GCA_035043285.1 of Drosophila subsilvestris. NCBI lineage: Eukaryota > Metazoa > Arthropoda > Insecta > Diptera > Drosophilidae > Drosophila > Drosophila subsilvestris. The sequence continues at coordinate 430,936 of JAWNNB010001727.1, read as the reverse complement.
GGAATCATATTTAATATAAAGATTTCTCCCACCCTTCTCCCTTCTCTTGTGGATGTTCCAATTCAAGTTCAATTTTATTCATTGACTCCACTTGACAATTACCCAGAAGTACTTAATGTCATTCGATTAGTTAATGCGCAAACAACTCGCAATGTAAATACGAGTATTCGACAATTATTGCAGTCGACTTTTGGCATTGTCTAGCCACACGAACCGCCCACCCGCCCACACCCCGGCGGCATTGTCTCCTCTGTCCGCAGCCACCTACCCCCTTGAGTGTACGCTCTTTCAGCGCGTAATTAGAAAATCGGCCCATTAATCATGATGCATTTAAAACATCATTTGAGTGTAATTAATAGTTTAGCATTTAGCAGCGGCAGTGGCAGTGGCAGCGTTCAATGTCAAGTAAAGGTCATTAATATGACGCGACTGTACGCGGCGAGTCCCGGACTGACTCCAAAGTCAAGCCTTTGGTTCCGTTTGTGTAAATTACTCGAGAGAATGAAAGAAAAAAAGCGCCAACATTTTGCATTTACATTTCTTAATCCGCAAAGCTCCATGAAAAAGCCCTACTATCCCCCATGTCACTCTCTCTCTCTCTCTCCCTCTCTCCACCTCTCCCTCTTATTGGACTTTGAATGAATGAATGAATGAATGAAACAAAAGCTCAAATGAAAGCTGGAAATTGAAGAAAGAATGAATGCAATGCAAAAAAGACAGAGAAAGGGTGAAGAAAAAAGCAAACAAATTCCGCGAATGTCAATTGAATATTGCATATAAAGTGCGGGATTCCGTTATGAAATTTCCACACGCTTCGAATGGCTCCCTTCACCAGCACTCCCCCCCTTCAGCACTCACCTACCTTGTTCGAGTTGATGAAGTAAACCAATAAAGGCCGCATGCCGCCGCACACAACCTCAAAGCCAGGGCCAAATCCCCTCAAACATACAGACAGACAGACGGAGCACACAGACGGAGCACACAGGCGTACTCGTACTCACCCACACATACATATGCAGATGCAATTCGAATGCAATTCTCATGCACATGTCACCTGAAAAGGACGAGAAGTCCTGCGAGCTGCATATGCAATTTGCGCAATTTTGCAGCACCAGTGAGCAAATATTTGAGCCTTCACCCCTGCCCCACCTGCTTGGCAATCATGGGCATGGGCACCGCAGCCGGGTGGTATCGAAATCCTTGCCCATGCCCATGCCCATGCCCATACCCCGACCGCTGGCCATTGAGCATCTTTGATTGGTTACCAATATTTTAATTATGGCCAAGAGCTGGCTGGGGGCTGGGGACTGGGGACTGGGCTGAGCCTTACCTTTGTTTAAGTGCAGCCGCCTGGATGGAGATACGGGAAATTGGTTTGACAATTTCGGCTGGAATGGGTGGGGGGGGGGAGGGGTTAAGCAGTTCGAAGGTCGCTTCTGGCAGATGCTTTACGAAGTGCTTACCCAGAAAAGTATGCAGCCAAGAGGTGTGTGTAGGTGTGTGTGTGTGCACATTGCATAATAACAGTTCATTGATCAGTGTACGGGTACGAGTGTAAATGGCAGAGGGTAGCCTACACACAGTATCCATTCATTCATTGGGTAATCCCTTCTTTTTCATCAATATGAAGGCAGCGTAGAAACGTGATCAAACTCCTGTTCTGTCCCCCAAGCGAACTGTGACCTCATCATCGTTCAATTTGGCTGGCCAGAATTTTTATAGCTCGATAAATCAAAAGCGTTTCCACCCACCCAACAGCCAGCCAGCCAGCCAGCCAGCCAGCCAGCCGGACAGGACTGGACAGGACAAGTGGGCGTAACAGTCTCCAAGTGCCAGTCGCTAGGCGGCTTGGCATCTTCAGTCTCGGTCCATAAAAATGTCCATGGCTGTCCATTGTCCACCCCTTCAGGCGGCATTCATGCACTCGCACTCGCCCTCGCACTCTCGTATAATAATAAATTTTCAATCAGCAAATTGATGTCGTGATTCCCAACGTATTGGCAACCGGAATAGGAATCGGAATTGGAATCGAAGTTGATATGGGAATGGGGAATAGGAATGGGAATGGTCTAGTAATCATTTAGCAGCAGATTGTCCAGGCTGTTATCTATATTAAAATGGTTGTCATTATGTGGTACTCAACCCATCCCCCATCCCTGTTTGGATTTGTTGGCCCATCCACTTAAATCGATGACAGTTCTATGATAATTAAATTCTGTTTAAGATTACCACCCAATATTTTGAAGCATTCGCAATGGAAATTGCAGCCACCGCAATTGGTTTGGTTTCCCTTGCAATAATTACATACAACATAGGGATCCCAGCGAAAGGAGAGATCTGCACCCTGCACCCTGCACACTGCAGCCTGCACCCTGCACACTGCACCTGAACCTGCACCTACACACGCAACGACGGCAGGCAGCGTTTCAGTTATCGTCAAATTTCCGTTTTGGAAATTTATGGCATTTCCCTCTTTGATTTCCGCACTCAAAATGGACGCCAGACCAGCACAGCAGAGCAGAGCATAGCCCTACCATGGTATCATAATGACGATTGAATCTGTGATGATGGCCTGTGATGGGATGTTGTTTCTGCTGCCGGAAAGTTGCGGAGCACAGCGGAGCGGCACATAAAGGGGCTGTGACAGCCAAGGGTCGGTGGAGGGCAGCGGCGGGGTTGGGCTCCAAATTGCAAAATGATATAATTCAATGAGAGTTGATTAAATTATCAGAGCTGCCGTTGCTGGCTACCGGATGGTTGGATGGTTGGATGGTTGGACGGTGGCTGCTGGCTGGCTGCCTCCTGGTGGCTAGGAGCATCGTTGACGCTCGCTTGGTATCTCTCTCTCTCTCTCTCTCTCTCATCACTCTCTCTCTTGCTGTGTTCCAGAGCATGGCTATGGCCCTACAAGGCGGACGTTGCTTGTGTGCCTTGTTAATGAAATTTTCCGCTCCTTTGGCAGTTGCACCATCTCTTCCTCTGAGTATCTATGCTATGTGAGTGTGTGTGTGTGTGTGTGTGTGTGTGTGTGTGTGTGTGTGTGTGAGTACCTGCATTGTTTCCATGCGTGTGTGTGCCTGCTATTTATTATTGCAAAATGTTGCTATTGCCTCTGCAGCTTCTGCCTCTACTGTTGCTGCTGCTGCTGCTGCTGCGTCTTTTGTCTGTTGTTGCAACTGATGATGATGACGTTGACGTTGCATGATGAAATAACAAACCGGATTAATTTGATTTCGTAGGCAGCCCAGGCACAGGCCCAAGCTCAAGCCCAGGGCCCAGGGCCCAAGCCAAAGCCAAAGCCGTAGCCGGAGTAGATTAGAGGAGCAGCGTGGCCCTGGCCCTACCCCAACTGGAGCTGCCTCTTTGTGTGTCTCACTGTGTGTGTTCAAATTAATTTGACATCAGTTGGCAGCACTCACGAGAACAGTGGCAGGCAATTTCAGGACTCAGACTGTTTGCACTGTTTTTGCAGAATCTCATCTTTAATCGGAGTTGTTCAGCCGGAAAGCGCTCCACGAGGTCCTTGCAAATACTCGACACATCCCTACGGTGAGTCACACACACACACACACACACACACACACACACGACAGTGCGTTTCAAAGCAGTAAACTCATACAAACAGCATAAAGCATATATGTATGTAGCTGTGGGGAATCTTTGTATCTTTGCCTTCATTCGATATCGAACAAAACTCTTCTTCCATCCCATGGGATGTGTTTTTACAGTGGCGAAACGCACTGTACAACTAAAAGTTGGCTTTGTTCGCCAGCTCCGACAGGCGGCGGCGGCACTTTGCCAAATTCCGGCAAATGTTGTAAATTTCCTGGGCTGCAACGGAACGCACTGAGTGGCTCCCGCTCCCGCTTCCCCTGTCCCTGTCCCTGCCCCTGTCCCTGTCCCTGCCCCTGTCCCTGTCCCTGCCCCTGTCCCTACCCCTTCTGGCATTTAGATTTTGGGGCTGCCAATTGCTCATGCAACTCGATTTATGAGTATCCCGAGAGCCAAGGCGCTGCTCCTGCTGCTCTTCCTCCTCTGGTAGGCATCCAAAACTGGCACCAGAACCCAAAAGCCAAACCACTTTATCTTCGTTTTGTCCCGTGCCACGCCCCATCGTCCACTTAACCCGCGCACGATTTGTTGCGATTTGTTCAATCCGTGTGAAAAGGAATTGGGACTGTGACTGTGACTGTGACTGGTACTGAGACTTGGACTTGGACTGCGACTCTTGGCTCGTGCCATGGCAATGGAATTTCCAGCAAAAATGTCGCCACAATGGCACCCGCAAGGCAAGGATTCCCTGCCCTGCCCTGCCCTGCCTCTGCTGCCACTCTGACGCCCCCTTCTGCTTTGCATATTTTTCTTTTTTATTATAAATTTTCATTCTGGACGAGCAGGCAGCCACTTCAGTGAGTTCTCCTTCTGCTCCTTCTCCTTCTCTTCCTTCTCGTCGAATCCATTTTGCCGGGCAATCTTTACTCCCTGTCGCTGTCCCTGTCGCTGTCCCTGTCCCTGCTGTCCCTGCTGTGTCTGCTGCCTGGTATCTGGTCTCTGGTCCGGCTCCCCCCTTTTCGTACATGACTAATAGCAGAACTAAACGATTTGATGGACCAGAAAAATGATGACTTCTTTTTCGGTGCTGAAGCAGGAGCAGAAGCATGGGGCAGGATGGGTTTTTTTCGAGGGTTGCAAGTCCCTTCTCGAGTTAAATCCTTTGCCCGATTCTCTCTGCATATAGAGTTGGTTCCGTGTCCTGTGTCCTGTATTCCATGTTCCATGGTGTGTGTGTGTGTGTGTGTGTGTGTGTGTGTTTGTGTTTGTGTGCAAATCCTTTTATTGTGACAGTTGTTGTTGCTGTGCTGTGCTGTGCTGTGCTGGGCGGCTGCCTCCTGCTTTTGTGATCAACATTTAATGTTTTCTTATTATTCGTATTACCAGTCGAGAGACTCGAATCGAGAATCGGTTTAATGTTTCGGAAGATAATCTAATTTGGTCACTTATATGCGAATATGTATATCATTTGCTATTATGTGTGTGGTGTGTGGTGTGCTGTGTGCTGTGTGCTGTTTGGGTCCTGCTTGCTGGCGATTGTGTCATGTTGTCATCGCCAACAATGGCCACATTCTGCTGGCAGTGGCTTAGCCAAATGGGGTGCGCCAAGACATGTCCCCCCTTGGAGATTGGGCAGCCAAAGAGGCTCATTGAGGCAACAGAATATCGAGGCTAAATGTCTTATAACTATGCAGAGAAGTAGTAACAGCTTTAGTTATATTTGGCGTATTGGCATTGGACCTCAATGCAATGCAAATATTTCAAAGCACATCCCTTACCCTGGGGCCGATGGACTCAAAGCCAGGACATACTCGTAGCTATATACTCGTAGATAAGTTTACGATCTAGAGTATAAATCTATATTTACAGATATTATATTATAAATATATTTATAGAGTTATTTATCCAACGATCCTTCGCTGTCACATTTGACACTCAAACTAAATATTTGTGCTTTTAATCGGAGTAAAGTTGATTAATTATTGAATCACAATGATGTCGTGCATCCCAATTGAATCAAAGAAAATGTGATTTCAATCCAAGACAAGTCCCCCTCAAGCATAAGCCATACTACGCCTACGCCCTTGGGTTTCATGCATCAATATGTGTAAGGAATCTCTCCCTCTCTCACGTTCTCTTTCTCTGTCTCCCTTTGTGTGTGTGCCCACAGCAGCTCAGCGGTTTATGGTCCAAGTATTAGCATTTAAAAAACATTCCATTTACATTTTTTCAATTTGGATGAGTTTTTTATTTAATAATTTGCAATTTGCATGCCATTTGGCTGCTGCTGCTGCGACTGGAGAGCATTAGCCAGCATAGCCAGCAAGAGGTCAGCGTCAGCGTCCATATGGCAGCAGCACAACGCAGGACATGGACCCTAAATTATCTTCTCTTTGTTTTCAGTGTAACTCGCATCCGCTTCGAAATGTATTAATGGCGTTCCCCTTTGGTTTCTTTTAAGGTCTGGTTCCAGAATCGAAGGGCCAAATGGCGAAAGACCGAGAAGGTCTGGGGCGGCAGCACGATCATGGCCGAGTATGGATTATATGGGGCCATGGTGAGGCACTCGCTGCCGCTGCCGGACACCATCTTGAAGTCGGCCAAGGAGAACGATGCGGTGGCGCCCTGGCTACTAGGTATGGAACAGAAATGTAAATGCAACAATCATATCGAAACTATCAAAACTATCAAAGCCCACATGTCCCCGTCCCCTTCCACTATCCCTTCCCACTCCCACTCCCACTCCCACTCCCCTGCCCCCGTCCCCTGCCACAACTATCCTCAGCTCTTGGTATCAATTCAATAAGGAGGCAATAAGGAGACAAACGACACCCAAAAGGAGGGTTTAATTAAATTTTGAGCCGCACAAAGGACAGCAGCTTGGGGATTATAAAGTGCGCGGATTCCGGGGACCCGGGGCCGGGGGACCGAGGCGAAAATTGTGAGCATATTTGGCGAGCATGTCCAACAACGAGAATCGAATCTTTTCGTCATATGTTGCGCACATTTCCCGAAATGACTTTGCGGATTAGCAGTCAGCCTTCTGACTGTCTCTCTCTCTCTCTCTCTCTCTCTCTCTCTCTCTCTCTCTCTCTCCGACTGTCTGACAAGTGCCACCCACCAGTTTGGCGAGCGGAAGGTCGCGGTGGCAGTGCCACTCGACCAGAGGGGGTTGGCTCCGTGCTTCGTGCTTCGTCTCCGACTCCGTCACCGTCTCTGCATCCGGATACGACTTCCTTTATTTGTTAATAATCGCTTAATAAATGCAAAATGCACACGCGACGCCACAAAGCAGACAGAGGGGTGAAAATTCAGCCATCCCATCCCATCCCATCCCGTTCCACCCCTTCTCCCGATTTCGCATCCCAATGAATTTCTGCTTTATTCGGTATTTATCGTTTATCTATTTCCATTGTGTGGCCTTTGGAAGGGAGCAGGAGAAGGGCGAGAGCCAGGGGAATGGGCTGCTGGAAGTGTGGGGGTTATATGCCGCATAGTTCATCGGCTTTTATCCTCCTCAACCGCTTCGCTGCATGGCTCGCAAATTAATTCCCAAGTAGCCGTGGCCAAAGTTGGTTCGAGCCTTGAGTGGCTTATCGACGGCTTAGCGAGTGGCCGCCCATAGTTCTTTTGGGAATGGATTGTGGGTCTGTTTTGGGAGTTTTTAATTAAGTCAATATGTCAAATTAGTTGGCAATTGATAGAGCCACATGAAATATGTATTTCCGTTTATATAAATTAATTAGAAGAACAATTTCCGGGGGTGGGGATGGGGCTGCATGCATTTAGACAGATGCATAATAGGTACAGCTGCTGCTGCTGCTCGTTCTCTAGTAGTTTTTATTCTAAATGGATTGGATTGGAGCTATGCCACTGGGTATATTTAATATGTTCTTTTTTTCTAATTTTTCTATTTTTATTTTCAATGATTTTCCATTGTAAACTACATCAATAGTTTTTCCTGGAAGCGGAGCAACTTTTTATTGAGAAGAGATTTTACATTTTATCGTCTTTTATTGTCAATACCTTTGCTCATTAGCGAAGGTATTAGCGATGACCTCTTGGAACTATAGAAACATATGAACATTGTGCAGTATATGTACATACATACATACATATATGTAAAGAGTTTTTTAGCCATGAAAAAAACTGTAGTAGAACTTTTGGTCAGCTACTGTTTATGCGGTAAATTCGTGGAATGTAATTTAATAGTCCATCCCATAGATTTCTAAGCAGATTCCCACTCGAACTGAATGGATATTTTACTTGTTTTTATTCCAAACGAGTTTCAGTTATCCACAAATTCCTTCGTAGATTTCCTAATGCAGTTCCATTGGTTCCATTTCCCAATTTACATATGCTCCTGACCATTCCTGAACATTCTCTTCAGCCAGTCCCACCTACCCATAACTCTACACAAGATTGCCACATGCCACATGGAGCCATTTAACACCATTTAATCACTTCCCTCTAAATGTCTACATGCAACTCTCTCTAATCTCCGTCAGGCATGCACCGCAAATCGATTGAGGCCCAGTCCGCACTCAAGGACGATTCGGGGGTGAGCGATCATGAGGACTCGGCCGGCTCGAAGTCGGCCCACTCCGAGGAGCTGCGCTCCCATTCGCGGGCACTCAGCTCCTCCACGGAATCGCTGAACGTGGTCAGTCCGGCGCCAAGCAGCTGCAACACCATCACCTCGAATGCACCGCCGACCTCGACAACGCCCCACGGCAGCAGCGGCTATGCGGCTGCCTCCTCGGCAGCCACCACGCCCACGGGTGCCACCACGAACAGCTCGGGATCGCCCCACATCGAGCTGGGCTCCCCATCCCCGCAGCAATCCCAGGCCCAGGCCCAGGCACAAGCACAGCTGATTCAGCAGCAACAGCAGCAGCATCAGCACCACCAGAGTCAGCATTACTTGGCTGGAGGAGGTGCCGCCTCGGCCACGCCGAGCTATCATCCGCTTCTGGATGCGGCCAATGCTGCCGGCGCTGGTGCCGCGGCCTCCAGCAAGGACTTCCACTTGATCATGAATACGGCGGTCGCGGCGGCGGCTGCGGCAGCCCAACAGCAGCAGCAGCCCCAGATGCCGGCGGCCCCAACGGGCCTGCATGCCCATCATCTGGCAGCCGCACTCATGGAACACGATCCGGATGCGTTTAGGTGAGAGAGAGACAAAGCAAGAACAGTCTTTGGATTGCCCCAATTCGATTTTATATCAACTATTTAAATCAAATCTATTCACATTACAGGAACAACTCTATTGCCTGTCTCCGGGCCAAGGCGCAGGAGCACCAGGCGCGGCTGCTCAACAACGGTGGCCTCTTCCTGCAGGTGCGGAGCTTTGCGGCCCATGCCCAGGCTCAAGCCCAAGTACAGGCTCAGGTACAGGCTCAAGCTCAAGCTCAGGCCCAGGCTCAAGCCCAGGCTCAGGCCCAGGCTCAGGTTCAGGTTCAGTGTGATATGCTGAAGCACAACGAGGAGCACAACAACAACAACAACACACAAGCAGGACCACCACATCCGCATGCCAATGCCAATCCACATCCACACACCCACTCCCACTCCCACTCCCACTCCCACTTGCAACTCCAAGCCAACTCCAATCAGCAGCAGCACATCAAAATGGAGCTTACTGGCAGTGGCGGGCGGTCAATGGCTGCCTGCGAGGATGTCTGACGTCAGCAGGACATCTTCAATATGCAGTAATATAGCCACATATCCCCCGCCCCCACCCATCTTCCCACACACACACACACACACACACAACCAAACCCGAACCAAATGAAAGGATACAATTTTTTTTGATTAGACTTAAGCGCAATTCATTGTCTTGGATAAGATCTGTAATCGAATATTTTAAACTGTACGCATACGTTTATTTTTAGCTGTAAAGACACAAAATCGTAATATTTTTAATAAATATTTAATCGAAAAACACCTTTATTTTCCATGCTGAATGCTTTCTACTAAGAAAAATATTCACTCTGAATTCTTAATGGATTTTCGTTCGTGCATTGAAATCCCAGTCCAAGTCCGTCCATCTCTATGTCTTACTTTTCATGGACTCTACACAGATTTCAGTTTAATGACATGCAATCTACATTTAAAGGCACTAAAGCGCCACTGGCGGCATAATAACGCTAAAGTGGAACTTGGAATATATTCCACATTTTACTTTACAGTAAATTCTATTTTTACATTCTACATTTCGTATGTATTCTACGCAAAGTGCTGCCCATTGGGCGTATAACAGTTTTTTCTGGCCACTTGGCAGCACTGTTTAGACGAGCAAGTGCCGCCCTCTAGAAGTAAAAGCAAAACTTTGTTTTCATTTGTTTTCTAATATTATAATTATTTTTTATTATAATTAACCCTCGCACTCTGCACCGCCTCCACTATGTGTCCATGATGTAGCGCAAAAATCGGCGATAGTCGATGCCCTTATCGGTTCTCGCATTGGCCTTCATGGTGTCGGTAATGATGTCCAGCTCCCGCGCCGTGAACGAGCTCTCGTTGCGATTGAGCAGCTCTAGCAACTTGCTGTTCGCGATGTAGCCGCTGCGGTCCGGATCCGCCTCGCGCAGATCGTCAATGAACTCGTCATGCAGCACCATGTCCACGTCGACGGCGTTGCGCCCCAGGGCCTGTAGATAGCTGTGCACCTGACGCAGCGTCTCCTCGGCATTCTTATCGTGGGCGTACATGTTTTCCACGAGATCCTCGTAGTGCACATTGCCCTCGATATCCGTGACGGACGCGAGCACGCCAAAGACATGGCTCGCGTCGATGGGCTCGGCAATGGTCGTGAGCATTTTGCGCAGCTCCGAGTACGGCATGCTGCCGCTTTTCTTCACATCCCAGGCACGCAGGGCCCGCAGCACGTCTGGGGCCTTGCATCCTCCATCCACATTGGCCAGCTTGCAGTACATCGTCATCACATTCTCGAAGCTTATCCGATTCAGACAGCTCTGCGGCATGTTGGCCTGCAGCGAAAATTGGGTAGGAGTCAGGCCCATGGCGTGCAGGCAGTAGCCCACATCGCCGACTTGAATGCCTGTGGATTCGGCGGGGTCGAACATGCTGAACATCTCCCAGAGACTGTGCACCAGCGGCAGCATCTCCAGCAGCTCCGCTTGCTTGTGGAAGCACCCGACCTCGGGCGTGGGCCTCTGTTTGACGGCTGCCTGAGGCAGCTGACTCTTGCGTTGCATGGCGGTGAACAATAATTTAGCAACAAAAAATAAATCGAAAATCTAAAACAAGACGAATTTTTGTGAATGGATAAAGTATTATGGTATGAGATGAGTATAGATTCCCAGGCCTGCCTGGATCGGTGGTCACAATCACAATTGGGGATATTTCCAGAATGTGGACTTGGAACTCTTAGAATCCTCCTACACAACTGCAACTAAAATACACAGCAGGGCTTTGCAAAATCAAATGAAATCAAATGTAGATACGCAGATGTAGGCCCACAGGCCCTTTACAAAATAAATTTTTATTTTTAAAATCGATTCTCTTTTACATTGCATGGCAATAATATATCACAAGTGTTTATGTACGTAAGTGTTTCAAGAACTATGCAGACATTCGTCTTATGTGTCTAGTGTGTATGTGTATGCGCCATCTAAACTGTTTACAGCTCATAGAACCTACAATCACAATTGGGTATATTTCCAGAATGCGGACATGGGACCCTTAAACATGGCTATAATTAGTCCTCCTATACAAAGCCCTGCTGGGGGCTTTAATCGTAGTATATCACAAGTGTTTATGTATGTAAGTGTTCCCAAGAACAATCCAGCAATGTGTCTTATGTGTCTAGTGTTTACGTGTAAGCTGCTTACAGCTCATAGAAGCTAAGTTGTTTGTTTGCTTTCGGGGAAGACCATTTGCCATTTAGCCCATCGCGATACTCAATTTTGAGACGTTAATTTGTGTGTGGGTGCTTAGCATAGCTTAGATCTTTGTTTGCTTTGTGCAAGTTTTCCCATAGCGAAACTCAATATTGATAGCCTAGATGTTTGTTTGTTTTCGCAATGGGAAACTCAATATGGAGACGCCCATTGGATGTGTGTCTGTGTTTGTGTCTATGATGTCTTAAATGATTGTTTGCGTTAGATATGTTTTGTCAGTGGGCAGCTCAACATTGAGTTGCTCAAAGGCGATGCGAGGCTTCTTCCGGTCACCTTCCGAATTCGAATTCGAATTCGAATTCTCGACATTTATATCAGTTGGAGCACCCTGCGACTCCTGTCCAATGGTCTTGTTTACGATCAGCTTGTTCAAGTCCAATGGAACGTTCTCGTTCACCAGCAACACAGAATTCTCGGTGGGGTCGAGCACGTGGAGCGTGGAGTTGCCGATGTCCATGTGAACCGTGTTCTTGTGATTGTAGTTCACTTCGCCCTCCTTGTCACCGACGAAAAGTATCAGGGGGCCATCCTCGGGGCTGACCTCGCACGCAACTAACGGCACATGGCCATCGCGTAGGGGGTCGTAGATGGTCGATGTCTTAAATGTACCATCGGGCAAGAGATCGAACTTCCATGCCGGCGAGTAACCAATAATATCGTTGCCGTCCAAGTCCATCGGACACTGGACGAAGTTCGTGTCAATGCTGAGCGGAGAAGCAGATATAGATTAAATGAAATTGTATAGGGAACGAAAATGTTTATGCTACTTACTTAGAAACGTTGCATGGTCCCGGTGCCGGTGCCGGTGTCGGTGCCGGTGCTTTTGGTACCATTCCTGCCCCATTGTACGCGCCCTGGGCCATTGGCTTATCGAATATATTGGCTGAAGAAGTTGTCGGGACACACTCATTCTTTGAAATCTCTTTCGTGGCGCTGAGCGGGGAAGCAGACAGAAATTTAATTACAAATTTTTGGGGTCTCAAGCTTAATCTTCTCACCTTGGAACGTTGCATGGCGCCAGTCTCGATGCTTTTGGTGCCCCACTGGATCCGCACTGGACGATTGGCTTAGCAAACATATTGGCTGCCATCTTTTGGACACACTCATTCTTGACCATCTTCTTCGAATTGACAGCTCTGAGCGGTGAGGCAGATATAAATTAAACCCAATTTGTTTGCGAACGAAAATGATTGCTGCTTACTTTGGAACTTTGAATGGACTGGGTTCTTCAGGTGTCATTTTTGGATTCTTCGCGAAACGTCCGGCACTATGCTCAGCCCTGAGTTTCATGATCATCTCCTGGGTACAGTCAAACAATGTATACTCCCTCATAGGTTCAATTCTGCAATGCGGCGGATGCAGTTAATGCAGTTAAAAATGAATCTACTTACGCTGGAGCCTCTAAAAAATTGCCCGTCAATGATACATTACTCCAGGCCATCGAATCCGAATTTTCGCTAACTTTTACGTTTGGACTGTCTTCCCCCTCATTATCAGAAAGGTCATCTTTAGATATAATATTCAATTTTCGTGTTTTTGCGGCCGTGCAGTCCATGTTTATTTCCTGTGGCTGCAGCATTTCATTTTGTTTTTGTTTGTTTTTCCAGCAATCCATTGCTTCCCGATACATTCGCTCTTTTTCTTTGCGAAATTTACGGACTTCTGCTATGTAGGCAGGATCTTTGAATAGTATGTCCTGCTCGGAAACAAATTTGTATGTTTCCATTATTGGTTTCTCTTTCTCTTTCTTTTCCATTTTGTAGTTTTCTCCGCTAGAGAAAAAATAAAACTCCACACACACACAAATACTTTGCCAGACTGAATGAAAACCAGCTTCAATTACAGCTTTGACATCTATTCGATTCAAGTATTGGAAAGGTGTTTACCCTTACCCGATTACTCAGTTCTATGCGATAGGAAACCCTGCTCAAACTAATGTGTAATGTAATGTGATTAATATTGTACGATACAGAATATTTTTTTATGTATAAAACTATTGGGCAAAATGCAAGAAGTGTATATGCCATCGATTCTGTTCGATTTCCTGGATCACTTGCGAGCTTCTACCTAAAATATGAAGGTACAAAAATACCAAAAGATTGCATTTTGATTAAGAATCAACTGCCCAGTCAGGAGAGACCCTCCGCATTTCGATCATCATAGCACTAGTTTTTAGTTTTATATAAATAAAATAAATATATTTCTTGTGACGATATAATCGTAAAAGTATGCTAAACATATTTCGAAAATTCGGTAAATTCGTACGTTCGATTCCTACAACATTAAATGCGTTCTACTTTCGTTTTTCGATGTAATCCTTACAAAACTGGGAATTCATGTAAAGCGCTATTCATAGATACTTAAGGCTACATTTTTGGTGGACATATCAAGGATGCATCGAAAGTTCATTAAATAAATTAAGGTAAATGCTTGGCAAAATGCCAATTAAGGTGTGCTGCTCAAGCGATACACCCTAAGAGGATGGGGCGATGGGGCTCAACGAACATAGAGAGAGCTGGATATAGCTGTTGCTCCCTCTAGTTGACGGGTGGCGCTCAAGCAAATATAGTCTTGCAGTGGGTGATCAGCGAGGAGAGCATGAATATCTCCTCGGTCAGGTTCGTCATGTGCTGGGGCGTGGCTATCAGCGTGGGAGCGAACACAGTGGCCAGGTTGTGCTCGTTCATCTTATTGACGGCATAGTGGGAGGCAACGCTGCATGGGTTAAGGATGAGGGGATTTTGAGGGCTTCAATTGGAATGGCGGCAAGCTACTCACCGCTTAAGGTGCTCCAGCATGTACTGCAGGCAGCTGTAGTGGGCCGGCGGCAGACGACGCACTGCCTCTGACATCAGCTGCAGTTGCTCCGCCTGTTTGGTGTTCCCTAAAACGAGTTAAAGTTCGATTTACACGCGCTCTTGTTTCACATCACGGATCACAGCACAACACTTACGGCCGGCAGTCATGAAGCTGGGGTACGCCTGGAACGTGATGAGGGGCACGGGCAGCAGCCGAAGATAGAGCTTTAGGGTGCCGGCAATGACATTGACATTGCCGTAGGCCACCTCCGACATGTCCGTTTTCTCGCCCTCCCGGTCGAGGGCCAGCTTGAGGGCCTCTATCTCGTCCGCGAATCCCGAGACGCGATATATGCCCTCCTGGAGCATGCCCCGGGCCTCGACCTCCTCCACGCAGCGACGCACAACGAAGGGGATCTGGTGGCGGGGATCCAGCTGAACCATGGTGGCCAGGTCGGTGCCAAAGACGCCACGAATCCGCTTCAGATCGGGCACACACTTGGGTGGCACCAGCTCCGAGCATTTGGTGTGGGCCACGAAGCCGCAGGCCTCACACTTGACGCCCTGAGCGGTGAAGCCCCACAGGAAGTTGGCGCAGAACTCGCACCAGTTGAGGCCCTTGAAGGTGTGCACCTTGAAGTGGTGCAGCTTCTCGTAGATCAGCGGCATGGGATCCACTGCAACAGCGGGTGGCTGACTGGCCAAGGGCTGTGCCGGCATCGCTGGCACATCCACATCCACATCCTTGGGCGACGTCTCATCCTTTGCTGCAGCGGCTACGGCGGCGGCGGTGGCATTGGTCTTGTCCAGCTCATTGGAGAGGGCCCGCAGCTTGCGACCGTTGAGGGTCATGTAGGGGCTTTGCTGGTAGCAGTTTTTGGTTTGCTGATTAATCTGCTGTATGATGGGACTGGCGTGGAGCTGCATGTGGAAGTTGATGAGGCCGTCGGCCACCATGTCGTAGACCGAGTCGAAGCGCTTGTCCTGCTCGCGCAGGTAGTGGCCCACGCCGGGCTTGTGGAACAGTTTGTAGTGCTTGGTGCGCTTGTTGAAGCGCAGGCTCAGCGTGTAGAATCCGTCGGACATGGGGCTGCGTCGCACCAGATAGCTGCCTTCTCCTCCAGTCAGACCCAGCAGATGCTCCGCCTCCAGGTGGCCCATGAGGCCATGGTACTCGGAACCGTACAGCCGCGCGGCCTGGCTGTCCTGCTCCACTTCCTCCGCGGTGCTCATTTTCGGCGGCAACGGCAGGGTGCGCTGGCAGCGCATCGGACACGGTGCCGGTGCCTCCAGCTGGATCTTGTACACTAGTCAATAGATATAGAGAAAGAGAGAGGTGACCACTGGTTGGTACTCCTGATGGCTGAATCACTTACACTCGGGCTTCCACACCTTTTGCACTGGAGAGCTGGGCTCGCCGCCACCTCCGCCAGGCAGAGTGGCGACAACGCCCGCGGCAGCGTTTCGGGCCATGGTCCGCGCGGACTGGACTGCAGCGAAGCGAAAGTAATGATAAGTAAAATCACTACCAAGACGGAAACTAAAGGAATGCAGCGGTTGCACTTGCAAAAATGTTTAAAACATTTTCGCTTTTGTTTTGGAACGCGCAGAGCGTAGGGTTGTCAGGCCATCGCACGAACAAAGCAGCTAGTGCGTGACGCCGAAACGCATTAATCATCGTATTCGCGCAAACACAACAATAGATGTGCATTAGTATTGGTGGTTTTTAGGCACACCAACACCGTTTCTCTGCCGCTGCGCTGCCAACAGACTAGCGAATATATTGCTCTCGCTCGCACTGCATGAAGTGTGTGGAATGCGACCATTCAGCTACCCTGGCAGCCCTGATTGGGCGCCAATTTTAAATTGCTATTCAAAATGCCTTGTTCTCTGGGGGAAAACTTAAAGTTATATAAATAAAACAGCATGTACAGTTTCAATTGTTTTTAATTTATTTTTAAGTACGTTTTTTTCTCCTGTAAAAAGAACCTACGCTCAATAGTTCTTTTTGTTTCTTCTTTTTCTTTGTTTATTAAATACAAATATTAAATTATTAAAAAAAAACATGTACAAATTTGAAATGCGCATTTAAATTCAAACAAAACATCATACGCGAACCATCCGATTTTTGTTAAGTTTAGAAATACTTTTCATCATACTCTTGCTGCAGTGCGGACATTGAGATCCCCTTGCGGATCCCATTCCTACATATATGTATGTATGTATATATTGTATAACATGTTTCATTTTCGTTTTGTTTTGTTTCTTTAAGATTAGAGTATGCGGTACGTACAAAAGAAACGCCGGAATATCGGGTTTAATTACTGTTCAATTATCTCTCATTACTTTCGAATAATACGCACAAGTTATTCACGCGGCCACGATGATGTGTACTGGATTAATTCGTTATTTAAGAGTGTACTGTCGATGGTTAGTTATTTTTTGGGGCTCCGTCGTTGCGGTGCGGAGCGGGGCCTCGCGGAAGAGCTTCCTTGGTCTCCCTTCTGCCTGTTGCTCCATCTCTCGCTCTCTCTCTTTCTGCCTACTTGCATCGTTGGTCGTTGTGTTCTGTTGTCTTGTTGTCTTTCGTTGGAATATTAATTATGATCGTCCCTTGATGGACAATGGGCATGGGGCATAGGAATATGATAATTGGAATCTCGGAGTTGGAAATTCTGGCGGAATGAACTACATTTGGATCGGCCATCGGCTCTGATAGCTGATAGATTGGCAGGTGTTTAGTGTTGTTGTTGTTGCTACTTTTGTTTGTTTTTTGTGTGGATGTTGTTGCTGCTACTCGTCGTGGTCTTGGGTGCGGTAGAAGCTTGTCCTAGCCGCTCATGACCATGCGGACAAACTCCTCGTAGTTGATGTTGCCCTGCTGGTCCTCCATGTTGGCCAGCAGCTGCTCCACCTCCTCGTCGGTGAGCTTCTCGCCCAGCGTGGTCAGGAGATGGCGCAGCTCGGCAGACGATATGTAGCCACTGGCGTCCTTATCAAAGTGACGCAGACCCTCGATGAAGTCATCGGCCGTGTCCCCGGAACGGGCCTTCGATATGGCCTGATAGATGGGCAGAAACACCTCGAACGAGATGCGCTCGTCCGGCTTCAGCTGGTGCGTGCACTTCTTCACGTCCGACTCGGTGGGATTCTGGCCGAGGGCACGCAGGCATTCGCCCACTTGGGCCAGCTGAATTTTGCCATCGCCGCGATTGTCAAAGAGATTGAATGCCTCCTGGAACTCTGCAATAGACGCAAAACACACACAAAGAGTATTAGAAACTGGAGATACAATCAGAGTAATAGAATCTCTCTCCCCTCTCCCTGCATTAACCTTCCACCGTGGTGAACGTTGGCTTCACATGGGCCGTGTAGTAATACATGATGAACCGCTTCGATGACCGCCTCGCCTGCTACTGACGCTTCGGCTTACAGATTTGGCCTGCCTCGCAGCCTGCCCCACAAGCCGCAGTAATAGCAGCTGCAGTAGCAGGCAGCACCAACAGCAAGCGAACGGATCGTTGTGAGCCTGCATTCAGAGATATATGTATGTACCCTCACAAGGGGCATATGGATTTGCACTCTACACCTAACCTAACCTAATCCTGGTCAAGGGATCTAATATCTAAAGGTTTAATTATGCATTTCATAAAGTGAAACTATGGATCCTAACCAAGATGTGAGAATCTACTCTGTAAATAACAGATATTTGCCTTCGAATTCCTTTCCTTTCGATG
This sequence comes from Drosophila subsilvestris, assembly GCA_035043285.1. Lineage (NCBI taxonomy): Eukaryota > Metazoa > Arthropoda > Insecta > Diptera > Drosophilidae > Drosophila > Drosophila subsilvestris. Next base: position 412,924 of record JAWNNB010001727.1, on the reverse strand, counting down.
AGTAAAGGGTATCTATGCGTCTGTGGCCCAGGCACGAGCGGAATATGTTGCTGTTTTGGCCGTTGCACGCGCATATGGCAGCCAAAAATGGCCATAAAAGCAAACGATTTCAGCGCATTTTTGCCCATTTTTGGCAATGAATGGCGGAGCGGGGCCACAGAGCAGCGACTGCAATACGCGGATTCGCGGTTGAATGCGGTTAGGGGCTGACGTCAGAGACTTATCGGTCGGTCGGGCGGGCGGGTGTAGCGCACTGGAGTGGCTAATCGAGCAGCAATCGATGCTGATTAAGTTATCAGCAGAGCATGGATGGAGCAAGAGGGGGGTGCCGGAGTAGAGGTTCGATCGTTGCGTAAAGATCCGCCATAGTGGCACGGCTGGCCGGGGCCTGGTCGTGGCATCGAGGTGCATTTGACCCAGAAGGTGATGGTGGCCCAGTCTGGTCCGCCTTAAATGGCGGCAGCCGGCCGAGCGACCGCTTTGGACATGGCCGAGATGCGAGCGATGTGGCGATCATATCGGAACGCAGCTGCAGTCGCCGCCGGGCAGTGGACGCGAGCTAATCCCTGCAGTTCCTTCTCCTCGTATCGAATCTTCTCCGGCTGTGGCTGTGGCTGTTGCTGCTCTCTTTATCAACACTGCCGTTCGCCGGGTGAGTCATTCCAACGCGATCGTATGGCTGCCTTCCAGTGCTTTCCCCTCCTCACACCTCCCAACACAACAAGAGTATTTGTTTTATCAATGATTCATGCACCGCATATGAATATGTGTAGCAGTCGCACTCGACACACACACACACACACACACATGCTGGCACATATTTCTGTGTCATCGCCTTCACACGAACACACATTCCAATGCAGAGGGAGAGAGAAAGAGTTGAAATGTGCCAGCGCATGCAAATAACTGTTTTTATGTTGTTTTTTTGTTTCTGCAGTCGGCGAGGTTGCCGTGGGGCAGGGGGCAGGCTTTGAGCTGGCATTTTGAACTTCCACACACACACACATACACCCACTCAGAGTGAGACAGAGAGAGATGCATAGGGGAGACTCACCAGCCAACTGATCCTCGGTGTAAGCTGCCTGGAAAAACCAAACAAAAGAATACATTAATTTCCAGCAAACGTCAGTGGAAAAGCTAGATGCAGCTATGTGGCTATATATTGGCCACGATATCAATTACTTGTCGGCCCACTTACCATATCGATTTGTTGGGCTGGCTGGGGAAAAACAACACAAAAACACGGGATAAATTGAAAGCGAAGTAGACGAAATGTGGATGTGACCGCGTATTTATGTATCAAATATACCGCCTGACCCGCTTCAGAAATATACCGAAATATACCTTTTCATTATCAAAATATACCGTAAATATACTGACTGACACGATAAGATGCGTTGATATTCCTCGATTTTGATATTCGGTTTAATATCTCCAGCTAGTTAGCCCTCTCAGGCCTAAAAAAATAATTTTATCTTATTGGTCAATAAATTTTATAAGAGATTGACTGGTTTTCAGAACCCCTTTTCATTGGATTGTTTACATAATAGGGTTCCACGGATTAGATTGCTTTTGTTTCCACTGTGTTTTGACGTAACAGCTGTTTTGCTTGTTTCAATTAGATGGTATTTTTGTGTAAAATAATCGAAAAGTATGACCATCTGCAATATACAATACCTCCGATATATTGGATAGTGCCATCGATGGTTTTGCAGTCCTAGTGTGACCATATTGCCACGTGCCGCGGATTCAGTTTGTTTTGATTTTCCTTTAAAATAAAATTTATGCTCCGCTCCAGATAGTGGCCCCGACAATGAGCACACAGAAACTGGAGTACGATGCCCGCATGGGCGGCCGGATCACACTGCCCACGCACGTGTCCACCTACCACTACGCGGCGGGGGCGCTGAACGAGATCAAGGGCCTCATCGCAGAGGCCCTGAATCCCGTCAGCAGCAAACTGATCTTCCAATCGCTGCCCAAGCACATGCGGCGCCGCGCCATGTCACACCACCCCAAGCGGCTGCCGCGCAAGTACCGGCACGCCCACAAGAAGCAGATGTGCAAGGGAGGCAATGACCCGGTCATCCGGAAGCGTCCCTCGCGCAAATACCGCCGCCGGCCCGGAAATCTGCTGAAGGAGCAAGTGCGCCGCCAGCGGTGGCACCACTGGCTGGAGACGCACATCTGGCACGCCAAACGCTTTCACATGGTGGACCGCTGGGGCTACCGGCTGGCCAACGCCAGCTGTGACAAGACCTACCGCGCCTGCTACAGGGCCAGCGTCCAGCACTGCCTGCTCCAGGACATCTCGTACTACACCTGCGTCGAGCTGCAGGGCAACCTGGAGTCGCTGCGCCAGGGATTCGCCCGCCTGACCAGCCCCCAATGCGGTTTGAGCGTGACGGCGAAAACGTTCCTAACGGGCCGTCGCGAGGGCACCATAGAGCTCTTCGCCGATGGCCATTACCCCCGCAAGGCTCTCCAGCGTGCCAGCTTCATGTGGCGACCCCTGGAGGAAGGCGCTTCAGCCACCCAGGCCATTCGCACCCTCTGGCTTTGGCTGCATCCCAGCGCCGCCAAGTCGACCGTCGAGCAGCTGGTGCGCGCGTTCTCGCTGCAGTCCAGGCGGCAGCAGACGCTGCCCCTACAGGAAGAGGAAGAGCCAGAGGAGGAGCAAGAAGAGGAGCCGGTGCGTTTCTGGACACATACGAAGGCTTTCGAGCGTCACTCCCACTACTCGAATGGCAGCCTCCAGCTGCTGGTGATGCGGCATGAGTTCAACCGCTTTCGCCTGACGGGACCCCAGGCCCAGCGAGTGCTGGCCTCCAGCCTGCGGGCGCACCGGAAGGATCAGCTTGGGGTGCAGTCGGCCCAGGCCGACTACTGCGAGGCCGCTTTCCAGCTGCATTCCCCTAGCGAGCTGCTCTCGAACCTCATCATGGGCCTCCACATCGTGGATCCCCGCCTGCAACGTCCCAGCAAGCGCACCAGGGCGGAATCTCGTGCTGGAGCGGCACCAGCTGGTAGTCTCCTGCTCAGTCAGCCCGAGTGCCTGCCCCAGAGTCCGCTCTGGCAGCGGGAGGAGAGGGAGCGGTTGGCCAGGGACATAATGTCCACCCATGCCTATCAGGAGCTGCGCCAGCATCACGCTGTGGTTCCCGGAGTACCCTGCTCATTTGAGGAGCAAATGCAGCCGGTTCCATTGCTACTTATCCAGCGTCCCGGCTCCCAGGATCCCGAGTACAAGCGCCTGGGCTACGGCTGCGGCTGGGACGTGATCGCGCCGGCCAAGTACGGCATGGCCCTCTGGCTAACACTCATCATGTGGGGCGCCAGGCCGGGCGGCCTGCGCGAGTTCGATTCGGTGGCCAGGGAGTCGGGCGGCGAGCAGCATCTGCCCGACACAATGGCGGGTAAGTGGAAAAGCGCGCTAAAAGAAGGCACACTGTACTGTCCCCATTTTGGGTATTCATTTGCAGGACTGAAGCTGGCGTATGTTGCTGCCGAGGAGCGGCGCGCCCGCTACTTCCGCATGCCGCCCAACAAACGCACCAACTACCGGAAGCTGGCGGTGGCCAGTCCCTTCAGTGCGCCCTGGAAGCACCTGGTGCGGGACTGGCGGACCACTGATGCTGCCACCAGTCCAGCCATTGGATCGTTCCATGTGCTGCGACACCGACAGCTGCTGGAGTCGATCGGCGATTGTCTGCGAAAGCGCCAACCGCTGCCCGATCAGGTGCCCGACGACTGCCTCATCCAGATCCAGCTACGTCTGAAGGCTCGTGGGCATGTGAAGGATAATGCCCTGATATGTCTGCCCTCGGCTGCCGATTACAAGCAACGCTGGCGTCAGATCCGTCGGAACGAGCTGGCGCCCGTCCACATGGAGCCTCCGCAGCCCGATCTCAACGAGCGGACGCGCAAGGAGCTTCGCAGTGACCACAAAATCAAGCTAAAGCGACTGCGGGCGCGGCGAATACGTGAGAAGCGGCATCGCCAGGAGACAGCCACTAGCCGCGTCCACATCCGTCCGGCCAACACGGCGGTTCTGGTCCGGTCCCACCTCCTGAAGATGTGCCGCCTCTGGCTGCCCACAGATCCCGCCGAGACGCGCGATAGCGTGCGCCGTCAGTGCAGTCGCGAGGTCTTCGGCTACGTGACCACAGCCGGCTTCAGTTTCACGGAGGCGACTGTCTGTGCCGTCGGCTATGTGACTCCCGGCGGCCTGCAGCATTTGCTTAGCAACCTGAAGGACTCAAAGGGACGCCAACTGCAGCCGATGTGCCTGGTGCGCGACCCCGACAGCCGCGACTATCGCTGGGCCTCCCTCCAAGTGAATCTGAATGTGGCCGTCCAGACCTTTTGAATCCGAGAATTAGCTCATAGCCAATGTAAATATTAATAGTTCCCAGCCTACACTTGTGCATATATGCAAGATGTACCAAATAGATGATGAGTCTGGCAGATGATTGATAGGAAGTTATGTTTAAACTTGAAATTGAATCGATGGTAAAATTGTTCAATATTCGGTGAAAATCAGTGCTAAAAACATTTAGAAAAACCGATTGCATGTAAACGATACGGTTTAATTTGAATATTGAGGTTCATTCGAGGTGTAATTAAATTATTTATACTTAAGCTTTTCACCCTTATTGATATATCAAAGTGTCTTGATAGAGTGGAAATCAAATTGCGTGCGTAAAATAATTTAGTATCAATCTATTAATGATGGAATGCAGTACTTTAACAAGTAAAGAAGTTTTGTCATTAGATCCGGCGTAATTCGTTTAAATTAATTTGTGCAGTTTCTACAATTATATTTTCTAGGGTTTCACTAATTGACAGAAGAGTAATGTGATCCCTGCATTTAAGTAAATTATGGCAGCTAAGAAGGTAGTTCTGGCAGGTTCGAGAAAGTGAGTGAGAAAATACAAACAATTACCAAAATGAATGAGAATGAGCACGCAATTAATACCAGAAGGATCAGAAGAAGAGCATGACATGAGTGAGTCTTGCGACAAAGGGCTAAAATCAATCTTATTTCCAGTGATAAAAAGGAGTGCGAATTATGATGTCCTTCTAACTGTCCCGCTATAAGGTGAGGAATTCGAAATCTTGTGACCCTCTCATGCTGTGTAACGGATAGGGAGTGTGCCCTCTAATGCCTCACCTTAAATTAATTTGTATACCCAAACTGTGTGCTCGAATTGCTAATTTCTGTGGATTGGTATATCCTCGGCTTAGTCGTAGTTTTTAGCTGTATCTTTAAGGGATCAATCGAATCGTTGTTCATCAACTGCAGCATCGGTAGTCGGTGAAAAAATAAAACGCATTTGGGAAATTTGTTGTACATATTTAATGCTAATTTTTATTCAATTTAAAATTACTTGTATGTCATTCTTGCTTCGTTTACCATCATCCTCCGCATCCACATCCAACTTGTTTTTTAATTCAATTTCTTTGTATTCGTTATGCAATGTATTCAATCGAGTGAGTGAGACTGTACCTATGACTGAATGTTTCTGTGTGTGGAGGTGTGGGTGTAAATGTAAATGTGAGTGTGAGTGTTGTGAATATGCGTTGGATGGGGTGTGTGTGTGTGGGCTTCGAATCAAATCGAAATGTATTCGCGCTTGGAAATGGTTTAATTTAGTTTTTGTTTTTACTTTTATGTAATCGATTTTATGCTCATTTTCATTTTCGTTTCTAAAATTCGACAATGATTAAAAAATTGCTTACAATTCTTTATGGGAGAGCGGGGTGGCTGTATCATAAATGTATGTATGTATGTATATTATACGAGTGTGTGTATTCATCGTTTTATTCACTTGTAATTGTTGAATTATTCGATTTCGGTTTCGATTTGGTTTTGGTTATGGGAAAATGTATTTGAATTTTCGCTTTCTCTTTATATATAAGTGTATATATATATATATATTGTATATTTATCAGTTATTGAAATTGTCTATATACTGCTTATGTATACATATGTACTCTATATATACTTATATGCTTGTTTGTGGTGTTTTTTGTTTCGTTACTTTGGGAAGTTTTATAGCTGTTTTGCTGTTGGTGTTTTCTCTTTTTTTGTTGGTTGTTTGTTGTTTGTTGTGCGTTAAGTTGCGTTTTCTTTTCAAATTTGTGTGTTAATTTCTGCCCCATCGATTCTAATCGATCTTGTTCTCCTTCTTCCTTCTATCCGGAGCTCTGGAGATCATCCATCCATCTATCCAATCTATGCAATCTCTGGCCCGAAATGCTGTCCGAGAATATGCTGTCTGGTCTGTCATTTCACTTAGATACAGTTACATAATTCCATTATGTAAACTCTTTTCACTTATAATTATACAACTTAGTTGAAACATTTAATAAATATTTCGATCTTTCGGCTGTGATCCGTCTTTTGTTTTTTTATTCACTTTACTTTGTTGCTTGTTTGTTGTATGACATAAAATATGATTCGATCTTAAGTATAACTAAATTTTAAAGAAAAAACAATTAGATTTATATATATATATATATATATGTATATATAATATATAATATATATATATATGTATACATATATAGTATGTGTGATGCATGTATGTATGTATATTCTTCATTCAATTACAATTACTAAGAGCCTACACAAGTACAAGTTTCAAACTGAATTTGATTCGCAAACTTTTGAATATATTTCATTTTTATTATATGTCTGTCTGTCTGTCTGTTTGTGTGTCTGTCTGTCTGTCTGTGTGTGTGCTGAACTACTTATGATTTGTTCGATTTTTGGCTTTATCTATTATGAGAGTAGTGCATATTGTATACGTATGATTTTTGTTTCTTTTTTTTCGCTCATTTCTCATTTTCTTTGAGCTTTGAATTTCCTTTAAGTTTCAAAACATACACATACATGCACATATATGTATATATATATATAGATATATATTTTGGATTTGGTTTTTGTTTTTCTCTTGGATTGTATGTATATAGAATCGTATATATATGCATTGTATATGGCCCTAATACACACACACAAATGCATATATAGAGATATAGAATATATTTATATCGTTAGAGCGTGTGTTTAACATGTATTCTTGTATGTACTGCACTGTACTTGTTGTAGATTCCATGTACTCTCGTGGATCACTTGACGGGCAGTGTGTTCCGCTCGTCTTGTCCACCGACAAGTTTCTTTCAAAACTCAACTCTCAAATTATCCTTGCTCTTTTCTATTTTTTACTCTTGATTTTGTCCCTCATTTGATGTCCTTTGTTCTTTGGTCTTTAGCAAACTGATAATGCTTACTCTGTCGTTTACGATTTTCATTACTTTTCTTTCAAGTTTCAGCTGTGTTTTTGTTTGGGGGATGATAGTGTTGATTTGTTTGTTCCCACCGGGAGATTTTCTTTTGGGCCACTAGGGGTATCTTTCTTATTTCACTGACACAAGTAAAAACATGAGATGCACTCGTTGGTATGTTTTCCACTTTTATTATTTATTTCGAATTTTCTTTTGATTGTTGAATTCTTCAGCACTTTTTATACTCGCGTTAACTTGGGTTCTTTTGACCCGTTGGGCGCCAATTAAATATTATTTATCCCGTTTATATGTACCGGGGCTCGGCCACCGGCAAGGAAAGACGAGATTACGTTTTAAAGTTTATTACCGGCACGACTGGCTCGGTCAAGTGTGAGATTAATTCTAAAGTACAAGCAATGAAATATAAAATGATATTCTTAAAGTTGCCCCCCAGACGGCAGCGCTGCCCATGCAGCGGGCCGACGTTCTGCAACGTCAGCGCCTCGAGCCGACGGTCCGCTCTCCAGCGGATGTTTATGCAACAATGTAACTTGAGGACCCCCGTCCACTTGAGTCAGCATCAGAGGTCTTCCACTTCTGGAATTCCGCTGATACCCTGCAGCTGGTGGGGAGTGTTAACTACTCCCCCTCTTAAAGAGCGGGCGTCCTCGCTGCTCTCAATCCGTCTATCATCTCCTTGATTTGCCTCGCATCTCTCTTCCTATTGAGGTGGAATCTGAGGTAGATGATTCCCCCCAATGCTCCGCACAGAGCCATGCCCAGTCCAAACGCGTGGAGCGGGCTGAGCTTGGCCATGGTGGCCTGCTCGACCTCCTTGATGTAGTTGAGGTTGTCCTCGCTGAGCTGGTGTAAGAACGGGAGGCTCAGGATAGTCTCGTGCCCGGAGATGTTCAGAGCGGGTACTGATGCGATGCCTGGAAATCGCTGTTGGATGTTATTGCGATTTCGGAATCGGGTGCCATTTACGGTTGCGCAGTCATTGAAGGTGATGAGCTGCGTTCCGGCGGTCGTAACCACCGTGTCCGAGTCACAGCTGATCTTTGCCGGCCGGTTATTGACGATGATCATGCCGTCGTCGACGAGGGTGATGGGCTCCAGATGGCTCGGTTGCGAAAGGCAATGAGCGGTGCCCCCGGAGTGTAATCCCTGGGCACAGGAACCTCTTACTTCCTTTTTGCAGAACGTGGTGGTGGTTGTGGGGGCGCAGCTCGTGACGGCCCACACCTGGTTTCCGCACTCAGCTACAATGTTCTCTGTCAGCTGCAGTACCTTTCCGTCGTGCTCAACCGGGAATATCGTCACCTTTCTACAAGCTATGCTAACTCTAGGGTATTCTATTATAAAGTGGATTATGTTATTAGATTGTAGGATTTTAATCTTAGATACTTCTAGTAGGTTTGCTACTGTGACCCCTGTGAATTGGTCAGTGAGAACAGATTCTATGTCAGTGTGATCTAAAATGGCCGGGTTCACTACGTTGGCCTTTGCCAGGGTTATAGTGAGCATCAGGTTGCCTATTTCTGTAATAAGAATTCTGTTTCTAGCGAGCAAAGTCTCGTACAAGTGGGCTGTGTCGATTTGTGCCTTTTTTTCTATGCTGATGATCTTGTTTACCAAGCTAGTGAGTGAATTTAATTGGTTCTGAACCTTGGTGTTTATCTGAATTTGCCTATTGTTTGCTTGCACCAGTTGTGCTTCTGTAAACCTGGTGTTTTCTAAATCGGACGCGTCTGGCGTGCCGGCCACTACTTTAAGGGCGGTTCCCAGGAAGTCTAGACTTCTCGCCAGCCTGTGGTGGACACTGATATCGGACAACATATCTCTAATGTGATTGCAGTCCGCGTCTAGCAACTGTCTCATGTGCGATTTTGGGAATAGGTCCGCCATTTTGGCGGTTTCCTCGACAATGCGACCATATTCGGTCAGATTTGCCGTGTGCTTGACGTAATCAAGCCCTTCCCATATCAGTACCGTTCCGTCCGTGATGGGAATGTAATTTGAGTTTGAGTAGTCGGTGACGCGAGCCGCGACTATGGTGAGGATGTGAAGTACCCAGATAACCCTGTAGATAAAAATACGTATGAAATATGGGGAATAAAACTAACACAACACCGCCACCAATCGTTTTCCTTAAGCCTAGTCGTAGTGTCTACCAATAACAGCTATAATTCCTTCACCAAATTAACTTATATTTAGTAGGGATATCTATCTGAGGTTGTCCTTGTGGACCACCCTCCCTCTAATTAGGACTGTTGTCCCCAAGTCCGCTTCAATTGTTTCTTCGACATACAAGGGGGAGAGCTTATTCCCCAGGCGTCTGTTGGTTTTAACCAACACCTTCTCGCCTACACTGAAGTTTCTGTTTTGCCGTGCTTGGTTGACTCGATTGTTTTGTACAATCTGGGCCTTTTGCACTTTGTTCTGAACTTCTTTGTTACCTTCTGCAGCCACTGCATGCAGGATGTCGATGGGTCTTTTGTCGGTGACCGAGTGCACCGATCTATTGTATTCCGCCGTTGCTTGAAGGAATAGGTCTACCGTGTCGGTGATTCCCTTGGCCATTTTAAGGCACCTGGCGATTTCCACGAGTGTACTATGGAATCTTTCCACTTGTCCGTTCGATGTACTGTGGAGGGGTGGCGCGTTAGCGATGCGGACCCCGAAATTGTTGTGCAACAGCGATCTGATGGTCTCTGAACTTAGTGATGGTTCGTTGTCACAGTAAATCTGTTTGGTGTTGGGAAAAATGTTCATGAGTTGTAAGAGGGGAGTCTTAATATCCGCTATGGTGCGGGAAGCTATAGGCTGTACTATGGCAAATTTGGAGAATTTGTCCACACATGTCAGAAAATATTTTCTGTCCGTCGAAAATATGTCGACATGAAGCATTTCTCCCGTGAACGAGGGGACCGGTGTCGGCCCTAGCTCCTGTTTCTTAGGGTGCCTGTCGTATTTTGCTTTGGAGCAAATTTTGCAATTCATGACCACTTCGCTTGCGAGTTTCGTCATTTTTGGGAAATAGTAGTCGGACATGATTTGTTTGACGTTTTCTTGAGCGGCTCTATGGGCCCGGTTGTGCTCGACGTTGATAATTTCTCTCTTTTCATTATCGTCGACAATGTCGGCGACAAGATTCCTGCAATGCCAGAATTTCGTCGCCGGAAAAGATTTTACTAGTTCATGCTGTATGAAAGCTAGAACTGGGAGTTCGCAATGGATTGCGTTCACAACTTGTGGGTTCACCAGAGACTTGACGGTCTCAATTAGAGCGTCCCTGTTTGGGAAATGTATTATGTGGCGCGTTTTTTCCCCAAAGAGCACAAACATTTGCTTCAGGGGAAAGCGCGCCTCTTCCAGAATGATCTGGTTCCTGAAGCAGTTTACAGGTTTTTCAGACGATTCTATCGTGTAAGTCATTGAAACTTCACTGTGGATCGTTGCTGCGTCTGAGCGCGGTGCGCTGCTTCCCAGCGCGTAAATATTCTGCCGGGACAGTGCGTCCGCGACGAAGTTTTCTTTCCCCGGCTTGTAGAATAGCCTGGCGCCGATTTCATCGATTCGCGCCTTCCAACGCTTGATTTTTGCGTTGGGGTTCCCCTCTGACACCGCGAACGTGAGCGGCTGGTGATCAGTAAATACGTTTATTTCTTTGACGCCATAAATGTAATGGCGCAACTTTCCCAAGGCCCATACAATCGCTAACAGCTCTCGCTCGTTAGTGGCGTAGTTCAGCTCACAGTCCTTGAGGGTCCTTGAGATCATTGTGATCGGTCGACCCCCCTGAGACAGTACCGCTCCGATGCCGTACGCAGAAGCGTCGGTGGTCAGATCGAAGGGCTTTTTGTAATCTGGGTACATCAGCATTACGTTTTCCGATGCCAGAATGTTCCTAAGTTTCTGGAACGCCCGTCTTTGATCTTCGTTGAAGATAATGGGGGTTTTTTTAGACTTATATTTGCTAACTGAACCGTTTTCCCCTTTTAGGATGTTTGAGAGAGGGCGGGCGATCGCCGCGAAATCTTTCACAAAACATCTGTAGTAGCTTGCTAGGCCTAAGAATGATCTTAGCCCGAATAGCGTTGTTGGCTCGACGTACTCCTGGATGGCTTTCACCTTTTCCGGGTCCGTTCTTGTGCCTTCGCTAGTTACAATAAAGCCAAGGTATTCTACGCTTGTCTTAAAGAACTGCGACTTCTCTTGAGCCACTCTCATGTTGGCATCATAGAGGCTTTTCAGTACCCAGTCGACGTGTTTAACGTGCTCGTCCTGAGACTTGGAGAATATGATTACATCATCGACGTAAACATAACATGTTTTGCCGATTTGTTCGCGCAAAACGTCATCGATTGCCCTCTGGAAAATGCTGCCAGCATTTCTTAGACCGAAGGGCAGTCGGCAAAACTCATACTTCCCTCCATTTACGGAAAAGGAAGTTTTTTCCCTGTCGCGTTCCGCCAAAGTTATTTGGTGGTACCCGGATTTCAGGTCAAGAGTAGTGAAGTACTTTGCAGTACCTAAATTTGCCAATATCATTGAGATGCATGGCATGGGGTATTTGTCGGCTATCGTTTTCTGATTGAGCTTCCGAAAGTCCATTACGAGACGTTTCTTCTTATTGCCCTTCTCATCAGTGCCTTTTTTGTCGACCACCCATATCGGGTTGTTATATGGCGACCTTGATTTCTGTATGATTTTGTCCTTCAAGAGGCTTTTAACCTCGGCATCGACAAAATCAGCTACACCCATCGGGTAGGGGTAAAGCTTGGAATAAATTGGTTCGTCGTCCACTGTGCGAATAGTGGCCACGACCGAAGTGTTATAGGGCAGCGACCCGTTAGGGTCGGCGAAGGCCTTGTTTCTTTTCTTCAGCATTTGCATGAAGCTTGCCTTTATGGCAGCAGGTGCGTCGATGTCAACAACGTTAGTATGGTTGACATCTGTGCACTCATGGAACTTGATTGTCTCGGTTGTGTTGCCGAAAGTGAGCGTTCCATTTCTCAGAGATAGCGTGGCCCCTACCTGCGTGAGCAGGTCCAGGCCAATGATGCCATCAAAGGTTGTTAATGTTTTTAGTAGAAAAAACGGCGTGATTTTGCCGAATATTGACAGGGGACATTTCTGTGTAATGTTGTTGGACCCGTTAATAGAGTGAACGGGGAACGGTGATTCAACCGGGGTAACGCCAGGAAGCCACATGAATGGCTTGATGTAATTTTTGGACGCACCCGTGTCGATCAGAAGTTTTATGTTGACCCCTGCTACTTTCCGCCAAACGAATGGCAGCAGGGAGCATCCCCTAAAAAATTAACCGAGTCGCTCTCGTATCCGAGTTCGGCGTCGGCCTCTATTTCTGCGACCGCCTCAGCGGCGGCCTCAGTGTAGGCCGCCGGGGACCGGTCACTTGAGGTGGCAATGTGTTCCACCCTCTGCCGCCAGTTTCCTGACGTGCGCTCTGACGAATTTGGTTTTCTTCCGAAACCGCTGTCGCGCTTACCCGTCCCCCCTGGCTTTTGGTAAGCCGTGGCCTGTCTAAATTTGGAGGATGAAGGGTCTACGTCCATTGGCTCGGGGGCCTGGCCCGTAGCTCTTTGTTGTTGATTCGAGTTGCCCTGGCTCCTAACATAATGAGGGCTCTTAAACGAATTTGGGTCTTGCGGTCTGTTTTGCCTCCCGTTACCCTGTTGTGGCGCTTGGTAATTGCGCTCGCCTGTTCGGAAGGATTTTTCTTCCATGGCCTTTGCGTAGTTCGCAGCCAGAATGCTGCGATCTTCGCTGGATTCCGCCGACTGGGCTAAGGCCAGTGCGGTTGGCAAATCCTTTGGCCTCGCCGGAAAGACTGCTGCCTTCAGGGGCCTTCTCAAACCTGATATGAACACCTCTAAGGCGTCTTCCCTAGCTTTTTGGTTGAGCACATCCGCTGCTTCTGCGGTGCGCATCATCACGTTTTTGTTGGTGATGAGGGAGACCTGTTTCTCTATTGCGTCATAGTAGTCAGTTAGAGACAGGTTCCCTTGTCTCATGGTTGCCAGCCTCTGCTGGATCACCCCTACAGGCGTCTTATCTGAATAAGAGCTGTCTAGCCTGTTTATTATGGCCTTAAAATTGAGCACTGTGTTGAAGGACGACAACACATTGTTCGCTGCTCCTTTAACCTTATTCCTAATGATGCCCGTGGCCATGAAGTGTTTGGAGCTGCCTTGGTAAGGCTCGAAAACCGAATACGCGGCCATAGCTGCCTGGCGCCAACCGACGTATTCCAGCTGTTTGCCGTCAAAGTCTGGTAAAGACTTGACCATGTCCAAGCACTGATCGCATTGGACCCCGGGAAGAATTTCCGCACTCTTAAAAACCTCTACTACCGGCACAGATGGTCCTGCGCTCGATTGGTTAACTTGTTCCCGCAGTGCGAGCATTTCCGCACGAAGTGCAGTAGCTTGGCCCGCTAGGGCTGCAGCCTCTTGTGCTTGGGCTGCAGCCTGGTTTGCTTGGGCTGCAGCCTGGTTTGCTTGGGCCACCTCGTCTTGTAGTCGCTCTAAGTGAGCCTGAAAACCTTTGGCTTGATTATCTAATGCGGCCTGTAAGGCATTGTTGAATGACGTCACGTCCATGTCTTTTGGTTTTTCTTTTGCTGGTCGACTGTCCAGTGCTGTTAAATCGAGCCCCTCTATGAGGGAACTAAGGCTATCGTCACTGTCGCTGTCGCCCTCCCTATGGCTCATGTGGTGCGATTTGTCTCGGCAGAACTACCCTATAAAGGTTTATCTTACGTTCCTAATTCTTAAAAACGCGGGTCGAAGGGTGTTTGCTCATTCGCGGTTTACTTTAAATTTTGACCAAAATTTGCCAAAAATAGCGGATCTTTCGCTGTTATCGATACTTATTGCGTTATCACTGACATAGGAAATGTTAACACATGAAAAATTCACTTACATGTTCTCTGATTGTAGGGTGAAGGGAGTCTGATCTAGCCCCTGCCTATTGGTCTTCGGTTGAGCGTCGGGAGCCTTTCACGCTGAGATGGTTGGGCTGGGCGAGGGAATTCCCTGCAGCCCGCGTAGACTTTTGTTGATGTTTGGTAAGGTGAGGCGAGGGAGGGCCCTTCAGCCTATTTTTTCCTTCGTAGATATTGGGTGGAAGCGAGGGATTTCCCTACAGCTCCTTGTGTTTGTTCCTCTGGTGTCAGCTCCCGCGTAGTTGGGTGTTTTTTTTGTAATTATTTTTTTTGATTCTTAATGCTTGGTTGTAGCGCACATGAAACAGAAGTATTTTTCAGTAGCCCTTTTGGTTTTGGCGAAGAACAAAAAAAAATTTGCACACACTGATGTATTTTTTTGGGCGGGGGGGTTTGACAACCAAAACTTCTCACTTATTTTTTCTTTAATTTTTCATTCCTTTTCTGTTGATTTGTTTGTTCCCACCGGGAGATTTTCTTTTGGGCCACTAGGGGTATCTTTCTTATTTCACTGACACAAGTAAAAACATGAGATGCACTCGTTGGTATGTTTTCCACTTTTATTATTTATTTCGAATTTTCTTTTGATTGTTGAATTCTTCAGCACTTTTTATACTCGCGTTAACTTGGGTTCTTTTGACCCGTTGGGCGCCAATTATAAATTATTTATCCCGTTTATATGTACCGGGGCTCGGCCACCGGCAAGGAAAGACGAGATTACGTTTTAAGGTTTATTACCGGCACGACTGGCTCGGTCAAGTGTGAGATTAATTCTAAAGTACAAGCAATGAAATATAAAATGATATTCTTAAAGTTGCCCCCCAGACGGCAGCGCTGCCCATGCAGCGGGCCGACGTTCTGCAACGTCAGCGCCTCGAGCCGACGGTCCGCTCTCCAGCGGATGTTTATGCAACAATGTAACTTGAGGACCCCCGTCCACTTGAGTCAGCATCAGAGGTCTTCCACTTCTGGAATTCCGCTGATACCCTGCAGCTGGTGGGGAGTGTTAACTTATATATATGTATATATAATATATAATATATATATATATGTATACATATATAGTATGTGTGATGCATGTATGTATGTATATTCTTCATTCAATTACAATTACTAAGAGCCTACACAAGTACAAGTTTCAAACTGAATTTGATTCGCAAACTTTTGAATATATTTCATTTTTATTATATGTCTGTCTGTCTGTCTGTTGGTGTGTCTGTCTGTCTGTCTGTGTGTGTGCTGAACTACTTATGATTTGTTCGATTTTTGGCTTTATCTATTATGAGAGTAGTTGCATATTGTATACGTATGATTTTTGTTTCTTTTTTTTTAGCTCATTTCTCATTTTCTTTGAGCTTGAATTTCCTTTAAGTTTCAAAACATACACATACATGCACATATATGTATATATATATATAGATATATATTTTGGATTTGGTTTTTGTTTTTCTCTTGGATTGTATGTATATAGAATCGTATATATATGCATTGTATATGGCCCTAATACACACACACAAATGCATATATAGAGATATAGAATATATTTATATCGTTAGAGCGTGTGTTTAACATGTATTCTTGTATGTACTGCACTGTACTTGTTGTAGATTCCATGTACTCTCGTGGATCACTTGAAGGGCAGTGTGTTCCGCTCGTCTTGTCCACCGACAAGTTTCTTTCAAAACTCAACTCTCAAATTATCCTTGCTCTTTTCTATTTTTTACTCTTGATTTTGTCCCTCATTTGATGTCCTTTGTTCTTTGGTCTTTAGCAAACTGATAATGCTTACTCTGTCGTTTACGATTTTCATTACTTTTCTTTCAAGTTTCAGCTGTGTTTTTGTTTGGGGGATGATAGTGTTAGAGGGTTAGGGTTAGGTTTAGGGGTCTATATTGGGTTGATGGGGATGGGGCGGTATTTGGTGTCTTGTCCAGCGCATCGTCTTCGTGTGTATAAAACGTTGAAATACTTTGAATTTGGTGGGTTAGTATACATATATTTATAGATATACGTGGCAATATTTATCTTTCAAAATGTCCTCTTAACATTGTAGATTGTGTTTCAAATTGTGTTTCCCTTTGTTTTTTGCTCTCTTTGGGCTTTCATCGATCATTTCTTTGTTTCATAAATGCGGGAATAGTATTCGTATTCGTATTCGTAAATCGTAAATCGTATTCGTTCTTTCGGTACTTTCATTCCTTTTCTTTTACTTTTACTTTTACTTTTACTTGCTTTTCCTGTGTGTCCTGTATTCACTGGCGATTCTCGGCGAAAAGGTTCGCTTCGATCCTATGCTATAACATACATACAATATTTTTGTTTTGTTTTCAATTATTATTAGTATTATGTTTATCGTTAATTATGCTTTCTTTTGTTGCTTTTTGGTTTTCGTTTAACATCACTACTAATAATCAAAAAATGGACATTTATAAACTTTATATAATGTATATTAAAAATGTGTTTTTTTCTTTTTCTTTTTCTTTCATTTTTGGCCTCAGAATGCCACAATTAATTTGGTTTCTTTCTTTTTTGTTTTATATTTAGTTTTTGTTTTTGGTTTTGTTTTTTTTTGGTGCCATGAAGTTGTTGCAACGCCATTCGTGTTTCGCTTAAATTCTTACAAAAGTTTTTTGCACCCGAAACTGAAATGCAGCTGAAAATGCACGAAAATATAATTAATATACAAAAACTCATAAATGTTGCAGATCAAAAAATGAGAGCAGAAAATGTAGAGATTCATGAGAGAGAGCAAAATGATAGTATTCATCACAGTTTTGTTGTTGTTGTTCGGCTGGCTTGTGTTTGTTTGTTTGTTTGATTGTTTGGTAATGATTGGAAAATGAAATATGTTCCATTTCCGGATCCGGTTTGCTGCTTTCTTCATGGCAATGTATGTGTGTGTGTGTGTGTGTGTGTGTGTGTGCAGGAGGTCGTTCCACTCCCAGGAGGGTATTCCTTACCTACTCACTGAGCAAACTCGAAAAGTAAACAACCATTTTGTAGAATAATTTCACTTCTTATTCGTTATATGAATTTTAATTGGTTTTTTTATGTTTTGTTTTTGGTTTTTGGTTTTTGTTGTTGTTGTTTATGTTTGGATAATGATAAAACAATTAGAAAATTAATATTATCTTGGTATCGTATTGCATCGTGTTAAGGAAATTAACTAATAATTAAATATTCAACTGAGATTAAACGTATTCGTGTGCCGAGTGATTCTGGTGGGACGGTGGAGGGAAGGAAGGGAGGGAGGTTTCTGGGGCGTAGGTTCTGTAAACACTATGACTTAGTTCTTAGATTCCACGATTTCCATGATTAACAAACTAAAAAATAAGGAAAGCAAATGGAGAAAGCATTAAGCGACCCGACGACTGTCATCATCATTTCATTCCACATTCCACAAGTAGGGTTGCATATGCCTCTATGCCCCTTTTTCTTATCGTTTATCGATCGTTTCAATCTCAATTTCGTTCGTTTCGTTTCGCTTGAATGTTCGCATTGGTTTCGCTTATGCTTTTGTTTTAAACCTATGTATTATTCGTATGCGTAAACTAAAAACATAAACAATAAAAAACAAAACAAACAAAAAAAAGTATATATAATATATATAATTAAACGGTAGGTTTTTGTTTGCATAATGTTTAATACGTAATTAGAAACTAACTTTTTTTCACTTGATTTCTGTTTGCGTTTTGGTTTGTGGGTTCGCTACATTTTGGTTTTTGTTTGGTGCATTTTTATAACTCCCTCGACATCCAGCGGCCTGGGGGGGTGGGGGGACTGACTGCCTCCCTGCTTACTCCAGGCGTGCCTTGTAGGTGGTCTTCCAGATCTCGGCGAGTGTCACGGCACTGTGGAACCGATGGAAGATGCACAGCGGCAGTGTAATGCGCTGAATGATGGACCAGGGCACAAAGCCATAGAAATCAAGCTGCACCTGTAGATTCGAAGTAGAAACCATTTGGATATTAGTTGGCTAAATGGAATAATAATTCAATACAAATAAAGATTCGTAGGCTAATACAAACAACAAGCATGCATACAACACAGAAGCTTGAGTACCGAATAGAAGGTAACAACTGTAGCCCTGCATGAGCGCACAGAAGTTCGAACAGTTCGAGCGATTCGTGTGTGATTCGAACTGCTCGAAAACATTAAACTCTTGGCTTGAGTGTAGCTTGTGGATGCAGCTTCATGCAGGACTCTAGTGCCAGAAACATGCATAAATCAGATAAAAGACTTGAACATTGGGTAGATAGATAGGTTCATAGTTATACATTAATTAGATTAGAACGTACAGAACGGAACGATTAGAGAACGAGAGCGTTAATCGTTTTACTTAACTCAGTCTCGCTTACGTACATATCTACTTACAGGATTGGCGAATACTTTTTGAGCTTCGAATGTGTAGATGGCGAACATGGCCACGTTGCAGATGAGTAGGAAGGTGACAATCTGGCGGCCGGGCTTGCTGCGATCGTGCTCCGGCAAGTGGACGCGACGCCGCGATACATCTGCGATGAAGAGCAGCTGCAAGATCACCTGGAAGACAGCCACACCGCCGGTGGTCGTCACCAGGAGGCTGGGCTCGCTCTCCAGCACCTTGAGGCTGCCGGCAATGATGCTGAACACGGAGTAGGTGAAGAGGCCAAAGGCCGAGATGCGCAACAAGATGTCGTTCAGATTGGATTGCTCCTCGCAGCGGAACTTAAGATTCTTAACCCTGTTAGTGGAGAATGGAGGATGGAGTAGAGAGTAGAGAGTGTCGTTAGTGCGGATCGAAAATAGAGTAAGGGAAGAGGAATTATTCGAGATGAGGAATATGGAGAACCAGACCTGATGAAGCCCACTATGATGGCCAGTATGGCGAAGGCCATGAGGATGCAGTGGCTGGCATCGGCCAGGTAAATGGCCAACAGCGAGAACTGCTGATGACGCACCAAGACGAAGAAGAGTATCAGGCAAATGAGGGCGCCGACCAACAGCAGCAGACCAAAGAACAGTCCCTTCGACGAGCCAACGCAGTCGACGCGACCGGAGCGTGCCTGCTGCGCCATGGCGACGGCACGACGCGATAGCATCACCTCCAAACGATGCTCCAGATCCTCGTCGTTCATCCGTCCCGGATAGCGGCCGATGTGCTTCCACATGACATACAAAACCACCGCACCGATCAGCGAATACTCAATGATGAACGGATAGAGATACGGCGCCGAGTCGTACACAATGGTCCCCATAATATCGATGCGCCCGCAGGCGGTGGAGTTGAGTGTGCCAATGTTGGAAGACAGCGCCGCCGGGTAGATGCTGTCCAGGCTCTCCAGATTCTCGAAGGCCACCAGGCCGCCGCCGGACTCCTCGTGCGATATGTCCGAGTAGGTCTGGAAGCTGTTCTCCATGCCGGGTCCGAACAGGTTGTTCATGATGTTCACCGGGCCCTCGGTGCTGGCAGCGAGGCCGCCGCTGGGCGTGGATGCGACAAAGCTGTTGAGGAACGAGGAGACGCTGCCAGTGGCAGCAGCGGGAAACGCCGAGGAGGCGGACCCATCGACTGGCGTCAGACTCGGGGCAGCGCTGGTGAGGAGTCGCTGGAGGCCGCTGAAGGTCGATTCGCTGGTCGTGCTGCTGATGGCGTCCGTTGCATAGCTGCCGCCGGCGGAAATGGGTATGGCGGTGGTTGTGGTGGTCAATGGGCTGGTGGTGGTGGTGGTGGTTGTGCCGAAGGTGGTGGTGGTGCTGGCAATGGTACTGGGGCTGCCGCCCGTTGTGGTGGCTGCTGTGGTGGCACTTGTGATAAACTTCTTCAGCTTGCGGGCCATAGTAGTGCTGTGCCATTGATAGCCGGCCGTCGTGTATGGTGCCCGGGGGGTGGTGGTGGTGCTGCTGACAATGCTCCTCGCTGTACTGCTGGCCACATCGCCGCCCATGCCCAGGCTCTTCGAAATGCCGTCGACGGTGTTGCGCACCAGCTTGGACAGCACATTGTCGCTCTTGTAGACATCCTTCGGCAGCAGATCCTCCCCGTCCAGCACCTCGAACTCGCTGTTCGGGCCGGCATGGGTGCGTAGAACGGTGCCGGCATGCCGCAGCGCATGCTGCCGCACCGAGTGGGCTATGGATGAGGCCTCCGGATCGGCCTCGTTCTTCTGATGCCAGATGGTGATCTCCAGCAGCGACTCCTTCACCAGCGTCCGGATCCACACGCATATATTGGTGGCCACCACATGCATCAGCCCGAAGCGGGCGATCACCTTGAATCGGTGGATGTTCAGCTGCAAGTTCAGACAGAGATCAAGAAACAGAGAAACGAGAAGGAGAGAGAGAGAGAGAGAGCAGTGCCCGGGTGGGGGCGCTTGAGTACGACTGAGACTCTTGAATGACGCTGACGGTTGCAGGTACATTGATTACGTAGATTACAAGCAAAAATCGGCTTCGGACGAACCGAAGCGTATCTCCCCGACCACCCCCTGCAGAGGTTCCCAAGAGAGAACTCTCATCAAAGATCAAACAGTATTCAAAGGATTTCAGTGGAATTATTTATGTCTTTCTGTTAGTCATAACTTAAGAGCCAATGATTGTATTCTTGTGTAAATATTTAACAATTGTAAGCGCAGAAAAACTGTTCAAGCTTTTCCCTCTTTTTGATAATGATTAGAGACACGAAACCGAACGCACTCGAACGCAGTCGAAGGCGCTCGAACGCAGTCGAAGGCGCTCGAACGCAGTCGAAGGCACTCGAACGCAGTCGAAGGCGCTCGAAGCCTTCGAAACACTCACGCAGAAAGTTCGTAGTGTTCGAGCGCATTGAACTCTGGTATGAGTAAGGCTGCAAATTCTTGACGCTATTCTATGTGCACAAATCTTTTGTTTTCCTGGAACTTTATACTCTGCAAGGGGTAATCGGTGGGGTGGGGGGTGGGTGTGTGGGTGGGACAATTAAACAAAAACCAAACTGCCACATCAGACATGGATCGATCCCTTATTGTTATTGATTGTAAGTTATACAGAGAGAGAGAGAGAGAGACAGAGAGATATTGTAGTCTAGTGGTTATCATATACGAGTATCGGTAAACATATCATAGACATCCATAGACTCGTATCTATGATATGTAGGATGTACATATGTATGGTATTTGTATTTGTATTTGTATATGCGGTATACAGTGTGAGTAATGAGCGTAGAGTAGTAGAGTGGGGGAGTAGTAGAGAGTACAGTAGAGTAGAGTAGAGTAGAAAATGATTTGCATATCGTACCTGAAATGGTGGCCTAGTCTGCGATCGCGCGAATTGTGGGGGCGGTTGTTGTGGGATTATGTACACAAAAATGGTTTTTCATTAAATAACTACTTAGCAAATTTCGACAAAAATTTATTTAAAAACAATGAATGCATTGATGGAAGGATGAATGAATGGATGAATGGAGATGGATGAATGGAGATGGATGAATGGAGATGTTTTTAGATGACTTGAGATGCGTGTTGTTGCTGTTGCGTGTTGGTAGAATGAATGAATGAATGAATGAATGGTGTGATGATCGATTCGACCCCAGCCGAATAGCACTGGACTGTGAGTGGGTGGATGGATGGTGGATGCCACTTGTTGTGGATGGCATTACGTCCGAGCCAGAGCCAGAGACAGAGAGAGAGAAGCATGGCAAGCGAATAAGTAGATGATGTGAATAGCGGTTTTTTTTTTTTTTTTTTTTTTTGGTGGTACAAGTGGAGAGTATATATGATATATGGGTGCGAATGTTGTTGCAGTTGTAGTGGCAGTGGCAGATGCGCGAATGCATGAATGAAAACTCAACTGAAACACAACTCAATTGCATAACTGCCAATTATCACGCCAGATATAGATACAGATACAGCGATGCAGCAGCGATACGTTGCGATACACACACAGATACAAAGTGAGGGTGAGAGACCGAGTCGACCGTAACCGGATTCCTAATGATTCCTAAACACCGAAACCGAGTACCCGAGTACCCAAAACCGAACACGAACTCTAGAGAGAGGTGGCAGATGGATGAGACTAACCTCGAACTGTTTTGGAAGCCTTGGGGGATGTGGTTTCGTGTACTTATTGTTTGTTTAACATTTAACATACGATTACAGCATAGCCGTAGGATAATAGTAGTAGTAGTAGTAGGTGGTAGAAGGTAGTAGCAGTAGTAATAGTAGTAGTAGTCATACGCTTACAGTGTTTTCTTTAGTTTAACACACAGAGACAATGATGGATGCGATGCCATCGACACTTACCCGTGCATTCATGAATATAAAGTACATTTGCATGAAGGTGAATATCATCTGGAGCAGCGGATTTACACCGATCAGTATGTGATGGCAGGGCGAATCGAAGGGTATCTCAAAGAACGATCCAAACTCCAGTCCAATGTAGATCATGGCGCCCAAACCGAATGCTGCACAGAATACAGAACCCGCCCATTCATAATCAGATCGTATCCATTCACACACTGCCGATTCCCCGCCCTCTTACCAATGGCTCCCACGCGCAGAAAGAAGCTGCCGTGCGTCGGATCGCTATGTGTGGTCTTCCTCTTGCGTACATTCTTTGGGGTGACGGCCACCTCGGCATCCACGGGTGCTTCCTGCACAGACATAGACATAGAGATAGAGGAGAGAATTGGAATTGGACATTCAATGTCATAGGAAATTCGCATATGAGCCATAATTAATGCGGCCTCACAGCACAATTAACAGAACAGAGAACAGAACAGATGCGAACAGTGAATATCTATTGAATGTTTAACAGAGGCAATGCATCTATGGTTGTTAATAAGAGAGAGATCAGCTAACAGTCAACTGAACAGAAAGCTAAGGCTAAGAATCTGACTTAAAGATCAATTGAATGATTAGAAAGTGATGGATGATCAGAATGGCTTTAAATGGAACCACAAAAAGGTAATAAAGTCCAGTAATTTATTAGAGATATTTTCATTCTTAAGGTTGCCTTAAATGTTCCACTTTGAATATAATTCAGATCGTTCTTGTTACCTGATATGCGGCGCCTTTGACAGCTGCTTTGCCAGAGTCCTTGGAGCCCTTCGCTTCCTTCGAATCGGCTGGATCGGCATTCTTGGCTTTCTTTGATTTCTTCTCCTTGGGTTGGGGTTTCGGTTTGCTGCCATTGCCATTGCCATTGCCATTGCCGCCATTGCAGCAAGAGCTCTCTGATGGAATGCACAGCAACACATGACATGAAGACATCGGCCCGTCCGATAAGAGGGAACTTGCGACTGTACTTACCCTGCAGCAGGAAACAGAATACGTAGAGGAGGAAGAGTATGCTGACGCCGTACAGATATGTGAAGAATGTCTCATAGTAGAGCACTGGCAGGCGGTGTGTGGTCACATCGCTGATCACGTATGCAATGCATACGACGATCAGGAGGATCGCGTACACCAGGCTGGTCACGATGAATAGCGATGTCCTGATTGGCGGCGGGATGGGAATGGGAGATGGGGAATCATTAGTTGCATGGCTTTAGAAATTTATAAAAAAAAGGGCTAAATTCTCGGGATGGGTGCTCATACGTGTGTGTGTGTGTGTGTGTGTGTGTGTGTGTGTGTGTGGGGGTGCTGTTGTTAGTGCTGTTGTTAGTGTTAGTGTGAAGTGTGTCAAGATCTGACTGCAACTCCCCTCTGAGTTGACCCACTATCCCGGTTTTTGTAAGTGCGAGAGTGTCTCAATTTTCTACTTTCGTAGTTGTATAAGTGTGTGTGTTGGTTGTTTGTGTGTGTGTGTGTGTGTGTATCTGTGTGACTGACATGCAACTACATGCATACTCTCGGCCCTCTCCGCCTCTCTTGACAGCATCTCGAGAGCATAACAGTCGCCGTGTATTAGCCCTTATTTGATATTTGATTAGCCTCCTCTCCTCCTTGCACAGTGTACAGCCTCATTTCACATCCCACTGCGACCCACTGTCTGTGTGTGTGTGTGTGTGTGTGTGTGTGTGTGCCCTGCAACAACTCATTTGCAGGCAGTCATTTTAGTGACCCAGTTAGCGGCATCAGCGACTTGACTTGACTTGACTTGCCCTGCAGCTTAAAATACACCCCTGCTTAGGCAGTCACTCATTTGCATGCAGCACAGCACCCAGCAGCCCATCCCACACCCCCTGTGAAAAAGGTTTGAGCTGATCTAGAGGGTGCATTTATTGAACATACATAATGGATAGTGTAAAAGGCAGGCATATCCTTGACAACTCAAGGAGAAACTATGTCGAAACGGATATGGAATGTCTGTGGGTGTTCTACAGAAATTCACAGATTTAGATTTCGATTGAAGCAAGCAATTTATGCATCATTTAGACCAATATTCAATTAGTAGATATCTTCTAGATGGTTTCCATGGGGATACAATTTATTCATTTTATTTATGATGAGCCTTATATAGAATATTCTCTACATTTCCAACCCCATTAAAGGTCATATTTTGATAGAGAAATTCTGTTGTAAGCCCTGTGTCTTGGCCTTAGGCATAAAAATGGCAGCCCTTTTTATCAATCTAACAATGTTGGGTGTATACTATTGTCCCATTTCATATACATATGTACATATACATATACATATACATATATCTATGCATTCAAGAGATAAGCCCACAATCCACTGTGTACACACAAAACTGGCAAGATGTAAGGATTATAAAAGCACGAGGGGAACACTTTTGTATGGGTTTGATGGAACGGGGGGGGATGATGGTTTATCATCGGAGGGAGGTATCATATTACCATAGTTCGATTGGTCCCGTTATTGGATTGGTTTGATATGTGCCCTGTACCGTTATTTTCGCTGGCATAAAACTGTGTTTATTTGGATTTGGCTTGAACGTGTAGCAAACCCTATAAGATTGAAGATATTCAGATATTTCTGGCTCTGCGTGTTGGGGTTTGGGGTTTGGGATGGGGTTTTACATACACAGCTGCAGAGGTGGGGCTAAGAGGTGAAGCAAGGAAACGTTAATCTTTCGGCAGAAAGGAACGAAGCACGAAGGAGAGACAGTTAGTTGGGTCCTACGACGCTTGTTGCGGGCTGGGGGAGGAGGTTGCACTTTGGGCCATAGCATACTTATGTGTGTGTGTTTGTGTGTGTATATACAATGTGTGTGTTGGTGTTGTTCGCTGTGTGTATCTGTGTGTCTCGAGTGGCTCCCACTTTCCACTTTCCACAACCCACTACCCACACCCAGACTCCCGACTCCCTGAAAATGATCCCACCCCATTTTAGATGGATTAACGATGGTTTCTATTCGATTCGCACCTTTGCAACGGCTGCGGCATGACATTCTTGAGCTCCATTTCCTTGTTGGCCGCATTGTTCTTCTCGGCGCTATCGGTGCTGCCGGCGGTGTGGGAGCGTGAGACCGGCAGTGTGGCCATATTGTCTCCGCCCTCCACATCGACGGTAGCGACCTTCACTTCACCGCCGCCCATGGTTTCCGTTTCCGTTTCGGTCTCCGTTGTGCTGGCTTTTATTTTCTGCTGCTCGATACCCGACGATTTCTAGTTAGTTCTCGATTTATCGATTGCTCGATAGACTCGATAGTTCTCGATAGTTTTTTCTTTTATGTTTTTTTCTTGCACTTTTAAATGTTTTTGTAACCGTTTTCTTGGATGGTTCGTTCGTTTCCTAATTTCTTTTGCAACTCTAAATCGAAACGAAACAATTTGCAGGGTAATTTTCGCGGGGGTTAATTTGGTTTTTGTTGCTGTTTCTTGCTGTTTGCTGTTGCACGGACACAGAAATATGCAACAGAATTTCGCGAGCTAGCTCTCTCTTTCCCACCACCTACTCTCTCCCAGGCACTTACTCACTCTCTCTCTCTCTCGCTCTCTCTCTATCTCTTGGGCTTTCTCTCCTTTCTCCCTTCTCCATCCCTTACTGCTGCTGCTGCTCTTCTCTCTTTCTCTCTCTTCTCTTTCTGATTTCTTGTGATTTTTGTGGAACGCATTTGAAATGCATTTGACAAATGGGCAAATGAGGCGTGGCCTTAAGCCGCGCTTTCTGTTTTGGACTGCATCCCGGGAGCCGACGACCTACTGACCTCTCTCTCTCTCTCTCTTTCTCTCTTTCTCTCTCGTTTTGTGCCCCCAAACAAAGCGAAGCGGAGCCCCAGTCCCCGGGTAAACAACTGTGAATTCAACCCTCGCTTATTCGCATTCCGGGCGGGGAAAGTGTATCCCAAACGAACGCAGAACGGAGAACGTAGAACGGAGAGTGCGAGTCCTTCGGCTGCGTGTGTATGCATTGGATCGGCTGTATATATATATCCCCTTTCTGGTATATAGCTCCACTTGAATCTTGAGAGCTCTCTCTCTTTCTCTCTTTCTCTCTCTCTACCTCTCTCTTGTCTGTATAATAAGCTGTGTATTAGTGCCCGGTGCCCCATCAAAAAGGCTTTCTGGCTTCTGTTTTCTGTGTTCTGGAGGCCTGGCCCCACAGTAAATGGCAAGCTTTTGGATGAAGAAAAAGCCCCACTTTACTATATGGGTATAGACACTGGATAAATATCTTCTGCAAATTGTTTCGAGTTTTGAGTCGGGTAAAAAACTCTTTCAAGTCAAAGTATACGAGTATACGGTGGGGTTCTTTTCTTCCATTTCTGATAAACACTTCACTTTTCAGCACTTGTTTTCGCACACTTTAATAGGTTCTTTTCACGCATAAAAAAAAGGAACAAATAAATAGAAAATGCATTGAAAATGCTATGTTCTTTGATGGATTCGATTCCCTCTGCCAGACTGGTGCTGCTCCTTATCTCGAGGCTTTACCTTGCGAACGTTCCACACAAAACACGTCCAAGAGCCTCTACTATCCAACTACAACTGAAAAGGTTCGGCGATGCCTCGTCTCATCAGAGGTCCAGCAGCATCCAGCATCCAGCAGAATCAAGCAGCAGCAGCAGTAGCAGCAGCAGCAGTAACCGCCCTCAGAGTGCGCCGAATCTCTCTCTCTCCCGCTCCCGCTACCGCTCTCTCTTTATGTTTCTGTTTCAGGATACACCTCTCTGAAGGATACTTCAGAGCTGGGATGCTGCCTGCTGGCCTGCTGGCCTGTAGGGGAAATTTCGGTAGTGTATGCCAGAAAGTAGGACACATTCTGTGTTTCATTTGGTTTTGTTTTCAGAGTCGATTTGCATATAGAAGTGAGCACACTTGATTTTGCTTGATTGAAATGTTTTCGCCCCGGCCATACATCGAGGCTATGCTCTGCCTCCTATCTCTTAATTGAGTATTGAATCAGTGGGCAGGCCAGTGGGAGACACTTTGTTTGGCATCCATCACAGCTTCAGTTGCAGTTTCAGTTGCAGTTTCAGTTACATTTCCTGCTAATGGCTCCTGTGGCAGCTAGATAGGCCTGCTGCTCCATGTAAATGGGTCACTTGCAACCCAAGGGTTGAGGTTGACATGCCAATCAATGGATGGTTGGCTGGCTGGCTGGCTGGCTCCAGGATGCATGATGCAGGCATCAGATGGCAGCAGGCATCAAAAATTGAAAGAGGGTGGGGGGTGGCCGGCACAGCAGCCGTCAGTCATCGAAAAGCAACAGCCCAAAACTCAATTACGGCTGCCTTGACTGCCTTTTACTACCAGCTACTCTCCATGGCATGGTTCTTACATCCACTGTGCCGGAACAACCCCAGAACATTTAGCAGGCACACGGGCACAGTGGATGGTGTGGATGTAAAGCGGCTCACTATTCATTTGGGGTATGGGAAGTTCACTTAGATACTGAAAGGGAACTATTGAATTATTGTGAGTGCTAATTATTTTTAGATTTTCATCAGGGTAATATTTTTCGTTTCAAAAAGCAAAGGTTTCATTTTGAATAATGTGAAGATTTCGAGTGTTCGATCAAAATTGATGAAATTCAACTTTAATAGAAATTCTTTCGATGTTAAAAGTCCATTTTATATCTGGTACTCATAGAGCTATATTACATCACTTTTTTCCTGGCTTCTTTACTTATCATCAATTATTTTTATACATAATTTTGAGATATTTATTTCGCTCTTCTGCATCAGGATGAAGCTGGGACATTAACCGAGTAGCGCTGCCGCATGACGCGATGCGGTAAACTTTAAAAATGTCCAAGAATTCATTTGCAAGCTATATTCATATAACGAATGTTTTTGTAGAGTTGTAAAATGTCTTTTTGTATATTCAACTCAATGAAATTATTTTTGAATGTTTGCTGTCATTTTTTGTCCTTCCTTAGATCTTTCCAAGCGGATGTGTTGCTATGCTGTGTGCGTCTCATTAGATCCTTGTCGTTGGCTGCTTTCCGTTGCCACTTCCACCTAATCCTCCCACTTGAAGTGGTGCGCGGCCCATTGTGCGCAGCGGCAGCGCGGCAGCAGCGGGGCAGCAGCGTGTGGCTGTGGCTGTCGCAGTGGCAGCGGCAGCGCTGCAGCATGTGGCAGAGAACTTACGATATAGTAAAGCCGACGACGATGCGTCGTCATGCTGTCTGATCCATTCGTTTCCGTGGCAGCCGCTGTTCGTCGTCCTCCTGCTCCTCCTCCTGTTTTTTGTTTTATCGTAACTGTAGCGCTCGCTCCGTTTTGTGCCGCCCGTTCGCCGTCTCTCTGTTGCGGGCTCCGCTTTGTGCGCATTTCACAACAACCAAAATGTTTGGGATTCTGTTTTGGTTGCACGTTCGCTGGGTTGCCGCCCCCCGGCAGGAATCTGTATGCTTCCAGGACTCCGTACTACCGTTCCCGACTCCCGTATATGGCCGTATGCCATGCCGCAGCCATTGACTGCAGTGTGCGTGCCCCATGCCCCGTGGTCCGTGGCCCGTGCCCCGTGTTGTGGCAAAGGGGTTGCAGCAGTGGAATCACAGGAGTGGAAAAAAAAGGACTACTCGGATAAGGATTTGCGTCGCAACTCCAATACTGCGTCGCAGTTGTGCCTGGAGTGGCAGACAGACAGACACGAGGCATGGGGCATGAGGCATGAGGCATGAGGCATGAGCCGCACCCTGATCCCAGCCAGAGGTGGATGCATGACCCAAATGCCTGCCACAAACACACACTAATCCCCCGCGAGCAACGCTAACAAAAACTAAAAAAAAAAAGGAAACCCAATCGATGAGAGTTGACTCCTTTTGGAAACATCTGCAATCATCTGTAGGAGTCCTCGACAGCCACGTTTCATTGATAATTATGTAAATTACAGGCCACAAAATTTGACGTCATGGACTATAATCATCTTTCACTTATTTTGGGTTAAAGTAATTCAAAAGAATAAAGATGATGCGATTTTGTGAAGACGTCTCAATAGACTTTGTTTACGTTCCTATTTACATAAATTTCTAACATATAATATTGAATCCTAGGAGCTATATTAATATTCAGTATTTTTCATTGTTACAGAAGCTATTAATTTTTACACTCATTCACTCACGATATGCCTCCAGAAACCTACCAAAACTAAGAATAAATATGCTTGCACTTAAGAACTTTGCTACCTGATTCACTTCACTTCGGACTCTTGCAGAGTATATTCCCGTATATTCCTGTATTATTATCCTACTTAGACTCGCACGCCTAAATCTGCATTAAATTAAAGAGCCATGTAAACATCTTTAATCATCACAGCATTGTTTGGATAGCTAATTTGGATCAATGATTGAAGATTGAAGAGTGGTGGTAGGCGGCTCCTCACCCTCATAGATGTATGGCTATAATTACTGTGGCGGCCTTTCATCTGCCACCCCTTTTGGACAGCATGGAAGAAGGGTTGCGTGCCCTCTTGCCTAATTATATTTTTAGCTTATGAACAGATGAGGTCTTTATCGGAAGGTCTGAAGCTATTATTTATAAAACAAAAAGCAGTGAAGTCACACGAGTGCGATTATTGGGGGTTGTACCCAAACCTTGTGCCTAATCGGGTGATAATTCCAGTACAAGGCTATGGCTAGGGGAATGGCCATAGCCGTAGCCGCAGCCGCAGCCTTCCGCAAATAGATTTCAGTCGAATCAATAAGTTACTTGGGAAAGCCATGTTCGGAAGAGTCTGGAGAGTGCCTCTTGGCCGTTTTCCAAGCATCGATAAGTAGTTTTCCTGCCCCCCTGCCTGGTCTTTGGTTGCTTTTCATGAATGTAAGTCATTCGTACAATGACACTTTATGCCAGAGACAAAGATGGGGCACTCTCCACTCCAGTCTGACAGTTCATGCCGCAGCGGCAGTGCCAGCCCAGCCGAGCGTAATGCTCTGTCGGTTTGTCAAGTTGCGTAATTTGTTTGCAACTTCTCATTTTGCATGCCCCATTCCCATTCCCATTCCCGTTCCACCCAGTCAGTTGGCAGTCAGTACATTGTGTAAGCGATTTTCCTACTTATTTGTTAAATAGGAGCGGCAACAATGCCCACAGCATCGGGAATGTAAGGCAATGTGCTTGTGTCTGTGTCTGCGATGTGTCCTTAGTTCATTGACATTATAATCCGCAGGATGCCAAAAAGAAGTACAATAAAAGCTGCACAAATTCGGGTCTTAGTCTGTACAGAGGCGGATGTATGTATAAGCGGATATTCCCCCCTTGGATGGGGTTAGATTTGTTGTTGGATGCAATGCACTACTGGAAAAGCCATCAGGCAAGATGCAGGTGAAAGATCTATGTACTAGGAACGTAAGTGAGTGAGAGGCTAAGCCAAAGATTCTTGGGGTTGGATGTTAGTGTGGGGGGGTATAGAGTCATACGGTTATAAGAAGGAACTATCTATGCTATATATATGTTTAAGATATATATATATATATATATATACATATATTAAGGATTGGTTTTGTCATATGAATAATACCAAATCTGACCTTGGCTGTGGGCGCGTCAGAACCGGTGGATGTATGCCGCTGTAACGGTTTCTTACTTGGATTAATTGGAAGACTTAAGAGAAGGGTTTCAAAAGCACTACGATACGATAATAGACTACATAGAGAGAGAGAGTGCTCTCACAGTTCGAGAGATATGAACAGACAGAGAATAAATGGAGGATGGGACGGAGCGACAGGCTTTTCTTTTTAGCGGCTGGAAACTTTTGCGGAAAAGGAACAAAAATGGAATGAAAGCCTAGTACAGTTTCGGATGGATGTTAAACGGAAATGGAACACAAAAGAACACATATAGAGTGACGGGTGGGGAGGGGGGGGGGATGATTCATAATGCATGTGATGCATGGAACGCACTTACTTTGCATTTTTCGGTCTTCGTGCATCGATCGGGAAGTCATCGTCGAAATCCAAATTGAAGTCCTCGCCCAGATCATGTGGCACTAGCGGTGTGCGCTGATGAGCAGGACTCGTGTGATAGCCATCTCCCTGTAGCTGTTTGAATTGGTATTAAGTTGAAATTGGGAATTAAACTATCGTCACTGTATGGCAATTGTTAGCTTTTTAACAACAATAAATTGGAATGTCGTATAGTACAAGATGTTACATGTTATATACAGAGATACATATACATATATGGTACATATGTACATATATATATTATATACATATAGAAGATAGTTTCAAGTAAGCGTATTGCATGCATTTGTTTTTGTTTTGTATTAAAAATAATATCGAAACAATTCCAATTTATTGCCAGAAATCATATTACTCATGAGAGGGTTTTTCTCTCTTTTTGTTTTCTTTTTTCAGTTTTAGTTTTCGAGGAACATAAAGTTAAGGGCGAATCGGTTACTCGTGCAAGGATTTGGTTCATCAATATTCTTGGCTCTGTTCTCTATAATGGTAAAAATCTTTAAATATATATAACAGACACTCACTCACACACACAGGCACACGCCATGAAATCTGTTTAATTCTTAGAATTCATATGCAATATTTACAGGATCTTCGATTGGATGATTCCACGTATTTAATTGGTATGTAAGCGCATAATGTATGTACATGTATGTATGTATGTATGTATGTTTAGTATTTGCAATGTATACAAATTTATGTTGCATTGTACAAGTGGAGTGATTAAATGTGTTTCCAACAAATGATTGAAATATGGTCAAAGATCTTTTTGTTTTATTCAAATGCTTTTGAGAACCATCAACCTCTTCAAAATTAGTTTTAGACCAGCAAAAGTATGGCTAAGAATCGACTAAGTACTGTCCTAGTGTAGGAAATTTATTATTTTTTTATGGGATTTTTCTCTTCTTATTGTAGAATAAGACCTGGTCCCATATTGTCCCATTGTTTGTCTCGTACTATTCCTAGTATTGTGACTGCTTCAAGAAAAGTTTTGCCTTTGGCTTGAGACTAATTCCGAATTGGCTTTAGGCCTTTAATTTTGAAATATTCAAAGCTTGAAATTCTTGAAATTTGATAAGTTCTGGTTATGCCAGAGATCGGCTAGGCTCTGATTAAACAATGTGCCAAATTCTGCCGAATACTGTCTAAAAAAGCGATGTCTGATGTCAGATGTATGTTGGATTATGGATATGGATGAGCTGTGTATTTGAGTATTGAGCGTGTGTATTTGAATGAGTTATATTGCATATGCTTGAGGGTGGGGGAACGGAACGGAACGGAACGGGGGAATCCTTGTAGCGAGTATATCGAATAGCCCGTACCTTGACCACAGTGCCGACCTGATTCGATTCGGAGGCCGACTGTCGATTGTCGAGCAGATTGGCCCGCTCCATGTTCTCCAATTGCAGTGTCTCCCGTGGCTGATCCAGCAAACGTTCTCGCATCTCATGTATGTAGGGACACCGCTGCATTCCTCCTCTCCCTAAGGTCCTGATGATCGGGCTTCTCTTTTGTGTATGTCTCTATGTCTGCAATGTATCTGCTCCTCGTCTATCTGTGGTTCTCGTGTATCTGCTGATTGATTGATTGATTGATTGCAAGTGTTAGCTAGCTACTCGGTTACTTGGGTCAATAAATAGTTGAAGCTTCTAGCGATAGCAAGCCATTCATTCCTCCAAAAAGGTGGCTTAGGTTATTTCTGTTTTTGTTTTGGGTGTAAAGGCTATATAAAGTTCTTAGGGAGTTAATTTCTTGGGGCAATTCTGCTTCCCAATTCATAAATCAGTCATACAGTTTGCAGCAGCAGTTGATATTTTCAAGACTTTTAGTTAAGCAAATTGGTCGATCTGCAAAGAGAAGAAGAAAGAGAGAATTTTCTTTTAGTTGAAAGCTTTCATTAAGTATTCTTAGAAATGGAATCAAGTGGCGCCAATAGCAATGGCATTGAGTGTTCCAAGCATTTCCATATTTTTACTAAATATTTTATGATTTCTTGCCAAGTTTTTGTTTTTGCTGCAATCAAAAACATTCAAATTTTGATGCTGTGCTGTGCTCTGCTCTGCTTTGCTTAAAAATAAATATCTGCCCTTGAAAATCGAGAGACGAGAGAAACAACAAGTGGATAATATTCCAGTAGGAAACAGCCACTAGCCAGCAGCCAGCAGCCACTGATGTCAGATGCTGATGGACGTGTCTGGCAGCGGAATCCCATCAAATCTCTCATAGGATATCTTGACAGATTGATGAGGGTGCCGTCGTGGTCGTGCCCCCAATCCCTGGTCCAGTAAGCCGCTTACTAAAGTGTGTCCGGGAGTTGAAATCGCGGAACCAGCAGCAGCAGCTGGGGCACAATTTAATTTGATTATGTGCCACACTTTTGTGCCTTGGCTGCTGGCCAGAATGCGGCACGCATCCATGTGGCATGCTGCAGAATATTATTCAATAATATGTTTATTTTCTCGTCTGCTTTGGGGCAACAGGCGAATGGAGCCCGAGGTCGTGTGCAGGGCAGAGGCGCACCCACCCACAGCTCCCCACATCTGTGGCGCCCCGCCCCTCTGGCAGCAGGGGCATGTGAGCCCCTGGTGCACCCGAACGCACAAAAGCAGAAAATACAGCGTGACTGGAAGGCATACGCATCGGGGGGAATGCGTACAAAAACAAATACCTACCGATCCGTAGAGTTCGATGTGGCCCATTTTTGCTTTTGCTTAGCGAAAGAGAGTGCCAAAATATGGAGCCCTGCAATGGCAAAACAAAACAGGCTATGCTATGCTATGAAAATCCTGAAAGAGCATCTGGAAGCGATCCTTCTACGATTAAGTCTTAAAATGTCTCAACAAGTGGTTTTAGATGATAGAAAACTAAGCAAAATCGTGTGAAAAGTATTGGAGTAAAAGATCTCCGAGTAGAATGCCCATAAACGGGACACTTCTTCTGTGAACCTCTCCAATAAGCACTTATTTGTAAAGTTAAAATATAGAGAGAATATAAGCATGGAATTGTATTGCTTCAATACTCCGCTCCTTTAGAGGTCTTCTATCTGGTTTCCTGGATAAAAGAAACATCTATTTCTGGGCACTTCAATGCCACCATCCTTCAGTCGAAGAGTAACGATTATGAGCTTCGATAAAAGGAAGTAGCTAAGAGATTTGATTATGCTCCCTGCCGCAAACCATCGTAATATCAGAGCAGATATAATTCAATCGAGCGAACATCTTTGCTTTGAGGCAATCGATTTGGCGATAATCGGGTCAAGATAGCGATTTGGCTGTGGCACACTGCAACATTCGAATGTTGCATATAGCCAAAACAGGAAGGGGGGCAAGCGTGCAATTAACAACATTCGGTTAGATTTTGCGTCAGTTCCCTTGTGCGGACAGCAGCGGACATGGGGCGGACGGGCGGACGGGGGCGGCGGACAGTTGTTAGCCATCAAATGTTAATGGTATTAGCCAAGCTTTCAATTTACGCGACTGTGTTGGTTGGACTGAACTGAACTGAACGCGAGAACGAGAACGAGAACATGCGACAATTCTGGCTTGCGCCAATGGCCATGGAAAATGCCCCCAAGAAGAAGCTGAGAACAGCAGCAACTTTGTGTGAATGCAACATGAACGCTGTTTATGTCTGCCCCACCGTTGCCTTAATGCGGTGTTAGCTATAGTTTTTTTTCCTCTCTTGTTTTTGTGTCTTGCTGCTACTTAATGATGGGCCGCCCCTCGTAAACTCTCGAACTACTTCTATGTCTGCTCCTCCGACTGGTAGCTGGGAGGAACGACCATCATCCATCATTTTGGCGAGATGCTGTGGCTGAGGCGCTGATGTGTGTCAACTTTACGATGGGAATGAATTTAGTGTGAGAATAAAGCTGGCAGAGTCATTGCCTTGGGGGATTTGCATCTTTGAGAACTCATTACCAAAGGAACACCTAGAATTCATACCTACTGCTGGAAGAGTTACAGCTTTTGCTTAGGGTATAGCGACCACGATCAGAGAGGCACACAAAAATTCTGCGAAAATATACTCGTATATTATTCCTTAAGTGCTTTTTAAGCCCCAATTCAAAGCTCTGCCTGCTGTTTGTGTGTGTGTACTCGAATTAATCAAAACAAAACGCTAGTCGTGTGATCCAAATTTTCCCACCGTATTTTTCAGAGAAGAAACAAACAATAAATCGGGGCAATAATGGGCAAACCGCATTCGTTATAAACAAACGATGCCACTTGAATTGGGGAGATCATTGCAGTTGCTTCTGTCGATGTTTATGACAGGCAGGCCCGACAATAGTGTCCGATGACAGATTACAAACAAACCAATCATCCATCCATCCGTCTATCCAACCATTTGAAACCCCCCAACCACACCCAACATGTCTACATGGCCACACGGTGGCGGGCGCCACTGGAAAATTACAACTACAAAAACGTAAACACGATCCATGCAGATCTCGGTGGGGGTTGGGCTAGCGACGTTGCAGCGGAGACACGGAGACGTCGCCCACATTGAGAACCGGATATTACAGATGGAAGACAACAGACAACAGAGCCGAGCGAACACCAAACTGGGAATCGGATTTGGAATTGCAATTGGAAACGGAGTGGAAATGGAAATGAGAGCAGAAAAATAAGAGAGAGAGGAACGGGCATGAGAACTGCCACCAGATGGACGCATGTGGCAGACGCAGACAGTGCCAGACATGGAAATAGGGTGACCTTATAAACAGAACGCTGCTACTGCTGCTGCTACTGCTGCTACTGTTCCATGGGAGAACGAACCATAGGCCATGAGCCATGAGCCATGGCATGGCATGGCATCGAATGTTGTGGCCCTGGGTGATGGTGGCACTAGTGGTGGGTGTGTGCGTTCCTTTGGTCAATCCGTATGTACGTCTGTCAGTCATTCGTTTGGTCCGTCGTCATCCCCATTTTTTTGCATTTGGTCGCCGTCGTCGCGAGGTCGTCGGCTCATTAGTTAATACGAGTATGCCCCCCGGAATATGCAGAATATGCATTTGGTTTTTCTGCCTCTTGGCTCTTTCATATTTTATGTTGCAAACCACCACATCACCCCACCCCACCCCATCACACCCACACACACACGGACCCACCCATTTAACCACCGTTAGAAATTGAATCGCGGGTCGCTTGTCGAGCTTCGCTTCAGCTTCAACCCTCTGCAAATGTTTTTTTCTATTTGTACGTTTTGCCAACATTCTTCCCAGCGGATATGCGAGAGTCGAAGCGACTTAAAAGCAGAGTCGTTTCAAGGCATAGATCGATAGGAGAATCGATAACGATCTAAGGGAAGAAGCAATGCTGTAAAGCACCGAATACTCGTAATGATAGAAT
The DNA here is from genome assembly GCA_035043285.1 of Drosophila subsilvestris. Taxonomy (NCBI): domain Eukaryota; kingdom Metazoa; phylum Arthropoda; class Insecta; order Diptera; family Drosophilidae; genus Drosophila; species Drosophila subsilvestris. The sequence goes on along the minus strand of JAWNNB010001727.1, from coordinate 376,037 downwards.
AGTAATGGCTCTGTAAGCAAGTGGAAGAATGATAATATCTGAATGATTCTTCTAAGAAAGAATTGATGTAATATTTGTAAAAAAAAAATAACACCAATGAAGGCAATCAAAAAACCAATCAACGAAAATCATGAGAGATTCTAGAGGTGCAGATATTATATTGGAAAGGGAACACAGTGTATGGCAAATCGAATTCAAATTACAATTATAATTGCAACTTTAATTGCTTGAGACAAAAAGTCATAGCCACAGTGAAATTTTAATTGTAAAATCAGTGGAATTCATGTACCCCCCTGATCACGCTGGTACTTGGAATTATGACATTCTAAGGTTTAAGTTGCAGTGTGACACAGTTTCAGTGCTGCAGCAGGACACTGGGATGATCTTGCCCAACAGAAAGGTGACCCAATTGCGGCCACTGTTTCACTCACTTCTGCCTTCTGCCACAAAGAGTGTGTGCCCCAATAACACCTCTCACTCTCCACAGCCACAGAAACAGCAACAGCCACATAGCCGTTTTGTGCGGTTTTCCTTTGTCACATTTCTTGTGCAATTAAGATTTTCCATTTCAAGCACTTTTATGGGTTGGCCCCAGGGCTTGCTATTGGGATTGGGTATGGGCTATGGGGGCTATGGGGGCTCTGGTGTGTCTGGGTCTTTGTAAAAAAAAGGAAATGAAATCGCCTTCAATGTCTTTCTAATGGAAGACCAAGACATGTGTTTGTGTGTCTGTGTGTGGGAGTGTAACCCGAGAAGGGCAATTCGAGTGGCGATCAGAAAGGGGATTTAGATTAGTGGGCTTTGACACACCACCACCACCACCACCACACAGGTGATGTCATGTGTGCAGGGTATTCGTTGGGTTCATCATCACTTACTTGGGGGCGTTCTTCCAGACTTCTCTCTGTCTCTCTTTTCTTTTGTTAGGAATAACGTATGTCCTGGTTTCTGTGAATCCTTCGTGGGTGCCGGGGGAGTAAAGTGGGGCGGATGGCGCCCCAATGGGTGGCCGGAAGGGCAGGGGAAGGGGGATGGCGTTTGTTGTGTGTGTGTGTTTCGCGTCTGTTGCGCTTTGTTTCGCTTTGTTATTGCGTATCCTTTTTGTGTCCTTTCGTTTGTTTGCTTTTCTTTTTTTGTTTTTGTTGCCTGCCACTGCCCGAAAATGCGTTGCAGCTCAACCGGAAACGGATGCCCTCACATACACACACACATACGCACGCACACACACAGACAGCAGACAACAAGATGGACGACGACGACGTTTGATGCGCACTCAAAAAATGTAATTTGTTTTCTTTACTTTCTTTCTGTCGTTTCCTTTTTGCTCTAATCTTTTTTTTTTACTTTGTGTTTTCGTTTTGTGTGTTTTTTTAAATTTATTTTACGCACTTTTCATACACTGCACAGCAACAATAAAAAATTAATAAAATATTGTAGCAAAAAGTGTGTGCAACAAATGCGGGTGGTTGTGCGGGGGATAGCTGCCACAAATGGTGGCAACAGCAGCCAGCGACAATTTCTACCACATCTGCAACAGCAAGACTATAACAATCTGTGACCAACACAAAAGGAATTGCACTTTAATTCATTAATCATTTAAACGTTAAACTACTTTGGAATCTGTTTAATATTCCGCTTTCGCGTTCGATTGTTTATAACAAGTTGTGGCTGTTGTTGTCTGTAGTTGTTGCTGCAGTGGTTGCTGTTGCAATTGTGGTAATATGATGTTAAGTTTTTGTTAATATTTAAGTGGAAAAGGCAGGCACCGGTATGACCCTTCCAATCGCTCGCAACGCTTCGAAATGCGGCGAAATATCGTATACAAATCAAGTTGTTTGGTATTTTCACAGAAGCAGCGGCAAAGCAGAGCCACAAGCAGTGGCAGCGCACTATGGTCCAAACGACCACTTTTTTGGAATAAATTAATAACTCGCGAACGAAACAAGATTTTATTATTTGGTTTTTTGTATTGAATATATATAATTAATAGGATTTGGATTTACCAAAAAAATGGCTGTGGCATAATGCATATTACACAATAATGAGTTATAGGGAATAACAAACTTTAATAACATTTTTATTAAGATATTAATGTAATTCATTTTTACTAAAATTAAAAAGGCGTGGCACGCATAAAAAGAACACAAATTTTGATTTAAGCAACAAAAATTTTAAATTGTTCCCGCAAAGAGAAAAACGTCTTTGTCAGGGTGGAAAACGCTTTTTCCATGGTGCTCGTTGGGTAAAAAAAGTGGCGGCTTTACTACTGGGTTCTGTACAGCCTTGCGAATCAATTTAGCTTTCTCTGGGCATAAAAAGAAATGTTGTAGAACAAAATTTTGATTTTGAGGTTATGATCTGTTAATGCAAATTTTAAGATTTGTTGTCAAATGTGGTATTTCTTACTATATACATTTCAACAAGAATTTATTAATCTACGACACACAGTAGATTTTAAGAGCGGTTATTTTTAAACTTTTGAAAAATGGTTTGTTTCCAAAAAAGTGGTCGTTTGGACCATAGTGCAGCGCAGAGGCAGAGCAATAGCAGTGCCAGTAACAGAGGCAAAAGCAGAGAATCATGGGCAAAAGCAGAATCGCAGGCAGAAACGTAGCAATAACAGAGAGATAACAGAGCAAAAGCATAGACAGAAGCATAGACGAAGCTGAGGAAAAGCAGTGGCAGTCGGTAAGTGAGTCGACACTGCAATACTCAGTAAGTAAGCACATACTAACATACATATATACATACATACATGTATTTACTATGCACCAGGTAAATGCATAGGAGTGGGATATGCTAGGTGTCTGCGCACAACATTTAGTTAATGTGGATCTAATATACGACTTTACGACAGACACACAGAAATACTGATGATGATTAATAATATATATATTCACGCATCCTTCATCTACGCGAATCTAATATACCCGTACATATGTATATCTACTCTTTGAGTAGCGGGTATAACAGAACAGAGCCAGACCGAAACGTAAAAGCACCCTGCTGCGACAGAGACGCAACAGCAACAGCAACAGCAACAACGACAGCAAGTAACGCAATACGATAGCACACACACACCCCACACCGCCCCGGCATGGAAGTACAAAAAACCACCTTAGCGACGCGTCGACGCAACAGTCAGCGTTAGTGTTGGCGTCGCAGTCGGCGTATCACGTATAGAACATATATACGATATTCGTGCGCCGTTTGTTGTGATACCCTTGACAGAAGAGGGTATGATTAATTATTTAAGAGATGTTTGACAGGCACGAAAATAACCATTTGCCAATATACATTTGTATATGTTTATAATATAGATATACATATGTACATACATATATCTGTATCTACATACATATGTACATGCTTGAACAGTTTGATGCTGTTTATTTATATTTCTAGACTCTAGAGTTTTATTTAATTTCCTCCTGAATATCATCAACTCAGGCAGGGGTCGAAACCAACAATATCTGATCACCTTGTCCTAGAGATTTCTTAACAATGATTGGCGAAATAGTTTGTTGTCGTATCAACATATGCCATAGCTGCCATAGGCACGGGGGAACTGCCAGGGTATCCAATGCTTCGGTCACGAATCTGTGCTTCCTTTCTTGTTGCTTTTCGCTCTTTGGTTTGTTGTCGTTCTGCCGTTTTGCTGTTGCTGTTTTTTTTTTTTGCTGTACGCTATACACGCAATTCGCTGGACGAATGGGGGAGCAAAGGGAGCGCGATAATAGCGCCGGCCCGAGATGATGTTTTCGTTTTTTGATGATTGTCTGAAATGTGACCAAAGCACGTGAATGTGAATACTATTCGTATTTCTATGCGACAGATTGAATAATTAAACCACACACACACACACACACACAGCGACACAACACGAGAGATGCCAATAATTGAAAGGCGCCCTATAGTAGTCCCTCGACAGACGAGACGACTACCCTGCCTGATGGGACAGTTGGATACCAACCATATCAAAATTAAGGCAGTAAAGTTTCAGAGAAGGTTTGATTGGAGGAAAAACCAGACAACTCGTGGCCACTAATTAAGTCACTGCACTTAACCATAAAATTTAACCAATGTAATAACTATAAATATGTTCTCTAAATTTTTAAATGCCCAAATTCAATAAATTCAATATTTTTTGTACAACTTTACTTAGCGGAAACATACCCCCTACTTAGATATATTAAAGGTGTAGAATCTGAACTAAAACTAACTAATATTTAATCTTTTCCTAAGCCTAGACCTCTTCCAACATAGCAAAACTACTGACCGAAGAGTTTATGTTGGAATTATGAATATTTAAATGAATCGATCGTTTATGCAAACTTCACTTAAAGACTTCACTTGGGTCTCGAATATTGCATAAGGTAGGATACCGTCCAAACATAATCTGTAATTAAAATCTATGTACATATGTTCGTACGTTAAAAGTAGATGCAGTGCTTCAGTAGAGTGAAATATATAGTTTTTGTGTAGTGGTCACTGTACTTGGGTTGTTGAAAGAGTCTAGAGAATAACTACCGCTGCCTATGCACATTTGTGCACATAGCTCGGGCTTCATAAAAGCATGGCTGATAACTGCATAGAACTCCACTATAATTAAGAGTATGCATAAAGGATACGACTTCCTTTAGAACTTAAAAATCAACTGCGATTGCAATTTGGGGCAGGGAATGGGTCTGGGACTGGGACTGTGGGACTCTCCCTTCGTCAATGAAAGTTTTTACAACTGAATAATCAGATTAGAGCTAACGACAGCTAGCCCCTGGAAAGGGAGTTGCTGCCACGGGGGAGTCACTCCAGCTGCAGCGGTGGTCACTCCGCAGGGAGGACAGTGGCTAAGAGGCGTTAATGCCCGAGAAGGTGCGACAAGATGCAACGCCAAGGCGTTGACACAAAACATAATGTGGGGAGCGGGGAAGTGTGATGCGGGTGCGGTTGGGTAAGTGAGGGTGGGGCTTTGGTGGTTCAGAGAGAGAGAGGGGTGCTGCTTTGGTTTTGGCACTGAAAGGACGCATGCGCCAGATCCTGCCAAAGGACATTCACCTTTTGGGTGCTTTAGTTTGCCGCCAAACAGGGTGCATTTATGTAAACCCTGGATCCGAAATCGTATCTAATTGCAACCTGGCGCGCCCACAGAAGGCCTGCCCTGCCTCCCCCGCTGTGTGTGTGTGTGTGTGGATGGATGGGTGGACGGGTGGACGTGCGGAATCGAATGCTAATTGAATTAGAGCCTGGCCACCTGGATGTCCTGTCCTGGACAAACAAAGCCCTATATCATAGCCATAGTATCCCGCGGAGGAGCTAACCTAGTTTTCGGGCAGCTCGGTTGGCCAGGGCGTGGTTCAAATCCCGGGTAACCAGTGGCACGCACACTCGCAGCGTCGCACGGGTGCCCGAGTATATAGGCACCCGAAACAGCATCCACAAATTGCAGTGAAAATCAGGGGATAGCATCCACAGAGAGAGATAGAAAGAGAGAGACCCAAAGAGAGAGAGAGATAGAGTGAGAGAGAGGAAGAGAGATGGAGCTCGAGTTGGGGAAATCTGCGCTCCCTCTCGCTCTGGCGTTGCACGCACCCACTGGCTCCAGCAGCTCCAGCCATGGGAGCCCTCGAGGGTCGGGTTGGGGGTGCCGCTCGTGCCGTCCTTTATGGATACATGCCCGCAGTCATTTCCGATACAATTGCGAGTACATTACACTTTCCGAAGTTCCAGTTCCAGCTTCAGTTTCAGTTCTGTATCTGTATCTGTAACTGTGAATGTATCTGCTCCTGCGCCTCTTGCCCCTCTACATTAATTTTGAGCGCGTTACGCCCATAATTTTATGTAGTCCCCCCGTCCCCTGTCCACTGTCCCCTTCCCAGCCCAGCGTGACCCATATATAAAAACAACAAGCAAGGCGTCTTTTTTCATAGTAATCGAATTACGTTTCAATTTATTAATCATATTTATTGCATATTTACTGCACTTTTATAGTCAATATAGCATTTTGGGGGAACATTCACGATTAGTTTTTATTTTTATTTTAATCTGTTTTCTGGTTTTCAGTTTTCTGGTTTTCGGTTTCTGGCTTTGGGTTTAGTTTCGGGTTTTTGCTGCTTTGTTGCTGTGTGTTTTCTGTATTTGTTTTTATTATCTTCATAGGCATTATTGTTTAATATAAATACTTGTAACACTTAATACAAACTTCCATTTTTCGGGTTTAGTCGAGTTACATATATCTAGGGAATGGTATGGAACAGTTGAATGAGAATTGTTTTATGTTCTAGCATCGAGGAAAAAGGGAAAGGGAAATGTACCTACTACTATATGCATTAGCGGAACATATTTAATGAAGAACACACAGTGATGAACGGATGAAAATCGGTTCATACTTCCATCCCACATTGGATTAAAACACCATTTAGTAGCTTGCAAATAGAACAGAAACATCAAAGTTCATAGAAATTCATTAAGCCAACATACAAGTCAAGACTATAATATCATAGAACGTTAGAAATATTTATATTTCCTTAACTATGGATATGAGTATTGTTTGGATATCATTGAATCATATTTATATATAAATTATAATTTCAATGGAACAGTAGCATTCGAATTTTGATTAGAATAAGCTGCTGATTACGAAATATAGAGTTTGTTTTTAGAGATTTGTTTTTAAAGTCTTTTTTTGAAAGATTTCTTTAAATATATTTCTTTGTCTCTGCTGAAAGTAATCACAGATTTCTTATCGAAACAGCTGGAATGAAACAGTGAAACAAATAAAAAGATTTAAATAGATCTAAAGAATGGTTCGAGGTCCGAAATGGAATAGAACAAGAAGCGGAAGATGGAAGGGAAGGGAACTGATCAATGGATATCAAAGATTGAATCATTAGGAAGGGGAAGTGGAATTGAGTCCCACAATTACGAGTATTACATTTATTTTGATTTTTAATTGTTTTCAATTTGTTTTTGGTTTTTTTTGGGTATAACTTGAATATGTTGGTTTTATTTTTATTTTTGTTTTTCTCTTTATTATTTTGCTTAAAATTCTATTTTACGATTTGCCTTTTGATTCGGTTTTCCTAATACTTGGAATAGGAATTCTCTAATGAGTTTCGTGGCATTTCGTTACCCAACTTCTACTTACGTTTAGAGTACAATAAACTCTAAGTAATACAATTTTAATTTGATTTTTTTTGTTTGGTTTTTTTTTTTTGAGCAGTGTCTAAAGTCGGTGTACAATAAATACATATATGTAAGAAAATGCATACAAAGTTACAATTTAATTCTAGTTTAAAAATTTAGTATCGAGTATAAAATTGAAGTAACTAATTTAATATGTATAAGTGTTCATTTCTTTTGTGGTTCATAGTTCATGGTTCGTGGTTCGTGGTTCTTCTCCCTATCATTTTGTTTGGTATCAGTTTTGGCATTAATAACGTTTGAGTATAGTACAATGGATGAGTCGGTCGGATGGTCAAGTCGCGTTCACACCATTGTCAGTATCAGTATCAAGTATCAAGTATCAGTGTTTCAGTTTCAGTATCGAAGAGGAAATTAATCTCAACTTAGGCTTAAAGAACTCTTTGGCATTGAAAAAATATACAAGACAATCGCGTATCGTAAATGTATGTGGAGTCTAATCCTATATTTATAGTATATACGTATAGTATAGTATAGTATAGTATATATGTATGTATGTATATCTTATACCCTTATGGTAGACACAAAAAAAAAAACACACACACATTCATATTTATATATGTATGTGTGTATATGTATACTTAAAATTTCTTTAATCTATATAGAGATTTGTGCGCCTTATAGTAGGTGTGGGTGTGGTGTGATTTGGTGATTTGTCCTTCTACACATTTTGAGCTTTTTGTTTATTATTCTTTTTTTTTTCTTTGTTGTTTTTTGTTTTGTTTTAATACTGAAAGATTTGTTTAATATAATAGTTAAAGAATCTGTTTAAATCGGAACAAGCACAAACACAAATTTGTATCACAAAAAACCTATCCGCTTGTGGGGTGGCAAACAAAGTACTAACACGATCTTAACCCATCCAAAACATAGTTAATACGAGTATAATGGATTATTAACGCTGTGATAAACGAGGAATTTTAACAAACGATCCATTAATGGTGGGGGTATGGTTTTGGGAATGGTAGGGTATGGTTGGGTAGTCTGGATAGCATAGAACATCTCTACATACGAGTATGTGTATATATACTTATGTGCTATACTGTCTATACCGTCTACTATGTAGTACGAGTGGTGTGTTTTTTTTTGTATTAACTTTCTGTGGTTGTCGACATTTTCGCCTCGATTTTTGGTGGGGTTGATGAATCATCTCCTTCTCCTATTGCTCTTCTTTCTTATCATTTTTTTTCTCTACATCTTCACATCCTCCCAGACTACTTATCATGTACGAGTATATGTGTATTGGAGACCTGCAATCGAATCAGACCAGTCATTCGACCCACTCGAAACACTTTGAAGCAGTTCGAAACATTCGAGCAGACACCAAGTATCGCCGTCTTCTTCATTTGATTTGCTGTTGGAGAGAGTGCGTGTTGTTGTGAGTGTTTTTGTGAAGATATTCCTGCAGGACTCTATTGGTTTATATATGTATATGCTCTATGCGTATACCGTACAATATACTGCATTTAGTTCTGGGATCGTTTGGATCATTCGATGATGAATACTTGATGGTGTGTGGTGTGGTGATTGATCGAAGAACCCACACAGTCAGCAGTCAGTCTCGATATATAAATATATATACTACATATGTATATGTATATGTATATACACCTACATACATATATATAAAATGCATGATTCGGTTGCGTGGAGACAGTTACAACACTTTGGGGTTATATTTTTGTTTTCTATACGAGTATGTTACATCCATCTACAGACACGTACGAGTATTAACTACCAGAACTCCTCTCATATTGATTAAACCATTTACGATATTGCGGGCTTACGATTATTTATGGCAGCGCCTTGCTCTTTCTCTTTCTCTTTCTGTTTCTGATTTCCGTTTCCGATTTTGCGGATATGTTATATGGTTTTTGTTTTGGTTTTTTGTTTTTGTTTTTGTTTGAGGGGTTAGTATAGGTATAATATCGTTTGCTTGGCACCCGCCCCCTAAATGATGGTGTTGGTGGTTTCATGATGATTTTGGTGGGTGATGTGCGCTGTGGTGGTTGGTGGGTGGTGGTTGGTACTGGTGCTGGTGCTGATGCTGATGCTGGTGCTCCTTCTCGTGATGCATGTGGCTTATGGCGGGTGCATATCCTAAACAAAGCTGAGCTCATGGCCGCTTGTTGCGTCGATGAACTCAAAGTGCGCGTAAACTCATTCACCATTTATGACGTAGACCGGACAGAAGGCCTTCTCCGTGTTGAGGCTTTGCGGCGACAGTGCACGGCGCCCACTGTCACCGCCCTGGGCATCTTTCGTTTCCTCCTTGCCAGCCTCAGCCTCAGTCTCAGTCTCAGTCTCCTTCTGATCTCCAGGCACCACCGCTCCAGAGCCCGAGCCCGAACCTGATCCTGAACCTGAACCTGAACCCGATCCAGAAACCGAACCCGTACCCGTACCAGTACCCGTACCCGATCTTGCCGCCTCTCCAGTGTTGGTAATGGCACTTTCACCGCTCTCCACCTCCTCGACGGTCTCCAGTTCGCCGCCGGCGAGGGTCGTGGAGCAGTAGCAGTAGGAGAGGTTCGTCTTGAGATCCTCGCAGAATTGCTGCTGCTGCGCAATGCTCTGAATGCGCGAGCGGGCGAATTCTCACATGTACGTGGGCTTGAGCTTGTAGGCCCGCTTCCAGATCTCGCACAGGCACACGGTCGAGTGGAAGCGATAGAATATGGCCAGCGGCATGGACACATGCGTGATAATGGTCCAGGCCCACAGCCCGTAGAAGTTCAGCTGGATGGGATGCGATTCGGCGCGCGATTTCTCCAGCGTGCTGATCGCCCACATGGCCAGATTCACCACCAGCATGAACGTGACGATCTCCCGGCCGGGCTTCTTGCGGATGTGCTCCGGGCTGACGGCCTGGCGGCGACTGGCGTCCAGGATGAACATCGTCTGGCAGGCGGTCTGCACAATGGAGGCCAGGGCATTGATGGGCACCAGCATGTCGTCGCTGCGCAGCGTAAAGTGGCCCGCGATCACCGTGAAGATGTTGTAGAGGAAGGAGCCCGTCTGGGCGCCCACCAGCAGGATGTCGTCCAGGGAGAAGCTGCGATAGGCATCGTACTGCAGATGCCGTATCTGGATCATGCCCAGCAGCGTGGCAATCGTGGCGGTGCCATAGATGAGCAGCTCGCAGATGGTCACCTCGGTGACGGCCATCGAGACGAACTCGGGCCGCGAGATCAGCACAAAGAAGATGATCAGCGAGATGATCGTGAGCACCAGGATGAGGATGCCCACGAAGAGGCCCTTGTGCGCCCGGGCACAGTCCACCGAGTAGTGGTGGGGCGAACGCTTCATCGGCGAGCTGATCATGTCCGGCCGCTGCGGTGTCGGGGTCTGGGGACGCGAAATGCTGCGCCACATGACATACAGAATGGCGGCACAGATCAGCGAGTACTCGATGGTGCACGGGAAGAGGAAGGGCGAGGCGTCCTGCACCAGGGTGCCGATGATGTTGGTGCGCCGGCACTCGAAGATCTGGTAGGGGCCCTTCAGGCCGCGTGCCACCCTCAGATGCGCCGTCGGATCGTGCACCGGAATGACGGCATGGCCGCGGGAGTGGCCCGGTATGCGATGCGAGATGCGCAGCGTCCGATTCTCCGGATTGTAGAAGGTGAGAATCTCGTGCTTCGTCTCCTGGATGAGCACGTTCAGCCAGACGGCCAGATTGGTGCCGATCATGTGCATCAGACCGAAGCGGGCGATGATCTTGTAGCGGTACACCTTGATCTGTTCGTTGTTCAGGAAGATGAAGTACATCTGGATGAAGATGAACGCCATCCGGGTGGCCGGTGTCAGTGCCAGCAGCACATTGTGGCACTTGGTGTCCGGATTCAGCTCAAAGTATTGCCCAAACTCCAGGCCCGAGTAGATCATGCTGCCAATCCCAAAAGCTGTAACCAAAGAGGGCACACAACATTGAGAACACTGAGCGAGAGGAGCACCATCAAGGGGGACACTCACCCACAGCGCCCATGCGCAGATAGAAGCTGCCGTAGTGATGCTGCCTGCCCAGGGGCGACAGCAGGGATGGACGCCGCACCTGGATGGCCGGCGGCAGGCGCCGATGGGTCGACGTGCTGTCCGTATCCGACTCGTCCATGCTGTCCGAGGTGCTGGTCTTAGTTTTTTGGTTTGGTGATGTTGCTACACACAGACAAGGAAGAATTCATTATGAGGCAAGGACTTTGCCCAGTGGCAGCCGCCGGTGCACTTACCCATGGGTGGCGGCAGCTTGGGGCGACCCCACAGCAGCGTGGCGTACATAAAAAGCAGAAAGATCATGCTGCCAATATACAAATACAAATAGTAGACCTAAAAATAAATACAATATTTGGAATCAATTATCACTATTCAAATATGTTGAGAATTAAGAAAAGAAACTCATTCTAAGCTAATGCCCATGCCCATGCCCAAGCGACACCAAGCCGACCGAGGGGCTCTGCTGCATGACGCCTGGCACCAAACTAGTGCCAGATTTACGCAACTATTTTGAAACATTTAAACAATTTTGAATATAAATTCAAAGTATTTCAAAGTTCTGCAGAGCTTAAAATTCTGTGAAATTTTCAAAAATCAAGTGGACACCGAAATTAGGCTATTGCTTTCAATGAATGTTTCAATTGAATGGGAAACCTTTGCTCATCTCATGCTATTATTCCCCTGTTCAACCTTTAGCTAACCAACACTGTGGGGCATTTGCCAACACTCAACACTCACCTCATAGAACGATGGCGGTATGTAGGTGGAAATGACCTCGGCCATGGGGAATGCCACGCCCATGACCACCAGCAGTTTTCCGTACAGGGCTGAGAAGAGAGTGGCCAGAGCATCGCCACTGCAAAAGAGAGAGAGAGAGAGAGAGAGAACAGAAATAAGAGAGGAACGTGGATGAGGAGGATGAGGATGATCTGAGGAATCTTAAACTTACGCCTTGACCCTGGGCATCGGCGGATAGACAAACGATGGCCGATGGGTGCGCTTGATGGCCGGCAGGATGGCCGGATAGTTGGTCAGCTGGTGCGAGTGATACATCAAGGCTAGCTGTCCGTCCGCCTGGCTGCCGCTCAGCTGCGGCTGTGAGCTGCTTCCTGGGGAGGATGGCGTATCAGAGCTGTCGCCCCCACCGCCACCGCCTCCGCCTCCGATGTCACGATCGCCGTCCCCATCGCCGCCACCAACGATGATGCCACTAGGTCCAGCCGTGGCCTCCACCACGCTGACGCTGCTCTTGCGCGGCAGACTGGACTCGTCGATGGTCACATGGTGCTGGGAGCCGGAACGGGCCGATGCCCGTGCGAGGCCGGGCGAAATGGCTGCCGTCACATGGGCTGTGACCCCCTCGCCGGAGGCTGCCGACAGCAGCGATGAGCTGAGGACAGGAGCGGCCATGGCCGGGATATAGCTCTTGCGGCTGTACTCGGGGAAGCCGTCATCGTTGGGCGGTGGCGGCGGCGGGGCATAGCTGCTGGGCACAGTGGGCGTGGGCACGCGGACGCTGTGCGTGTGGTGGTTCTGGTGGTGCGGATGCTGGAATTGGTGCGGCAAATGGTAGTGGTGGTGGCTGCTGGTGAAGTGCGTCCGGGGCTGAGTGGTCACTGGCTTTGGCTTTGGCTGCAGTTGTGGTTGTGCCTGTGGCGTTTGGCTCTTCTGCTCATCCTGGAAGCTCAGCGTTGCGATCGGTGGCTCAACGGTGCTGGCAGTGGCTGTGGCTGTGGCTGTGGCAGGGGCTGTGGCAGTGGCTGTGCTGCTGCTGCTGCTGCTGCTAGAAGTGGATGAGGATGTGGAATGCATGGTTGACGTTGATTCACTGAATGGTGGCCCCAAAGTCCGTCCCCGTTTTTGCAGAGGCAGCCACCGATTTAGATTTGGATTTGGATTGAGATACAGATTGCAGACACACACACAAGCACACACATACATGCAGATACAGATACAGATACAGATACATGGAGAGGCAACTTAATTAAATAATGGACGGAATCGGAATCGGAATCCCCCTACGAATAAGTGGCATATATGTATGTAGAAGCATCTCGCCACACGGTGCAAGGGTGGCGGGTGTTGCGGCTTCCATTATATCGGATGCCAGACATTTCCGTCGTCATTGTGCGAACGAACCACAAAAGATCACGCAAATGTATCTGTGTACATACGAGTATGCGAATGTATGTATGTATGCATGCTACACTGAGAGGAAAAAGGCCAACAGTTTCTGAATATATGTGGGATGAATATTGAGGGTTTATTTACTCCCAGAGGCTTAGCCTTAGGACCCTGGGGCCTGGGCTATACCGATTAAGTCTTCAAGCGAGTCCCAAAATCTTAATTCATCTTTTACACTCAGGGAAAAGTTCTATAAGCTTTAATGAAGCCTGATTAAATTTAATTTAGGTGGCACAATAAGCTCCAAAAGTGGACAAACGTGGTATGGGAACTTCTCTCTGACGATTATTCATTACATTTTCTCAGTGTATATATCGTGTATACGTATTACGTATATAGCAAAGACATTCCGGAATTCGCTTCCAAAGATTAAGATTCATTGAACTTGACTTTCGCTGGATGGCCTGTTTAACTTTGATACGAGCATCGCTGAGACCTGGATCTGAATATGATCTGTATATGAAACTGCATCTGGATGGATCACTGCCCTGGAAGTCGAGCAAGTACGAGCACCCATAGACTCGGGTGGTTTGGAGGGTACATTCAGGAGGTTTGCCTGCCTTCCGGATGGCAATCCACTCCACTTCCAGCAACATAGGGGACACACACAAGCACACAGCGTGTGCTCGTAAATTGCACTTAATCACAGATGCGATGCAAAAGAGAACAAAAAAAAAAAAGATAATACACATGTGAACAAACACACGAAACTTAATGAAAAGACCCCGTCCCGACTGTCCCATTCTCTAAAGCAATTGAAACTAATCGTCGTCTAGTGGCGGAGAGCACAAATCTGTATAAATATGTATGATACAGTGCGTTTCAGTAGCAGCTTGCACAAGGAAAGATTCCTTGTGGAATCTCCGAAGAAAGAGACTTACAAATTATAGAATTCTGCGTTGGTTCTTTTGTAAAGAATTGTTGACTGTGGGAGAGCTTAGACTGTGTGCGATCTGAAGTCTGATCTCACGGATCTAACGAATAGATTGAGAGATTACGCTGAAGCAGCAGCAGAAGCAGAAGCAGAAGCGAGATAAACAGATTGAAGGGTTTGTTGGGGTCTCTAGTAATCAAGTATAGGATATTAATATCTCTTGGAAAAAGCTAACACATCGATCCCCCCAGACATATTGCAATCGACTACTATTGATATTTGTTTGTATGTGAAAGCTAAAGGCATGCCACTGCTGGCACGCACTGTACTGAATGGAGATGCGGAGGCAGCTGTCTGTCTGCGTTTGGATGGATGGGACACAATGTTTGTTTGCAGGCCAAATGGAAATATGAAATATGTTCGGGGGCTCTCGCATGTGATTGCGATGTTTAATTAAGACGAGGCACCAGAAGCCAGAAGCACATTGCAAACACGACACATGACACACACAATCCCCCCCCCCCACCACCGTGAGGCCTGCCTGACAGGTGGGTGGGTCGAAGGGGTGGAAGCAACACCAAAATATGTGACTGAATACCTGCTTCACACGCCTCCCATGCCACGATGATGCCACGCATCATTTATTCACATTCAAATCGCAGCCGGATTGAGGATAGACCGACATCCTTGTAAGGATTCTGCTTCCGGAGAAGAGGGCATGGGCATGCCATCATTATGGCATATGGAGGATTACGAATGCAAATGCAAATGCAAACAAGGAACTTGAATCGCAACAAGTTCTGGCTCTGGCTCTGGTTCTGGCTCTGGTTCGGGCTCTGATGGGGGAGGCTTATCAAATAACCTTGACATGAGGCCAAGCATAGCTTGTGACACAGCCCCCCTACCCACACCATATGCTATATGCAACATGCCACAAAATGGGAGGCGGGGCGGCACACAATGCTCCAGCGCGTGTCGAGTGGTTGCAGAGTGTGTTATGGGTGTGTTATGGGTGTGCTATGGGTGTGTGTGTGTTTTGTGGTTTGTTTGGGTCATGCACTCAAGCGCACTTATAATCAGATTTCTAAAAGCGTGCTGCATACTTTAGGGCGCCATTCTCCTGGTTATATTTTGTATTTTTTTTTGCGGGGTTGTTAACCTGAGACGACACAACAGCCACAGTCCCCAAGCAGCTCCTGCTACCTTCTCTCCACTCCTCTCCACTTAACTCGACTCGACTCGACTCGACTGTTGCATAAATGGATGATGAATAGAGTCCCCGGGAGTGCTGTGTCGGTGGTGTGCAAGTGGCAGCATGCCACAACCGCTGTCACAGCAGGCGAACAGCGACAGAACCCTTTCAGTGCCCTTCCATTTTCATTCAATTGCAATGTTTTACAGTGCTTGGGTGGGTGAAGGGGGTGGCCCACCTGGCTGAAAGTTAATTATTGTGTGTCGGGGTCACCTTTAAGGGTCATTCGGCGGGGGGTTTGTCCCTCGAAACGTTTTTTCGTTGGTTCCCTTGAACCACTTGATGGTTCACATCATAATAATATTTATAAGATACTCGTGTCCTCATCCTAGCTGGCAGGATCACTGAGTTGGTGACCCCATCACCCCATCATATATGTAACTTTATCCGGATAAACAATTCAGTTATACATCGCTTGATATATGCTATATGCAAATGGCAAACGAACACTCGGATTTTCCCATTCGGTGACCCCGATGACCCGCCCAACCTTTCACCTATCTTTTGCTGGGACTGCAATTTGATTTGCTAATTTCCTGCTCGTCTCCGGCCGGAATTCTCTCAAAATGTCTGCGGCCGGAGCACATCAAGTATTCATTGGGGCACAGACGGACGACACACAAAAGAAGTAGCCGCATGCACTGGCCTGGAAATGTCCATTAGGCAGGGGCGGCCTGGAGTCCTGGAGTCCTGTGGCCTGTGGCCTGGGAGTCGTTGCATCTGGACAGAGGGCAAACAGAAACCGCAATTGAAACAAAAACATGCGACGCTTGCTGGGGTCGTGGCACTCATCCGCCCCAAACACAAGGCACAAGGCACAACAAACTTTCAATTGACCTATTTTGCGGTCGACCAAGGGTGGTGGTGGGTGGTGGGTGTTAGGTGGTGGTGCTGCTGCTGCTTAAGTGCGGGTGCGTCGGTTGTGTGGTGTTTGCGGTGCCTTGCGGCAATTTAGTGCCGTAATACGTATAATGGGCGTGGCAATGGCCAGACGACAACACAGCAATGCTGCAGCAGGCCAGGCCACAGGTGACTGGCCGGGCGAATCCTTCAGCTCCCTTTTATTTTATTTTTTATTTTCCGCTTTGCAACAATTTGTGCATGTCAAGCCAATCGAGTGGCTGGTGGCAGGGCGCAGAAGGCAGAAGGCAGGCAGACGGACCCGTATACGCACTTCATATGCCGCATACGTCGTGTGGCACCAGCCTCCATCACTGACTCTGACTCTGGCTGTGGCTCTGACTCTGACTCTGAGTCTGAGTCTGGCTCTGGCTTTGGCGTGAAACTTGTCAGGGTGTTGCACTGGAAACGTGATGTTTAATTAATGCACAACGAAACGAAGGGGAGAAGGATGCAGACAACACCAAATGGAGGATAACAGATAAGGGGTTGGGAATGGGGATGGGGATGGGGTTGAGGGTTGAGCCGCCGTATGAGTTAAACAGTTTTTGTAGAGCTATTAGCAGCCCACTAATGGAGGCTGACGACTATGAGAATGCACCGTCTGTCTGGCTGTCTGTCTGGCTGGCTGGCTGGGAATGTAGTTAGGCGAGAGATTGAGTGCAATGATGAGGATGCTGCTGCTGCTGTTACTGCTGCCACTGATGATGATAATGATGATGATGATGAGCAGCTTATGCAATTAGTTAAGTGCTAAAACAAGGACAGCCAGGGGATAATAGACGCCCCAAACGCACCAGACACGATGTGACAATTAGATAAGCGTTTTGGGACTAAGTACTAGTACTAGTACAGCCAACAACATGAGTGATTCCATGTGAAATCGAACGAAGAAGAGCTCTGGGCGGAGTCCCATAAATTCTACAACTTTGAGTCTAAAATATTTGTGATCGGCTTGCATTACTTTGAATGCCATTGAGGGACACACATCCTACGAATGGCTAGGCTAAGCTCATTCCAAATCGTTGCTTGAGGAGCCTTTAGCCACATCCACATCCATATATTGAATAAAAAATCTGCCAAGAGAAGCCAATTGAAATGTTCTTTGAGGTGGCACCAATCGAAAGCCTCTCATCTGTTGATGCCTCCCCCTTTGTTGTGGCTTACCTGACGATCGGCTGATCCTTGATTGTGACTGTGACAGCGGCTGCGGCGGCGGCTGCTGCCGTCTCCGCCAGCTTGGGTGGACTGCTGACCAGCGGCGGACTGCAGACGCGTGGCGGCGTGGTGATCCTTGGCGGACTGTGCATCTGGCGGGCCTGCTCCGGCGGCGGACTGCGCATCAGCGGTGGCGAGGGCATGGCCGGTGCCCCCTCACCCACGGGCGGGCTCTGGACACGCTGGGAGCTCGACTTGATGGATGCCACAGGACTCTTGCTGGAGGACTGCGACTGCGAGTGCGAGTGCGACTTGATCGATGCCTGCGACTTGAGGGATGCCTGTGGCGAGAGGATGCCCGCTGCAGTGGCGGATCGCTGGCTGCCGGTGCGGCTGGGACCGCGACTCTCCGAGAGCTTGGGAGAGCCACCAGCAGCGGCACCGATGGCTGCCATGGCCGCTATGGCCCCGCTTGTGGACATGATGCCACCGCTGGCGATGCTTGCGGCTCGCGGCGAGCTGATACTGTCCGCGTGTCTCTCCTCCCTGTCCACGGATAGCGGCTCCTCGTCATCGTCCTGGGTGACGGGCTCCTCGGGCGGCTCTGGCTCCTCCATGTCCATGCTTAGCGGTGGCGGCGGAATGAATCCGCCAAGTCCTCCGCCAGCACCCACGCTGTCCTCGTCCAATTCCGCAAAGTGCTCCGGCGGCGGGGCAATGATCGAGGAGGCGGAGTACCCATTGCTCGGTGGCGTGGTTATGGTGGTCGACTCATCCTCGTTGTCCAGCGATCGACTGTAGTCCCTGCCACTCACGGGCTCCGGTTCTGGCTCCTCTTTGGGCTCTTGCTCTTGCTCCTGCTCCTGCTCTTGCTCCTCCTCCTCCTCTTGCGGTTCGGGCTGTGGCTCTGGTTCTGGTTCTGGCTCTGGCAGAGATCGTGGATTTGGGGAATTTGGCTGCGATTCCTGGTCGCTCTCGGAGGAGGACGTCAGTGGTGGTATCTGGCTGATGTGCTGCGCCGGTGGCGACACCATTCGCGTGAGATTCAGCTCCGGGCAGGGCGGTGGCGTCACCGGTGGCGAGGGTGAGGTGGAGGGGGATTTGGTCAGGGGCGGGGTGACATTGCCCTGCACATACGAAAGATTCGAGGGCAGTGGCGGCAATGGCGGTGGCGGTGTGGACTTGTCCTCATCATCATCATCATCATCTTCCTCCTCCTCCTCCTCTGCCTCGGCCCCTTCCTCCTCATCTGCTGCGGCACCATCAGCCCCATCCCTTGGCTCCTCAATCATGGGCGGAGGGGGTATGAAAAGGGGCGGCACTGCTGCCGCCTCCTCTGCATCGTCCGTTTCCTCGCCATCGTCCTCGTCCACGTCCGTTCGCTGGCCGGCATCCTCCAGGGGGGAGAGGGGCGAGAGCGGAGGCGGCGGAATGAGCTCCAGCTCCAGCACCGAATTGATGGGCGATCCTGGCGGCGAGGTGGCGTCCAGACTCATCTCTAGATCGATGCTCAAGTCCAGACTGAGCTGCGGCTCCGGCTGCGGATGGCCGATCATTGGCGGCGGTGTGGGCGTCGGCGGCATGTCCTCCGCCTCCGTCAGCGTGGGCAGTGGCTGGCCGAGCAGCGGGGCCAGCGGCGGCGGTGGCGGCGGCGGTGCCACCAGCAGGAGCACCTCCTCGGTGAGTGAGATTGAGGGGAGGGGTGGCGGTGGCAGTGGTGCATCCCCCGCTGTGCTGGTTGTGGTGGTGCTTGTGCTGGCTGCCGTGGTGGTCGCGTTGTTGTCCACCTCCTCGATGTCAGAATCGATGCCTTGGGCGAAGTCCATGTAGAAATTGTCCCGCGAATCACTGGAGCCACGTCGCAGCTTCAGCGACAGATCCGGCGAACTATCCATCTCTCTCACTCTCTCTTTCGCTTGACTATGGATTGGTTTTCCTCGTGTTCTCTTTATATATTTTTCAAGGGGAAATTCCTTCACACTCACGGCTCACATCGGTGGCGCGCTCTGTTGGACTGTTGCTGCTTTTTTCTCGATTTTCTTTTGTGTTTTTTTTTAGTTCTGTTTTTGCTATTTAACTGTTTTTTCTGGTCAATTGTTTTCACTCCATTTCACTGCACGCACATTGTGTGTGTATCCCTGGAATGCACACACAAACGCAAACACAAACATCAGGAAGAGTGTCAGAAAGCACACACAAACACACACACACACACCCATAGGGAGGGAGAGAGAGAAAGTCGGCAATCAGCATCTTCGCTCTCTCACTCCAAGGCTTGCAAATTCCACTTCCACTCACACTCTCACTTCCACTCATGCATTTACACCACACTCTTGCTTGCTCTCTTTTCCAATCAAAAGCCCGGCTTCGGCTTCCACCACTGCTTGCATTCATTTACCGATTTTCTACTACATAATTCTGCTGCTTGCACCTTGCACTATTTTGACTGCTTTTATAACTGCTTCCACCCACACTCTAGCTTCTTGTTCTCACACTGCTTGCACTGCTGCTCCACTAAATCTTCGGCTTTTATTACTGCTTTTACTCCAGCTTCAAAAATTACACCCACTCCCCACACTCTCTCCTTTCATTCTCCCACTTCATCTCTCTCTATCTCTCTCTCTCTCTCACTTTCGTTGTGTCGTGGGCGGCATGGGGCGTGGCATTGCATTTTGCTGCGCATTTTACTTTTTACGCAACAAATTCTACACACATATGTATGTACATACATACATATGTATTCATGTAAAGAGTCCTGCAACAGTGCCGCCTGCTGTACAGATGTGTGCGTATAAATGCGTAGTTTGATTTGATTAAACACCTCCGGTAGGGAGATGGAGGAGGAGAGGACAAAGCCTGTTCAGAAAATTCTTAAGGAGCTTCATTTGAGGGGCACGAACAGGAACTGGAACGGGAGCAAGAGCAGGAGGAGCAGGCCAAAAGGTTAACTGGAAAAGTTGTTGCTCTATTTCCCTGTTTTCTCTCTGTTTGTTGCTGCTGGCTGTTTGTTTGTTTGTTTGTTTGTTTGTTTGCTGGGCATCTCCTCTGTTTGTTTGTGTGTGTGTGTGTGTGTGTGTGTGTCTGTTCGGAGTGAACTTCGGAATAGCATTCGGTGTAGGCCTCGGAGTAACATTTCGAGTGTATTTGTGTGTGCAACCCCTCAAAAAAAAAAATAATAATAAGAGGATACACGGATACTGCGTATGATTTTGTAGGGCAGTGATTTTTGGCCAACAACAAATATCCAAAGAGGCTCATTTCCGGCACAGAAAAAAAACAAGCAACAAAAAATACACACCCACACACAGACACTGAGGGACCGTTAGAAACACACATATACTCCTGCATGAATACCGTTAAGAAACCCTTGGATGGCAGTACATACCGGATGGATGCCGTTAGAAGCCATACACACACACACAGACACTCTTCGAATGAATACCGTTAGCACACACACACACACACGCACACTAACGGAAACCGGATGAATACAATTCCAATTGCTGCATACCGTTACTCTTGTACCGCTAGATGGACACCAATCAGTTCTGTTCTGTTCTGTTTCGCCAAATGATGGAATTTTTGTGTGTTTTTTTTGCCAACTGACCGTTAACGTCTTTCCCCTTTCCCCTCTTCCTAAATCTACTCTTCCACTTTTTTACACTGCACTTTGCACCTTGCACTTCATTTCGCTTCGGTTCATTCCATTCGCTTGAGTCCAAGACTCGGTTTCTGTTTCTGTTTCGGTTTCGGTTCCGGGCCACACACATACACACACACACACACACCCAGAAAACACCCACACACACACACATACACACTTACACGTAGAGCGCCTGTCGCAGTAGTCGACTCCTGCTGCGGCGGCACTTAATTCTAGAATGAAACGCCATCGGATCGGGGCGACAGTAGCAAGGCAAAGCTGCGCCATTAGACGACGACAACAACAGCAGCACCACGGCCCCACAACACAGCCTCTCCGGTGCCAAAGAGAGTTAAGGGAGAGAGAGAGAGCAGGCTAGCGAGAGCGCAGCTGCTGGAGAAGAGAACAAGCTAAAGCAGTGCACAGTACAGCCACAGAAGGGAAAACGAACACGGTGGTTGTCAAACCGGGATTCATAACTACGCACTTGACCGTGTTCCGGACTTGTGCTTTGTTCTCCCACAGATTGGGTAGCGTATCCCGGTTGAGGCCTGGATGATAATGTGTGTCATGCCTTTGAGCATTATCTCCTGCGATTCCTTGGTACATAACTCGCTTGGATGGATTTCCATTTATGCTCCTACCATAACCAATTAAAAAAGTTTAAATAGAATTTTGGATATCTTAAGCCCATTGTGCTCTGGAGGGGCTGCTGTGGATCGGACGACGGTGGGGGACGGGACCTGTGAGCGTGTGAAAAGTTTCACTGCGCTGTGATGCCTCAATTGTGACTCGTTTGTGGAGCATCGAGAGTAATAGCAACCGACCAAGCCGAACCGGTAACAACAGAAGTGCGCAGCCCCCACTCCCAACCCCTCTTTTCATTCTCATCTGCCCTGGGATGCTCCTCTGGCTGTGCTGGAATTTCGCTTACATCAACGGAATTAGGAGAGAATGAACAAAAGAGAAAGAGAGGCGGCAGTGGTGAGGTGGTGAGAGTGGAAAGGGTTCTCGTTCTCCCGCCTGAACCCTTTTCAGAAAGCGTGTCAGTGCGTCTCATTGTTGGGCCTTGGAGCCTGCGTAATGAGGAAAATCAACGAGGATGTTCAGCCAGGACTGCCAACTGAGTGGGTTTGAAACGGAACTGCCACTTTGTCCATTAATTCTTTCTGCACTTAAACCATAACGAACGAGCAAAATCTCAGCTTTTATGACTTTTTGTACTTCTTTTACATGCAACTCTGGAATATTTTAATAATTTATTCTAATTCAGTACCTATTGATCTTAATTTACAATCATAAATACGTTTATTCGTTGCATGCACCCAATATCTACTCAAATGTCACATTTAATTCTTCAATTTTCAAATCTAACGAGCAAAGCAGTAATGAACCGCGCTGTTTCCTGCTTACATACGATAGTGGGCGAGTGAGTGGGAGTGCTAAACTGCTTGCATATAGTGTGTACACAGCTGGCAGCACACACCAGATAAAGATTCCAAATTCATGCGAAATTTCAGCCGCAGCTGATGATTGCGGAGGTGGTGGGATGGGATGGGTTTTCTTATCACACAAATATAATGCAGATAACCGCTAGTACAAGATATTTTATTGCTTGACGCACACAAAGAGCAAAAATTTCATTTTCAAAATCCTAAGCAGGGTATCATGGAATCATAGCAGAACAATTTTGAAGGGCTAATCCAGGGATTTTGGGTTAATAAGGGGGAGGGGTATTACAACAAATACAGATCATCAGGGACCACTTAAACAAAAGATAATTTGGTAACATAATCATATACATATAAGTAATTATATATATATATATCTATATAGTATATACAGACAAACATCGGCTACAGATCTACTGGTACATTATATATTATCACAATGGACGGCGCAACGCGCAGCTCCTAGATGCCGCAGCAGGAACGATTACCGGTTCCAGTGCCGTCACTCTGATCTCCGTCCGACACACTGACGGCGTCGTCCGCATCTAGGGCCTGCAGCCGCAGGGGACTCGCGGGCTCAGCCTCCCGCTCCCGCTGGCTGAGCCGCTCCAGCATCAGCTGGGTGAGCAGCTCAAAGATCTCGACCACGCCCTCGTTCTCCTTGGCGGACGCCTCCAGGTACTGGGCGCCCACCGTCTGGGCGTACTGGCGGGCATCCTCGTAGCCGATGGCCCGCTGCTCCTCCAGGTCAGTCTTGTTGCCCACGATAATGAGGGAGATCTCGGTTCCGCGCATCTGCTTCAGCTCGCGCACCCACGACTTGACCTTCTGGAAGGAGTCCTGGTCGGTAATGTCGTACACCAGCAGAGCTCCGTCCGAGCCCCGGTAGTAGATGGGGCCCAGCGCATGGAAGCGCTCCTGCCCGGCAGTGTCCCAGATGTTCAGCTGCGCCCGCCGCTCATCCGGCAGCGTCACCTTCTTGGTCACGAACGATGCCTGCAGCGTGCTCAGGTGCTGGGGGTTGAACTTGTCCTCCATGTAGCGCAGCACCAGCGACGTCTTGCCCACGCAGCCTGCAAGAATCGTAATCGCATTTACATGTGAACATCGCAGCAAATGTCCAGAACTTTTTCCATCGGGTCGGATTCTAAGACACTCACCTTCGCCCAGCAGCACCGCCTTGAAGTTCAGGGTGGGACCGCTCCTGCTCCTACGCGAGCTCATTGTTCTTCCACTCGTTGGCCTATCTTTTCGCGAATTTCAGCTCCAATTTTCAGTTTATTTTGTCATTTGTCATGAGGATTAGTGTGACCGCGGTGTGTCATCGATAAATTATAATGGCTGAAACCATAGAAATATACCGAAATATACTTGCTCATATTAAAAAATATACCGTATTTCGAGAACAAACAACAAACTTAACTCACATGCTGTGACATTATACTTTGCCAACTAACTAGCTGCGAAAATAGAGATAGCCTTGTGGTGGTTAATGCCTGCAGTCAGAGGGAGAGAAATACCAGCGACCAGTTGGCTGGACCAATTTATGTAGTCGGCGTGTTGCGACTGATCACTAACCACAAGGTATACGTCATTAGAGTGTCGGTGAAACAATCTATAACAATATAAATAAATATATAACGACGTGTTTTTGTTTTCATACCACATAAACCGGTACTTTGACAAGTGGAAACCGACAACTATCGATGCACAGAGCAAACATCGGTACTTTTGTGCGATAAGCGAAGATATTTTTGTGCGATAAGCGGATCGAATTTGCGTTTTATCTTGAAAATACCTTTATTTTAAAACTACTATCACAACCAGGTTTCAAAATACCATTAAGCCGACATCAATTCAAAAAATAATCAAAGAGATCTCTAAATGCTTACATTATAGACATGCAAGCCACTTGCGTACTCTCGTTCGATATGTTTAGCCAATTATATCTCTCAATTATATCAGTCTTTCAGATAATAAGGGCAGATAGTAATAAGTGTAGTGCCCAGAAGACATACACACTCATATGTTACACACATGCCCGCCCTCGGCAGATTTCCAATTCCAATTTGTTTACCTTTGGAACCTGCCTCCCGCGTAATTGGCAGCCGGCGACGGAAACTAATTCATAATTAATTATAGACACATTCGCAGGCTAATGATGGTGCTGGCAGCCCTAGAAGTACTGTCGCAAGGACCCGCTGTAAGTGCGCAATCAAGGTGGTAATTTGCCCATTCATGACAATCAACCATTAATTTGAATCCCTTGCAGGACTGGACTGCAGCGGTGTGACTCTGTCCATTAAAGTAATTGACAGAGATTACTCCACAATGGAGGGCCAAGCCAACAGTCTTTGCCATGTCCCCGTTACCGTCACCGTTTCGGGGGACGGCCTGGGCAAGTGTTTGCTTTCCCAAGCAAACACTTGGGAGATTGGAGGCCATTTCCACAGGTGGGTTGCGGTTGCGCCCTCCCACTCTGATTCGGTGCTGTGCTGCAATCTGTTGGATAATTTCATTTGTAACGCAGCACTGGACGGACCATGAGGCAGCTGCTGGTTCTGCTGAGGACGCTCCTCGTCCACGGATTCGTGGCGCTGTTCACTCTGCTCACCCGCTCGCTCCACGCAGCCCTCAATCTCTGGCACTCGCTGGCCCTCTAATGGTGGTCTGGTCTAATGGTGATTCAATGGAAGGAGACGCTGAAATGTGCTTGCCCGCCCGCCCGATAAGGGCTGCCCGCCGCCGCCGCCTACCTGCCGACCGATGTGTGAGTTTTCCACTTATCGGCAAAGCAATCAATACTACTTACCTTATCGCCCTCGCACCTCACACCACGCACTATGGCCGCGTGGCGTCGTGTTATCTGGAGGCCAGCTAATGCCAATTGTCAATGGCTGTTCGTTCGGGTCGGTTCGTCAATGGGTGTCGCCGCCCGACCCTGCTGCTGTTGCTGCTGCTGCTGGCGGTCTTCCTTGGCGGCAGTCTGCTGGCGCTGCACAAGCTAAACCACTCACCGCTGCTCCACCAGTATGACATCCTGCAGGAGTACCTGGAGAGCAATCCCCAGAAGAGCTCGCGAGCGCACACCATTCTGCTGTGGAGTAGCTTCTTCGGGGATCCGCGCTGGGGCCTGCCCGCGGACACGCTGGGTCCGCAGGAGCTGCGCGAGGATCTGCACTGTCCCGTGTACCAGTGCGAGGTGACCAACAGCCACGACTTCCTGCCCGCCCTGGATCTGTACGACGCCATTGTGTTCCACATGGCCGAGTCGTTCCCCTTCCTGCAGCCGCTGCCCGGGCGCCGCAGTCCGCACCAGGCGTATGTGTTTGCCCTAATGGAGTCGGCGGGCGAGACGAAGCACCGGCTGAGCGACGAGGGAGGCTTCTACAACCTCACCATGACCAATCGCCTCGACTCGGATGTGGTGTGGCCCTATGGCCAGATGCAGGACATCGAAACGGGCGCCGTGGTGGCCCCCAGTGCCCAGCCGCATTGGCGCCAGCCGCCACCGAAGGGCGCCTCGAACGACACTCGTGCATTGACGCTGTGGCAGGGCAAGAACAAAATGGCCGCCTGGTTTGTGTCCCACTGCCAGACGCTGTCGCGCCGCGAGAACCTAACGGCGGCCCTGCAGGCGCACATCGATGTGGATGTCTACGGCAAGTGCGGACCCCTCAGGTGAGTCATCCCGTCAGCCGCATCCCGTGGAGTATATTAACGCTCTGCTGCTTGCTACAGCTGTGCCCGCGCCGATCCGCACTGCGAGGAGATGCTGGACACGGACTACATGTTCTATCTGGCCTTTGAGAACTCGCTGTGCGAGGACTATGTGACGGAGAAGCTCTTTGGGGTGCTGGAGCGCCACATCATACCCGTGGTGTTTGGCGGGGCCGACTACACGCGCTTCCTGCCGCCGCATTCCTACATCGATGCGAATCGCTTCGACAGCGCCCTCGAGCTGGCGGAGCACATGCGTTTCGTGGCCGGCCATTGGGAGGAGTACACGAGCTACTTCTGGTGGCGGCAACACTACCGCCTGACCACCGTTTCCCCCTTCTGCGACCTGTGCGCCCGACTGCACTCGTCCGCCCAGCGGCACAGGTCGCAGGTGTATGGCGATATCGAGTCCTGGTGGTTCAACAGCTGCCGATTCAAGGCAAACATCCGGTTCTGAGGGAGTGCGCACCAGCGCATGAGAAGGAAGAGGACGACGCTAGGCGACTGCCGCACGCGTGAAAGCGAGACAGCAGGCATGCGGATGGGAAAACTTTTTGCTGTGTCTTCTGCTTCAGTCGTCACGGCCATTGCCTACCCGCTATTGTGTCAAGCGCCTCCCAAGGCTATTTTTGTGTGTCAACGCTGGAAACGCCACACGAGAGATAAGATACGCTTGGAGGTGGCTACGATTGCGATTAGGAAACATCGCCGCTTAATGCTGCACTTACTCATCCACAAATACAAACACAACCCATCCAAAATCGTCACATTATCGCCATCGCGAGCCTCGAGGGGCGATAAAAGCACCAACACACACACCCACACACACACACACCACTCACACGTATGCCATTGTGTAAGTTTTATTTATTTAAATAAGGATAGTCTGTACAAAAACTGAATTCGATGGTTCTCAATGCTTTGCATGTGTCTGCCAGTCTGCGGTGGCTTTGTGGAGCTATTCTCTGATGTTTTTAGCCAAGTTTATAATTAATTTCCATCATGAGGAAACATTAATTGAAGTTCCCTTTGTGTCGTTTGCAGATTTGTATTAGCTATAGGGTAGGGCTTTTCCATGCCACTAATCGCAGGCGTCCCTTACTCGGATCTTAGTTGTTGATTTGCAGGTCATCCCAAAACCTTTCCCCATTGATTCTTTAGCTAAGGATAGACTCCAACTTAAGCACTGAGAATCTTATGCTCTCTTTTGAATGATCTTTTTATTGTATTAATTTATTCTTGTAACGAAGTTTTCGCTCAGAGTTCACCACTGAAACCTTTGTTCGGAACTCTCCAAGTATTTTCCATAAATATATATATTTAATTAACAATTTAAACAGTTTAAACTTTAAACAGATCTTTTTTGTCTTAAGTATTTACTATTTTAGTCTTTTTTGATGTATTCAGAGGCTAAAGTTGGAAGGGAAATAACTGAAAGATCTGTTAAAAATATTCCCATTCGTTGCAGTTTCTTTTAATTTAATTTATTGATTATTTAATATTGGATAAACCAGCCAAGACGTTTAGTGTTTAAAGGTTGCTGATGATCAGTTTACGCGGCACTTGCTTAGACGTGTCTGGGATGGGCTATTCTTTCCGCAGCAGCCTCACCAGAGCCCATAGTCATCGCGAGACGAGTATTTGTGTGTTCCTTTTGATTTATTGCTTGTGCTTGTATTGTTAAGTCTATTGGTTTTAGTTTTAGTTAAAATTTGCCATGATCTCACATTCGATTCAACCTGATTTTTTCTGATGATCCTCAGACTCAGATTTGTATGTGGCGTTTGTTACTTTTTGGGGCTATTTTTTTTATTACTAGAAATATGCGTTTCGCCATACGGTTAGGTTTAGGCTTTAATTTAAGTTAACAATCGGCAGGATCTGTACTCACGGGTATGAGATTTTGGCCGCCTCAGCAGCCATGACACTGGGAGGCTTTGGGTTCTCCCGTGCCACCTTCTTGGGCGGCTTGTAACCAACTTCATTGTCGGGCGACCGCTTCCTCTTTCTATCCATGATGGTAATTGTAAAATGTAGTAGATATTTATTAGTTATTTGTTTAGATTTGTATTCTAGTTTAATTTGAATGGAGCTAACTTCAAACTAGCATTCATTTTATGGATTGCTTTTCTCAAATCAAATTTATTGTAGCAATTGCTTTGAAGCAATCTTTTCTATGGCAATAATTTTGATATTTATAAAAGAAATCTATGTGAAACATTTTGCTTAGTTAAGTTCGAATTTGATGCAAAATCTTTTCTACCCTTATAATTTTATTTGTAGAGCTCCGAAATAACTCCCAAAAACCCTTCTGAAGGGTTAAAGCTCTCCAATTAGGTTTTTTATTTACCATTATAATGGAATATTATGTTGGATAGGTAGAAAATCACAGAATCAAACCCCATAGTCACCGTTTCGAGTGCCCTGCCACATTTAACGGCAGCTATGGAGGAGCTTCTCCAGGGCTGGTCACCTGGGTGGGCGCATGCGTTGCGATATTCGTGCGACGTGCGTCGTGCATTGTGCGTGGGTGGTGCGTCGTGTATTCGAAATGTCAAGTGTCAAACGGTGACGTTGCCTGACGTACGGAAGCAGCTATTGTTTCGAGCAGCTTTTTCGAAGCTTCTGGAACTCTTTTGGAGAGCAACAGAGTTCGTTCCCGCAGGAGAGACGCCCACATCAGCTGTGGCCACGTGTGTGTGTGTGTGTGTGTGTGTGTGTGCGCGCTTTTGCGTATAAGCTTTTTTCGTTCGCAGCTTTTTGAAGGATACTGTGCTTAGCTGTGCTGTGCTGTGCTGTGCTGTGGTCTGTTAGTGCTGCTCTGAAAGCACTTCCTATGGCATTTCGTGACATTACACTCATTCTGTGCTAGATTTCCCGATAGTTCAAATCAGAGGTAACACAAATCGAAGATATTACGGCAGTAAAAAACCCCCCGCAAGTAAATAAGAACCAGAGCCACCAGCCCACCAGCGGACTTCCAAAAAACTAAAGCCCACGCTCAACGCAAAAAACTAGACCACAACTAAAGTTAAATTCAAGAAATTTCATTGATTTTGGCCCAAGAAAAAGTGTGTATGGTGTGGTGTGCCCCACGAGGGAAACAGAACGTACGAACGCAATTGTTTTTCCTGCAATTTTCCCCCCTTCACCCAACCCAATAAAGTGCGCAAGAGTGAGACGTAAGTTGCATAATTTTCACAGAAAATCGAATCGAAAAATCAACCGAAAATCAACAAAAAAAAAAAAACCAAGAAAAAGTTTTTGAATTTTGATGCCAATCAACCAACCAACAAAATACAAAAAGAAAAAAAAACCCAATTAAATATTCCAACAATGAGGAGGAGGTGTGTGACGAATTTTTTTTTAATGTTAATTTTCACTGTGAGACAAGCGTGCAGCAGAAAAGTTGAGTAGGAAAACTCGTGTAATACTCGTTTGTACATATATAATATACATGTACATATACATATCCCATATATCATACCTTATGATGTATGTTTGTGCGTGGGAAAGTACTCGCTTTCGCTCTCTCTTTCGCTGTCTGTCTGTCTGTCTCTTTTTCTCTATGCCCTAAAGTGCGTCTCTATATCATCGATTTTTCAACACACAAAACAAAAAACAACAACAACATCAGAGATATATAGGAGACACTACTGCCCCCCATTCGTAGAGAGGCGTTCTGTCCTGCTTCACACTGTGGACCACATACAGAGAATCCTTGAAAGAGGATATCCAGCTCTCTCTCTCTCTCTCTCTCTCTCGCTGTCCCTTTTTGATCTTGAAATATTGCAGCAATTGCAAAGCAATTATCGATGACCCCCTATGATTGTGGCATTCATTTGCAAATAAGAATAGATAATTGTTCTGGTGCTGGCGCTGGCGCTGGCAAAGTGCCCGTCAAAAGTCACTCAACAGTAGGTGGCCAGTAGGTGGGTGAAATCTATTGCCTGCCAGTGCTAAGCTTTGACTTTTATGTTGAGTTTAGCTTCACTTTTCGGTTTGTACGCTTTTCTTGGCTGGCTCTGTGGCTCTGTGTGGCTCTGTGGTGGAAAAGCTCTCCCGGTTCGGGCCGAAGCTCGTGTGGTTAGGTACACACCACATTCAGAGACACAAAGCCGCGCCAGGAAGCTCGTTCACAGAGAGAGAGCAGAGAACAAAGAGCAGAGAGTCAGCAAGAGAGAGAGAGAGAGACCGTGTACATTTTTTCCACGGAACACGCACGCACAGGGAACAGGAAACTGCAAACAGGCAACAGAACATCAATATCCCGTGGAGTAGGGCTACACAGATTTCATAGCCAAAGCAAGGCAAATTTCGATGGATTTTCACACAGAAGTAATAACCCAAAATCGAGTGTAGACGTTGCCCCAATCTCTCTCTCTCTCTCTCTCTCTCTCCCTCTCTCTGTGTGTATAGCCTCTGTATCCAGTGGACAGTGGTGCGGCGGTGAGTGCGGGAGCTGGGCTTGTGGGATTAAATAGTGACTCCAAGTAGAAAAATTGCCACTGCCACTTCCATATATGTAACCAAAATGTATAGTAATGTGTATCCCATCCGTAACTGAATCATCCATCAATCAATCAATCAATCAATCAGTCGACTGTCTTAGTGCGTAGTTCGATAGGTTTTCGTTCGGGATGTGTAGATGTGTAGCTGCAGATGCAACCATCCATTCTTACTTTTTTTATGTGCCTTACATAATAAGTATACCCCCTTTCCCGCAGTGTCCAACCCAACACCACCAGCCATCCAGTCAGTCAGTCAGTCCATCATCCATGTCCTACGTAGAAGCAAAAACCTCCTAGCTCTGTCTCTAGCATCCCCCCCCCACCCCGTTATCCTGAAGTTGTGGGAGAGTGGGAGAGAGTAAGAAGTTCTCGTACATATTTGCAGACCGATCTCGATGTCTCCGCAATTAGATAATGCTTAAGCTACCAAAGGGCCTAAAAAAGAAAAAGAAGAAGTCGAAAAAGGACCAAGAACTCTTCACCGAAGAGGAGCTCGAGCAGTACAAGCGCGAGCTCAAGGCCAAGCAGGAGGCGGCGGCCAACAAATCGGACGCTGGCGAATCGGACGGTGGCGCATCGGACGTCGAGGGTGCCGCAGCAGGCGCCACTTACCAAAGATCCTCTATCCAAGACGATCATCTAGCTGAATCCGGTGCTGCAACCACATCCTCAGACCACCACCACCACCACCACCATCAGCATCAGCAGCAGCAGCAGCAGCATCAGCAGCAGCAGCAGCATCAGAGTTCCAGCGGCGGTGGAGGCGACGAGGAATGGGCCAAGTTTAAGGCGCTTACATCGGGCGTCGATACCATCCTACACAAGACCCAGGACGAGCTCGATCGCATCAAGAAGGAGTCCTTCTACCAGCGCCTGCCCTCGGCGGCCGAAAAGAAGAAACAGGAGGAGGAGGAGGCAGCCCGTGTCGAGGCTGAGCGCCAGGAACGGGAACGCCAACGTCTCGCATTAATCGAGTCACAGCGCGACAAGCTAGCGGAGGCCGTTGTCGAGCTCTCAGACTCGGAGGACGAGCAGCAGGACGAGGTCGATGACATCTTTGCCACCGACTACATTGAGGCCCTCACCAGCGGAGAGCTCCAACTAGCCGTTGTACCCGATTCGCCCGTCTACCAGGCGGACGACGGACCAGATCCGTTCGACACCGCCTACGCGGAGAAGGTTATTGTGGGCGCCGACAAGGCCAAGGGGAAGGGCAACAAGAAGCTCGTCAGTCTCGGCGCCGCCGTCGAGGTACTCTCCGGGCGCGTGGACCGCGATCACGCCCTAGCCCTAGCCAATCCCAAGCGCAAGCTACGCAAGGGCATCCAGAATCTATTGCTCAGCGAGAGCGTTGAGCTAGCCGATCCCGAGGGAGATCTACTGGCCGCAGCCGCCAACGCCGAGCCGCAGCACAATCTGCTCGACGATCTCGTTGACGACGACGACTTCACCGAATCGGCTGGTCCCATCGACTTGAGTGTCTCGCTCCATCTGCATCTGATCAAGCCGCAAAGAGTCGACGAGGAGGACGAGGACGCAGAGCTAGCCGGGGAGCTTCAGGGGAGCTGCCTCAATCCGGATCTAGCCGAGTTTGACGCCCTCAAGGACGAGGAGGACGACGAGTTTGCCGAACTAGCTGCCGAGTCGCTAACCAAAAACGAGGACATCACCATCGTCAATCAGGTGGTCCTGCCGCCAGCCAATCTACTCGCCGAAGCCGTTGCCGAGGCCAGCTGGGCCGAGTTCGAGCCGGAGCCAGAGTCCGAGGAGCCACTATCAGGTGAGCGATCATCCAGGGGCGGAGACATATGTACATATCTCAGCACACTCAGCCACACACTTGTCTCCCACTCCAAACAAAAAAAAAACGTTCCTGCTGGTCAATTCGAAAGGGTTTCAATTCGGATTCTTCAATGCGCGTTGCTCTGGCACCTGCTCTGGCACCTGCTCTAGCCAGCTGTTCAAATAGCCAAGCCAATAATATTCATAATTATATTGCAAGCAGAATGTGCAAACAATCTGTGATACTGCCATGCATGGTTCCATCTAATTTATGGGCTGCCCTCTGGCTATGTTACTACACGCATTTAATATAGCCCCAGTCCCAGTCCCAGTCCCAGCCCCAGTCCCTTTGCTACATTCCATTCGAAATGCGAGCCATTCCACTTGGAATTTTCTAGTTTTGATATATATATTCTTGAACTATTGGAATGTATTTCGTTGCTTTTTGTTCCTATTTTTGATTTCTGTACTGAAGAATGTTCCTTCCTTTTGTGAGCTCTTGGCTCTGTCTCTTGTTATTCCATAAATATTAATTCTTTGTTTCTTGTGACGAGTATTGCAAATTCTTTTGAGCTTTGAGGGCATTAGTGGCGGAAATCAGACAAAGATCAGACGACGGGCAGTATTTAAATTTTTTGTTGTTTGTGCTCTAGGTGGGTGGTGCATTGGCTGATGGGCTGCTCTAGGGGGCGGTGCATTGGCTGATGGGCTGCTCTAGGGGGCGGTGCATTGGCTGATGGGCTGCTCTAGGGGGGCGGTGCATTGGCTGATGGGCTGCTCTAGGGGGGCGGTGCATTGGCTGATGGGCTGCTCTAGGGGGGCGGTGCATTGGCTGATGGGCTGCTCTAGGGGGGCGGTGCATTGGCTGATGGGCTGCTCTAGGGGGGCGGTGCATTGGCTGATGGGCTGATCTAGGTGGGCGGTGCATTGGCTGATGGGCTGCTCTAGGGGGCGGTGCATTGGCTGATGGGCTGCTCTAGGGGGCAGTGCATTGGCTGATGGGCTGCTCTAGGGGGCGGTGCATTGGCTGATGGGCTGCTCTAGGGGGGCGGTGCATTGGCTGATGGGCTGCTCTAGGTGGGTGGTTCTGTTCTAGGGGGAGGTGCATATTACACACATCTAAACGGATCAGCCAGCGGCTCTGGGAACGTCTCACTGAAGAACGCTTTTGCTCCCTTCCCTCCCCCAGCCACTCACCACTTTCCCCTTTCCACTGTCGAATTTTACTAATTGAAGTTGCGCATTTATTTGTTTGCCATTTGTATAGGAAAACCGAAGCGCCCGCCGCCACCGGCCAGGCCTGCCACTGGACCACACATTGTACCTGGTGCCATCTACGTGAGTGACGACGAGGACGAGCAGAATCTCGACGACGATCCGTTCAACACCAACTACGCCGAGCAGGTGATCAAGAAGACCACCGTACTCGAGGAGGACGACGACTTTGATCCGCGCGCCGAGGAGGAGCTCACCGGAGGTGGATCCTCGCTGCTAGCGGCGCCCGGACGCGATCTTTTGGCCGGCAGTGCCACCGATCTTAGCAAGGTGGTGCCAGCGCCATTGGCGCCCACCCTGAGCATCGACCCGGAGCCGGAGGACTTTGATCCGTTCGACACTTCGGCGGTCAGTGCCATTGTGCAGCCAAAGGCCACAGAGCTGCGCTTTCTGGAGCGGGAACTGCTCGCCAACGAGACAAGCGGCGGACTCAAGCACTCGCTGAGCGATCCGGACTTTGATCCGCGTGCAGGACAGGAGGAGGAGGAGAAGCCGAAGCCGAAGCAGAAGCCACCGCAGCGGCCGAAGCCACCGGTGCCGCCGTCGCCAGTGGGCAGTCACATTGCGCCGGAGTTTGACGCCGCCAGACGCAAGTCCTCGCTGAGCCTGAACATCCAGACGAAGAGTGTGGGCTTCCTGGTGCCAGGACCGGATCTGCTCGGTGCCGGTAATGAGGTCGGGGCCAACAAGAAGCCACTGACGCCCTACTACGCACCCTCCGCCGCCGCTGGCTGCGCCACTGCCAACCAGTCGATTGCCGAGGGCCTGCCAGAGTCGGAGGATCCCTTCGACACCTCCTATGTGCCGGAGGCCAAGCTCAGCGACATAGAGCTGAAGCACATCGAGGCGGATCTCACAGCCACAGCCACAGCCACGGCCACGGCCACGCTGCACCACAGCCTCTCCGATCCGGACTTCGATCCGCGCGCCCCGCCCACGCCCGTGCCCGCCGAGGTGCTGCTCGCCGTCGAGGAGAACATCGACATCAAGGTGCTGACACCCGCGCAGGAGCGCAGAAAGCTGCCCAGCGCCTGCAACGCCCAGGGAGGAGCGTCGGACGACGACGAGGAGGAGGAGGAGATCGATCCATTTGACACTTCGATTGCCGCCAATCTACAGCCGGGACAGACGGAGCTGAAGCTGCTCGAGAACGAGCTGCTGCCACAGCGGAGCGCCCAGGAGCTGGCCATTGACGCGCAGAGCGACGCCCAGGATCTGGGACTCGGCGACAAGGTGCTGACGCCCTCGCTGCCATCGCGCCCCCCGCCACCAGTGCGGCCGCAGGACATTGATCCATTTGACACCTCCATAGCGGAGAATCTAGCGCCCGGCGAGACGGAGATCAAGCTGCTCGAGAGCGAGCTGATCGAGCGCTAAGCAGAAGCCACAAAAGCCACAAAAAGCCACAAAAAGCCACAAAAAGCCACAAAAGAGAAACCCGAAAAGAGAGAAACCCAAAACCGAAAATGGCCAATCCGTTCCTGATGGACGACGATCTGGATGGCGGCGATATGGCCGCCAATCCCTTCCTAATGCAGTCAGAGCCGGAGGCGGGCGAATCGGAATCGAATCCGTTCGGTGAGGCAGCCAGCGGCGGCAGTGTGGGTGTCGCCTCCAATCCGTTTGCCTTTGGCGGCGACGACTTGGAGCCAGAGCCGGAGGCAGAGCCACAGCCACCGATCAATGATATCGATCCGGCCATGAGCTTCTTTGGCACCACCATTGAGGCGGAGGACGATGCGCTGAGCGTCAAGTCCGGCGCCGGTGAGGAGGAGGACGACGGCAAGAAGCAACCGCAGCCCCCGCCGCCGCCACGGCCACAGCCGCCGCAGAGCACACAGGATCTGATTAGCACGGTGTCCAGCCAGCTGGACGAGACGTCCTCGGAGCTGCTGGGCCGCATACCCGCCACCCGATCGCCCAGTCCCGTCTCCATGCGCGACCTCCACTCGCCCAGCCCCACGCCGGACTCGGGCCTGGCCGATCTGCTGGATGTCTCCGACAGTGGCTCCAATAACCAGATAATGGACCTGGATCTCATTGGGGGAGTCACTGCACCCACTCCGGAGGCTGCTCCAGCTCCGGCACCAGTTGCGGCTCCACCACCCATTCCTGCGCCCCCTGCCAGCCAGCACGACAATCCGTTTGCGGTGCCCACGGCTGTGCCCAGCCTGCAGGGGGCCACGCCCATGCCCTCGCCGGCCAAACATCAGCCGCCCCGCCCCCCGCCGCCACGCCCAGTGCCGCCAAGGCCGACGCCACCCGCCCACATGGTGCAGCATGGCCAGCAGCAGCCGGCACCACTACCGCCGCAGCGTCCGCCGCCGCCGCCGTCAGCCACAGCCACAGCGCCAGCACCAGCACCAGCAGAGACGGAGACGGAGGATCTGCTGGACATGTTCGGGACGACCAGCGGCAAGCCGGCCAAGCCACCGCCGCCCAAGAGCAAGGAGGACATCCTCAGTCTGTTTGAGGCGCCACAGCCACAGCCCGTGGCCAAGCCCGATCTGCTGCACGATGA
The DNA here is from genome assembly GCA_035043285.1 of Drosophila subsilvestris. Classification (NCBI taxonomy): domain Eukaryota; kingdom Metazoa; phylum Arthropoda; class Insecta; order Diptera; family Drosophilidae; genus Drosophila; species Drosophila subsilvestris. Next base: position 339,573 of record JAWNNB010001727.1, on the reverse strand, counting down.
TCTGCCCGCCCAGGCGGTGGAGGAGCACCAGCGAGATGCGGAAAACAATGGCGATGGCAATGGCGATGAAGATGACGATGGGGAGGACAAGGATGAGCCCATCTTCACGTCTGTGCTGACGCGGCCGGACGAGAGCACCCATGACATCACCTGCCAGCCGCAGGCGGCGACCCTCGCCCTGGCCCTCATGGCAGCGCCCCAGGATACGACGGGCCGACAGCGGGCGCCCACGCCGGACATTGAGATCACCACAGTGGAGGATCTGCCCCGCTCCGATGACGAGGATGAGCCAGAACCAGAACCAGCAGCAGCAGCAGCAGCTCCCGTTCAGCCGATAGCCGCAGAAGAAGCAGAAGAACACCACACGGAGGCAGAGGCAGAAGCAGAAGCAGAAGCAGAGGCGACTGTGGAGCTGGAGCCCACTGAGACACAGGCAGCCCCGCCCTTCGACACCAGCATGGAGCCCGAGCCCGAGCAGATGGACACGGGCCTGGACTTTCCGTTGGGAAGCGGTGGTGGCCTGGCCAGCGGGCAGCTCTCGGCCAATCCCTTCGCCAGTCCCGAGGAGGAGGACGAGCCGAGCTTCGTGCCCGCCGCAGTGGTGGGCAACATATTTGCCATGGACGATGCAGAGCCAGAGGTGCAGCCAGAGCCAGAGCCAGAGGTGGAGGCTGTGCAGCAGGCGCCCAGCTATGGGGGCAACATCTTTGCCGTGGAGCCGGACGAGTTTGATGCCTTCTCGGCCAAGTTTGATTCCGTGAAGAAGGACAACATCAGCATCCTGGACGGCTTCGGTGGCTCTGGGGCCATAACGCCCACGGGCGGAGCAGGGGATGGTAAGTGAATCCTCCCAGACCCATCTGCAGATTCCCTGACTATTTTCATTCGTTTTCGTTGTGCAGCTTGGGGCGACAGCGCCTTCGGATCGGCCACCATATCGACGGGCAATGCCTTCGGCGATGCCCCATCGGCGGACGATGGCTTCGGGAATGAGGACGATGACTTCTATGCGATGCGGGCGCCCGTGCGGGCCGAGTCCGTGGAGTCGGTGGACAAGGAATTCAGCGTGGTGATCCGCCCCAAGGCGGAGGCCACTGGCGGCGTGGCACCGCAGCTGGCGCCACCGCCGCCACCAGCCAGATCGGCCGTGCACTCGGCCAGCCAATCCTCATCGCCGCCCCAGGCGACAGTTAATCCCTTTGAGGATGTGACCGGATTTCCAGCTCCACCGGCAGCAGCTGCAGCAGCAGCAGCAGCAGCCGGAGATGTGGGTGAGGCATCAAGCATTAAGCGCACAGACTCGCAGGAGACGCCACAGACGCCGCTGTACGACGAGGATGTGTCCCAGCCGCTGGAGGAGTTCCCGCGGCTGCACTACGTCGGTCCCGGCTGGGAGATGCAGCTGCGGCAGCCGAACAAGAAGAAGATCACCGGCCAGAGGTTCTGGAAGAAGATCTTTGTGCGTCTGGTGGTGCAGAACGATGTGCCGGTGGTGCAGCTGCTGAACCAGCCGGGGGACAAGCAGCCGTTCCAGGAGCTGCCGCTGCAGCCCTCCTACTCGGTGTCGGAGATCGGGGCCCAGCAGTACGATCAGTTTGGCAAGATCTTCACCATGAAGCTGCAGTACATCTTCTACAAGGAGCGGCCCGGCGTCCGGCCCGGCCAGGTGACCAAGGCGGAGCGCATCACCAACAAGCTGACCAAATTCGCACAGTACGCCATCGCCGGTGACTACGAGGGCGTGAAGGAGTTCGGCAGCGACCTCAAGAAACTGGGCCTGCCCGTCGAGCATGCGCCGCAGTCGTCGCAGCTCTTCAAGATCGGCTCGATGACGTACGAGGACATGAAGCAGTTCTCCGTGTGCATTGAGGAGGCCCTCTTCAAGCTGCCAGCGCTGCGCGAACGCGCACTCACCTACAAGATGGAGGAGGTGCAGGTGACGGCCGTCGATGAGATCACCGTCGAGCAGGACAGCGAGGGCAAGATCCTAAAGCAGATCGCCCGTGTGCGGCTCTTCTTTCTGGCCTTCCTCACCGGCATGCCCACCATCGAGCTGGGCGTCAACGATATGTGGCGGCAGGGCAAGGAGGTGGTCGGCCGTCACGACATCATACCCGTGGCCACCGAGGAGTGGATTCGTCTCGAGGCAGTTGAATTCCACAGCGTAGTCAATCAGCAGGAGTACGAGCGAACGCGCACCATCAAGTGAGTGAACCGACAGGGAGTGGGCAGGGAACGTAACTGAACGACTTTCCATTCCAGATTCCAGCCACCCGATGCCAACTACATTGAGCTGCTGCGCTTCCGTGTGCGTCCGCCAAAGAATCGCGAGCTTCCGCTCCAGCTGAAGGCCACCTGGTGCGTCACCGGCAACAAGGTAGAGCTGCGTGCCGACATACTGGTGCCGGGCTTCACCTCCCGCAAGCTGGGCCAGATACCCTGCGAGGATGTCTCGGTGCGCTTCCCCATACCCGAGTGCTGGATCTATCTGTTTCGCGTGGAGAAGCATTTCAGGTGCGTTTCATTTCGTCACTTTTCGGCGGTGAATAACTCGAAAATCGTACTGGGGTGGGTGGAACAGGTATGGGTCGGTGAAGTCGGCCCATCGGAGGACGGGCAAGATCAAGGGAATTGAGAGGATACTCGGCGCTGTCGATACGCTGCAGGAGTCACTAATTGAGGTCACATCGGGGCAGGCCAAGTACGAGCATCATCATCGGGCCATTGTCTGGCGGTGTCCACGCCTGCCCAAGGAGGGTCAGGGTAAGCCTTGGATTCGTATCCCAAATGCCATATCCCATATCCCATTCGATTCGATTTGATATAATTGTCTCTTCTTAGGTGCATATACCACACATCAACTGGTGTGCCGCATGGCACTGACATCGTACGACCAGATACCCAGCGAACTGGCGCCATACGCATTCGTGGAGTTCACTATGCCCGCCACGCAGGTCTCGCATACCACCGTGCGCTCCGTGAGTGTCCAGGACTCGGACGCCGATGAGCCGCCCGAGAAGTATGTCCGCTACTTGGCACGACACGAGTACAAGTGAGTACACAGCCAATCGAGCTGAGACCCATTGAGAAGCAGCCTCCTTGACTCGCCTCTGTCTCCTCTCTGTCTCTGTCTTTCCAGGGTTGGCATCGAGACCACGCACGGCGAGTCCACGAACGCGTATTTGGCGGCAACGCGTCCCATCAAGGAGGAGACCACCAAGGAGGTGGCCGCCAAGCCGGTTGCCTCTCCGGTGCCTCCCAGCGACTCGGACTCGGACTCCAACTAAGCGGAGACTCTTGGCTTTCTGTAGATATTCCCTGGTGTGCATGGTTTACCACCCCCAACCCCCCACCACCAAATCGTTCTTGTTATATACATATATATATACACCACATAGATATATCTTCCCCCCCCCCCCCTATATAATATACTATATATAGATATACTGATATATGTGTAATTTCATGTGCGTCTGTCTGCCACGCTCCCAGCCCCGAACCCTACCCGTCTAGCAGCGTGTTCATCGTCTCGCTTGAGAGAGTATGAGGTAAAGATTAGTGGACAATAATGTTAAGGGTGGAGACAGCAGCTGATGTGAATGCATAGAACAGATGATGATGATGATAATGTGAAGAGTGTAAAAAGGTAGCCAAGAGTAACGGACAGCCAGGACAGCCGGGACAGCATGAAGGCAAATGAAGGCTGCGAGGCTGAGCAAAGGAATGTGTCAACGAAGGAGCCCCCATACCCCCCCCAAAACCATACCTAAAACTAGCCTTAGCCCGCGTTACTTATAGCCCGAAAACAAGAGATCACGCGTAATGTTTAGCCATTGGTAATATCAATCCAAAAGTCAACCCCCCCCCCATACATATGCATAGAGTTAATGTTTATCGATATTGAATCCCAGTACACACACACACACACACACACGTACATACTATATACGAGTACATACATATATAATCGATGGACCTTCTTAGTTATAACTGAACGAATCGAAGCATTAAGCGACAAGTAATATGAAATGAAATGAAAAGCAATTCCAACACAAAGCAAATAAAAAATATATTGAAAAGAAAAAGAAAAACATAGTTCAACGTGTGACGCGTGACGTGATCGGAGCTCAAGTGGAAGTGGAAGTGAAAGAAGGCAACACGCACACACACACACACACACACACATACTACCCACACATACACAACTACTAATCGTAGATGGAAACTATGGAAACTATGGAAACTATGGATATGGATATGGATAACCTACCCCCATGCTGCCAGCGCATATCATCATCACATAGAGATCATCAATCAGTTCATTTACTTGTAGGCAGCCAGACGGACCGACTGGCAGTAGACCGAAGGCAGTAGTAGCAGAGTAGCAGCAGCTGATAAATATAACTAAACAAAGAAACCAAACAAAACCCCTCCTTCTGATAACTTCTGCTATCTGGACACGATACATGGCCCATCCTCCCCCCCCTTAGATATTCAAACTATTATACAAAAAAAAACTCAAAATATACACTAAGCTTTACCACATATATTGATTTAATGGATACAAATTTAGAGATGGAAAAGCAAAATGGATTCCAATGCATATTCAAGCAAAAAAAAAATAAATAAAAATGTTATTGTTGTGAATCAAATTAAATTATATTCAAAAACTACAAAAAACTAACAGAATAACAGATATAGGAAAATCATGTTTCACATACACACACACACACACACACACACACTACAAACAAACATGCATACATAGAGTAAATATAGTAGGGATACAACAAACAAAAATACATACATACATATATGTGTCTGTGTGTGTGGGGGAGAAAAGTTAAAAAGTACATAAAGTACATACATATGTACGTAATCAGCATGCCACACACCAAAAGAGATTGATCGATTGGTATGCATACATATTACATATACATATACATATACATATAATTGAGTTTACTAGCAATATTGCATTCAAAATAGATTTGTTAATTGAGTGTTAAATGAATATATACCCATGCCTCTCCATGCCCATCCTGCTGCACCCCTTACCCAAACCTACCCATTCCATACGAAAACATTCCATTTATATAGTCATTTATTTCGTACCACACATCTCGAGAGTATCTCAATGGAGCAGTCATAGAGAACTATGTAATGTATATTGTATCCCTAAGAAGCTCCCCTAAGTATCCCTACCTCCATCCCTCCCTGCCACTCATTCATTTATTGTATGTTACATTATTTAAATACGTTCAAATCTACATATACCATATACTATAGCGTATATCGTGTATCGTGTATCGCATATATGTATGTATGCATATGTATTGTATGTACAATAAAAATGAAAATCGATTCCGGATAATGCAAATGAACCGCGATAAACACTCTCACATGTTATATATATTAAATATACATACATATACATAAATTGACAGCACCCCACCACCCACCACCCACCACCCACACCCTGCCATGAGCCATGCCACACTTGCATATGTATGTCCCCACGTAGCAATGGGGGCATATGCTCCTGTGACCTGTGCCCAAGGTACGTGGGCGTGGCGGGGCAGTGCGGAGGGGTCTGTCCCTATTATACAACAAATATGCGGCGATCGCTAAAGGTAATTAACCGATCAAATAAATACAAATATAATGAATTATTATGAACCGAACAGCAAACGCATTATGGTGGAACCCGAACCCCCTTTACCTAGTCAAATGAGAAAATAAATATGAAATCAACAAATATTAAGCAATGCAATTTGAAGTCTATTTATTATACCTGTATTTAAATGGGGAGGGCTGGGATGGGATGGGATAAAAAGAGAAACCTCAGTGCTGTATATGCATACTCATACACCAATAGAAAAAAGCTCTCAAATTTTAATATTTTCACTAATTTATGCCATTGATTTTCATCCAAGAGTGGTTGTATTAATATTGAATATTTTTCACTTACATTTTGATATAAATATAAAAATATTTAAATTTAATATATTTTATATTTAATTTTAATATATTTCATATAAAAAAATTTAAATTTAATATACTTTATATTTAATTTTAATATATTTCATATTTAAATTTAGTATATTATATTTATTTTAAAGTATTTTGTATTTAAATTTAATATATTATATATATTTTAAAGTGTTTTGTATTTAAATTTAATATATTATATTTGTTTTAAAGTGTTTTGTATTTAAATTTTATATATTTTATTTTTATTTTAAAGTATTTTGTATTTAAATTTAATATATTATATTTATTTTAAAGTGTTTTGTATTTAAATTTAATATATTATATATATTTTAAAGTATTTTGTATTTAAATTTAATATATTTTATTTATTTTAAAGTGTTTTGTATTTAAATTTTATATATTTTATTTTTATTTTAAAGTGTTTTGTATTTAAATTTAATATATTATATTTATTTTAAAGTGTTTTGTATTTAAATTGTATATATTTTATTTTTATTTTAAAGTATTTTGCATTTAAATTTAATATATTTTATTTTTATTTTAAAGTGTTTTTTATTAAGATTAAATATGAACGTATTCAAATAGCCATTTTAATACATTTATATTTGAAACAAAGTGAATTCTTTTTATTTTTACTATGTTTGTATTTAAAAATCGCATTTTAAAATTTAAATTCACATATGATTCGTTCTATATTCCACAGTGGCCTACTTTTAATGGGTAATGTATTAATTACGATTATATTGAACTACGTAGCGTTCGTTGAATGATTTCCCTTCTCTTTTATGGACTCTCCTGTATATCTCATGAGTTTCTTTGTTTAATTTGCTGCTGTAACTTTCAGATTGTTTGCCAAATTTAAAGCATCCCCTCTCTCTGACTGCCTGCCTGCCATCAAATCATTTCATTTCATTTATTGTTTCGTTTCGCTTTGTTTTGTTTTGTTTTTTTTTGCTCACTTTGTGACCCAATGCGCTGCTTGCCCTTGGCTTCATTTATCATCAACAGTTGCTGGATATCTTTTTGCAAGGATTTTATTATCATTTCTTCATAATTTGATATACCAAATCCCATAGCTTCTGCCCACAAATCCCGCCAACTACCCACAGAGAGGGAGAGAGGCAGTGTACTGACTGCAGTTTTTGGCTGCTTCTGCTGCTGCTGCTGCATGTTGGGGCCATTTATCATGGGTTAGCATAGCATCCAGGACGACTGCTGCAATCAGTGCACACATGTGCAAGCGGAGATTTGGCCATCAAGGTCCTCATAAAATATTATGCTCAACTTTTGCGCTCCGGCTCCGAGATGGCTCTGTTGTGTCTATGGCTGCTAGTCCTGGTCTGGCCTGGTCTCGGTGGAGTAGCCTGACGTGACTGTTTTTTGAGTGCCCCTCGGGCCATGCATTGGCTTTGGGCTTTGGCTTTGGCTTTGGCAGTCAAATAAATGTGAGATTCTCGTGGAATTCAAATCGAAAGGAGGAAGTACGGCAGCACCTGTCCCACGCCTAATGAGTTTACTCCGTAGCCGTCGAGCTAACATTTCATCGGCCGCTGGACGCTGGACGTGATGGCAGTACGCTGTCAGCTGGAAATATCGAGGCCCTTCCCCATCCCTCCTATCAGCGCTTCAAGCATAACTGGCCTGCGGGCTTGAGGCGCTTGTCCTGCACGTCTTTAGCCCCATTGTTCCACGGACCCCAACGGACTCTGTCAATCTGTCGGCGAACACGTGACTCCTGGCCCACATACTACCCGTACTCGTACCCGTACCCGTACTCGTACTCGTATGAATCAATAAATGAGCCAGTCGAATGAATGACACAAGTTGCCATCCTGCTGCCATTCTGCTGCCATCTTGCTGCTGCTCCTTCTGCTTCGTTTGGCTTGAGCTTGTTTACGAATATGAGATTGCAACATCTGGCCACGAGGAGACAACACCCTGCGGCCTGTTATTGAATAATATTGAAAAGATTGACTGGCAGCTGCCGATTGAAGCGCCAAATGAGATTCACTTGTCCAAATATTCGTTCTGCGAATGGGCAGTCCGGCTGGAGCCTCGGGGGGTGCCACGCCAAGACTTTTTTCAATACAAGTCAGCTCCGGATTCTACGACTTCACAGATATGGCAGTGAGAACTTCAGTTTCGGTTCCTTCATTCCCCAACAAAACGCGTATAGTATTGTATCCCGTGGCTGTGAGTCATTCTTCGCTTGTGTGGAATCCCAAGCTACTTTCATTCACCGCATTGATACGCGGCACTGGAGCCTGGAGCCTGGAGCCTGGATCTTTGCCAGATTCGGTGTGGCGGAAGCAGCTATCATAAACTGAAACTGCAAACAGAAATCGGCAAACAGCAAGGATATCCTGTTCCCCAGTTGGCAAACGTCTGGGCGCTAATTACTGCCAGCCCGAAAATTGCCAGCCAAGCCAAGTAAATTTCACAAAATTCACATTAAAATCGAATCAATCACGGGACATCCTCGAGCCGGTGATGGCATAACATTTCTTGTTGTTGTTGCAACTGCGGCAACAATGTGGAGCCACTCAGGAAGCGATTTGGTGGGCTTGGGTGTGTTGGAGGGGGGGCGGTTATTTAGCTGAGTTTATAGGCGAACATAACACACGGAAAAATTTCAAACAGTTTCGTGCAGAATCCGTTCCCGTTCCACAGGGGAGTGGGAGGTACACGTACACCTGGCTGACTGGCTGCCTGACTGGCTGATGGGCCATAAAACCAGACCGGGCTTAACACATAAACCATCCGAATGGCACCCTCAGGATGGCAGGAGAGCGGTGGAGAGGTGTAGTTGCTTCTGGTTCTAAATATGCTGCTGAGAATGGGTTTAAGCTTGCCCCTTCGGGAAGGGGAGGGTGTGTGTGTGTGTGTGTGTGCCACAGCTGCGTACATAATTATGCAAGACGGAGAAGCCAAGACAAATTGGCATAATGAAAACTGCTGGCAAAACGCCTTCGAGGGTCATGGCGAATGCAAATTGCAAATGTCACGTGTTCCTGCACATTTCACTTGTCGCCGCCTGCCGCCTGCCTGCCGCCCGCCTTCCTTCCGTTTTGTATTTTGTAAAATATTTCGCCTTTTCGCATTTCGAATTTCGAATTTGTTTTGTGTATTTTGCATCCTGGCCCTGGCCCTTGCCCTGGCCCTGGCCCTGGCCCTGGCCCTTCTCCGTCCGTAACACATGTCCCCGGCCACATATGCCAGGGCTGCATAAATTTCTATCACACTTTTGCGGCCAGAGGAGCCACTCCGGTCTGGAGCAAGGGTCGTGGTCGTAGTTGTAGTTGTAGCTGTTGCTGTAATGGTAGTGGAGTTGTAGTCGTGGTTGTATGCGCGCCATCTTCCCGGCGATATCAAACGAATTAGCATAGAAAACTGCAAATTTGAATTATGGCCAGCGGCGGGCAGAAGATACAACAGAGCAGCAGGAGCAGAAGCAGCAGCAGCAGTAGCGACTGGAACTGGAGCTGCTGCTGCTGCCTGAGCTGGAGAGCAGCAGCTGTTCCGCTTGCCTCTGTTGGAGCGGCAAAATGTATGCGATGGGTAATCAAAGGAGCAAAAAAGTGAACAAAATCGGTAGGTATTGGGAGGAGGGAGGATGGATCCCAAGAAAGCAGCTCATTCAGTCTTCGTTAATACGAATTCAAGTATTCCCTATGTATATGTAAGACACTAGAAATTTATATACACATAGATTTTGATTGGATGATCTATGATCTATACATATGTACCATGGATATGGTAATGATCGTAGATCAAATCATACTCGTATAGAGAATAACCTACGTATGTATGTATGTATATTGAAGAACATCTTCTTAAAGTTTAAGTGTACTTTGATAGTTGCAGGGTGGATGGAATTTGTTCCTATAATGACCTTGAATATTCGGTATGCAATATATACACACACACACACACATATATGTATGTATGTATATTTGTTATATTTTACGTACTATTTAATTTTAGCTAACATTGCAAACCAGAGAGTCGTAACAGCGAGCGGATAACAGCAAGCAGCTTAGCCGATCGGTAACAGACTGTTAACGGCGAGCGGTTTCCAGAACGACAAAATACTGTTAACGTGGGGGTGCTAACAGCGCCCTGTGTACCTCCGTTTTGAATGATGTAACTGTATTATTTCGTAACGAATTAGGCATGGCATCCTCCCTCTGGCAGTCAATGTACCCAGCTCTATAAATGAGGGAAGGCTAAGCGAAGCCCTTTTCAAATTTGCATGTGCATACGAAGTTGCCGAGTGCTCGGCATTGAACCCTGACCACTGCTACTGCAGAATGGGAGACTGGAGACTGGCAACTAGAGGATGGAGGATGGTGGATGGTGGAGGATGTGTGCGAGTGCCAGACTAAACTGTTATACCAACAAACGAATACGAATACGACTACTCGAATACTCGTACATATGTACATATGTATAGTAAGTGTGTATTTGGTTAGGTGGGGTGGGGTGGGGCGTATGAGGTGGGAGAGCATTCTGCCGAGTCTAATGCGACTAATAGATACTTGTTTGCCGAAAAGTTTGCGGCACTCGTAGCACTCCTCTTCTCACTGCTACACTGGTTGATAGCTCCTTGGTGGCTCCTTCAGTGAAGCAGCAGCATCCCCCACTCCATCCCACTCCACATCACCCCCATCCCGTTCCATGGGTCTTTGCCCTTTGCAAATACGTAATCAGTGAAATTTTCATGCACATTTTTCTTCAGTCGTCTGCTCGACAAACAGACGGCGCTTTGAGCTGACGCTCAACTTGAAATACGTTGCTCAATTTCCATAAACACGTGAGCAAATAACACGTGTGCCCAGAGGGCTAGCAGTTGCTTCTGGAATCAGAGGAACCACACCCACCAACAACAGAATCAAGAGCATTCTGGGCGATATCGAAAGACATTCCCGACGAGCGGATACCTGCTAGCAGGAAGCCACCTAAGATGCAGCCAATAAGTTGTTTTGTGCGCCCATTCGATCTCTTGCTTAATAAATTATTTTGATAATAAAATTGGAATATAATGAACAATAATACATATGTACATGATCCATGTAGTTTTGTGCTCTATGCGTTCCGTGGGTGTACACAGAATCGAGCATTAAACATTTCTCAGTGGCATTTGTTAACTATTGCCTGCGTAAGTGCCTCCATCCCCCCCCCAGGCCGTCCAGAATTCGTGCCACCGCCACCTCCGCAGCCAATCTTCCACCAGTCGTCCTCTGTTTGAGTTTTGGCGCTGTAAAATGCGCCTCAAATTGATTTTTGTTTATATTTCAAAGGAAAAACTTTTGTGCAGCTGTCGAGTTTTGTTGTTCTTCTTGTTTTATATTTTTGTTGCCGGTTTTTCCTTGCCGGCTTGCAGCTGCGACAAACTGGCGAATCCACGGCCCCCGTCAATATTTCATTAATGCTTCACTTCATACAACTTCGATTTAGCCATTCGCAGGAAGAAATCGAAGGGCGCCACCAAAAGGTGCTCACAACCCTCGTCGAGTGGTGTGGGTGTTTTTGCCTTCAAGCCTTGACACAGTCATCGCTCTTTTCGAGTGGGCATAAAATGTGGAACGAACGAACGAACGAACGAACGAACAACGGGATGGGTTGCCCCCTGTGAAATACTCTCTTTGGGCCAAGCTAATTTAATATATTTAAAGCTCAGCGATCACGTCTGAAACACTTCCCTGACTCTCCACAGAGTTCAAGGCACACACCCACACGTCCATCAATGGGAACTACACTTTGAATTGATCTACGAGCGGATCGTGCCCGTCTGCGGTTTGCTGTTGCGGGTTTGCTGTTGCATCACCGTTGCACGTAACCCGAGGCGCAATTGCAAATCAATGCCCAGAGGCAGAGGCGCATCGAAGGGGCTGCCCATGGAGCGACCGGAGCTGTAACTAAGACACTGCACGGAGGCTGGAAGCTTACACAGTGCTTGGAGACTGGCATGGGGCTTCAGTTCGGTTGCCAGCATCGACATGGAACGTTGGCATAATCGGGTGGCCGTGGTGACCGGAGCCAGCTCGGGTATTGGGGCGGAGTTGGCCAGGAAACTGATTGCCGCCGGTGTGGTGGTGGTGGCCCTGGCCCGACGCCTCGACCGCCTGGAGCAGCTCTCCCAAGAGCTGGGCCCGCAGCTGCACATCCGCCAGTGCGATGTCACGGACGTGGACTCGGTGAATGCGGCCTTCGACTGGATCGATGAGCGGCTGGGCGGCGCTGACATACTGATCAATAATGCCGGCAAGCTGTCGGGCGGCCAGCTGCTGACCATGGCCCTGGACACGGTCCAGCAGGTGCTGCAGACGAACGTCATGGGCGTGGTGTACTGCACGCAGCGCGGCTTCCAGTCGATGCGCCAGCGCTCGGCACCCGGCCATGTGGTGCTGCTCAACAGCATCGTGGGCCACTATCTGTTCAATCCGCTGCCGGGCAGCCAGCAGGAGCTCAACGTGTATCCAGCCACCAAGCACGCGGTGACAGCCCTCACGGAGCTCTTTCGCCAGGAGATGCGGGAGTTCAAGACCCAAGTGAAGGTTACGGTAGGCGAGCAAAGGGGAAGGGATTCAGAAAAATATACTATATTGTCTATAATCTCTATACTTCTCTTTTTTTGTAGAGCATCAGTCCGGGCCTGGTGGACACGGAGATGGTGCCAGAGGCCTACAAATGCCTGCCCATGCTGCAGGCCGAGGATGTGGCCAATGCCATCATGTACGCCCTGGCGACCCCAGCCCATGTACAGGTGCACGAGCTGACCATCAAGCCCCTGGGCGAGCCATTTTGAGTGACATCCGAGCGCACTACGTTGAACTTTGCACTTTGCATACATTAGCCCATGCACATATACATACACACGTACTTGTACTCGTATGAGGAGTACCTACTACACATATCTATAGTTATGGGTAGCCCCACCCCACCACCCCACCACCACCACCATCCACCATCCACCATTCACCATCTTTTTGCATAATTCAAAGCCAGGCCAGTGGCCACAGGGGGCTTAATCGGGCGAGAATAAGATATTGATATGCCCCAGAATACTGAAACACTTACGGAATGTGTGCAATAATCGGCTGAAGTATCGTCTATCGATTCATCATAAATTATTGAATATATACAGCTTTTTTTGTATGCACAGCAGAATTAAATATAGCTACCCATACACCACTCTACACCACTCTAAAGATATTTTATTCATTTATGCATTACTTTTATTAAAATTAATATTAAAAAGAATTATTGAACTTTGAGTGAAGTGTACCTTGAATGAAAAAATACTTCGGTTATAGACCTGCACTTTCTTATTCGTGGCATTTGCATTATATTCCAATAATCATTTCTAAAAGTTCAAAAACCGCTTAATGGCAAATTTACGTAATTTTAAAAAATGTTACTCGGCATTTTCAGCACTAAAATTAATGAATTAAAAGCCAAATTGCAATAATACATAAAAAAACAAAAAAAAAAACAAAATATTAAATTTTTTTATTTTTTTTTTATATCTTATATCTTATAGCTGATTAATAAATACAGCTTTGACTTACACATAAAAATAAATTTAAGCAGCATCCATGACACATTTATCGATCAATAACAATCGAAATTAGCACCAAGAATCGTTGCAATAATTTGTGGAACGATCATCGCTGCCATGTGCCTTGTGCCATGTGACTTTGCGTTGATGTGTAAGCTCTTTGACCTTTTGCGATATTTACGATTGCCGCTTAACGTTTTAATTGCCCCAATGAACGTGCCACCCAGTGGCGGTACTTGCCACCATCTCCGCCCCAGCCCTCGGGGCGCCTCAATTATTCAGCTCACGTGTGAACCGTGCGCGCTTGGGCGGGCCCCGTTTAATAATTGATTTGCATGGGCAACGACGGGTGTGGCCAGCTGGGAATGGATGTCTTGGAGCTAGTTCCGCGTCTCTGGTGTGCGGCTTGATGCGTATTCGTTCGTATATAAGACGCAAGCCGGAGTCCATCGGGAGTTAGTTGCGAAGAGTGCTCCACTGGACGAGGAGCAACAAAAAAAGGAAAACTTAAGCAAACCACCTAAGCGAATCAATCATCGAAGATGGATCGTTGGCAGGACCGGGTGGCTGTGGTGACGGGCGCCAGTTCGGGGATCGGTGCCGCCGTGGCTAAGCAGCTGGTCGAGTCCGGAGTGGTGGTGGTGGGTCTGGCCCGGCGCATGGACCGCATGGAGGCGCTGAGGGCCGAGCTGCCGGAGGAGCTGCAAGGCCGCTTTCACCCGATGCACTGCGACGTGTCTGATCTGGACTCGATTACGGCGGCCTTCGACTGGGTGGAGGAGCAGCTGGGCGGTGTCGACATTATGGTGAACAATGCCGGCTGCCTGTTCCCCGGCCAGCTGCTCACCCAGGATCTGCAGAAGCTGGAGCAGACCTGGCAGGTCAACATCATGGGCGTCCTCAATTGCACGCGCCGCGCCTTCCGCTCCATGCAGCAGCGCGACGTGGCCGGCCATGTGGTGCTGATCAACAGCCTCACGGGCGAGACGATCATCAATCCGCCGGGCGACGAGCTGCAGGTCCTCAATATGTATCCCCTGACCAAGCACGGCATCAAGGCCATGCTTGAGGTGCTGCGCCAGGAGTTTCGCGGCTTCAAGACCAAGATCAAGATAACAGTGAGTTCTGATAATCCCTCAAATTTAAGTAACTTCTCACCTCTCCTTCTTAGAGCATCACTCCTGGGGTCACGGACACGGAGATTCTGCCCAGGGGCTATGGCGCGCTGCCCATGCTGAGGCCCGAGGACATTGCCGCTGGCATTATCTATGCCCTGGCCACGCCGCCGCACGTCCAGGTGCATCAGCTGACCATCAAGCCGCTGGGCGAGCCCTTTTAGGCCTCGCACCCGCCACCCGGCGCACAGATGGCATCATCATCATCATTCCACCCGATGATGGCATCATTCTCGGCGAATATACATAGCTCGCAGTGGGCGTGTCTCAAGTGGCTGCTCACCGACCGAAATTGCGTTTTTCTTTATTTGAAAATAGCTTCCGATGGGTGCAGGGATTGGGCTTGTGTCTGAGCTGTGTGGGGCATGCCAAAAAATGCGAAAATAAGTTAACATTAGCATGACAAGACCAGAATGACGATGGGTGTGGGTGTAAAGGGCGGCAGCCGGAACAGGTGGCGCGCGTCCACATCCGCACCGGCATCCGCAATGGCATCCGCACCGGCATCCGCGAGCGTCTACAGCAACAACGCTTTCTGTCAATATTGAAAGCGTACGCGTTTGACATAAAATGTAATATAGTCGTCGCAGCCCCCAAGACCTCCATACACTGCCAAAGTTCAGCTATAGAAGATGTTGCCCAACAAACGATAGAGAGGGAGAGCGAGAGAGAGCGAGAGAGTGTGTGGCTAAAGCAGAAGAGACAGTTATATGCAAAGCATCGGAGATGCCAGAAATCCACTCAGAGAAATGCAATTCAAGTGTTCCACTGACTGACTGACTGACTGCTTGGTGGCTATGCGAACACTCCGATCAAATCCAAATCCAAATAGAGTTGAGTTATGCATGAATGCATTCCAGACAGCTTATGAATGCCGTTCCGAAATGTTCAAAGTGACTGAGTAAAAGTGAATTAGAAGCTGTTCAGCTGTTCGAAGGTGTTCGAAGGTGTTCGAAGGATGTTCGAGTAATTTGAATGCATTTTTGTATGCCATATTTTTCGTGTCTCTTTCCACACTCACACCCGAGAGAATTCAACAACATTCTCTGTATTAATTTTGAATGCATTTTCTAGTTCCTCTGGCCTCGAGAGTTCTGAGCAACAATTCCGAGAGGCTCACATTTCTTACGTATATTTCATATGTCCATCTGCTTGCTTCGCATGACTGAGATGCCTTGGATATTTGTACGCATCTAACATTCGTTTGCTTGCAATTGATACAGAAATACAAATGCAACTCGTGTGCTGCACTGATTGGGGATTATTGTACAAGGTATGTATATGAGGTACACTGAAGACAATCAGTTCCTTTGGGCGTTCTTGCAGTGCATTTTAGCCCGTTGCTTCACATTTTGCATTTCATTTTTGGAGTATTTTTGCGAGCACACATGGCGCATTCCTCTATCCGCCGGGCTCTGGGCCGTCGCCTTTTTGGGCAAGGACCAAAGTCAGAAAACTTTTATGGCTTGCCTGCAAAACAGGAGGCACGAAGAGACTCGCGAAGAGAGAGGCGGCGCCAGCAGTGGCATAAGCTGCTGCAGTAACGGTAATGGTGATGCTTATGCTTAATGGTGGTAGCAACAGCAACGGCAGCATATCCAACATCCAGCGTTCGTTTCGCGTCACTCGCGTCACGCCAAGTTGTCAATGTTGCATATAAACACGGTGTTGTCAATGTTGCTGCTGTTGCAATATTGTTGGCAGGAATTCGGGAAGATAGGAAGGAAGGAAGGGAGGAAGGAACTGGGGCAGCTCGTTTACTTGTCTGTTTCAGTGGCAGCTTTCTTGCACCCTGCACCTCGCGCACCTGCTCTGGCAGCAGTCTGCCACAAATAGAGCTAATAATGTCGCGGTTCCTTGTTGGCCCTGTCTCGTGTCTCTTTTCCTGGTTGAGAGGGTCCTGACTCTCTGTCAGCTGCTGCTTGTTGCCTTTTCTCTTTCTTTCTATCTCTGGAGGGGCGCTCCTCATGCCTCCCCTTACCCCCCCTGCTATCCACTTAAATCCGTCAGGCAGGTTGAGCATTAAGTCGACAACAGAAATATGTACAAAGCCGAGAGCCTGAAGCTAATTAACGTCACGGAACGTTCGATGCGGTGGATTGGCGATTGGGGCTTGGTCTTTGATCTTTTGCCTCGATCAGTACTGTCTGCCAGAAGATGTGTGTATATGTATGTACATATATCTCCCAGGTTCTTAAGAACATTTCATAAACATTAATATATTCAGATGCCTTACATAATGCATTACCTGAGTTCCTGAAGCTCTACGAATTTCATCTGAAGCTATTTTATGGCTCAAAACCATCGAAATGCATTTCCGCATCGGAGTCTGCATTCTTTCTCTCTCTCTCTCTCTCTCTCTCTCTCTCTCTGTGGTGTGTTTGGCCACTTCCGTTCATGTTCCATTTCCGTTTACCCATCACCAGCGTGTCGGCGCCATGGCCACGGCTTAAAGTGGCTTCAGCTTCAGCTCCAGGTTCAGCTCCAGCTTCAGCTTCAGCTCCAACATCAGCAGTAGCTGCCGCCACGACTTTTGTTGGGTGCTGGTGCTGGGGCAACGGAAGATATTTATTTTCAACTCGACACTTGAACTTGTTCCTTTTCAGGCGCGCGCCTCGTGTTTTTCTCCGCCTGCCCGAGACCTGCCCGAGGCGTGTGGGTGGCGGGTGGCGGTGGCGATATAACGGCACTTATTAGTGGCCAGCTTCTAATTTGTTTTTAAATATGCAACCCCAGGCGCAGCCATTTAAGTGAGCCGGATAAAGGTGAAAGTTCTGCGGCTAATTGCCTGCTACGCAGCCGAGTGGCCGCTGATTGCCCCGCTGGAATGTAAGTGCGAGGGTCAGTGGGAGGTACTGACATTCGATTATTCGCTGAATGCGGTTAGCGGCAAAAAATCACCGTTTTGTTCTCTATACAAAGTAATCTTAATGTTCAGTGGGCAGTAGCTCTGGCAGCCCTGCTGTTAACACCCCAGAGTAACAGTCTGTTACTGATCGCCGCTAACAGTCTGCAGCCGTCTACAGCTCACTGTTAGCGCTCTTGCTCTCTCGCGTTCCACTCGGCTCTCGCGGCCTTATCTTGTAAGCTAGAACCAAAGACTACACAATAACAAGATAGTGCATGCGCGACCAAAAACCGGTTCTATGGCGAGGCTTATCAGTACGCTGCATTGACAGAGGGGGCGCGCGGGGTTTCCATTCGCTTTTCGGCTACGCTGCGTCTGTTCGTCAGCGACGAGCAGAACGAGCTCAAGAAAGGGCCATCGGCAATTTCAGCTTGCTAAATTAATAAGCGAACAAGAGTGCAATAAACTTCTTCACACTTTGCTAGAACCGACTGACTAGATATTACGCTCCAACTCTCGTTGTAACCCCCTTCTGCTTATTATCCGTGATTAGTTCTCGACTAAATATTAAAGGCGGAGAGGCAGCGAGTTTGATTGTTGATTCAAATCCGCATATGTTGTTGGATATTTCTGGCATTTGTTCGCAAAAACATTATAGAAGTTTGAATCGGATGAACTACACAGCTGAATACATTGAAAACCCTGTTCCATAATTCATTAAATCAAATACATTTATGTATGTTTACTTGTACCTTCTGGGATAGCCAGAAGGGTTATTTGATATCGGTCTCCCTTCTCTTCCCTTTCCTTCCCACCCCTTGGCAGGAGTAAATATATTCATTTATCCCAGTGGCGAATCTGACTTTAAATCACTGGCAAAACTTGCTGAATGCAAAGCACCGCCAGGCAGATTCCCATTTAAATTCAAATTGGTCAGTCCACCCTACCACATACACTGATCCAGGACCCAGGACCCAGGACCCTGGACGAGGCAAGGTCCTTTTTTCTCGTCGTCGTCGTCATCACCTGCCTGGGGATGAGTGCCCGAAATTTGATCAACTTTCGGCTGCATACTTCCGGACGTCAGCTTGGAATTTGCATTAAAATTAGGCAAAAAGCGACGCGTGGCGAGGCGTCATGAGACCTAGGGTCCGATTACGCTAATCAGTGGAGTTGTCCCACTGGCGGCCCTCTGGGCGGCCATTTACTTGTTAATTTGCTGACATTGCTGAGGGGGGAGGGGTGGGGCTCGGCTCCCCCAAGGGCAGGCAACGGCAACGTCAACGGCCCTGAATCTTGATTGATTTGCCGCGACATTTTGGTTTTCACTGTCCAGTTTTTTTGGGGGCTAATTAACATAATGCTGACAGTTTTTAATAAGTTGCGGCATGCCAGCCAAACAGCCAAACAGCCAGCCAGGCAGCCAACCATCTGGTTGGGTGATGCTTGAAGCAGGTGCTCCAAATGCATTTGATTGCCCAATCCAGTAGTTGCCTTTTAATTAAAACTTCAATTCGAGCCGAAGATGCAGACCCAAAACCAGCACGCAGTCACAGTCACAGTCCCAGTCCCAGTCGGCGTCCGCGTCCTATTGGCAGTCCCCGAACCTCAGCCGGTCCCAACTCCCAGCTCAGCTGTGACTCAATCACGCGGCTCACATCTCGCAGCGAAAATCTAATTAAACAGCTTCGAGAAGGTCCCGAGAGTCCCGCGTGTGGGTGGATTGCGTTGCTCGGCATTTTGCATGCCACCGCCTCAGGGTGGGGGGGCCTCCAGCTCAGGTCCCGGCCACGGCCTCCCGTGTCGGGTCGTTGTTCGTGTCCTTGTCTGTGTGTGTGTGTGTGGCTTGGCAAGTGGAAAGATGTTGGCTTTTGTGGCCAGCCGTCTGACATTTAAATCATTTTGAGATTGCTGCGATTCCCTGGCACCCCAGCCAGGAGCGTCGCCACCAAATGGACTGGAGTGGAGTGGGGTGGGCCGAATTGGGCACTTCCCCCCCACCTGTTGAGTCCGAGGCTGGCATTGGATGAGGAAACCAATCATTTGCCAATATTTCCTAGTCGGAATCAGTTGAGGTAAGTCTTTCGTGCAAGTTAAATATTGAGTGGCTCAAATGGGGGTAAATAAATGTGGAGAAACTTGATATTTGAGATATTCTGTTAATGGAAAATTGTGTCCAACGATCATTGGAAAATGATGCGGCTAAATCCTAAGAACTTATCGAACAATTTCCTAAGCTAATAGTTCTCTGCTCTGAACCCTGAACTGTCTCTCCAAAAATGATCTAAAACTGATTGTCAGCTATCAGAATTCCAAACTGAGATTTCTTCTTCGCAAAAAGAGCATCGGAGGCGACTTTGTTTTCTCTGTATGCCCCTCTCTCACGCGCACTGTGCATTCCCCCTCCTCAACTTATATAATTTCCGTTATGCTCAGAGAGGGGCTCTGCTCTGGCTTTTTCGCTTCCGTTGTCGTCGTTGTCCCTGTCTCTGTCTCTGTCGCTGTCGCTGTCGCTGTCTCTGTTGCTGTCCTTGTCCCTGGGTCTGCCTCTGTTGCTGTCGCTGTCGCAGCTTTCTTTCCCATGCTTAGCCATGCTTCTGGGCGATGGTAACGTTAACTAATTATAAAGTTGAGAGCGGAAACATTTACAAAACATTTAGCGAAAAATGCACATTTCCCAAAAACGTGTGCGGACTCGGGAATAAGAGAGTTTGGCCCAAACTTGCTAACGAAATCAAAAGGCCAATCCCAGTTCGGTCGACGCGGGTCGAGCCACTCCTCCTGCGACACGTAGAATGGCCAACGGGGCATGCAAATGCCTCCGTCCGGCAACCGGCAACCGACAACCGACAACCGCCAACCCTCAACCGCAAACGAGCCAGGGTCCGGGTTGGGTCCGGCTCTCATTCTTCTTCCAGCTCGACATCACACATCTCTCACTCGCTTCGTCCATCTCTCTTGCAAATGTGTATGTGTGTGTGTGTGTGTGTGTGTGTGTGTGTGTGTGGGGACTCCAATAAAAACGAAATAGGAAGGCTTGCTGCATGGCCGAGACATGTGATACCCTGACAGATCCATTGATCCACTGGGATCTTCACGGGAAGAGGGTCTCAAGTTCCAGAGGAATGGCTTCTAAATTGTATACAAAATCCCTTTTAAGGCTTTCAGGATAAGTCATCTCCTTGCTCTCTCAATGGATAGTCATTCGTTGCGCTTTCAACGTCTGCAAAAAGGCATTCTATCGCTTTAGAAAGGGCATCAAAAGACGCAGCAGTGGCAGCGGCAGCGGCAGATAATAAATGTCAAGCCTGTGTGAGACGTGGCCATTGCGGCTTATGGGCTTGGAACTTTTTAAACTTTGTGCATTCCTGAATACGTAATCGTAATCTCTGCATATGCGTGCAACGCACTCTCCCTATCCCTCTATCCATCGCCCCAGCCCAGCCCAGCCCATCCCTGTTTTGCTCTGTGGCTGCGGCTGCAGCAGGAAGTGGCTAAGGAATGGCGGGCTACCATTTTTTATCGCTGTTACGAACCCCTCTGTTGCTGGCCGATAAAAGCAACTAAAAAAAAAAATAAGAAAACAAGAACCAGAATTATATAATTTTCCACAAACGCGGCAAAATCCCTGAGGGGCAACACAAAAAAACAAGAAAAGCTTTTTGATGCAGTTTATATTATACAATCAATCAACGGGGAAGAGCAGGCGATTCCAAATACTGTCATACTCGTGGCCCCCAGGGCGTTTTTCCATGGCCTGCATTCTGTTTAATGGGCGCTCTTCAGATCCGAGCTTATGTATAAATATATACAAGAATTTTATATGCTATGCAAGATCTATTTTGTGCACCACTTAATGGGCATTATGGAGCCAAAGATGAGACGCAATAAAGATCTGGAAGACTTTACATAAAATAATTAAATTTACTCTAAGCTCGAATCAGAAAGAACTCAGAAATCGATGATGAATACGGCATAGGGGAAAATAAAAGATGGAATCGACTGGAAAAGTATCAAACAAAATCGTTTAATATGGATTGGTATGGAAACAGTTGAAAGATTTATGTAAAGAATAATTATATATAAAATATGCAGAGCTACATTTACATACCTTTACTTTATTCAAATGACTTGGTAAAATGGAATCTATCGACTCGTTTGCTGAAGGATCGAATGCCATCAGCGGCAGTGAAAAAAATCGTAGCTTTAGTAATTTAACCGCCAAAAAAGGACCACACCTGTAAAATGCATTTCCACCCACTTCAACAGTGTTGCATGCAACAGCACAATAAAATAGTCTGGAAGCTGCTGCTGGTGCCGGATGCAAAACGCGTAATTTGATTTGGTTTTTAGTTGATGTAAAATGTTTGTAAGTGCCCCCCATGCTGTGTGCTTTGTAGTGCTGCAACTCCCCCCACCCAATTCACTGAGGCATCGATGCCATATTTCCACGGGAGTAATGAACCCTTACGAATTGGTTATGCTAAAACAATCTCATTGGCAGGGCTCCCCCGAGTGGCGAGTTCCGAGTGCCAGATTCCCGGTTCCGAGTCGAGTCGAGTCGTGAAACTCCTTCCATTGCACAGCTTTGCTGTGTGCTCAGTAGGGTGGACAGATGTCCCTCGAGGCTGCCAGAAGCAGTCATGAATGCAACAGTCGGAATAACAAAACTACAACGAGCACAACGGCAAATAAGAACAACAGAAAGCAGAGAATATTATGGTGACCAGCATTTTGCACCCATTAAATCTGTCAGGTGAGGAGATACACACACACACACACTGAAACACAGACTGGGACTTACTGTCACGCGGATCATTATGAGCTGACCATTTGGGGCATACATAGGAGCTGGGTTGTGGGTCCACAGGGAATCGTTATTAAGCAACTATAAAATAAACTATCCGCCGGAGGATGGGAATGCTGATGGGGTTGGGGTTCGGGAAAAGTGCTGCTCAATCGGGCGGGACGGTACTTGTCTGTGAGAATGCATTACGAAAGCGACATCGGGCGGACTCTGCTCAATGTCTTTCACAGAGCTGAGTCCCCCTGAACAGACAACAAAATTGTTAAAGGCAGTGCTGAGGCCTCTGAGCAGAAACTGCATTTCCTTCTGACAAAATGGCAAACTTGGGTTCACTGAAATTCTTGGGAAATACTCGCAAGTTCAAAGTTTTCTTTGATTCATATTTTTGTATATTTTATTTCCTATTTGAATTATTGATTTTCAATCGTTTTTACCCCTTTACCTCTTTGACCTTTTCGCTGGTGTTCACTGTATTACAGTCGCATCTCTGGCATCTCTGGCATCTCTGGCATCTCTGGCAAATGGCAGAATGGTCTGTTCAATTGAACCGAAGCGAAAGCGTTCCAAAAGCGCTGACAATTCAGAGACATTACATTCTTTTCTATGTACATGTTATGCAATAAATACTTCCGTTTTATAATAATCTAATGGCAATTGTGGGCGACAGCTCTTGTTCTCGGTCTCGTTCTCGGTCTCGGTCTTGGTCTTGGTCTCGCTTCCCCACTCTCCCATTTCCCCAGCTGCCCGTCGAACTCCACTCGAACGTAAATGGCACGGAAAGAGCCAGAAAATGGTATAGAATGCTATGCTATGCGATGCGATGCCATCCGCTGGTACGAGTGTGGGAGACGGGGAACTTGTGGAGTCGGACAGTGGCTGGTGGACTGGCGGACTGGCGGACTGTTGGCTCATACTCTGGAGGACATCAAAGGCGGGAGCATCGCACTGCGAGACTAATAAAAATGGCAACGAAATTATGCAATTAGTGGCGTAATATGAAGCACTTTACGGGGCATTGTGGGCGTTCTCGTTAATAAACGTCCCTCACCCGACTGCCCTGTCCCGGGATGTCGCTCGTCCTAGTTTTTGCTATTTTTGTTACTGCTGTGGATGGAGACAAAAAGTTGTGTACCCCCACCGACCAGCGACCACATCCATGTCGCTGTGAATGACCCACGAACAAACAGCATTGAATTCCTTGGCTTGATGTTGATGTCGACAATAACGACAATGGAGTGATCAGAGTAGATGTTTGGCCACAGATTCATGGATTATCTGCTGATGGTAATCCAAAGAACTTCATTGGTGTGCGCTCCATAATGTTCGCTTGAGTTGTAAATGGCTTTAAAATCGAAATGCTCATTATCCAAACAATCAACATAATTGTGGCTGTGATTCGGGGACAGTTTAATGCTTGCCAGCTGTAATAAAACTGGAAATTATCTCCCACTTTTAACTGAATTCTGTTTTGATAGCCAGCTTCTCCTAATTGGTTTTCTCAAGTTATTTGGTGTCTTTTCTATTCGTGTAATTACTTTTAATTGTTTTAATACTCCAAATTGAGAGAGCGGCCAACGAATCGAAAGATGATGAATTATGCTTTTTATTTTCGATCATGGAGATGAAACGTTCGTTCGGTTTTCCCCGTTCATTTTCACGCGCCTAAGAGCGTAAAGCAAAGCAAATGCTCAATAAAATCGGAATTATTTCATGCGGTTTTTATGTGTTCAAACCATCGACAATGGAATTATCTATAAATAATGCCAAAATAAAATCAAATTATATTATTAAAATATTTATTTCAACTTTATGCCATTTTTTGTATAGCTGCGCGCCTAAAATCTTAATTGGAAATTAAATATATGCACAAGTAAATAAAAGCACGCATATACTGATTAATGATTCCATTTTTCAGGCTGAGCTGCAATTGTGCTCTGACGCTGCCTTCCAAATGTTCCAAGTCTGTGGCATGTTTTATAAATTTATTCTGATTGCATACACCGACAAAAGCAAAAGACTTGTTGAATAAAGTCAATATTTTGTGCATGATTTCAGATATTTTATGACATTTTTAGTTGCTGCCATAAGGCAAGGGATGGGCCCCCTTTTTGAAGTAACTTTCGAATGGAAGCAGAGAGCAGAGGCAGCTATCGAAATTATTGCATATCCATTAAAGCTTTGTTCCGATTAAGACATGCAAGACATCTGCAAGAATTAGTCGGAAGACATGGCAATAATTATTCGGATGACGATGATTTTGTTGCTCTGCTCCAGAGGAAAGGGTATATAAAGGCAGCGAGCCAAGAAAATGTTACAAAGGGATAAGGATAAGGAGCAGTAGCAGGAGCAGGATGCAGTCGAAATTTATGTTGCTTGCTCCTGGTTTTAGTCGTCTGGCAGCCATGTTTCATGCTCTTCATATGTGGGAGTGGGTGCTTTAGTGTGTGTGTGTGTGTGTGTCTTGGCTTATGGGCGTTTGAGTGTGTCGAGAGTTGCCTTTTTATATTCAGGTAGCGCGTAACCTTGGCGTCGCTTTCTTTCCTTTTATTTTTGCTAATGCTGCTGCTGCTGTTGCTCCTCTGGTGCTTAACGGTTTGCTTTGCATGTGGTACAAGGGGAAGACTGTGGGGTGGTGGTGGCACACCACATCGAGGAGCCGCAGCCCCAGCCACTGCCACTACCACAGCCGCAACATGGCGGGGGCAGAGCAGGTGCTCTACTCGTATGTGTGTTTGTGGCGTGTAAATACTTGTGAGTCGCAGGCCAGATAAGTGCACTGCAAGAAGCACACACACAGACAGCATTCAGCATTCAGCATTTGAGCCACAGCCACAGCCATTTCTCTCGGTGTACAATTAATTCGCTGTTGGCGAAAAAATGTCATAACATGAAGAGTGATATTCCACGCTCCAATTACGAGCAGTCGTGCCACTGCCAGTGCCAGTGCCAGTGCCCGGGCCAAAGGAAAAATGTGCAAGCGACTGCACGGAGCGGAAGAAGGCGGCAGGCCCAGGCCCAGGACCAGGCTACCAACCTGCCACTGCCACTGCCACTGCGATGGCCTCCTTTGCGCCAACATTTGCGCTTATGCAACCAATGTCATCGTTATTTTTAACTTAATTTACATGCTTAACTAAAGTTGTCAGAAAATTATGTTGACGCATGCAGCTTTCAATTACGTTGCACACTCGAGAGGCAGCCGCCGCCACCGCCGCCACCGCCGCCGCCCACAACCCAATGCCTCCCAAGTTATGTTCTGCCCCTTTTGCTGTCCCGACTGCTCGCTTTATGGTTACATCTGTCTGTACCGCTGTCTCTCTCTCTCTCTCTCTCTCTTTATCTGCCTCTCTGCCGCACCACACCGCACGGCGCTTCATTCCGGGGCAACATGGCGTATGAATTTTGGTTTGACATGTGCACATCATACTCGTATTATCATAATTGCGGCGGGTGTACGTGAATAAACCAAATGAATGACGGTCGCTGCATGAATGAATGCGTACGCTGACTGAGAACGTTGGGATTTTTCATACCCTTTCAAAGGGGTGCAACGACGATTTGAAAGTCAAATATCAATTTATTTAAAGGCATTTAAATAGGAGTACGAGTACTCGCAGTATGACTATTTCATGGAACTTCCATTGGATCGATTTACCTGCAAAGGGTATCCACAGCAAGGCTGCCTCTTGCTCCTCTTTTGTTTTGTTAAATAAATGCAACCAGCAACTGGGTAATGGTTTTTTATGCTACTTGAAGAATTTAATCAATGGTTTCCGCCCATCACGGCACTCTTCAAATGGGTCAAAAGCGTTTTATTTATTTTTCAAACCAATGGACTTCCCCTTCCCGGAGGAAACTTTGATTTTTATTGTACAAATTAAGTGCACTTGCTGCACATTAAAAAGAGTTGCGCATAATCGTATTGCTATTGATATTAAATCTACCGATGGCACAGTCTTGTGAAGGGTGAAAAACAGTGACAAAACAAATGCACGTGAGTACGGGACTCCGTTCTGTAGTTGTTTTGATGAAGACCTGCTCAAATAATGTGCATTCGCTGCATTGAATTGAAAAGGGCGGAGCATAATTGGAACTTCTTTTGATAAATATAAAATACAAAGAAAACAAAACCAAACAAATACAGTGATTTGTACTAATTGTACGATGAAGCATAAAATGAAGAATAAAATACAGATAAATGAGGAATAAAATGGAGAATAAAATGAAGGATAAATTAAAGAACAAAATAAAGAATAAATATTATTAGTTTTTATTCAATAAACATGCAAGTATTAATGGGAACGGCAGTCAATATTACTACGTGCTTTTTTTTGCTTTATCCTCTTTACTTGTGGGGACGAATGTCATAGCCAAAAAATAAAAAAAAACCAAGACAAAAAATGTAAATCAAGGGGAAATCATGTGGAAATTGGTAGTGCCTGTGGATATGTAATTTAATTAAATATTGCGAGCTGTAATTTAATTAATACTCCCACTGGTTGATCTATTTGCCAAACATAAATTGTGAGCGATTGTTTATTGACCGTTTTTATGGATACATGAGGCAAATCCAGCCAGATCCATGGTTTCCAATTTGCATAAATATATTGACAAAGAAAGGAACAATTTCGGGAACATGTTCTTTTAGTTTTATTCCTATCATTCGATATACAGACCGGATGAACAGTTTGTGTAGTTCTCTGTCTGTCAGTCGAATGGTGTGGACTTTAAACTTGCAACTTGACCATCGGTGTAAAACATATGTACATACATATGTATGTACACACAGCGTAAAATGGAGCGTTGATAAATGATTGGCCATTCAGCCGCCCAAAATAATTTCCATTTCATTTGCACTCGACACAGATTCATCTTAATGTTCGAGTCCTTTTTTGCACACACTTTCCTTTCATTTCATTTATTTCTATTTTTCCTTTTTTTTTTGTATCTGCCTGGCGTGGTGTTGCTGTCTGGATGTGTGCCCTTTGAACGCTGCGCGACAATTAAATTTAATAGCAACGCAATTAACTCTTAATTTCTATTTTTGCCATCGGTCTCGCTGGTCTGTTTGCTCCGCCTCTTTGCAACCTGCTGGCTGACCCCATTGTCTTGGTGCGCCGTGGACGTGTGTCGTGTGCCACTAAGCGGCAAATATTTTAGTTCTCTGGCGGCACACAAACACACAAAAAACCGAAAAAAATAAAACCATAACAACACAACACAAAACCCCGCCATTCGTAGCGAGTGGAGAGTACAATAGCGACAGAGGTCATTTTATTAATTAACCAACAGGCAAACTTGCGTTTGTTCTGTCTCGGACCCAAGGACCCGAGTCCCGAGTCACGAGTCCCAAGTCCCGCACCTCAGACCTCACACCGCGCCCCTCCCCTCGGCAGGCTCCCCAGACAACACTGAAAGGTTGACTAAAATGTGCGGCAAATTGCGTGAATTATTTCATCTACTGTGCGGCGTTTGGGGGGGGGGGGGGGGGGGGCTGTGTATATGGGGGAGCAAGCGAAGGTGTTGGGCAAACAGGTCTCTCTTCCAAATTGAACCCAAATGCTCGAGCGTGCACTGTGAAACATATTCGCTAGAGATGCAGAATATTTCCACTCTGTCTTCATTGCCAGCATATCTAAGCAATAGCCTCTGTGGAAGCAGTGCAGATTATATTCTCAGTGTAACATTGTAAGAGAGTAACAGCCTGTTAATGCTCTCCGCTAACAGTCTGTGGTCGCTCCCAGTTACAGCGCTCGTACGGACTGGGACGACTCTCTGAGAGCGATGGGAGATCGTTCTACACGATCGCGCACGTCTTATTTTCTTCGTTCTCATCGCTGAAGCAATCCCACATCCCCACAAACAGATTTGGATTTAAGATTTCAACATTTCTGAAAGCAAACTTAGAAGCACTTTTCGTGATGAAGTTTTTCCCTCAGTGTGGGTCTCTGGTGGCTTGGGTGCTGGGGTGACGACCCTTTGAATTACTTCATTAAATTTGCATATTAGGTGTGGATTTGGTTACATTTACCGCACTTTTTTTTTTGTTCCCAGCTGGCCCATTGCGGCCTTTGCCTCTCTTTTTACCCCAACAAACACACACACACACACACATATATATATATGTATATGTATGTAGCACATATTTCCACAGGTTCCTATTTTTTACCAACTTGACTTTTTCCAGCTTAACCGATAACTGTGTTGCCCTTGGCCGCCAGGAGGGGACCGAAACGGTATGGCAACAAAAAAAAAAGGCACAGACCGTTGGATGGGATTGAATGAGAATAATGGGAATCAGCTTAATGGGCAGACTGCGTCGATGCCCCCGGTTTGCTAATGGACAGCATAAAGTGTTGAGTGTACGGAGTCGTGGATGGCAGTGGAGTGGAGTGGAGTGGAGTAGGGCAGGGGGCCGTGCAAGGAAGCCGCGTGCGGCAGAGCAAAAACGTTTGAGCCGCTTAACATAAAGTGGCAAAGTCGTTATTTAAAACATACCTTAATATGTAGGTATGTACATATGTATGTATGTATATATTTGTTTGAAATCGTTGCCGCTGAAATGAACTAATTCTTCTACGGCTATTCCCCTTCAGACATTTCGTACGTTACACGAAGAAATAATGGAAATTCCATGGATTTACTGGAGTGCTGTGCTGCTTACTCTGCCTTGCTTACTCCTAATTAAGCGATTTACGCAGCTAATTTTAATAGTTGTCTGGAAGACATTCTCATGCCTGAGATCCCTATGTCAGAAGAGGGCACCGCCCTGCAAATACCTGTGGGAGTTACTCACACAGCAGCTGAGATGGGATAACTACATCTAAATCTATATGTTGGATGGATTTGTAGCAATTATTATGCTAAATACTGAAATGATTGTGGCTGATTATCCCCCTGGCAATGGGCAGATCAGCAAATACTTAAAATCACACCCCTCGCCCCCGACCACCACCAGCAAACTTAATTCCAATTCCAATTTCAGCCCCCAATCCTTGGTTACACCTCCGACACCTACATAACCTCTGATCCTGCACTAATCCTTCGCCCTCGCTCTCGCTCTCGCTCTCGCTTTCGTTTAGCTCCTCCTATGCGGCTTTCAGGCACCTGTTAAGTTCTTGAGGCAGTCCCCAGACCTCCCCCACCCACCATCCAATATGCAGTGCCACTGCCAACGTCATTATCATCCCCATAATCATCTCATGGCAGAGCCTTGGATGGGGGTGGGTGTGGTAGTGGTAGTGGCAGTGGCAGTGGCAGTGGGAGGGAGGGAGGGTTTCTGTGTGGATTCTGGGCGCAGAGCCTCAGCCTAGACAGCGAAAAATTCAGCGACGTTGCCAGATGCTATAAATTAGAAAGTGTCAGGTTCGTTACGTAAATTACCTGGCCGTAAAACGAGGGGAGGGGGCGGCGGCTGGAAGACTTGAGGCGATGTGGGATGTAGGCAAGTGTGGCTATGGGTGTGGGTGTGGGTGTGGCAATAGCAAAAGCAAAAACGAAAACGAAAAACCAAAAGCAAAAGCAACAACGACAGCAACGCAACGACAAGGACAACGAATTAATGTCTTTTTATTTGCGCTTGGCGCGCCGAAAGGGCAAAAAGATTTGTCAAGGATATTTACGGCAGCCGGCGGCGGCGACGGCGACGGCGACGGCGACGGTGGCGGGGTCGTTGTCGGCATGGGCGTGGCATCGCGTCTAGGGCGCTTTGCATGCCACAAAGGACAACAGCAACAGAGAAATAGAAAGCGGCGGCAGCAGAGGGCCCTCTGCGAGAGAGTGAAAAGGAAGAAAAAAATAAAATAAATAAAGATGCTGACCCAGAAATAAAAATGAGATTAAGTGTGATTAACACGCTGCCGAGCTTAGACGCCGTCTTCCATATTGAATACACTGCCAAAGGGTATAACTATTTGTATCATGAACTATAATTCTGCACGCATTTTATTATCTTGGAAAAAGAGAAATTTTGTAGATTTAAAAAGCGAAGATTGAAACATTTTTTCATTTACTTAAAAATAGAATTGGGTTGGTATTTTTTTTTCACTATAATTTTCACTTGCATTTGCTTTGGAAATGTGAACCAAAATTTATATTATTTTAATCTGAAGATCAAGTGAAAGCAACAGTAAAATTTGAGTAATTTTCCATGTGTTATGCAATGATTGTTGCGGGCATTCTATGGTAACAATATTCTAGGGTATCTGAGGCTTCGTTGTACTACAAAACAATATTTTCGCTCTTTCTTTGCCTGCGTTTGCACCCCTGGCCAGGCCTGTGAATGCGAGTGTGGGTTCCAGTCCAGCATTAGCAGCATTATGCATTATTTTCGCTTTCACAAGTCGCAAAAGGAAATGCGGAAAAGCGAGGAAAAAGCAAAACGAGGCAAAGATATATATAGAATAAAACAAAAGGCCGCTTGGCAGCTCCATCTCCTGCCCTGCTCTGCTCTGCCCTGCCCTGCCCTGCCCTGCCCCACAGCGTCAACAACATCGCTGTGCGCCATCTCTCCTCCCTGGATTCTGGGTTCACAGTTCCGAGTCCCCTTCCCCATCATCATGCCAAGCCACCCGAGTCGCGTATCTTGCATCTTTTCATCTTTCGGTCGATTCAACGAAGCTCCCCCGTCTCTGTCTAAGCTTAGGCGGTGGGGGGCGGGGAGGGTGTTGGGGGGTAATTTATTTAGTTACAACTTGATTTGCATAAAGCGAACATTTACTTTTTAATTAGGTGTAAAATTTATGCAGTTCACTTTCATTTTGGCCATTGCTTTGTTAATTCCTTTCCACTGACCCATGCCTGCACCCCCCGCCCCCCCACCCTCCTTCGTCGCACTGCTTGCCGAAGGGATTGTCCGGAAGAGAGAAAGAGAGTTTTTAACAAGGCTCTTGAACTTCTCAATGGGGAAAGTTGCCCACAACCGACTGCCAGGACTTCCCTGTGGGGAGTCCATGTGGAAAAAAAGAACAGAGTGCCTCTGCAGATGGCTAGGGAACTTGTTGAACATTCAACGTACATAATTCCAGAATATAGAACAATAAAATCTCTTGCCTATGCATCGGCTTCAGCTGGAAACGGATGGATTTTGCGAGACTTGAAGGTGTCTTCAAAGCGGTCTGGAAAAGGCTGAAAAAGAGAAAAGGTGTCCACCTTCATTCCTCTCTGAATAACTCTGATAAAAGAGAAAAGAAACATCGTTGAATCCAAATCAAACCCATAAATGCGGCTATAACCGCCATTTCCATTCCCATACCCATGCCCGTTACGGTTCTCCCATCGGCGACTGTGTTCAACTGTAATGCCATTCAATTTGATTCGATGCCATGCAATGCCATGCAATGCGATGCGATTCGATTTTACCAAGTTGCTGGGGAAACCCAATTGCCAGTTGCCAGTTGCTAGTGAAGTGAGCTTCAGCTTCAGCATCGGCAGGGACATCGGCATCAGCTCCTGCAGCAGATTTTGCCCTCAGCTTCAGCTTTAGCTTCTGTTTCCGCTTCGATTTTGGCTGGCTCAGTCGCTGCCTCTGCCTCTGCATCTGTCTCGCTGAGCGTATATTGTAGTTTGGTGGCTGTTGAGCGGATTACCGAATGTCTCACAGCCTTACAGAGCCTCTGAGCCGCACCGCACAGCCTCGGTGGCACAGCACGTCCAAGATACATTTGCCTCACTCAACACGTTGCTCCTTGGCCTCCACCACCACCAGTCCGCGCATCCATATATCGCCTCTCATCCGTGGCATGTGGCAAATACTTTCGTGTTGACACTGACGCTGGCGGGTAGTTAATCGGTTTGCTTGCAACACCCTCGCCGATGCCCCACACACTGTCCTGACTTACTTCTTTGCCTCACACGGAGTGCAGGGTGGAGGGTGGCAGTGGAGTGGAGTGGCATTGCCAGGTGAAGCCCGAACGTGCCCGTGCCACAGGCCCATTTAATGCTGCACACTGAGGTGCGATAAGGAATTTCTAGATTTCTTTCGTACATATGCGAGTGATACATACTCGCATGTCCGCATACAGGGTGGTTGCGCTGCCACTCGAAGATATCCATCCAAACGATTTAATAGAAGGTGAGAGGATGAAGTGTGCAGGTTCCTTCCCTTCTTCTTTCCCTTCTTCAGAGTTTAATTAGTTCATAAATATGCATATCGATTGCCATGTTATGTGAATAAATCTATTTAATTTTTTACCCACTTCTTAGTTTTATTTTCCTTGTCAGTGCTTAATCCAATTCGTTCATGGGATTCTTCCTGGCTTAGTTGTCCTTTCAGCATGGATCTCATCCTGCCACCTTTTTGTTTTCTTGAGATGTTATCTTTGATTTGGGGCACCCTTTATTCATTTGAATGCCTCTCGGTTTTTATTTTCGTTTCCTTTATTCAGTGGCAACTTTTGTTGCTGCTGCTGTTGATTTTGTTTGTCGCTTTTGTGCTGTTTGTGTGCGCATTTCAGTGGCAAGAACTGTCAATCTTTGTGCCACTCCTCGGCAGCGTCTGATGAAGCCTCCAACGAGGATTGCAATGCCGCCATGTGGTCGTGTGTTTTGATACACATATTGTATCGTTTTGTGGCGCCGCAACCAAGTCGAGGTCCATGTACGTGTACGTGTACGTGTACGTGTGCGCTGGCTCTCCAGGTGGGGCAGATGGAGTGGGTCGGGCAAGGGGGGTAGGCATAAGTGCCTGTATAAAAGAAGTCGACATTTATTTGCGAGCATGTTGTAAATTGTAAATTACATTCCTAATCTGGAAGGGGAGGTGGTAGGGTAGGGAGAGGGAGAGGTAGAGGTAGAGGGACAAACTCCCACACGCACACATGCAGCACTAACTACACTTTAAGGCGAGTGTGTGGCAACAGCAGAGCCCCCACTCCATCCCTGTGGCAGCTCCCAAATGAGGCACAAATAGACTTGTGTGGGCGGGCGGGTGGCACGCACTTTTGCTCATTTATGTTTTAAATTTCATTTGCAGACAATGGCAAGACGGGAGAGTTGTGGGGGGGGGGGGGGGGGGGGGGAATGGCAAACAGTGAGTGAATAGGCAGAGGGAAAGCGAAGGGAAAGCTGAGGGAAAGTTACAATTTAGACGCCCAACTTCAGATGTCGTTGTGCTTAATGCTTTGGGGACTTTGTATTCTGGCTTTTGTCCCTGCCATGATTTGTGTCTGTGTGTCTGTGTCTGTGTGTGTGTATCTGCTTGAGTTTGTGTGTGTGTGGATGTCGCTTAAAAATCTGCTACAGTGACAATGTCACGTTTTGTGTTAATTTAATTACAAGAAACCATTTGTAAATATTAGGACGTGATTTGCAAAGGCACGCATGTACCTCCCACCCACTCAACAACCCAGACCAAACCAAATCCAACCCAACCATTCCTCATGCCCTCCCCATTCCACTGCCACGCCCATTGAGAGTATCGTGAAAATGATATATAATTTTCCAGCATTTTCATTTGCATTTGCAATTCATACGCACACAGATATACAAACACACACACACACACGAAGACACAGTAACAGAATTGTCTTCGCGCTTTTTGTTTGCATACTTTTAGGCAGCGCCAAGCAAAAAAAATCACCGCAACAGTCTCTTGGCAACAAATTCCCATGTTGCTGAATCTGTCGTGCAGCGCAGCATGTTGCCAAGCTGATGCCGTGCTGCGGTAGCTGAATCTGTGGCTTGGGTGGAACGAAGTCGAAAGCGTTGAAGTTTCGAAAACAGATGGAAGTCCTTTGGGATGAGGGATGGCAGAAAAATTTACTATAATTAAATGATATCTGCTTTTGGTGTTTTTCTATGGCTTCTTGTGCCTTGCTTTTAGAACGGAAGAAACTTTGAAGACAAAAAAATTAAGTTGTAGGCCTGGATGAGTAAATCACATCCCACATACTTTTTCAAGTTTACAAGACCAATTTTCACTCGCAGCTCCGATATTAAAAAAAAACAATTGATAGCTTGGAAAGAGAATTTATTTGTGTCGATACAATGGCTTTGCCTGAAGATATATCGGGTCAAAGTTGACCTTATTTACCACATATCACAACATCGTATCTTTAAAATCAGCCCAGTATCGAGTCGTGTAATATAGCTAATAAAATAATAATATAGCCAATAAAATAAAAATACAAATTTATCGCAAAATAATTTAAAAAATATTAAGTATACGAAGAACAAAAATATGTTCTCCAGAAAATGGTTTCAATGTCGATTTATAATATGCATATAAAAACGCCTTTCGTTTTAGTTCTTAAAAGCCTCAATTTAATAAAAAAAATTACCAAAAAAACAAGCAAAAAAAATGTAAGGATAGGCCAAAAATGAGTCTTGCACAGGACATACAAGGATAACTCAAAGTTACCTATTTATGTTATTTCTAAGATGACTTATATTTAAGTCACTTAAAAAACACTATATCAGAAGACAAGCCAAATTTTTAGTAACTTATTTAGAAATAAAAAAAAATTGTATGTGAGCAAATTATTTATATGTATATGTTTAATTTTAGGTCTTAGAGTATGAAAAAAACGTTTGTTTCGTATGAAAATTGCGTATAGTTTTCAAATTATATAAGTTGAAATTTTCTCTTCGACTGTTCGACGAATGTTCCCCGTTGGAGGGTTAAGATTAATTTTCCCTTCTAGGGTTAATATGGCTCGTGGAAGCTGTAAATTTGTACAAATATGCGATACAACCAAAACTGTATAGCGCCTCTTTAAAGACACATTTAATTCGGTTTTTGGGACTCGCTTCATCGCCCATCGCCCATCGCTGTGAGCCCATCAAATGCTCGTATATTCTCATTTTTGTCTGCTGCTAATCCGCGTCAATGACCGCTAATGCAGCGGCAATTAACAGGCCATAAGTTCAATTGGCCATAAACCATGATTTGCATTGATAGGCGCCGCCGAAGGGCTTAGGCAAGTCACACGAGCTCAAGTCGGATTCCAGGAGCAAAATGAATCAGAGCGTCGGGTCGGGTGGCACACGTCGCATTACAGGATATCCCCCCAGGGATTAGCGCTGCCGTGTACTACCACTACAAGTGTGTATTATGTGTTGTGCAATTACTCATGAGGGTGGGCCTGTGGGGCCAGGGACAGGAACAGGTACAGGTACAGGAACAGGGACAGGGACAGGTACAGGGTTGAATTCAACTTGGCCCCAACATTAAATGTTGCAATAAGAAAGTAGCTGGAGTGCACTCTCGGGTCGCCTCGCCTATTACTCCTGCTAATGGCGTGCAGTCCCGTCCAGATGCAGGTGGGCGAATCCGGGGCGAACACTTAAATGAAACACCCGCTAGCACTCGGGGCAATTCATTTCATTTCATTTCGTTTCGTTTCATTTTCGGCCCGGACGGAGCCAATGGATGTGGCACAACAGCAAACGGCAACAGCAAATCCTCAAAGTGCAGCACCGTGACAGCCGCACTCCGCCCTTTTGGTCACTCCCGAAATTGCACAAAATGCATGAAGATGTGTGCCCAAGAGTTTCACTTGAGAGTGCTCAAGGATTTCCCCCACCCCCAAATGTTGTGGAAATCCACTAACGGACACCTGACTTGGTCCGCCCTGTTGCCCTGTTGAGCAGCCCCCAGCAACGAGGCAACAAGGCAACGAGGCAACAAAATCTGAAAGAAATTTGATACCTAAACTCGTAATAAAACAAACAAAAAATCAATCACAAATTAAGCGCTCAGTGTATAATTATGATTTCAATAATTATAGTATAATTCGGAGTACGCTGCTCTTTTTTTGCCTCCTGTTTTGCCTTCTATTTGAGAAGGCTACGCACGAATTCCTCGTGGATGAGTTGCATGCGTGACTTCAATAGATAACTATCGTTTTCGGGCGGAGGGGGCGCATTGAATTTGGCTTCTTCTTCTTCTTCTTCTACATCCATATCCACCTCATCGTGGTTGTCCTTGGTGCCTGTGCTGAACAGATCGGGAGACTTCCATTCCTCCGGCAATGGGATGTAAAACGAATTGACATCAGTGGCAGCAGCTGGCTTTATTAGCGATTTGGGCTTCTGCGGTGGGCCGATCACTTTCGCGTAATACGAGCGAGTAATAGGAGCATGCGGTATCTCGATGGGCGGGCCGAAGTGAAAGGTTCGCCGAACCCTTTTGGAGTTCTTCGGCAAATTCGATTCAGCATTCCAGTCGGGGTTTTCCTTTAGGAACAGCTGATCAATCAGATCAGAGGCATCGACCTCAGTCGGGTCTTCGTTCTGCACTGATTTATCTTTGCGCTTCATTCCCTGCTTGTTGCCTTTATCCATGTCCATTCTGCGGAAAGGTGTTATGAATTATGAGAACACAATTAAACTCACTGTACCTGTACGTACCTGCAAATCTATTTGACTAAAAAATGCGCTTTTCTGTCTTGTCGTACGAGTGCCCTTTTTTTTTTTTTTTTTTTTGCACAATTTTCTGCGGCAGGCTGAAAATTGAGAACACTGCAATGAAATGTACGCCAAATTATCACAGAAATACGTGCAAGTGTGGCGGGAGTTGCTTAATCTATTATTTTAACAAGATTTGTATTTTTTTGTACCTTTTTTATTTGTATTTTTCACAATTTGCAATTGAACAAAGTGCAGACAGCTGTCGTCATCGGGTGTTTGGCAGTGTTCGCTAACGATTTTAAGCTGCCACAAGCGCCCTCGTGCCCATTGCAGTGTTGGTAAGTGTCGCCCGCCGCCGATCAGCTGATTGAGGCTGAGACATTTACTTATTGCAATCGGCTTGGTTGGGTTAGCGGGCGGGGCTTTACCTACCAATTGATTTCCTTGGGTTTTCGTAATCAAAAGTTCGGTTTACACGGATTTTCCCACACACAGCTTAATTTGTTGCAGTTTGCAGAGGTAGAAAACAGAAAAGAGAAGGAGCAGGAGAAGGAGAAGGAGCTGGAGCTGGAGTTGGAGTATAATAAATTTGTGTGTGTGCCTGCCACCACCAACCAACACTCTCACAAATTAATTAAAATGATTGGCCCGCTCCGGCGAATGCCTGGCTCCGCCTGGGACAGGACTTTCCTTGTCCCTCCTCTCTCTCTCTCTAGCTCTGTCTCTCTGTGCTGCCAGTGCTCCCTGGAGTTGCACCCATACGCGCACACGTGCCACAGTTATGTAGATAAGCGGATGTGTTGCAACTGGCGGAGATGGACGCCACGCCACGCCACGCCACGCCGTGTGGAATGCTGCTCACATGCTGCTGGGAAAGCGCTCGACATTGGCGACGTGTCGCACGCAATTAGCAAAGTAAGCTTAATGTGGTTTCACTTGAATTACTTGCGGGTGGAAGTGGCACTGCCACTGCCACTGCCACTGGGGCAGAGTCAGCGGCGGGGCATGCTCTGCCGTGCTCATCAATTGCGACGACAGCAGACGGCAGACAGCATCCAAGGAGGAGGTGTCGTCGTGGCACACACTCAACTTCATTTATTTTACTCAAATTTCAAACTGCAACGAATGCACTTGCAAACGGCAGCATTAAGGAGGTGGCACTGGCGGGATTCCCACAGGGACTAGACTACTCCACAAGCACGGCCATATGCCATCGATTTTGGGCGATGCGCCAGCGAAATGGCAGGCGTGGCCAGGCCATGCGATGGAATCGCTTCGCGGGTCCGCAGGTCTGTTCAGTTCACTCAATTGCATACATATTTTGCGAACCAGTTCGGCGTCCCAATTTCGATTTGATGCTTGTCTGCCTTTCGTTCTATACTGTTTTATCCCCTGATTCTCTGTTAATTGTTTAGGCTGTTGTTATCCCAGCAACAAATATGCGAATCGGATTGCAATTTGGTTAGCTTTCAGTCCACCGCCACCCATGGATTGGTTCCCTTGCTGGTCATCGAGTTGCAAGGTGGCCTGCATAATGGTTTGCATACTCCACTTGGACACCCAGTCACCCACTCGATTCTTGGGTATCCTTCTATGGATCCTTCTTTTACTATTAAACTTTCACAAGCTCTTTTTGGGGTGTGTGTGTGTGTGTGTGTGTGATGTGGAAAACGAAAGTGTCACACACACAATTACACTCATTAGTCGCCGCTTTTGCTCAGTCAGCCGTCGCCAGTCATGCCAGAGAATAAAATGAAGAAAATTCCTCTAATTGTCGCCCAAGTGCACTTCGGGATCGTACTCTCTCGCTCTCTCTCTCTCTCTCGCTCTCCATCCCGGCTCTGCCTGTCCGTGACTTCTCTTTATTTTTGTCATTATGCATGCAGGAGCTACAACTGACACACGACAAGGGCAGACACGTTTTTTATTGTTTTAAACACTGAAAGGGGAGTCCATCTCCCGGCTCTGTCCCTGGTCTGCGGCTCTGCACGTTTGCAATTTGGACACACAACTTTTTTGCGCTACGTGTTTCATTTTCTGGGCCTTGGAAATTGTCACACTCAGATTCCACGCTGCTCGGCTTGGGCCCAAAAGTGTGCTGTAGAGGAAACATTAATGAAAAGGCTCAAGTCGCGCTCCTTGAAGCATTTAACATATCCATCAAGCAGTGAAAACTCTAGTTGAGTTTTTAGTTACAAAAACATTTTGCCATTTATGGCGGGACTTTCGGGATTTTTGTGCTTTGGCTACACTTTAATCGGCGCCTGATGACACCAGGCTTGCATCAAACACACATATCGATAGTGTTATTCTGTCTACCGATGATTGAAATGTCAATTGTTGTATGGTTTGGTGCGTTCGTTCGGCAAAAAGTAAAAAAAAGTTAAAAAGTTACAAAGTTAAAATTTGTTGGCCCCAGCATTCAGTTGAGAGTTTTAAACATTCCACAGTCTTCCGCTGCGTTGTTCTAGGGGGTAAGTGAAGCATAATTCGGTGTGGAATGTTGGCATAATACGAATTTTTGCAGAACAACACACAGTATAATGAATAAATCAGCACACTCTCAGCCGAACACACCGCGCTCCTCGACACTGCGCATGAAGAACGGCTGCACGTACTCGCACTTCGTGAAGAAGCCGATCCACCTCTCGAGCGTCAGCCTGGAGCAGGGCATGCGGGCTAAGCTCTGGCTGAAGACCAAGAGCCACGAGCGACTGCTGGCCGATTTGTCTGAGCGTACTCCAAAAATGGGCCTGGACATCGACATACACTCGGGCGACAAACTGTATCTGGAGTCCAATGGGCCTGGGTTTGTTCTTCTCGTGGGATGCATGCGGGAGTACGACAATGCCAAGGGCCCGTTTCGCATGGAGGATTGCTTCATAAGCGCCACCAAGTGGGTGAAATGTGATGTCCAAACAAATAATCCATTCGCATAATCCAGCACACACACACCACACACCACACCGCATGACACACCACGACATCACACAAACACACACACACACCCATACACACACACACACACACTCACACTCACATGTATTATACCAATACATCAGCAATCAGAAATCATCATCATATCAATCGATCAGGAACAATTGTTAAATACAAACAAATGAGTGCATAAAACCTTAGAGAGTATATGCATATTCAATTCTCATTGACAGTCCCCGATAATGGAGGCATCTTCCATGCCGACAACTAGCCGGGAGCTTCGATGGCCCTGCTTTTCTACAGCTGCTGCTTTGGATGATGCCCTGGCGGAGTAGGGTACGGCAAATACGGCGTATGTACAGATAAATAAAAGAAAATAAAATCCAATTGATGGCAGGTGACAGGCTCTTCGAGTGTGAGCGAAGGTCAACCTGAGCCCCACCTGAGTGTACAGCCCTTAGAAGTAGTCGCCTTTGTAGCTGTCTGTAAGCGGCGTTTATAGTGATCACAGTCTGTTTGTTTTTTGTTTGTTTTTAATTGCAAAGCTCTGGCTGCATTAAGCGCCCTCCCAGGTCAAACTGAAGTCCCCGATTATATCTTGTTAATTTAATTTAATAGTATTTAGTCCCATAGTCCCATTGAAGCGCCCACAAATAATGGTAGATGGTAATACTGGCCTCTGGTTGTAGCAGTCCTTTCACTCTGTCCACATTTAGGCAAAGATCTTTGTGCTTTGTTCTTCCATCAGTTGAAAACGAGCCATCCAATTGCAACAGCTGCGTAATGAACGGATGACTGGCTGGGAGAACGCTTGCTTAAAGGTATATGAGGAGATCGATTGCCAGTATGGTTAATGGAATGTCAGAGATTCCCATCTGGATGGGGATTGTGGCGAGCTTGCGTGTTGCAATCAGCTAAATACTTGGTAATAGCTGCGGAAAGGCTTGCTAAAAATAGAATAGAATAGAATCGTTTGGTGATTTGGTAACTGGAAAGGTTGGGATGGGGAGCGCTTACGGGATTGACTGCGGAATTCCTGTTAAATTCTCTTGCAGGTGACTGATACTGTGCCTGTGTGACTTTCAGCGGGAACAGAGGCTGCAGCGTTCCAAGACCACGCACGGGCAAATGCGGGGAGCACGGACCGCTCCAATTGATTGGGTAAGTGCGCGGATCCAGACTGCGCCGTGGTGGTGTAACGTTCGAGTAGCTGGTCCTTGTTCGATGAACATTCTTGCCCGCAGGCGATCGGTAACCTGATCGGCGATTGGGTCTGGGATATCTGGAGCGGGTACGGGAACGGGAACGGGAACGCCGACTCCAATTGCGTCTGGGGGATCGGGAACGTGCACGGTGACTAGGGGGCGGAATTGGCTGTCGCTCCCTCCGCGGCTGGTAAGGCGCCACTGCCATTTTCTGTTCCCCCATTTTGCCTCCATTGATGTGCTTAATGGCCATGGCACTGTCTTTGGGACAAAGGCATAGCCACGTCCCTTTGAATTGTCTCGATTTGGAGGTAATGTCCAATCTCGGGATCTGATACATACATATAAAAATGGTGTGTATATGTAGTTGCATATGTATGTATGTATAATTGGCATGCAACTACTTACGAGCTCAATGTCAGACCGTAAACCAGGTGAAGATTCCACCAAACCCATCTCAACGGTTTGTGATCCCACACTTTGCAGCTCCTTCTTCTCCCTCCTGAGTGGGGATTGCCTGTTACGATTGGCATTTATAGGAAATCGTTTTACTTCCCTGCGACAATTGCGACGGCGGCATGGATGATAGTGAACTTCACCCACGTATGCCGAACGCAGGGGCACGGCTTTTACCGCGCACTTTATACGGACATTTTTAACATCTTTGGTCGGAATTACCACGTTCGTGGTTTCCTCTTCGTCGGCTGGCTCCTCTTTAATACGAGTTTTTCCGTTTCTCAAACGCAT
Source organism: Drosophila subsilvestris (assembly GCA_035043285.1). Taxonomy (NCBI): domain Eukaryota; kingdom Metazoa; phylum Arthropoda; class Insecta; order Diptera; family Drosophilidae; genus Drosophila; species Drosophila subsilvestris. Next base: position 297,950 of record JAWNNB010001727.1, on the reverse strand, counting down.
TGTAGTTTTGTAGAACAACTACACCGAATGAATGCGACACACAAGAAATGATGACAGAATGGCATGGGAAACTTCGATCATCGTTGAGCCCAAAAGTACCACAAGGAGACATCTGAAAGTGCGTGGCTGGATAAATTACATTATGGGATATCCATGGATAAAAAACAGTTTCAAAAGCAAGAATATGTACAAATAAATTTATGTTTACTGCCAATTTATTTATGGTTAGCACGAATATGCGTAGGGTCAATATTTAGCAATGTCTCAGATGTGCATAAAGGTTTTCGCTTGGAAGAAGGAAACCAAAAGGGAACTTGTGGCTCGAATAACCCACTTGAGCCAGCATCAGAAGTAAAAGGCTGTTCCTTGGGTTGGCCTGCCAGGCTTCCCGCGAATGTTACCATCGGATAACCTTGCCCTGGGTGCAGTATTTGGTGGCGTCGATTCCCTCCCTCACTGGCTGACACACGCACTGCGGCAGGCTTGCATTTAAGCACACATATCGATAGGTGCTGTCCTGGCTATCGATGCTTGAAATGTGACAGACATGTCACTTGCTGAAAAGTTAAACGTTGAACATAAATTGGCAGCGTCATTCGCTTGAGGTTTTCGCACTTGAACTTACGTTTTTCCGCTGCTCAACGGGGTAAGTGAAGCAATAATTTGGTGTCGAATATTGTCGTAACACACGCGCCGATCCATTGCAGCTGTAGCCAATCGAATTAGAATGGAGCACTCCCAGTCCAACGCCAATGCATCGCTCAATTCCGCCATGCTCCTGAATCACATGTACACATTCACAATCATTGTGCGGCTGCCGGTGCATCTCTCGTGCGCCAATCTCGAGGGCGGCACGTCGGCTAGGCTCTGTCGGAAGAACAGCAACCAGGAGCAAGTACTGGCCGACTTGAGTGAGGGTACGCCGAGCGTTCTGCTGGACATCGACTTGAACTTTGGCGACACCATCTACCTGAACTCCGATGGCCCTGGATTTGTGGCCCTGTTGGGCTGCATGCCGGCGTTCAATCCCAACAGCGGCACCTTTCGTCTGGAGGATTGCTTTCTAATCGTCTCGAAGGGTGTCATGGTTCAAATGCGCAATAATTTTGCACAATAATCTGTCGAATTTCGCAGAGCACACACCACACACAGACACACATACACACTATTAGCTGATAAGCGAATCAACACCCATGGAAAACAATGAAATAAACCCAAACCACACGGAATGCAATGCAATGAAAGTGAAAGTTTGATTTTGTGCCTCGTATGTATCGATGTGTCAAAGCCCAGTGGACCAAAACTTCGTAAACGATATCGCAAACGGAAGTTACGCGAAACTTAAACGGTTAAAACTATCGAATTTGGGTCCGAAAACGATACGAAAATGAATCACTAGTCGCTCAGTTTGTGGCAGAGAAAGTTTCGTTTTCGGTAGCTGGCAGAGGTATCGTTTGCGGATCTTTTATGATATAATTTGCGGACCTTTTATGATATCGCTTACGAACCAGTTCTAATATCAATAACGAGTCAAAAAAAATATTATTTGTAATTCGTAAGCGATATCATAAAAGGTCCGCAAAAGATACCATCTGCGATAGCTTAAAGCGTTTCATTCTATTTTGTTCCGGTATTAAAAATAATTTTTTTTTTCATTTTTTTATGTTTGTTTATATATTCTTGAAATATGTGATATGATAGGTATATATTGAACAAAAAAATATTTAAAATAAATGGGCATATTTCAATATGAAAAATACTTAATACCTAAACAAACACTTAAATCTAAATTTTCATTAGTTTTTGAGCCGTTGAAACTCGGTCCTATGCGTATTGGAAGAACTTTTTGGTCATCCTATAAAAATCGGCATTCTCAAGCGCAAATCTTTGTTTAAATCCCACTGTAAGAAACAAATTAGATGTTAGAAAGATGGCCGGGAAAGCAAATTTATGCACATACATTTGTGTGTAAATTGTTTTATTTGTATTGTTGTTAGTCAACAGCATTAAACTAGACAAGATATTAGAATTTCTTCGACACGTCTGTCTGCGGCAGGTTTCCAATCACAAAAGAACGAACAAACGAACGAAACCAAACACGCGACGCGTGCCGAAACATACAACTTCGGCGGTTGTCGTGCTCGACGATGACGTCATCCGGTATTTCATGCGCATCGTACTCGTTTTTAAGTCCGTTTGCGATCCTCCGACCGTAGCTACCTATTTTTCCGTTACTTTTTTGTTGCTTTCCACACTCAATGTCCGCAAGCGGACTCAAAAACGAGCATTGAGCGGACACATCCGCGAGCGACGGCTAAACTATCACAAAATTATCGCAAGCGGACTCAAAAACGAGCATTGAGCGTACACATCCGCGAGCGACGGCTAAACTATAAGAACATTATTGCAAGCGGACTCAAAAACGAGCATTGAGCGGACACATCCGCGAGCGACGGCTAAACTATCACAAAATTATCGCAAGCGGACTTAAAAATGAGTGGAAACTGGACATGAAAAGGGAAATATGTGTTTTGAGTCCGCTTGCGGACATTGAGCGAGGCTTCAGTAATCGCTCACGGATTTTTATCATTTCTAAGTCCGTTTACGAACATTTTGCGATAGTTCCGTTTTACTATCGTCTTGTGGTCCACTGGGAGAGTTCGTTCCCCTGCCCTATGTGTGTGTGTGTGTGTGTGTGTGTGTGTCTGCCTGTGTTCTTCAGCTTTCCCATAGAATTTGAAGGCGCTCGCTCCCCCCTAGTGAGACGCAAAACAAAGGGAAATAATTTATTATGGTTTTACGGGGTCGCTTAAATTGATATAAAGGTCAAGAGTGTGTGCACGTGTGGCCAACGGAACGGTCGGGTAAGCCAGACTGATGTTGCCACACATGCAGCAGCAGCAGCAGCAGCAGCACTTACCTGGGAGTGGTGGGTGGGGGGGGGGGGGGGAGTGGGGGTACGATGCCGATGCTGATGAGCATAATGGCAGCAGCAGTGGCAGCGAGCTCTGAAACGAGGCCACTTCGTAACCCCATCCTGCCATCCCGCGGCCTACCACGGATAGACATACATTTTGGGGGCGGCCAGGAACGGGGATGGCCCCTACCCTCTACCCCCAACGCCCAACGCCCAAACCCAAACCCAAGCACAGAATACGGAATACAGAAAACAGAACGCAGGACGCAGGGCACGTGCAGCATTTGCAACTGGCGCTAGTCAAAAGTTTGCTCGGCCAAATTAAGTGTTCCAGCAGTTTGAGTGGCTTCTGGATTATGGGTCACATATCCACGTCGAGCAAGGGGCACGGCAGGAGCCACACTGCCACTCTCAGCTTAAATTATTTTGGACTTTAAATTCTGATGCTGCTGCTGCTGCTGCTGCTCTTTCTCACCTGAAGGTGGCAGCCTGGCATACACACACACACATATGTATGCAGGTATGTCTGTCTGTCTGTCTGTCTGTCTGTCTGTGTGTGTGCACGTAAATACCAACCCAGAACCCAAAAGGTTGAGTTTTGGGCTCTATTTCGACTAGTCTTGGCTAGTTTGAATTTAAGCCGATTTTGCGGTAGTTGCCTCTCATTAAACACACATTTTGCACCACTTCCCCCACACCCACACACACCAACACACACACCAACACACACAACAACACACACACCAACACACACCAACACACACCAACACACACACCAACACACACGATGCTTGCATAATCACATCATAATCAGGAATAATAAGTGTGGTTTTTCATATATTTCCGTTTCGGTGCAAAGTGATTACCACCGCAATAGTAAACCACAAAACGAATGCAATTGCAAAACATTCACTATAATTACAAACAAGCCAATGCATAACCCCCACACCACCCCACCCCACACCCTTATAGCATCAACCACATTCATAATGACGATTACGTTTACGATAGAGATTATGATTAGGTTCGACTACTACTAGATAATGATAATGATGATGTTGTTGTTGATGTTGTTGTTGATAAGCTCCTTGGCTTAAATATGTACGGGCATACAAAGGCCATCATTATGGGTTTGCCAAAACAAAATTTGGTCTACTAACAAACTGCAAGAGAACACCACCAGCAGGCCAGTCAAAACCTTAGCCCCAGTAATTGTGGGCAGCCACGTGCTGTCCGCTCTTCTCTTTACAATTAGTTAATTGAGTGGCATGAGGTTTCGATGCGTTCATTTTGGGCTACGTTTATTATGGTCTATGTGGAAGGGAAGCCCATGGAACCATAGACACCAATAGCCCTGAATATATGTACATATATCCCTATGCTGTATCTGTAGATCGTGAAGCTAGTGTAGCCCAGTCCCCTGATTGTACTGCACTGGTACGGCTCATTGGCTCATCTTCGATCTTGGTTAGAGGTCAGCGAAATTTGATTGAATTTGAAGCGGCTTTTTATGCGGAAACTTGATGGTGGGGGCATTGCTGGTTGCCCTGTTCCCCGCCAGAAGTTGAACGCTGCAGAGGAAGCTGCCCATTTGGGTTAATCTGAATGCGAATCTGAGGCGAGGTTGTAAAAGTCATTCAGTCAGGAAGCAATAAAATCATTTTACGCCAATGCCATGAAAATGCTGAATTTGAATAAAGGTTTTTTCTTGCGTCAGGCAGCCAGCAACACGACCAACCAGTAGCAGTAGCAGTGCCATCATCGCCATCATCATCATCATCATCCCCTGTGATCATCATCATCAGAGCTTTATTAGGTGGGGGAGGGTGCTGGTGAGTATTGGAGGGAATGGTCATGGCATCGATGGCGTCTTGGCTTGGCTCTGGCTACACATTTGCCTCAAGAAATTTTCTGCTGATGCAGCGTCCGATGCGGCATAGCCACAGCTGGCGACAGCTGCAGGAGGATATCAGCACCGTTCTGGGCAGGACTCCAGTCTCCCACTCTCCCAGTCTCAATTATGCGTGTGTGTGTGTGTGTGTGGGTCCCTTGGTGCTTAGGGCGGTGTGTGTTGGGGGGGGGGGTAGTTGCAAAAGCGCGCACTTACGCAAAACGACCTCGGCTAATGCACAACGCATATTGAAGCAATTTTCTCCGGCAATGGTTATCCGTTCGAATGCACCGAAAGCGGGATCAGATCGGAATGGAACGGAATGGACTGGGCGGGGCGGGGATGGGATGGGCTGCTAGTTCACACACACACACATCCTGCCATTTACAGCGTCAACTTTCGGCTTGCAAGCTAAGAAATAGTTCAGCTGCCATTTTCAACATCTTTGCTACGAGATATGCCCACACACACACACACACACACACACCCTTATGCGGGTAATAGTGTGTGTGTCCTGTTCCGCATTTCCGGTCGGCATTTTGCATTGCCCCCCCCCCGCTCACCGCTCACCACTCACCGCTCTAAGCCCTCCGCTGCCATTGTTGTCAATTGCATTGCAATGGGCATTACCAAATCCCCCACATGCACATCCGCTTCCACCTCCTACCCATTCCACTGCCCAGCCTTCCAACCTTCCAACCTTCCAACCTTCCATATTCCATATTCCACTTCCATCCACCGCATAATGTCTTCGTCATATCGTAGCTACATTTCAAGCATCCTTCGCCTCAATGTTCCTCCGTGGAATGTTTGGCTTGGCCAAATGCATTCATTAGGTGGGCTTGGGCATGGGCATGGGCAGGAGGAGGAGGAGGAGCAGCAGCAAAAGGAGAGCTACGGCAGACATATTGCATAACTGTCATCTGGGCGGATTATTCGATAAGCCGCATATATCAGACATGCATAACCCAAATGCCAACTCAAACAATCCAAAACCAGGGGACTGTTCCTGCGCCTGCTACTGGTCCATGGTCCATGGTCCATGGTCCATGGCCGATAATTGAGGTTGTTGCCTTGGCTGCCAGAGACCTGCAGCTGCAGCTGTTTGCTGTTGCTCTCCTCCCCTCCCCACCAGTTCTTGACCCTCTTTGTTTCTTGGTCAATTGCTTCCAAGAAGTGAGTGCTAATAAGTCACCACCCCTCACCTGCCACTGGTCAAGTGCCAGTGTCGTGCTGCGTATGCGTAATATTTGCCATGGCAATAGACACAGCGCAGCGTATGAGTAATATTTGTTGGGGGCAAAAGTTTTATTCAGCTCCCCCCATAGCCTGCGCCTTGTGCCAGACTCGTTTGCATTTTCTATATTATTTTCGAGAGACAGATTCATGGCAATCGAAGCATTTGCCATACAGCTGTGATTAAAAGATATTATCTGCCCTCGAAAGTAAGGGGGAAAACCGAACAAGAAATGCACTTACATCTGTACATAATCGTACGATATTTTCTTGGCTGTGGGATTCTTCTGTTGGAAACATTATTCAGTAGACTAAGAGGAGATTCATAGACTGTAGATGCAATGACGTTGCTGCATTCCATTTGAATACTATACGAGTACGAGTACGAGTAGTAGCTCTTTTCGATAAAAACCTGTACACCGCTGGTCAAACAGATATTGATCGGATGCCCAGTTATCCCAGATAAACAGACAGAGAGAGAGAGAGAGAGGCTGTGACAAAAGTGTGGCCGTTTTTATAGTGGCCTTTTGGGTGAGGGTACAAATATTATGCATTTTAGCATTCATTCTGGGTTTATTTTAAACATTTCCACTTTGTCTCACTCTCAGTTCTTTTGTGGCTTTTTATGGCCACAATTTACATGGCTCTCTGCTTTCATTTACAATATTTTCATATCCTCACACACCCACCCACACACACACACACACACCGTGCATGGAAAGGGACACACGAACAGACAGAGGATGACACACACACACAGAAAAACAGACACAGAGTCCAATGTAATTTGCCTTTTACTTCGTTTTGCAGTTTCCGTTTCCGGGTTTGCATTTCGTTGTAACCCAAAACTTTATTGAAATTGTTTCATTTCATTTATCGTTTATACGTATTCTGGCTTACGACATTTGGCCAGAGCCAAAGCCAAATCCATAGCCAGAGCTCAGAACAGAGCCAGAGCCAGAACCAGAGCAATGCAGCACCGGAGCAGATGCAAAGCAGAATGTGGGTCTGGATATGCTCGTATCCTGTATCCTGTATCCCCCAACCGATGCCAACCGATCTGATACTTTTGCATTGCTTTGACCTTTCCACATCTGCTTGCACATTTCTTATTAACTATCGCAGCAGACAGGAGTTGGATGGAGGGGGCAATGGGGCAAGGGGAATGGTCTTGTCTTTGATTAGTGTTGGCTAAATTTATGCATTTCCATTTCTGGATTCTGTCGGGAATAATTGGCACATAAATAAATTCGGACTTGCGGATATCCAAGATTGATTGGATTTTTACTTCAAATTTATTTGGGGCTTTTTTCGAAAATAAATGCGGTGTGGTGGGTGGTTGGTTGGGTGGTAATGGCTGTTTTTATACCCGTACTCAAAAAGAGTTAAGGGGTATACTGTATTTGTGGTAAAAGTCGATGTGTGTAACACAGAGAAGGAAAATTTTCCGACCCCATAAAGTATATATATTCTTGATCAGCATCAATAGCCGAGTCTCTGTCTGTCTGTCTGTCTGTCCGTCTGTCCGTCTGTCCGTCTGTCCGTCTGTCCGTCTGTCCGTCTGTCCGTCTTGATGAGCGCCTCGTTCTCAGAGACTATAGAAGCTAGAGCAACGAAATTTTTTTTCCAGACTCATGTGATATCACACTGTTACAAGTGTATTTCAAAATTTCGCCCCGCCCCCTTCCGCCTTCACAAAGGACGAAAATCTGTGGCATCCACAATTTTGAAGATACGAAAAAACTAAAAACGCAGTATCGTAGAGAATGACCATATCTATCAGATTGCCGAATCTGAACCAGATCGGATCATTATTATAGCCAGAATAAAGAAATTAATTTTCAGTTGCTTCCCCCACCTCCTCTGGCGCTGCTGACGCTATTCATTCTCTGTCTCGCTCGCACACACTCTGCCCTGTGCAATGCGCGAGCAACCCCTAGCGGAGGAGATGTAGAATCTAAATGGTAGATGTAGAATATTTGTTCTAGATGTATTATCTACATTTTACATGTAGATGTAGTTAACAAATGTAGCAAAAAATTTAAAATGTAAAATTTAAAATTTTTTTTTAAATTTCAATCATAAGCTCATAAATTTATATACTGACTGAGTACGGGTATAAAAGTAGAGTCGCGTCCAGAAGCGACTCACACGTTCCTTCTCGTTTTTTTTATAGTTTTAGATTTAAGCTCTGTTTGTGTTTTGTTTTTCTAGCGACCTTTAGATATTATAATTATTATCTAAGTTGATATATGTATATATATAAAAATGTTTCCGCGACTTTACCCTCGAACCCACAAATATTACTTAAATTGCATTGCTTATTCCGTATATCCCATCCAATCCTATGGCATGGAAATATTCATTTTGACTGGCAGTGTGGCAAACAAAAAAAAAATGCTGCAAATTCTGTAAAAAATGCTGGAAATTATTTTGAAAACAAGCAACAAAAAAAAAAACTCTTTTCTTTTCTGTTGTTTTGTTGAAGCTGAAAATTGAATTCCCTTTCAATGCTCGCAAGGTTTTTTGGTACTCACGACTCGCAGCCTGGCACATCCGCTGATGGTCGCCCCTGCCGTATGCCGTATGCCCCATGCCCCATGCCCTCAGCACCACCCCCTTTGGTTGATGATTATGGCCCTGCAATAATTCCATTGCCATTTCCTTTGAGGGAACGTCCAAATGCAATAATTTACATGCAAATGCGTTTGGCAATAAATGTGCCAGCGGCAGTGAGACATTGGGGAGCCCGTGTGGGCGTGGCATGCTCCGAAAATCGAACTAAAAATACAAACTCGCACACACACACACTCTAAAATCGAAGTGAGGGATATATAACCCATACCCAGAGCCAGAGGCATACCCACACTTGTACTTCCAGCTGTGGTAGGTAGGGGCCAGGACTCATTCCTTGAGCTTAGCTGAAGTTTAAGGCAGGCGGCCACATCTGTTCTGGCATTCGAGAATTTCGCGTCAAGTTAACGGCTCACATACAGGGTGGGCCAGGCTGGACCAAGACAAGAACTGGAAATGCAACTGCCAGTGGAGGGTCAAAACTCAGTGGAATTATCCCGAGTTGCATTCTTATAATATTCCCCATCAAATTACCTTCAAAATGGGAGGCCCTGTATGGCGGCAAATCGACAAATGAAAAGATGACAGCAGCCACTTGCTCACTCCGCCCACTCTCTCTGTCCCTCTGTCTTTTGCTCAACGTCTGGGCAGCCCATTCAGACAGGGTATTCGTTTTTGCTACTTCGGCTCTCGTCTCGAAAATCCTTTTGACATTTTATTTACAAAACGCATTTGTCGGCAGCGGAAATTGGCACAGAACACAATAATAAAGCCGCACGGGGGAAAACAAGCGCAAATAAACGATAGACAGAGACGAAGTGAAATGAAGAAGCAGAAGGAGAAGGAGAAGAAGGAGCAGGAGCAGAAGGAGGAGGAGCAGATGTTTAGCCTGAAGCTGAAACTGGAAACTGGAAACTGAAAACTGAAAACTAGAGCCTCCTCCATAAGCACTCATCTAAACGTGAGTCTCTGCCTCGGAGCGGGCCGCTAATGAAGTGGCATCATCATGGCATCGACACAGAGCACAGGGCACAGGACACAGGACACAGGGCACTAGTAGCCAGTAACCAGGAACAAGGAACAAGATACAAGGAGCCGGAACAAGCCGGAGTAATGCCACGGCTCGGCATTATGCCGCAAAAGGTCATCCATCGCATCCCAGCCCATATCCAACCCATCACAAACTAATAAGTGAGAGAGCATCATGGCCGTCACCCGAATGGGTAGGGTGGATCCATCCATTCAGCCATGCAAAGCCGCTGACATTGCCTTTGCCGGCATGAGGAAGGAGGAATGAGGCCATGGGGATGTCAAGTGCAAGTGCAATGGCAGCTTTAAGCAGGGGCGTGGGGCGTGAGGCGTGAGGCGTGAGGAGTGGCTGTCCTGTGGAAGTCAGGCTGAAAATTTGCAAATCAATGTGAATGCCGGGGATTGCAGGTTAGAAGTCAGAATCCTTGCGAGATGACAGCAGTCAAGAGCAGTTTCAAGAGGTTGATGCTACACTGAGAATCGACATCAGATGGCAGGCACTCTCTCTCTCTTTCGCTCTCTTTCAGTGTAGAATTAAAACATATTCGGATTAATGTTTGCATTGAAGATGAATGTAAAATCAGAACTAAGCAGAAACGAGGTGGCGGCTCGCAGGGTCTACGAGTGGCAGAGCGCATTTAAGGGGAATATTCCCTTGAATATATTTAACCTGCCATTGAAATGGAAAGTGCCAGCGAATGTCTGGCAAACGATGATGCGATCAATCAAGGCGACAATTTGTCAGACGAGCAGGCACTCAGTCAGTCAGCCTCCAGTCAGTGCTGGCGCAGACCCGTCAATCAATCAATCAATAATGGTGGAGTGGAATCCACGGACTCGAATCTGGGCCAATGTTTGTTTAGATCGGAACGAATTTGGGCAACAATCAATAATGGAAGCAGCCAAGCGGATGACTTTACCCAAACTATCTTCGCTTCACCCCGCCAACACTCCCCCAACATTCGCATCGGCCCCTCGCTACTGCGAGTATTTAAGGTTATTGCGGATCTTTGGGGTGCCTCCACTTAAAGTTTACCCTGTATGCACATAGTTTTTGGCTTGTAATGCGGTAAATCCGAGCAGCTTGCCACGGCCTGCGGCTTGCTGCCACCTCTCAGGACTCGGGACTCAGGCAGGACTCAGCTTTCGGCTCTCTCGGCAGGCAGACAAAGTATTAAAAAAGTTTTCAAATTTTCGTGAGCCCGGCCAAGTGCAGGTTGCTCTTTATTGTGTTAAAAAATTTCGCTTTCACAAGGCCTTATCCTTATCTAGGAGCACTAAAAGTACGAGCAGCACACACACACACACACACACACACACACACATGCACACACTCCATCGACAGTTGTAGGTTGCTGCCACGCCCCGTGGCGGTGGCGGTGGCGGTGGCAGTGGCAGTGGCGGCTTTTTCCATGAGCTCTGTAATTGATTTATGGGCGCAGACGTGCGTTGAACGTCTGCTTACAATTTACCGCCTGGCCCCGGCTCCAATCACGTCCTGGAAATAACGGAGAGAAAAAAAGAAAAGCCCCCCCCCCCCCCCCCGTACGACGCAGAAGAAAAGCGAAACGAAACGAAGAGAAAGGAAATGGAAAAGCAGGACAGAGCAGTGGGGAACGGGAAGACACCGCATTGGCCGGACAACACAACAGGAGCAGTCGCCCAGAGGACTACAAATGAGTCAAAACTTCTATGGCAACAGCGATTTAAACTGAGATCGAGAGTGGATGACGCTGCTGCATAATGCATGAGCCGAGGATAATAGAATGGTAGAGGGGTAGAGTGGGTAGGGCAGCGCAGCTTCACAACAAGATAATATGATAAACTACTCTTGAATTTCAGATATCTAGTACAAAGCGAGAGTGGAAGAGAGAGGGAATTGACTTAAGAATAAAAGGGAGTGGGGGAGGGAAGGGGACTCGTTCGCAGATGCGAGACGAGACGAGACGAGACTCGTTGGGCTCTCCATTCCGTTAATGTTTAGAAATCACCTTCATCGTGCGAGATTGTGAAAGGTACTTAGAAAGTACTTAGGCAAGGTATTTGTAATATGTACAAAATAAAACCTAGAAACATTGCCTGAATGGCTGAACCTTCATATTAAATGGAAAGATACACACAAGTGTCTCAAGCAGTACAAGTACATATCCCCAAGAACACTTGGAGGCTGGGTATTAGCCAGATATTAGCCAGTAATACATCGATTATAGTGCAGTGGTGCAGCAGTTAAGTTAAATTCTACTGTGCTCCGCCCACTGTAATCCCACATTGCAATTTGCATGCCCTCACGACAGCAGGCCTATGGCAGCCACCTTCTCTCTGGCGTCGTTATCTTGCGCCCTCTCTCTTTCCTATACTGTGCTTTGCCTTCGTTATCGCTTGCTCGATCTGTGAATCGCTCTGCTCGAAGCCTCGCACTTGCGTAATCTTGATCTAGCACTCACTTCTCACTTCTCGCATATCGTGGCTCCTTTAGTCTTCAAGCTTCAAACTTGTGCACATTAAATCAAACAATCATCGACTTTGTTTAACGATTCTACGCAAACTACGCTACTGACTCTACCACTGGGACCGTAATCATTAGAAGTTACATATATTTAAAACAAACCAAAGGGCCTGCTATCCCCTTTAAGTTCATCATGTTCTTAGCACACAGAATATCCAACAATATATACATACATATATTAGCATGCCAAGAAATTCTTTCAGTTTATTATGTGCTTACATCTTCTTCGTTATGGGCAGGTCAGGATTATGGCAGGACAATAAACACTTCAACGACTGTAGCAGGACTATGCCGGAACACAACCAAAATGGTAATGAGTATGTCAATGGCAGTACTTTCGTTTATTTGGTTGCTGCCGCCCCCATTCCACCTGGCAATGCAATCAATTTGTATGCATTCTACGCCTTCGTGGGTGGGTGTGGAGCTGGGGTTGCGTCTCCTACTTGTACTTTTCTGTCGGACAGGACAGACGATTTCGCGATACTTTGAAAAACAACTTGGCTGTGGACAAAGAACTCCATAAAACTGACCGCTGACAAGAAGGAAAAAGAGGAGATGGCACGGCGGTGCCACGGCGACGCAGCTCGCTCCAGAGATTGGGCAGAAGATTGAGATTGAGCAGAAATAAAAATTTATGGAGTGGTCATTTATCACAAGGACAACAAACAGTCTTGGAAGGAGCCAAAAAAAAAAGGTTGCCACATTACGTGCCCCTGTCCTATCTGCGGCAAGGGATAGATAGTCGCGCGTCCAGCTGTAAGTTTGGCTATAAAAACCAGCAGTAATATTAACGGGCACACTGTTGCTTTTGCTATTGCTTTTTCAGTGACTGTGACTGTGGATGTGACTGTGAATGTGAATGTGATTGTGAATGTGATTGTGGGTGTCGGTGATTCGTTCAGTTCAGGTTGTTTTGTTGTTTGTTTGCCCATTCAGCGCCGGAATATTCAAAAGTTGCATTTTTAATGGAGTTTCCTTGTCAAACATGACTTTGATTCCCTCGTTGGGAATCCAGCCGTCAGCTGAGTGTGCGGCTCCCTCTGATCCATCCACTAATGTAATTTTTACTCGGATTGCCACACATAAACACCCACAGACACACACACCACAATGATACACAGATATATTCAAATGTTTGAACATTTTACGCATCTCACACGTGAAATTCCCTCGCGGAGCGTTGCATCCGGGCATCCGCATCCTGCCAAGCCAAGCACTCACATATACACCTGATATACATACATACATACACACACACATATGTACATACTCGTATGTGGGCGGCGTGCGTGTAAATCTGTGGCCAAGGGCCAACGAAATGCCCTTCAATGGCCAGGGAGCACAGCACAGATAATGGCAGCACTAAACGGCACCAACTGCAGCAAACGAACATAACAGCACTCCGCAGAATGTTCCTTGATTATATTCCAGGCGGGCAGAGCGATTTAGCTATCTGAAAATCTGATTGCAAATTTTCTGATGGGACATACACTCGTATGTATCCACCACCAATAAAATCATTAGACGGTGCTGCAATAGATATGATGGATTGCTATAGAAAAGTGATTATCCAACATTAAGATATTGCTACAATTCATTCACTTACATTATACATATGTACATGTACATACTCGTATGTACGAATGTACATTTTAGGTACATAGTACGAGTATGTATCCTTATTGAACGAATCAAATTGTTTATTAAGGTTCAGCTAATCGGCAAAGCGCCTTTATTGAATACTATAAGAATTCGACTGATTAATTCTAGAATATTTCATCTTAAAGAAACCTTGTGTCGGCAGAAACGTTGGATTCGCCAGAATCGGTTGAGTTGGTAGCGGCAGCAGAATGGCAATCGGCAGAGGAACGTTGCTACATACGCAGCTGATTGCAACACGCAAGCTCGCCACAATCCCCATCCAGATGGGAATCTCTGACATTCCATTAACCATACTGGCAATCGATCTCCTCATATACCTTTAAGCAAGCGTTCTCCCAGCCAGTCATCCGTTCATTACGCAGCTGTTGCAATTGGATGGCTCTTTTTTAACTGATGGAAGAACAAAGCACAAAGATCTTTGCCTAAATATGGACAGAGTGCAAGGACTGCTACAACCAGAGGCCAGTATTACCATCTACCATTATTTGTGGGCGCTTCAATGGGACTCTGTAAATATTGTTCGAATAATTATTTAATTAATGAATTCATAATTAATATTGTTGATAAACAAGTTCGTCTTTCGAATGTCCAATGGAAATGCAATCGTAGACGGCTTTAGGCAGCTAAAAAAAAAGAATATTTGGAAGGAGGCGACTACTTCTTAGTTTTACATTAAAAGTACATCTACATATATGTACATACGTATGTATATATGTAGGGGTGGCTTTTCAGGTGAGGGTTTGATCGAAGAAGCTTCCGCCTGCCGCCTGCCGCCTGCCTTCTATTGCATTTTATTTTCTTTTATTTATTTATATGGCATTTGCCGTTTCTTAGTTTTTTTTGTTTCACATTTTAATTAAATGGAAATTTCCGCTGTCTTGAGCACGTTTTCTCATCAACGGCATTAAATGCTATGCAGAATTTTAATTAGGCCCGCAGCACACACCCACACAGGGTGTGGCACGGCACGCCAAGCCAGGCCAGCCAGGCCAGCCAGGCCAGACCAGGCCAGTGTATATGCAACAGGATTTGTAGCACGATTGCAACTTAGGATGCCAGTGGGAGTGCGGCGGCGGAAGGAGTAGGAATAAGAGTTGCAGCAGCATCCCACACACACACAGGCAGACACTTTGAGATTTGGCTTAGTGCGTGTGGAGCGTGTCTCGTGTCTCATGCCTCATGCCTCGTGCCTCGTACGCCATGCAGCGGAGGATTAAGTCCTGTTTACACTACCGAATGCAAAATGTTAAATAATGATACGATGAAGTGGAGCAGAGAAAGAGACACAAGAAGAGAAAGAGAGAGAGAGAGAGAGAGAGAGAGACGAGAGAGGAGAACGCGAAAGAGTCGCTTGGATAAGTATGTGCCCGGTCGGTGCCGCCATATGCCGTGCCATAAACGAATTTGAGGTTGACTCTCGACATTCAAGTCCAAAATGCAAAGTGGGCCACTAAGCTGGGGCGTCTGTCTTTCTGTCTGTCTTTCTGTCTGTCTGTCTATTTGCCCAAGAAGACAACCGTCGGAGGCGCTGTCGAATCTAGCTTACTAGTGCCACTCACAGTGGCAGTTGCAACAATAAGTAGTTGAGTTGGCTGTAAGTACGGTAAGTAAGTTGTTTAATTAAAACAAAGTTTAATTGGCAAAATTTCCACTTTCCTCTTGCCTTGAGTGGAGTGTAGACTGCGGAGTGTGTGCTCTGCTCAAGACAATATCATCATCCAGACATCCAGTCATCCAGTCATCCAGCTCTCCTGCTGCCTCTCAATTGGGTAAATGGTGCTGTGCTGTGCTGCTGCGCACCACAAGTGGAGTTTCAGCCATCATCATCAGCATCATCAGCATCAATGGACGATGTCAAAAGTGTCTGTCTTGGGCTGGGACTTTGGCTTAATTGCTGAACATGGACATGACACATCACATTGAAGGAAGTCGCCTGCCTTCGTTTTACTTTACCTAACAGTCCGAGTTGTAAATATGTCGCACTAATTGAATATAATCAAATGGGTCCACAGCAGCAGCAGCTCATCCATTCGGCATGCTGCCGCATGTACCAGGTACAAGCTGTAACACGACAAAGTCAAACAAGACAGACAAGGAGTCGGCATCGTAGCAGCACTTTCTATGATAAAAAACCTTCTTTCAATGGAAATATGTATGTATTTCGACAGGGTTTGAGAGGCTCCCAACAAAAGGCGAGGGCCAGCAGCAATCAATGGAAAACACACACACACACACACACACACACACACACACACACACACACAGATGGATGCTGCACTCTCGTATTGGACACCGCACATAGCATAGCATAGCTCTTCATTAAAAAATAGTTATGACACCAGCGAGCGAAACCAAATTGCTGGAATCAGAGCCGCATAACTCGCCAATAACTTCGGCCATATGGAGAGCTCTATGCCACAACCAAATTGGTGGGGCAAAAAACGCGAAACATATTTCTCACATGAACACCGCAAAACTATTGAAAATTACTATAAGCAGCATTGCCCCAAAAACGTATGGACAATGGTCAATGGACAGCGGACATGGCCATCGAACACACAAACAAAAGCAAACAGAAAATATTTTTTATGATATGAGAGTATCCACGGAACGGCATGGGACGGCATGGGACGGGATGGGACGGCACTCTGCTGACCGCTGAAACTACCGCACGACACGATTCGATTCGATTCGATTTATGGGCGTCGATTTGTGGGCAGTTCTTTATGTACATATGTATGTATATATTCGCACAATATGTGCACACACCCGTATATATTGTTCTGGTTGTTGGCAACACACTCACACACAAAAAATAAAAGAAAGCGAATCAAACAACAACAACCAACAAAACCAAAAAAATAAGAGGAAAAGCTGAGCGAAAAGTTTTTCCATTAAATCAATGAAGCGCACAAAATATTCGCACCAAAGCAGAGGCGACGAAAAGGAGTCAGAAAATTGGCCAACTTTTGATTTGCGAGGATTTCCCGTGGCGCGGCGACTTCTACACCTTCTTCAGTTGAACACAAGCCCTGCCACCAAGACAAACGGAATGAGCCTTAAAAGATCAGTTGAGAATAAAGGATTGCAATCCCCTTTGGCATACCCCATACCCATTCACTTGTCGATAGATATGGATAAGTTGGATACGTTTTCCATACCAAATATGTACCCCATGTACATGGTACGAGTATATCCCGCCATGGCACTGTCATGCATTCTATCTGCCATCCAAAATTTGTATCCGATCCCGACTTGGACTACGCCTATCAGCTCTCCATCAAGCCGCATTTCAAGTGTCATTCCGTTTGTTATACACACATATTTTTATGCCTGATGACAGCTCAATTTTTTGCAGAGTTTTGGCACTTTTTTCTACCGTGCCAAACGGAAAAATGCACAAAAGTTGCAAAACAAAAAACTCCCTCCTCGGTCGGTGCGGTGCGGTGCGGTGCGGTGCGGCAGGAGGGTCAACAAAAAATAGAACAAAAAGCCAATTTCGGTCTGACCAGCAGAAGCAGCAGCAGAGTCGGTCGGTCGCATGGAGCCGCAGGGAGCCCAAGGGCAGGACATATGTATGCATGTGTGTCTGTCTGTACAAAGTGCGCTGAAAATGGCGACGCGCGGACAATAAATGGCCACATGACAAAACATACGTTCCGTGTACAAATTTATGTCATAAATTTCTTTTTGAAGGCCCCCTCGGACATTTGTTTGTGTCGCAGAGGTAAGGCATGGAACATATTCCAGGAACATATCCTGGAATATTCTTCACGAGTATATTCATTCGCTCAATTGATCCGCTTCTTTACTTTACTTTACTAGCCCAAGAGTCATTTTAAATATGCGCAATCGATGCGATTGGAGTGGCTGCCACTTGGATTGTCCCGATGTCCAATGCTTCTGGAGGCACTTCAAGGGCCTTTTTTGCAGCTGCATCTCGGGTATTTCTTCTTTCGGATCGCCTTTATCCATCTTAACTTTGGACATGGCTTAAGTCAGACGGCTCACGCCGCGCCTCTCCTCCGTGCTCATGCAGCAGGAACTGTAATGCCACGATATCCGCAGGGACATTGAATGTTTTCAGCGCCATTCGTCTACAAAGATCGTGAAACTATTACGTTTCTTGGCCGCCACATGTGGAATAGTCAATTCCACTTCAAATATGTAATTTTCCATATTTTAGTCGTGTGGTTACACTTCTTTCCCGCTCCGCGCCCGCTCGATAGGCCTATGACATTAGATGGAAAGCATGAGAGACAAAATGTAATATTTGTGTCGAACTACTGAGGCACTGCTTGATAGAAAATGATGTTTTCAAGCAAAACACAGCCACCAAGCCGGGAAAATTCTATAATAGCATTCTACTATAGCATTCTATTACAGTAGGCTTGCATTAAGCACACATATCGATAGTGTGTTAGGCTGGGGCTATCGATGTTTGAAAACGTGGCATGTCACTTGATGAAAATTCAGGACAGCTAAAGGTTGAAACAAAATTTGCTGCGGCATTCGCTTGAGGTTTTCGCACTTTAACTTACTTTTTGTTCGCTGCTCAAAGGGTAAGTAAAGCAATAATTCGGTGCCCAATATTGTTGTTATATACGCGGTGATCCATTGCAGCAGCAGCAACCAGCAGCAACCAGCAGCAACCAGCAGCAATTCAATTAGAATGGAGCACCCTGAGTGTGACGAAAAGGCATCGAACCCTTCCATATTGCACATGACTGAAAAAACAATGTACACATTATTCGTAATGAAGCCGATCCACCTCTCGAGCGTTCAACTCGAGAAGGGATTCTGCGCTAAGCTCTGGCTGAAGACCAAAGACGGGGAGAAGGTATTGGCCCATTTGTGGGAGCCTTTGCCATCATTCGACCTGAACATCGAACTCAATTTTACCGAGCAAATTCATTTGGAATCCGAGGGGCCTGTGCGTGTGGAATTGGTGGGAAGCCTTCTGGGGCGCGACCAGGCCAGCAGCGGCTTTTGTATGGAGGATTGCTTCCTACGCGTCCCCAAGGGTGAGGAGTCTGATTAGGCTGGCCTAGGCTCAAGCACACGTAGACACGTTCACCACCTGAATGTAAGCACAAGTCAACACACACTGCAGAGAAACATTATAATATGGCATCATCTTTTGTTTTTAATCCCAAAGGATCCCAAAGGCCTCTACGCTGGCGCAGAAAATACATAAATAAAAATATCCACGGCTGAAGTTTTCTTGTCATTTATTAATATTTTACTTTGGCGTGTGTGTGTGTGTGTGTGTATGTGTGTGTGTGTGTGTGTGTGTGTTTGCTGCCGTACAATATTCATTTGGTTTTCAGTTAATTACATTTATTGTATTTCTTGTATGTTTTGTTTAAATATTACTTTTGCTCTTGCCTTCGCCTTTGCCTTTGCCTTTGCCTTGTGCTGTGCCTCTGACTCTGACTGACTCTACCTTGAATGCCCTACAATTGAACTGGTGAAGAGACAAGTGCTACTGCTACTGCTCCTGCTGACTGTCGTTGTAGAGCATAAGGGAAAGCTTTCTTGTAATATGTAGTATGATTTATTTGTTGTTGTTTGCTGTTTTCTTAAGTTCGATTTTTTGATTCTGATTTGCATTTTACGAGGAGTATTTGCTGCTGTTGTTGTTAGTGTTTGCTCTTAAGTTGCTCATGCATGCATACCTACCTACCTACCAGTAGTACCAGTAGTACCAGTAGTAGTAGTAGTAGTAGTACCTACATATACATAGTTGCTATTGTGTGGTTGCCTCCGATGTTGCTCTTCTTGTGTGTTTCGCATATAACAATATTAAAATATTTGAAAAGCACAAGAACCACCCAACCACCCACCCACCCATCCATCCTACGGAACAGCACACAGTGGGGGAAGGGAGGGCACTTGCAAGTCAAGTAATGTAACAGAAGCTGCCTGTCCATCTCTGGGGGTGGGAGCGCACTGTACTGTGTATGTGTGTGTGTGTGTGTGTGTGTGTGTGTGGGAGGGGGGTGGTGTGGGTAAAGAGCAACATTTCTGGCATTTTCTTGGGCTTTTTGATTTAATTTCACTTAATTTACTAGAAATTCTTGAGCATTTACCTTGGCTTCTTGACTTCTTGTTATTCCATCAAGCTGTTCATTTCACTTCACTTGGCCACCACCACCGCCACCATCCACCGACTAAAGCTTAATTTGTTAGTAAACTGGAAAACAATCCATAAACTAAAGAAACTCAACAAGAAGAGAGAGAGAGAGAGAGTATAGATGTAGATGTAGATGTGTGCCCTGCAACTCTTTGAGTACTGGCCATCGCACATACGAACACAACGTAAGGGGCGGGTTGGCCGAATGGCGGGGGGAGGCCTGCACTTAAAATTAGTTTATTTTATGGTTAATTAGTTAATATGTTTCGTCATACATATATATTTTATTTTATTTTATTTATGCTAGCTTCACTGTTCTCTGATTTCTCTATTACTTTTTTTCTCACTTATTGCAATGCTAGACAAAAAAAAAGTTGGAGAAAAAAAAGAATTCGCATTTTGCTCATTTTTCCTCATTGATTAAATCTAGCTCAAAAAAAAAAACACATCTGTATTTCCATTACATTTATATATATATATATATATATTAAATATTAAATATATTGTATGTATGTGTGTGTGTGTGTGTGTGTGTGTGTGTGTATGCATGTGTATTGCATCTGTTTGTGTGGTGTGGGGTGGTGTGTGTTTATATATTCTTATAGATAATTTTGTGGATTTGGTTTGATTTTTGCCATCTTAAATGGTATTTACGATTACATATTTATTTATTTCGCACTCCCCGCCGGCCTCGCTGTGATTCCACATTTATTTACATTGAAAACTATTTAGCTGCTCTCCTCTGCAAAATTTTCCATTGCATTTTTAGCTTGAATTGCTCTACTTTCAATTGTCATAACTAACCGAACGTTGAACGCATCTTCATGATTATCACTAACCTAGATTCTCTCTCTCTCTTTCTCTGTCTCTCTGCCACTTCCACTTCCATTTACTTTTACTGCAGCTCTATTTTATTTGGCTTTCATTTGGGTTTTTATGGGATGGGAGGAGGAGACACACCCTTCTACTCCTACTCCTACTCATACTCCTACTCCTACTATATTTTCTTTGCTTCTCTTCACTTGAGAATCGCTTGATTCCATCTCTTCGTATCTTCTCTTATGCTAAGCCTTATTATTTCTGTATGATTTCTGGTTGCATCCCAAGCATTTCTTTGATCACTCAGGGCAATGCTTAATGGACATCAATGAGAGTAAGGAAGAACAATTGGTTTTACATATTCATTGGGTAAAACATTATCGATTTATGTAGCTAAATTCTGGCACTCCTTTCGTAGCTGCCCCATCGGGAATAGCTGGAATCGGGACTCTTTGGAGCCATCTAGCACACACTCAGGTGGTTCGTATTGAGCACCACTCCCGCTGCCATGTATCCCGCAATGCCGCCGTTATTCTGACGATGTTGCTGCTGCGCCGCCTGCTGCTGCTGCTGCTGCTGTGCTGGTGTCCATGGTGTCCATGATGGCTGTGGTGTCCAGCTGCAGCTGCCACCACCTGCGGCTCCACAACGATTCCTCCCCCAAGGGCTGCAATGGGGCTGCCCGCCTTGGCCATGGGCAGGGGCACGCCGCCAATGGGTGTGGTGGACGTGGTCGTTGTCGTTCCGGTGCCGGTGCCAGTGCTTAGGCTGGTGCCGCTGATGTGGGCGCTGATGCCGCTGGGCACACTGGACATGTGCGCGGCACTGGACGTGGCCCCCGAGACGGCAGCCGAGACGGTGGCGGAGCCCGAACCGGCAGCCGTACCACCGACCGCCGTGCGGGTGAGCTCCTCGTTCGGGATGGAGAAGTGACGGTAGGAGATGTACTCGGGCGGCAGCGCCGCCTGCCGCTTGGCGTTCTCGATGCGCTGCTTCTTGAGCTTCACGTAGCTGAGCACCGAGATCATCACGATGAAGACGATGATGCCCAGGCAGCAGCCGACAATCAGGCCCAGGCGCCGTGTGAGTATCGAGTGGATGAACCCGTTGCTGGACAGCCCGTTCTCGTCGGTAATGAGGCTGGGCGTGGAGTCGAGGGTCTGCACATCGGTGCAGGCCGAGATGTGCGAGTTCTTGAGCACCTCGTGCAGCACATGATCCGTCACAATGCTGTTCTCCATCAGCGACTCCTGCTGCAGTTGCTGCAGCTGCTGTTGCTCGTGTCCGTACGGCGAGTAGGACTCCGGCAGGGGCACGGAGACGGCGGCCAGGGGCAGGTCCTCGTCCCGCGAAGAGTCGTTCGAGTGGAGCCGCTGCAGCGCATTGGCCAGCGGCTCCGAGAGCCAATTACCGCTCCCGATGACGCAGATGTGATAGCGCGTGTTGGGGCTCAGTCGTGTCAGCTTTGTGGAGCTGGCCGTGCCATTCAGCCGCTTTCCGTGTATCTATGGAATAAATTAAGTAAGTTTCAAGACTGTTATTGTCATTCGCATCAGCCGTAGCACCAAGCCCCCAGCCCCCAGCCCCCAGTATGGTCTCCCATTGCCCCATCAGTATCGTCGATGCCCGTGTCGCTTTATTAAAAATATTCCCTGCGGCTCAGAGTTCCCTGTCCCCACTCCCTCTCTCTGGCATTTGCCATTCCCCTGGGTACAGTGGATACCAGGAAGCATTTCTTTATACATATAGGAAATGGCATTGGAAATAAAATGAGATGTGAGTCTCCGCAGTTGAATGACTCAAAATACGAGTACTTGGCCATTCTCTTCAACTCTTTGCATCTACATAAGTAACATACATTCCACTTCTTGTGCACATAATTCAATTTGGGCTGAAGCCATTTGAAGTCTGATTTCTGTGTGAGCCCCAACCTAACCAGATGAAAGGCTAATCAATTGCATTAACCTCAAAACAGTAGTTCAGCCAGCCAGACATGGGGTGAAAGCTATCCGTTTAACTTGATTATAAGTTTTACTATTAAAATGTTCAGCCTTTGTGCCCACTGTGCCTGTGTCTGCTCTCTGCTGAGAGCCAAAATTAAATTTTGTGTGCAGAAAGTTGTGCACTTTATCAGTCGACCAATCGAAGGCCCCACAGCCATTGCCCCCATGGCCATGGGCTCTAGTCCTGCACTGTCCTACCCTACCCTGTCCTGCCCGTTGATTAAGCGTTTATTAAAAGAAAATTACGAGAATTTCAGGACATGGGACGGGCCCACAGTTTCGGTCATAAAATTACTTTGAAATTTGGCAACTCCAACCCCAACTCCAACTAGAACTCACCTCATCCGTGGCCAGGGGGAAACGCTCTCTGTCCCTGTCCCTGTCCCGTTCATGCTCATCACGGTCGCTCTCCCTCTCCCTTTCCCGCTCTCTCTCCTGCTGCTGCTGCTGCTCCTGTCGAGATCCATGTCCCGGTCAGGGTCCTGCTGCCTGTCACCATTGCCATTGCCATTGGCATTGCCATCCCGTTCGCGGTCGCGGTCACGGTCCGTTGGTCCGGGAACGAGCCCATCCCCGGTGGCATGGTAAACAATTTCGAAGCCAGTGAGGCCCAAATGGTCGCGACTCTGCCAGGAGACGACCACCGAATAGGGCTGGATGTCCTGTATGGCCATTTTGGGTATTAGCGGCGCATCGCAGAACTGCTGCGGCTCCATGCGGCCAAACACCTTGCCACGCAGCTCCGTGGGGTGTTCGCACCTCAGATAATTGATGGCATCGCCGCCGCCGATGCCGATGATGCCGCCGCCGCCGTTGCTGCCGCCATTGGCCATCGACAGGGACCATTTGCGATGATCCCGCAGCCATTCCCAGAGCTTTTGGGCATCGCAGCTGCAATGCAGTGGATTTTCTGTAACGAAACAAATTGGCCATGACAGCCAGGTCAGAGGTAGGTCATTAAAAAACACACACACACACACACACGCACACGAGTGCCTGGGGGGGGGGGGGGAGGGTGGCCACCCTAACACCCTAACAAAAGTAGGCCATGAGATTTGAAAGTCTAAAGTGCCAGGGCGGGTAGACATTTGCTCCCATTTTCAATATTGTTCGTACAAGAATGTCTATCCAGAACTTCCAGAAGAGAAACGATTTCGCTGATGGCCCGAGGGGCCGCATCCACATTCGCATACAGCAGCGGAGGGGCATCGAGACCATCGTTCAGGGCCTGCGCCAGGACTACGACCTGAAGAAGATTCTGCACCGCTGCAAGAGGGAGTTCGGCTGCAGCGGCAACATCCACGAGCATTGGCGGCACGGCAAAGTGCTGCAGCTGCAGGGCGATCAGCGGGAGAACATCTGCCGGTGGCTGTGCAAGATGCGACTGGCCAAGCCAGCACAGCTGAAGGTGCATGGGCATTAGCTTGGCCACACATGCCAGACTCTTGCAGACACAGCAACGAGTCCACTTTTAACTCGGAAATAAACAACCAGAAGAAGAAATTCCCTTGTGCTTCACTCACCCTCCAGCCTGAGTGTCTTCAGATTGGTCTCCAGCGGACGCAGTGGGTCGAGGGGCACCAGCTCAAAGTAGTTCTTGCGCAGATCGAGTAGGTGAAGCTTGCGGAGGAAGCGAAAGGCGTCGTTGGATAGAACGGTCATGCGGTTGCCCATGAGCAGCAGCTCGACGAGGCCGTGCAGGTTGCGGAAGGTCTTCTTAGAGACGCGGTCCAGCTGGTTGAAGCTCAGATCGAGCGTCTGCATCTGGGCGAGATCGGGACTGAATTCCTCGAGGTCCTTGAGCGTGTTGTGCGATATGTTGAGGAGACGGAGCAGGCGTAGACCCTGCAGCCGCTCCTTGGGCAGCATTTCCAGCTCGTTGATGCCAATGTCGAGGGTCAGCAGGTTGGTGAGGGACCTGAAGGCGCCGGGCGAGATGCGGGTGATGCGATTGTTCACCAGATGCAGATGCTGCAGACCCTGGAAGGCCTCAAAGTCCTTGGACGTGAGTATGGAGAGGTTCGTCTGGCAGATGTACAGCTCCTTGAGGTACGGATAGCGCTCCTCCTTCACCGTGTAGATCTTGTTGATCGGATTGCCGGTGAGATTGAGCCAGGAGAGGCGCGGTATGGAGACGTCCGAGAGGGCGGAGCTGGGTATCTGCAGGAAGCGATTGCTGGACAGATCCACGCGCTGCAGATTGATCGAGTGGCGCAGGAAGTTGGCCGGCAGCGAGAGCAGCAGATTGCCGCTCAGATCCACATTGTCCAGCTGCGTCAGATTCACCGCATTGAAGCCGCTCAGCGAGTTGATCCTGTTGTCCCGCAGGACGAGCTGCCGCAGATTGAGTGTGCCGCGCAGCTTGAAGAAGTCAATGGACGTGAGGTGGTTGCGCGCCAGATCCAGCGTCTCCAGCGTGCTCAGATTGTAGAGGGCGATGTGGGGGAACTCCGCCAGCTGGTTGCGGCACAGCCGCAGCTCCTTGAACACATTCAGCCCGCTGAAGATGTTGCGATTCATCTGCGCCAGCCGATTGTCGCACAGATCGATCCGCACCAGGTTGGTGTTGCGCGAGAAGAGCTGGTCGGGTATGTGGCCCAGGCTGCAGTTGGCCATCGACAGGTGCTGCAGCGAGCGCAGCTTGTCGAACATGCCGGCCATGATGCCAC
Source organism: Drosophila subsilvestris (assembly GCA_035043285.1). Classification (NCBI taxonomy): domain Eukaryota; kingdom Metazoa; phylum Arthropoda; class Insecta; order Diptera; family Drosophilidae; genus Drosophila; species Drosophila subsilvestris. The sequence goes on along the minus strand of JAWNNB010001727.1, from coordinate 272,508 downwards.
CAGCTGCACCCGTGCCACCAGCTGTCGTGCCACCGCCCACATGGCTGAAGTTATTGTGCGACAAGTGGAGGCGCCGCAGGCCGGGCACATCCAGCCGCTGGATGTCGGCGGGACTGAGCTGGTTGCGCTCCAGATTCAGCTCGTTGAGGTTCTGCAGCGACTTGAAGGTGTGCTGCTCCAGCTTGCGCAGCGAGGTGTTGGCCAGCAGCAGCGTGGCCAGGGGCAGCTCGTCCAGGAAGACGTCGCGCGTCAGCTGCACGAGCGGATTGTGCGAGAGGTCCAGCGACTTGAGCTGCTTCAGCCGATTGAAGGCGTACCCCTCGATGGCCTCGATCCAGTTGTGGGCCAACGACAGCTCCTCGAGGCTCTGCAGCGGCGCAAAGTAGTCGCGGCGCAGCTGCTTCAGGTGGTTGCCGCTCAGATCGAGGAACTTGAGCTGCGTGAGGCTGGCGAAGGTGTCCTTCTCGATGTCCCGGATGCGATTGTCGCTCAGGTAGAGCCGCCCCAGCAGCGGCGTGTCCACGAAGAAGGAGCGCTCCACCTTGGTCAGCTGATTGTCGCGCAGCCACATGATCTGGATGCGCTGCTGCTGGCGGAAGGTGCGCTGGTGCACCTTGTGCAGGTAGTTCGCCTCCAGCTGGATGGACAGCAGCGACGAGTTCTGCTCGGGGAAGATGTCCTCGAGCACCGTCAGCTGGTTGTCCTGCAGATTGATGTGCTGCATGCTGGTCAGCGTGTGGAAGGCCCCCGGCTCGATGTCCTCGATGTTGTTCTTCTGGATGTGCAGCTCCTGGAGCGCCGGCAGCGGCTCAAAGACGCCCTTGCGCACCCGCCGTATGCGATTGTTGTGCAGCCGCACCTCGCGCAGCTGCTCCAGCTTGCGGAACATCCCAATCTCCAGGTCCTGGATCTCGTTGTTGTCCAGCGAGAGCGAGGAGAGGCGCACGCACTTGTCGAAGAGCGTCACCGGCACCAGCGGAATGAAGTTGGAGCGCAGGTAGAGGTGGTCCAGGTTGGACAGCGTGCTGAACACATTCGGATCGATGTGCGCGATGGCGTTCGCCTCCAGGTAGATGACGTCGACGTTCGTCGAGTTGGTGAACGCGTCCGCCGGCAGCTCCAGGATGTTGTTCTCCGACAGGAAGACCTCGCGCAGCTGCGGCAGGTTCGAGAAGACGCCGCTGATCGCATGGATGTGGTTGTGGCTGAGATCGACTGTCTGCAGCCGCTTGTTCCGGTCGAACACCTTCGGATCGAGGGCGATGATCCGGTTGTGCGACATGTCCAGCGACATCAGCTCCTTGAGGCTCTTGAACGCCTCCGGCTGCACGAGCTCGATCTGGTTGGCGTAGAAGGAGAGCGTCTTCAGCTGCGGAAAGGCCCGGAAGCAGTCGTGCACAATCTCCCCGAACTGGTTCGAGCTGAGGTCCAGGAAGATCAGCGACGGCAGCTGCAGGGCGGCCGCCGCCGACACAGCCGCCGAGGCATTGTTCGTCGCCAGCTGAATGTCCCCGTAGAAGCTCGCGATGCGGTTGCTCGACAGCCGCAGCACACGCAAATGGTCCAGCTTGCGCAGCGCCATCATCGGGAAGGTGCGCAGTCCGTTCTCGGACACATCGATCTCCTGCAGGCACTCCTCGAGGCCCGCGAACGCGTGCTCCGGCATTCCCTGCAGCCGGTTGCCCTTCAGGTTCAGCTTCGATATGCGCAGCCCATAGAAGCTGTAGTCCTCGATCCGCACGATCTCATTATAATCAAAGTCCAGCGCCGTTAGCTTCTGCATCGAGCTGAGTGCCCGCGACGGCATCTGCAATGGGGAAGCAGAAACAGAATCGTTATTGGAAGAATCGCCAATCGCCATGGATGTGGAAGGGATGGGAGAGTGCCCTCGGGCATTCAATTAAATCGAATCAAAGATGTATGTATTATGTGTGTCTGTATAATAAACAATTAACACGTGACGCCGCCGCGGGCTGTCGTGTGTCTCTTGGCATTACATCAGAGGTCGGCAGCTATACACTGTGCATAGCGAAACGATTGAGGCAGAGCAGTCGGCACACGTACTTCGTAATTCTGCCCGGCTGACGTAGCGGCAGAGAAGCCAGCTACGGGCTATGCACAAAACTTCGTAATTCTGATCGCAGCGGCAGCGCAGCATTCGTGCCCTATGGACAATTGCTCGGCTTTCGCAGCGGAAGAGAAATGTCTGATGTCGTCGCACACAAACGCACCAAAAAATGTGTGAACCTGGGTGCCGACCCCTGCTTTCCATTTACCAGCTATTGGTTACTGGTAGGGAAAGGCGCATTTGCCATTGCAAACTGCAAATTTGCATCAAGTTTTACTCCTCCCTTATTTTGGTGCACACCCTGCAACCAGAGAAGACCACCAACAGATATGGCGGCGAAACTTCCTTTCTATACCTTCAACTGTTAGACTGTTATTACGCATAGCATCGGGGCATCGCATTGTTGGCATTGCTGATTGATTCGCCTACAGGTAGAAGACATGTCTTCGACTGTGCTGATACACCTGTCGCCGACTGTATTACGTATGTACATATGTATGCCAGCCAACCCCTTGCAGCTGTGGCACGTGTGTTGTGCTCTGCTCTGCTCTGGTTTCGCCGGGCGCTGCCTTTGTGTCGTGCAACTGCGTTTGTGCCTTTTGTTGCCCGCTAAATCTGTAATTAAAACCCTGCCATTGTGCAACAGTCCCATGGGCAATCCATGCAGCATGCCATTTAAAAAGCTCCGAAACAGCAGAGCAGCAGAGCAGCGGAGTATGCGGAGCATCCGCCCTTCGTTTGTGGCGCGTGTTTGTTCACCTGTTTTGACCGTTTCATCTGTTTGCCAATGCCGCGAAATTGCTTTTGATGCCAATCATTGAAAACTTTGCACAGGTTGCATACATATCTGGCCAAAGCAGAATGGCATCAGGGTGGCAGCAGTGGGGTCGGAGACCCTGTGCCAGGGGTGCTTCTGCTTCGGCTACTGCCATCGCATTTTTTGTTGCATATTTGTCCGCAGTCCACAGTCCACAAGTGACTCCAAATCTACATACCAAAAATATTGTAAATGTTCTCTAAATGAAATTCCCCAACTGCCGATGACTACCAGCAGAGACAAAACAATAACAAGATGCAGAATGAGCGAACAAAAAAACCGGTTCTATGGCGAGGCTTATCTGTACGCCTTATCAGTACGCCCATTGACAGAGGGAGCGCGCGGGATTTCAATTCTCTCGCCGCGAACCCGCTGCCCAACGGCTTCTTCGTCTGTTCTCCTCAGCGAGAACGTTCGAGCACAAGCAATGTACATATATATGTAGGTATGTAGTTGTTTCTGCATTCTTACGAGCTATTCAGGGCCGGATTAACCCTCAACGGGGCCCTAGGTAACCATCAATCTGGGGGCCCTTCTTTTTATCCACGCTAGTTCCCTTTGCTACCAGTTATTGAATTTGAATGCCCCCATTCACATTCACATTCACCAACAATATTCTCGAGTAGAGTGCAGGGCACTCCACACCGAGGCACAAAATGCATTAAATGGAGAACCTTAACTTAACTTAACTGTTAACTCAACTTAACAGGTTAGCATTTGCATTGGGTTTCGAAAGCGAAATTGGATAGTTTTATCTTTGCTTTCTTTTTGTCTTCTCTGTGATGTGATTTTTGTTCTTTTTTTAATTCCACTGATTGTCCGCTGTGCGGCGTGGAGTGTGGGTGTGAAAAGTGTCGCCAGTGGCCCAAGGAAATGCGAAATTTTAGGGGCGGAGCTGGGGGCTGGCTGCTGTGTCACCTGACACTGGGGCCAAAGCGAATTACGGCCTTTTAATTAATGTACTGACACGGAAATTTATGGCAGTCGATTTTAATTTATTGAACCTCTGCGACGCGGCGCAGTTTGGCGCCTTGGATGCGCGGACCAGCCCGGCCCGGCCCGAACCGACCCTACCACGACACGACCGAAATTTATGGCCAAGTCATTGGCCGACTGGCCGGCCAGAAGTGCAGGATAGAGTGGGGTGGGGTGGGATGGGATGGGGAGCCGTAGAGCGGAAAACGGGGCGGAAAAAGAGGAGAAAATGGTCTGCCATAAAATGATATTTATTTTTATTGTTGGCACATTATGAAATATTTATGGACATTTTGAATTTGAAAGACAGTGAACAGTGAACAGCGAATACAACAGAAAAAAAAGAAGTTACGGATGCTCGGGATTTCAGCCATAGATTCGGTAGTGGGAGGGGGGTGCTCTAATCCTTGTCGATGATGGTACGGGTGCGGCATCTGCGGCCACCCTCGCCCTGGGTGATGCCGCGGCAGCGCCACTGCTCGGCTTGGATCCATTGGTTGCCTGGCTTCCTGGAGCAGTTCCTGCGCCTGGCCTCGCAGCGGCTCTGGACGCTGCAGCCGCCCTGGCGGTCCGTCCAGCAGCTGGCTACCTTGTCCTCCAGGCACTTACGCTGGCGGCACTCGCTCAACCATTTGCCATCGCTGCTCACCGGCGACGGTGTGCGCAGAGGATGGCGCATCGGCCCGAGCTGCCGCTTCCGCCGAGGATGTTGCGGCACCGCGTGACGTAAGTCTGCTGCAGCGGCTCCAAGCCGTTTTCGCGCCGCACGCAGTTCTTCTCGCGCAGACGGCAGGGCAGCAGCCTGGTGCAGGTGTTGCTGCGTGCGTCACGAATGCAGACAGTCTGGCTGCTCAGCAGATCAATCCGGGTGCAGCGTCCCAAGCAAGGCGGGCGACGGCGGTCGCCATCGGCCTCAATGGCCGCCACGAGGACAACGAGCAGCAGGAGAATGCAAAACTTGGACATGGCTGGGGATTGGATGGTTCTTCTCAACGGAAAGCAGAGGAGTGATGCCTGTTTGCTCGCTGAGCCGCCTATTTATGGCGTTCAGGGAACAAGCACCCAAGCCGAGCCGCCATCTGTTCTGTTGTTTTGCGGTTTGCAATTCAATGGGAATGGATCGACGCGAAAACAAAACAAAATGTGGCTCCTCCAGAGCTATCCAGGGGGAATATGCTGAATGGAGATCTCCCACATAAACAGACACCAAACAGGCACCCAAGTGTCATGATTGTTACTCAAAAAAATCAGTTTTATAAAATTCCCAAGTGTAAATAGTTTTTGAATTCATTCGCTCGCCCAGTAGCAGCGAGTAGCGAGTAGCTTTCGACCACCGAGAACCGAGAACCACAACCAGGAAAAGAGTTCAGTTTCGTTGCTGCAATCGATATAAATGTAAAGCGGAATCGGAGTCCTCGCATGATGCATTGCCATTGCCAGTGTCAGCGTCTCCTGATCTTGGTCTTTGGTGAGTAGAGGCGGAAACTGCACCAAAGGATTCCAACAATTCACTTGCCCCCACAGCACTGACCCTGCTGTCGAATCATCATCAGATGGTGGCCAGCAGCAGTGCCAACATCTCCCTGAGCACCACCGTGGAGACAGTCGGCAGCGGTGCACCAGCGGCCATATGCTTGCTGCCACCCGTGTGCACGCATAACAGCCCGCGGGTGTGCGGCCGGTTCCCCCATGGCAAGTGCCAGCGCTTCAACAACATCTGCCACCTGCTGGAGGCCCATCACAATGGCAAGCCTGCCGATGTGCGGCACGTGCCTGTCCGCGAGTGCCGCTCTGTCGCTGGCGTGGGCCACCTGTACAGACGCCCCTGCAACGACGGCTGCACTGACCGTCGCGTCAACTGCAAGCGTACGCCCCACTCGGCGGAGATATGCGTGCGCACCGGAAACCGCAAGGAGTGCCAGCTGCTGGCCAATGTCTGCCAGCTGCGCCAACAGAACTGCCACGCCACGCCGCGACACAGTGAGTGATCCGCAGATCTGCAGATGACTGCAACTGGAAAGCTCTAATCATATTGAAACTTTATCCAATTGCAGACTGGCAACGCACGGACAAACGGCGCTGTGGTGCGGCCAAGGTTAGCGATGACCCCAGGCCCTGCTTGCCCATTCGACGAGGCACACAAAAAGATGCTACACGAGACTAGACTACCCCTAGCCAGCAGCAGAATGAGGTCTATTCCTACCCCTAGCCAGCAGCAGAATGGGTGCTACTGATATCTGTTCTATGCCATAAATTATAAAGTATTTGTTAGTGTTCGGACAACTCCTTTAATTTAATTAGCTCTAAACTCAAGTTGAGACATCTAACTTGTGGCAGAGGCAGTGGCTATCCATATTGGTTATTAATTATTAGCTATTAGCCTTAACCTCATATTCACTGTAACAAGTAGATATACTGTGACAATGAGGATAAGCGGAGACTTCCCATCCTTTATTGCAATTAACATAAATCCAATAAATCCAACCCGAACCATAAATATGCGAGGCATTCTCGTAGAGTATCCCTGCCTATCCCTTTCTGTGATATTTTATCTTTGGTTAACGCATTTCATATGTTGTCTGTCATTTCGAGCTACCTTTAAACGCTCTTCGAGCACTCGTCACTCCCATCTGTGCTCTGCTCTGCTCTGCGCTTTCCTTTCTGGATTCTGCGGGTTTGCGGCTGGCCGCCTTTTGGCCTGCAAATTATTTTATTGAACGAAATTGTTTCTGGCTTTGGCTCGTTTGTTATTTTGGGCAGCGGCAAATTACTTTTTATGGCCTACCCCGCTTGCCACATGCCGCATGCCACTTGCCGCTTGCCCCTGTTGAATGCTGGATGTGGGGGCCTGTCTGCTGTCTCATTCGCATCGGCTGGGGAATGCCGCTGTGGCGGCTGTTTTTCCAAATTTAATGGCTTAGAAAGCCATTTGCATTTTTGGCTTTTTTTGTTTTTTTTTTTTTGTTTTTTGGTCTCTTCCCAACTTTGTTTAACATTATTTGGCGCCGTATGTTGCCGCCGATCTGATGCTCACTCCCACACCCACACCCACACAACCTGCCCTCCTGCCCGTTGCTGCCACTTGCCCAATGCCAGCGAAGCGGACTAATTAGCTTGGCTGGCAACGCTGTGGCGGCGACGGAGGCGGCTCTGTGGTCTGGCAGCGCTGTGTGATGCAATATACGAGTGCTGCTGCTCTCTGCCACACTCTTTAATACACAGCCCCGAAAGCATGCAATGCAAATTCATGTATAAAATATGTAGAATAAATGTAGAATGCATGTAGAAATTATCTTTATAGGCACGTGCCGCCCCCCACTGCAAATTCCAATTTTTCGGGTATTAATTAATAACTTTTAAACTAAGCAAGATTTTTCGATGCGGTTTTTTTATTTGTGTTATGTAAACCCCTAGGAACCTTTTTTGGAAAAGAGGGCGTGTCAACGCCCAACCATTAAAAAAATAAATTTTTTATTTTTAATTATATTAAAAAACTGAATATCAATATTAATATTTATTGATTAAAACACTCTTTTTTACATAAAAATAAAGTTTTACTTTTGGAAAAACATAATTTTGAGCTAAAAAGAACAAAAAACAAAAATAACAATAGTTAATACTAACAAAAATGTTCTTCACTTTCAATTTCTTCATCACGCTCTTTAAATATAGTACATGTTTAAAAAAATGCATGTTTTTACTTAAATTGCTCTTAAAAAAGTCAAGAATTGCTTTTTCTTGGTTAAAGTTGCTTTTTTCCTTGCGCCATACATCAAAAAGCCACGCGTTTGAAAACTCGAAGCCCCCTGCAAAAAATTTATTTGCGCAGCTAGTGCGGAAAAGTGCACATTGAGATAAACTGCATTTAATTCAACATTAATAGCTCAATGACATACATTTGGACGTACGGTTATGGATCCCAATGGTTTCTTTATATGTCTTCACGAACTTGGAATATTTTTCCAAGAAATTACCATTTGAGACCATTTACTACTATTACAAAATATTAATAAACCACGCACAACTACAAATTATTAGTACATATATTACATAGTACAAGCCCGTATGATTGGTATCCATTTTAAATTTCTCTAAAAGAATGTTTCGCGTTTGAATAATAGCACTTTGAAAATAGGCTTAAAAAATATTGCAATCTTACAGCTCGTGCCTTTTAACAGCAACAGCTGACTTTAACAGCCGATAGGTTTAACATTGTTATGTTATATAACATTTCTGGTATTGGACTTTACAGTTTGAAATATTCTTAATATGTTACCAACAAAAAAATATAAATTTTAATACTTTGAGAAAATGACTAAATACCCGAAAAATGGAAATTTTCCCCATAGTGCACTGTAATCTCGTTTGTGATTTAAATAACCAACTAAACAAATAACCCACCCACAAGTCCCCACACTCACCTGCGTCAATTTGCCATTCACAATGCTGAGCGACTCGAGGCTGGAGCGCACGTTCCGCAGGCTGTTGTCCTTGAGGGCCTCCAGGTGGGAGTGGGAGAACTGCAGGTGCCGGATGTGGACGCCCGGCTGGAAGACGTCCTGCGACAGCGACGTGACAGAGCGATCAAAATCGTAGATGGACAGCGAGTGGATCGGCGCCGAGATCCGCTCCAGGGTCGAGCGCAACGACAGCGCCGTCGTGCCGGGGCACTCCAGGAAGAGTCCTGCAGCAGCAAGGAGCAAATGTGTATGTGTTAATGCCCATAATCGGTAGAAATTTGTGCAACGCATTTCAATTAGTTCTCCCCCGTCACCTCACGTCACGTGTCCTCTCCGTCTCCGTCTGCGTCTGCGTCTGCTGTCTCCCCCTCATTATGCATTGTAGTGTCTGTATATTATTATCCATCCCACTCCCTTGGCTCAGCACGCCCAGCAATCAATATTCTTGATGGGATTGCGACGGACAAAGGCGGATGACAGGACTCTATATTAATATCTGAGCGAATATTCGTTTGAATGAACCAAAAGCTACTCTTGCATCCATCCATCCATCCATCGCTTGAATAGGGAAATTCTCGACACTTTCTCAATTGATCAACGGGGAATAAGCGCCGCTGATAGATGTGCAACATGCAGAACCAGCTTTAAGGCCACAACCCCCCTGACTCCTGAATACACATTAAATGTGGTCGAACAGACTGGGGACAGACTGTGCGCTGCAGCTGAAGCTGCTGATGCTGCTTTCCTTTTGGTTTCGGGCCCCCAAGGAGCTCTGATTTGTTATGGGGCTCGGCTCGTCCACACGTTCGGGGCGCAATAAACTTTACCCTGCCGACTCGGATTACACTGAACTGAACTGAAACTGAGCCGGCGAACCTGTCCTGAAGGACTGTCCCAGCTTGATGCGTTTAATTAGTTCGGTCGACCATTCGCACTTACCATCCTCGAACTTGTAGCAGGGGCAGGCGGAGTTGTCGTCGAAGCTGGGGCACTCGATGCCAGCAGCTCCACCGCCGCCGCCGCCTCCGCCGCCTGTCGAGGCTGAGCCAGCCCCCGTGGAGCCACCACTGGGAGCACCCAGATCGGCGTAGAGCAGCTCACGTGCACTGCCTTTGGCACTGGCAATGAGGTGGCCACTGGCGGCGGCAGCAGCGACGCCAGCCGGGGAGCGGGCTAGCCTGGCCGAAGGTGTCATCGCTCCTGCTGCTGCTGCGGTTCCGGGCAGCATCATCACCAGCAGCAGCAGCAGTAGCAGCAGAAGCCACAGGACATGCTTCCTCCATTGCCGCTGCACTCCGGCGACATTATTGCAATTTCGACGACATTGCCCCTGGTCTCGTCGAAGGAGAGGGTGCTGCTGCTGCTGCCTCTCTTGCTGGTGTTTGCTTCTGCATTTGCTGGGTCTGCTCTGGGTCTGTGTCTGAGTCTGGCCCTGGCTCTGCCACTGGCTCTGGCACTGGCTCTGGGCCTGCTGTTTGTGTTCGTTTTCCTTGGCAGAGTCTCGTGGCAGTCCCTGTGCCATTCCCTGTACCATTGCCATTTTCTCTATTTGATGTCCTTGTTGCTGATGCTGATTATGCTGGAGTGGGAGCTGCTTCTGGCTCTGCTTCTGCTCCTGCCCCTGCTCGTGGTGCATGTTTTGACGGTTGGCTGCTTGCTTTTTCGGCTCCTGGCTGACGCCTCCAGCCGCACTCCCAGCCTGTTGACAATTGTTAGTGCTGATGCTGCTGCTGCTGCTGCTGTCGAGAGTCCTGGATATGGGTCTAGGCATGGATGTGGGTGTAGGTGTGGTTATGGGTATGGAACCGTGTCCGTTTGTTGACTTCGTGCATTTCGCTAATAAGTTTGCCAGCGCTGCTTCTGCTTCTGCTGAATCGCTGCCTTTGCACATTTTTCTTCTCTTTCTCACTGTGTGTGTCTCTCTCTCTCTCTCTCTCACTTTGTGTCTATCTCTGTCTCTGACTTTTCTTTCGCTTTCTTCTCTCTCTCTCTCTCTCTCTCTCTCTCTCTCTCTCTCAGCCTGTCTCAATCAGTGTGGAGCATTCGTATTGATGTGTCCCTGTTGCCATATCGGATAAGATGCAATCTGTGGAAGAGAACAGAAACGGAAGCGCAATTAATTATAGATGTCAGCTGCTTAAAACGGAACAAATGGCATTGGAACCGTTGTATTTATCGAAAGTGATCTATAAAAGTAGAATGCACAGAGTAGGGATTCTTGTAGAGCCTACATTTTTGTAAATTAAATTAAGTGACAGTACGCCGAAGCTTCGAATGGAGCACTACATCTCCACGACCGAGGTGGGCTGTCGGATGACGTGTGACGCGTATCCTCATCATTATCCCACTCCGCTCTACCGATCCACAAAATCTTTTACATCAGAAACAAATCATATTTCTAATGGAACATCTACATACGAGTATTCGACACTGATTCCCTTCGCTTATGTTTTTCCACTAGAATGAATCACTTCTCTTTATGCCATAATTATGTTTAATGAAAGGTACGAGTACCCCTACCCCCCATGGGCATGTAGAGCATCTATAATATTTCATAGCTTATGCTGCTGGCTGCTCTTTCCGTTCTAGTCCACATTCCGTGTGCCATTCCGCTCTGTTTTGCTGTCATTTTGCTGCCGGACCACGCGACAGCCGGAAATTTGGAATAATTAATATTTGGCTCCTGTCGCTGGCATTTGAATACCCTTCTTCTGAAGGGGTATCAAGTGTTTGGGATACCAGAAGGTATCCATTAAGAGTACATTTTATATTCCAGTGGACTGGATATAATCAAAAGTTCCACCATTAAACTATTGTATGTTCCACTCTAAATAAATATGGATATTTATTTATTTATTTATTTTTTTGTACCAATTTCTTTCTTGATGTATCTGCACAGGGTATCTGCTGCTTCGGAGCTTGCTGAAATTCGTTGCTCTTGGTTGTTTATTTTTTTGCTCTCCGCTCTTCCTGTTTTGGCCGAAACGAACGAAATTTCCGGTTAAGGCGACAGTCAGCGGCAGGGAGCAGTCATTCGACGCATTAGCTGCCATAATTTTAATGGCGTTTAATGGCCCAGGAATGGAATTGAATGCGGCTAAAACCCGCAGAAGAGGGACGCAAAAAAAAAGAAGAGAAACGCATTAATTAGAAAACGAGCGAACAACGACTTAGTAATAAAATAATAATAATAATAATAAGGCATGCCAACGTGACCGACCGCCGCGTACCAGAGTCCCTTTCGCCACACTCCCATTGCCACTCCCACTCCGCCCGCCCTACTATAGAGGCACTAAATTAGGCGCTCGCCATTCGGAAAAGGAAAAAAGAGCCTCAGTCCCAGCTCCAGTCCCAGCTCCAGCTCGAGCCCCACGAAAAATTCACGCACTTGACACAAATTCCTTTAGCGGGCGGCGGGCGAGCATTAAAATTTGAAAATAAAAACAAAACGAAACGAAAGGCAACTCGTGAGGCGCAGGTGGGGGGGGGGGAGAAGCGCTCCAAGAAGAGGCAGCAGGAAAAGCGGAAAAAGTGCTGCCCAGGCATGCAAGAAAATAATTCATAATACAAACGATGGCAGTCCGACGGGAAAAAACACACACACAAACGCCGACAAACCGAGAGACTGCCCTGCCATAATGTTGTCAGCGCAAAAAATGGCCACCAAATGGAATCCCGAAAAGACCCCAAGCCCCAGGGAGAGAGCAAGAGAGAGAGAGAGCGATAAATGAAATTGCTGGCCAGGGAGCGGATATACATATCCGACCGAAAATGGGTTAAGCGCGGGACACTCACACGGGGGACCAGAGATTTATCAATTTGTTAGTTAATTACGGTTTAAGGGCGGGGTGGGGGGAGGTCTTTCAATTAGTCCTATGCCCGGATTTAGCCACAATGCAGCGTACGAGTCACTTGGGAATAGTTTAATTGTTTTCAATTCGCAAGTGGCACACGGAAAATGGAACCAATGAACCAACCAATAAATAATGCGTGTTCCAGCATAGTTGTGATCGATTCTTTCGTTCTTTCCTTGCCCCATAAATAGCCGTATTCATAGATAAAAGAGGGTTAGGTTAATCCCATTGCCACATCGACTGCCCACGACAGATCGCAATGTGGCACCAAAAAGCAACATGCTAAAGTTGTCTCCCTTACTGAATATCGACTAGGAGGAGCTCATTCCGTTTTCGTGACTCGTTCCGAGCACAACAAAGTTTCAAACATTTACTTTAATAGTATTCAAAGTCGAAAGATCCGTTTTGTTTTTGGGAATTTCTGTTTCTGGCTTGAAATAATTTAGGCGAGAGGCTCGTCTGGCACTGACCTTCATTTAGTGTTGGCCATAGCTCTAGAAATTTACCATCTTCCGCCTTCGATGGGACACCTGTGCCCATGGCACATCCCTTTCGCTTTTGCTTTGGCTGCGATGGCCCCCCCCACCCTCCCGCTGGGAGTTCGGCAACGAATTTCCACGCTTTTCCATTCCCCCCGGGGGTTGGGATTGGGATGGATGTCCGTGTTTTCAATTAGTGGCCATGACAACTGAAGTTTTTACCGCGCTTCGCTTTTTATTTCACTTTTTCCATTATTTTTGTGTGGTTCGGTTTGGTTTGGTATCGTGTTTGTTTTGTGTGTGTGTGTGTGTGTGTGTGTGTGTGTGTGGGGTGTGTTTTCGGTTTTCGGTTTTAGCATTCAGTTTTCCGGTTTTGTCCTTTTTCGGTTTACTCCGTTTTCCAATTGTCGCTGTTGCTGTTTGAGTTTGAGTTTGAGTTTGGATAAGTTTGCCGAGTCGCTGCATTGGCGGTCACTCACTCATTCATTCAGTCAGCGATTCGTTCAGTCATTCATTCAGTGCGTCCGTGAATCAATCAGTTAGTCAATCAGTCATTCAGTCATTCAGCAAGCTGCAATCGCATTTGCGGATAATTAAAAGTTAATTGAGTAAGAACAAAGCGCGCAATGAAATTGAAATCCTGTGGACCTGTGTACCTGTGCCGCATCAAATATGCAGTGGCAATTTATTTACGAGTGTCGTGCCCAAATCAATAAACTGCCATATGAATAATGTCCGAATAGTTATTCGAGTGTGAGTGTGTGGCCAGGCATTAACCAATTAATATGCGAATTAGAGCAGCGGAAGGGAGGGAGAGAGAGTGCCTGGAACGGCCTGGGGCATGCCAAAACAATTGAAGAATAGGAGAGAGAGAGAACTTCTGAGTTATCCTTATAGCTATAACAGCTCCTGCGCTTATCACTCCATCCGATTTTACCATTCTGAGTGCATCCTTGGGCTGCAAATGATTATGCCTGGGAAAGTGTGGATAAATTTCCTGATAAATCAATAGCCAAAGAAGTGATAGATGCTAAGAAAATCTTTCAAAATGTTTAAGCCATGCAAAACAATTATTTGAAGGTTCGTTTTATTCCCAGAAATTCGACTCAACCGAACCCCGCCCACATCTAAATCATTTACTAAAGAAACTGCGCTCTATAATACATTTTTATGATCAACTTTACAATGAAGAATCAAAAATTAAATCAATAGAATGAATAACTTAAGCAAACAAATGATTATGGTCAGTTTCTGTCTCACAGATAAATTCATTTCCCATATCTTACAGATAGATATATTTTCAACAATTGCTATGGATACATTGGCATCCATTGAGCAGTTGGTATACATATACCCACGATAGTACCTCAAAAGAGTCATCATGAACTGGCACTTAAAGCAGCTACACCCAAACGGGTAATGGGTAATGGGTGGGGTAAGGTGGTAAGGTGGGGGGTAAGATGGGGGGTACACACCTTGAAGGGAATGTCGAAAATTAATTGCAATTAAAAACTCTAGTTCCCCCTGGGAAAGGCGACACGACAACAACAACAGAAGCAGCGACACGAACAACCTGAAAACAATGATGGGGAACAATGATGATGACAGAGTCGACGATGACGTTGGCCAATGAATCTACTAGCATGGGTGGGGTGGGGTATAGTCCAGATCGGACTGCATGGACAGGGGGATTGGGATTGGGATTCGAATGGTGGATGGTGGATGGCGGAGGAGAACGAAACCTCAGCTTGGATGACATTAGCGTTGACAGCGAGAGAGAACAACAGAGAATAAACGGGGAGACGCATGGAAGAACTTTGTTTATGGCAGCAAGCATCACATCACTCACACACACACACATACACACACACAGACACACACTCGCTGCACCTGTGTGTGTGTGTTTGGCTGTGCCTTTTGCTTCCTGCGGACCAGTGCACCAATCCGCCTGCTGGGTGCACCCTTCGTCATGCTCCTCTACTTAGTCTCGACTGCTATTTCATTTTAATGACTCACGTGACTTTCACGTACATACATATCTCTTGAGAGCCAAGCAGGAAGAGCGAGAGAGAGAGAGAGAGAGAGAGAGAGATCCCACTTGGGCTCCACACACACACACCAGCACACACAGAGAACTCCAGAGTAGGGCAACAGCAGCATCAGGAGGTGGAACAACACCCGACATTGTCCATGGCAGTTGAAGTTGAAGCCGGGGCAAAAGTATAATCATAATAATAAAAGTTATACACCTAACATGCCATTACATAACAGACAAAGCACAGGGGGAGAGAGACAGAGACAGAGACAGAGACAGAGAGAGAGAGAGAGAGAGAGAGAGACTGGTACTCCCTTCAGGGGAGTGGGCAGTGGGGAGGGCAGTCACGCCCACCGATGTATGTACGCCCCGTGCCACAGAGCCCGATGGAAATGGAGATATGTATGTTGCATGAAAGCCCCAAAAGACATGAGATGGGTTCTTACTTAATTTGAGCAGCACACAAGTTCTTTGGTTTGCGCTGAATGCACCACGGACCATGCGCACCCACGGACCACACACCCACGGACCATGCACCCACGGACCATGGACCATGGTGTCTAGTGGGTATTTCTGAATCGAAACTGTGCGGGGAGGTGGTAGTCAGAGATGGATACAGCCTATGGCCAGACGGTATAATCAAGAATTCAGTTAATTAGCTTCTCTTTTGAAGGGAACCCCAAAGCCAGAGCCAAAGCCAAAGCCAGGGAAACGAATGCAATCGGATTTTGGCTTAGAGATCAATGGAAGCGATATATGAATGGGTTTGCGAGTGCCATAGATAGGCGGATGAATACATTCAAAGTTAAGCACACAAATGGTAGTGGATCTGTGACGGAATTAATTTTTTCGATGTTTTTTTTTGGCAGTTTTATTGTTGATGATTCTTGATGGAAAGCGAAAAGATTCTTCCACAAAGTTCTTCTAGCATATTAAATACTCTAAAAAACAATATCATATTTATAGCTGATTAACGCCAGTTAATTGGTGAAGTGGTGAAGTTGAAGTGGTGGCATTCTTGATTGCATTCTGGCTCGTTTCGGTGGGTCATTCAAGAGCCATCACTGTGGAGTCATGTGTACGCATGATTCCTATTGAATCCCAGCAGGGGAAATGTTTCATTTTTTGATACTTGACATTGCTTTCTTCTGGAAAAATATACACCCAAGTAGGATGTAGGATGTGGCCACAGTGGCAGGCTCAGAGAGAGTGACAGACAGGCCATTCATCAAATGGGCCGACTTCTGCTGCTGCCCGGATTTTGCCAAAAAAAAAAAAAAAGAGAGAGAGAGTAGAAAAATGGAAAATAGACTGGGAGGTGCGTGAATGCCAATGGATGTTTATGGGATGCGAGTAATTGGCTCTGGAGCGCAGTCTGCCGTCTGTGACAGCAGATATTAGCGCCCCAGAAAGGGGCCTCAGTTGATGCATGGAGTATGGTGGCATGCGGCATGGGGCATGCGGGAGTTGGGTATAAATACCACGTCAAATGAGGTTCAAATGGGAAACATCATCGGGAGGATGTGACGGCTGGGAATGCCGGGGACCCACATCGGTGCCTGGCCTGGCCTCGTCTGTGATTGACAGCAGAGCAGAGAGACCGCTGCTGCTGTTAAGACAAACAATCTGGCGGTTTTTGTGGTTTTAAGCGAAAAAAAAAGAACATGAAAAATCTCAATGTTGACAGGAAACAACACAATGCGTGGGGCAGCAGCAGCAGCAGCAGCAACACTCCACCACTCCATCCATGCCACCTCCTGCCACAGCTACAGCTACAACCATTCCTTGTCTCCTTCAGTCTTTAAGTAGATTGTCGTGTTGAACTACTGACGACACAACGACTGCGGTCAACACTCGAATTCGTAGTGCAATTCCAACAGAAATCCAATCGAATCGAATCCAATCCAATGGCGATTGACGGTTGTCGATTCGTGTGTTCAACTAACTGCAGGTTGAGTTTCTATTGAAAATTGTAACAAAAATGGTTTCTATTTTGTTCGTTCCTTGGCTGCGGCTGCTGCTGCTATTGGTGGCTCTTCTGCTGAAGACCATAAGCAGCCACCGGGCCAACTCTCAGCCAACGGCTCACTTTAGTTCAGTTTGAAAATAGAATCAAGCGGAAAACCCCACAAAGGCCCATAAACATTGCGCTTGAAAGAGAAATCCCCTGATCAAAGCCACGAACATTGGACGCTCTTTTTCCACAGAGGAGGGGAACAGAGCTGAAGAGTAGAGAACTTCCTTTCGGTGGACAGTTTCTGAAGAAAATTACGACAAAAAGAATTGTTAAGCAGAGTGAAATTCAGTGAGGAGTTTATTGCAATTATTGTGCCAGCAAGTGCTTCCAATTGAAGGACTTAAATTATAATTCACATAGGTAATGCCTGAGAGAGATGGGGTACCCTTCCAGTGAGGGTATTGCCAGGCGGGGGGGGGAATTACATGCACATACTAAATAGCCAACTGGAAATGGTCAGCAAGAGAGAAGAGCACCATAGAGCGTGCCTCTGCCACTGCCACTGCCTCTGCTCTTCTGTTTGTGTGGTCTCCGAAGCAGGAAGCCCAGAAGCGCACGCAGCAAACACCTTTTACAGAAGAAGCGGCCCAGAAAAGGCAACAAGTCAAAGAAGCAATTTCCAGGCGATTAGAATTGATTATAATTAGTTTGAGAGCAACAGCCAGAAGCAACAGCCACAGCCGTGGCTCCTCTCCTACTGGCAAATATTCTCGTAGTTATTTTTGCCCACAAATTATTATCATTACTTAGGTTTATTTTAGATCTTCCACCTGTTTATCTGCAACGGCAACTGCTTAGAGTCCATCAATTGGATGTTTATTTTCCATATTTGACGATTGATTGATGCACAAATGATGCATCATTTGATGCAACATTTTCGATACTTAAAGGGGAATATATTTCAGAGTAGAAATACTTTTTGCATCCATTATTTGATTTACTTTTAAGTATAGTCTAATTTATGTTTCAAGCGATTGGATTAACATTTCCCTGATGGTTTCTCATCTTCCCCTAAATGGTTAAATTTATCCCCTAAATGATGCAAACACATTCGTGGGCCTATCCACTGACAGAAATCCACTTCAATGGCACTCAAAATCGAAATTCAAAATTGCCAACAAACAACAAAAAACAAACAAAAATAAAATCAAAACATTGAGTGATGCAATGGATGGGCATGGGCTGACTGGAGGATGGAATGAAGTTCTTATGGGCACCCTTTTTTCAACCTTTGCGACCAGAAAATGCAGCAGCAAATGGTTAATAACAAGACAGAGCAGGAGGAGAAGGAGGAGCTCGGGGAGGAGGAAATTTTAAGTGCTGACTTATTAATGGACCACAGATGTGTGTGCACACACATCAGACATGCCTCATGCCTCATGACTTACCCATCCAGAAGAAGACAACATCGTTTTCCCTTCCTGGAAGGTCAGTCTCTCAGTCTCTCAGTCCCACGGACGAGACCAGAACCAGAACCAGAAACGAGAGACAACAACCATCCGCATATCGTATCGTATCGTTTCGTATCGTGTGCACTGTGTCAACATGGATCGGGGTTTCTGATGACTCACGGCCAAGTTCGAATGTCACGACGGAGTCGCCACGGCATTCGGTTCGTGGTAAGCCGTGGCTCTGGCTGTGGCTGTGGCTCTGTCTATGGCAGTGTCTGTGTCTGGGCCGCCTCTTATCGTACCCGAAAAAAAAAACATTGTCCGGCTGCTCTCCAAAGATATCTTTGGTACACGATTTTTTGTCCCTCTGCCCCCCTCTATTTCTCTGTGTTTTTTTTTTTGTTCTTTCTGGAAATATTTCATTGGGCTGTGGTCACATCAGAGAAAAACAGAGCAGAGCGGGGATAATACTCGTACTCGTACTCGCACTCGCACTCGCACTCGTAGCGACAAGCAATGACATGAAGAGGCTGGCTGCCGTTAGATGATAAAAAAAGCACGAAGGAAATCTGCCATCCGTCGCCTTGCCACTAGATGCCCTGCTCTATATTCAATTGATGCCACATCCCATTACGCGATACAGTGGAAAGAATCTAAATACAAATCTTGTCGGAATCTTTTACACTACACCCATAACAGGGTATAAAATCAGGACAGTTCCTGAGTCAAGTGACACCAAGGGGAAGTTTGTTAGCCAACTATCCCTGGAAGAATTCCAAACCTAAACAAATATCATTTGAATGTACTTAAATGGATTCTCAGTCTCTAAATGACAACTTTATAAATCAATAATCCCAAGCCAAACTAAAGAGTTAAGATCAGGCACACACGGATCATAGGTATTCCTCGATTTCCCTTCAACATCAAGTTCCATCCCTTTATATGGTAGAACCACATTTTGTTGACAAGTTTTGGAATATTTTGCCATGGTGCAGCAGCAGCAGAAGGGGTCAGCAGAGGAGGCCACAGGAAGCGAGTGAAAGGGTGAAAGGTTTTAGGGAAAACTTGCAAATTGTTGTCCACTTTTCATGTTTTTCCATGCCATGTGGATCCCCCAACATGTGGCTAGAATTTTCGGCTTTGCTCGTACTCTTTTGGCATCACAATTTCCACTCTATCCCTCCACTCAATCCCTCACTCTTTCTCCACTCTTCCACTCTTCCACTCTACGCTCTGTGCTGATGTTTTCTTTTTGTAGGCTCGAAGCGAATGAATCCTAAAAATGTCTGACTGTCGGCTGGATGGCCTGGCCTGGCCTGGCCCTTTTTTGTCGGCTTCTGCTTTAAACTTGATTCATGACGAACGCCCGGGGGCGCCCTATATCGAATATTTTTTTCTTTCTCTTCTGTTCTGTATCTCGGAAGGGGGGCATTCATGTGCATTTCGGGGGCTTACCCGCTGGCGTGTTGATATGTTTATCAATGTTATTATTTATGTTTAGATTTGAATGTCAATGTCGAATGGGATCGAATCGGAATCCGAATCGGCATCAGCATCGGCATCGGCATCGGCATCAGCATCCACATTCATTTCAAACTTCAGAGCAGAGAGAAAGAGTGATAGAGAGAGGGGAGTGGGTCTCAGGGGAGCGATGTTCAGGGGCTTACACTCCACTCCCATTGTGCGCGCACTTTGAACTTTGATGGCATTAAGTTGTCAATTTGCGTTTTGACTTACCAAAGACATAAATCGAAGGGACAGCAAAAGGCGCCTACAGGCTCGCACACAGAGCACAAAAAAACAACCGAAGGAAGTGCGATGGAAATTTAAATGACATTCTTCCCGAGAAACCATTAAAGAACTCTTTCACCATGACAAGAGAAGAGTGTGGGGCTGGCTTTGTGCCATGGTTTTAGTATAAGTATTCTATGCATCATCTTGATAAATCGTAACTTCATCTGGAGGAGTATTAGCATATAGGTTAATATTTATGCTTAATATCCATGGATATCATTTAACCACTCCATTAAAGTTTAAACTTTTTCTCTCCTATCTTTTCTTTACGCATCCCTCTTGTGGCATGTGGGCGTCCATTGATTGCTCCTTTGTGGCTCATAGGCATAGCCCCCTGTCTTCACCTTCACTCAACCACCTTCTCGTGCTCTGTCTCTAGCGAGAACAAAGGGAATTATTTTCTTATTGTTGATTTCTATTGTTTAAAACAATTAAAGGAACATGTGCGAACCTGTATTCCACAAGAAGAATTTAAGCAGAAAATTAAATCAACGGGTAAACTTGAATTTCCAACACAAGAAGATGATGTTTTCTTGTTTTTCCTATAGCCAAAACAACTTCCACTTCCACTTCCCTCCACTCTTCTTCATACATCAAAATTACCCAATTTAATTTTCAACATCATTTTGTATGACTTTTTGTACTCGAACTTTTGGTTTTAATTGATTTGGGATTCACGTTTTCCACCAAAATACATACAATAAATCTCCGGCCCACAAAAACTTGTTCAGAAAGTGAAAACGAGAACATTAAGCGAGAGGGAGAGAGGGAGCGAGCGAGGGAGAGAAGTAAAAGTGAAAATGATTAGCAAGATGAAGAGTAGAAAATGATGGGGAAGGGGCGTAGGGGGGCGTTGGGGCGGAGTAGGAACAGCAGAAGACAGTAAAGAAATGTAAAAAGAAATTAATTTCCATTGAAAATTCCAAATGCCACTCGAAGGGGCTCCAAGGAGGTGGTGGGTAGAGGGAAGCAGGGCCAGAAGCAGAAGGCAAACATTGGAAAGACAAAGAAATTTTTTAATTGATTTCACTTAAAGCACAAAAATAAAAAAAGACAACAAAAACAACAGCAGCAAGAAGTCCAACTCCAAGTCGATGCCAATGCCGATGCCGATGCCAAAGAAGAAGGAAAAGTACCAACAACTGTTGAATTTTTGTTGTTGGTTTTTTGGCTCATTTTGGATTGTATTTTTAATTTGTTTGGAGTTTTTGTGTGTTTGTTGTGGGGAAAGGGAAAGGCCAGCACCAGCACCAGTGCCAGTGCCAGTGCCAGTCCCAGTCCCCCAGTACCATTCCAGTTCCAGAGACACGCACTTGACCACTCAAAAGTCAACAGAGAGCCAGCCGCGCGAAAGATGAGCCGCGCGCCCCATGAACGCATCCCATCCCCCACCCCTCCCCCAATCCGCATTTGGGTTCCGTTTCGTTCCGTTCCGGCCAAGTGGGGGCCTAATTGGTCATTATGTGGGCCTAAACAACGCTGGCCAGCCACGATGGGCGGCTCGAGTGGGGCGGCTAATTAAAAGTAGCGTGAAATACAATTTGCCAGAACCAAACCGAACCGAACAGAACAGAGCACAACCGAAAGATACATAATGGATTTCGGATATTCCTTTCTCTAGTACTTCCTTTCTGTTTATTTTTTTGTACTGTTTTCTGGACAATAATACTTGAGAGAGATTTTCGTTTCGTTGGATCGGTGGGTCGTATCGTACACTTGTCACCCAAGAGTGAAATATTCCCACCAGGCGGTCGGCCCGTTCGTCCCCTGACCTCAGACACAAAAACCACACACGAAAATTCAAAATAGAAAATTTCTTAAAAATAAAACCAAATGGAAAGCCGAATCTCAATGGAAATTTACCAAAAGAATTACCCAAAACAAAAAACAAGAAACCAAAGATAAACCATAGAAATTGTGTTCGTGTTCGTGTCTCTATGTAAATTCCCTAAAAAAAAAAAGAAACGACGACAAAGCAATCGAAAATGCATTTCTCATAGGGTCATTAATCATCCGAACTCCCCATTCATTCCTAAGTCGCACACGGGCAGGTCCGAAGAGAACTCGGCAAGAGTTCAGTTTTCAGTTTTCGGATTTAGTTTTTAGTTCCATTTCTCTCTACTCAAAGAAAACTCAAAATCATTTTAAAATATCATCAATTCTCCAGTTTTAACTTATTAATTCTTATCTCAGTGCACCAATCCAACATAAGGAATCCGCGACCTTACCTATTTTAGTTATGCCATGCGATCAAGTGCCACAGAATTCGGATGAAATGTTGCCCAACACTCTATGTGTGATCAGTGGGGTATTAGCAGCACGAGGTGGCGCATGGCAACATGCCAGACACATGCAAGTGTTGCCAGGCATCAGTTGGTTCTGCTCATACGCCTTGTGCTTAGTGTATTTCCAGCAACATGGGAATGATGACGAGAATGAGCAACATTTGAAATACCCTTGCACGAAGAAGGTAAACGGGTATTGGTCATGAACATAACCAATATATACTGGTACTATTCGAATTTATGTATGGTTAGTCAGAAAACTAGTCCCTTTTAAAGGTCTTTCCATTATTTATTGAAGGTTCATTTACTTGGAAACAGGTTAGCAGAATTTACATAATTGCAACATTTCATTTGGAAGAGAGGGTATCCCAATGTACATACCCAACAAATACTTTGGCACTGCAACAGGTTTACCACAGCAACATGAGTACAAACTATCAGCAACATTTCTCTTGCATGGGCAACATGTACTGACTTTGTGACGTAGGGGCGCGAGCAGCGACCGAACGATCGTATGGGAAACGCACGGCCTTGCCCGCCTCAATCTTTCTCGGGCCGCGAAAAATGAAACAACAGCAAATGCATGCATTGTCGAATTTGTGTTTGCTAATAAACAACTATAAACAACAACAACTGTGAACGTTTAACGGTAACGGTGCGTGCGCAGGCGTGCAATCGGTTGGGAGGGGGGGGAGCACCCCTTCTGATAGAGAGAGAGGTGGAGGAGAGCAGCCACAGCCAATAATAATAACAACAACAACAAGTGATTCCCATATAAAGAGGAGAGGAGGATGAGATCCACTGTCAACGATCCATTTCTATTTCTGTTTCTGTTTCTTTTTCGGAACAAGAAAAGAGAGACAGAAAAAAAGAGACAGAGCGAGAGGGAGAGAGAGAGAGAGAGAGAGAGAGACATGTGCAATCGGTCAGAACGTGCATTTTTCAAATAAAACATTAATATCATCATCCATTCTTCAATAATTATTCATGATCTCTTCTTTTGCGGCGAAGAGGAGTTCGCGTTCGTGCGGCGCGCCAAAAACCAAAAAACGATTCGGATTCCGAGTAAATTTCTTCGTTTCAAATAAAAACGCTTTTTCGTGTGCATTTCTCTTTTGTCGTGGATTTGGATTTCGTTCGATACGATATGGTTTTTGTGTGGAAACAGAACTACATACATATGTTTGTTATGTTTGACCCGATTCCCGTATTCAAAAAAATTGTGACCGAAGAATAAGTAGATTCCAAAGAGAGAAGAAGAAAAATAAATAGAATAAAGACTCTACTCCCGCGATATCTGTGTGAAGGGAAACAAAAAGAAAAACGTAAAATATATAAAAACTGTGACATATGTATGTACATACATGTATGTACATATGTATGTATTTCTTTATGAATGTGTGAATCAACCGATGATGTATGGGACGATGTACGGGATGTTGTGAAATATTGTTGTGGCTGCTGTGGCTCTTAGGACCGATAAAGCCTAAACAAATATACGAATATAATCTTAAACAATAAATAATAATTAAACCTACATAAATATTCATACATCAATTCAGTGGCTTAGCTAATGAAGTGGCTGTTGTAGTATACCCTTTTTTTTTAAGTTACAAATTTTACCTAAGAATATTAATAAAGTGTTTTTTTTTTAATCGGAAGTTCCCTGAACTTCCAAAAAGTTCTTTATCTTGAGAAAATTAATTCTAATAAATGTTGTTGCTTTTTTTCTTCCTTTTTTTCTCCCACAGTTATTTGTTATTCGTTATTATTGTCCCACTGTGCACCGTGCAACCGTCTTTCAACACACAAAATATTTAATTTTGCCTTTTTTTTGTGAGTGTGTGTTTATTTCTTTGTGAATGAATACCGTGTGAATACCGCGTGAATACCCCTTCATCGAGGAGTGAGTGTACTTTTGTGCGGCAGTGTGCGTGCGCCATGTGAGTGGAGTGGAGCGGGAGAGGCACCTGTTACAGTGTTACAGTTATTGGCTGTCTGAGACAGTGCGTGTCATAATGACAGCGACAAAGGCAACAAAAGCCGCCGCCGCATCGGCCATAAAATGAAAGCAAAGGCAGCCCCCAGCAGCAGCAGCAGCAGAAGAAGAAGCCCCCAGAGGAGGAGACCCACTGAAATAATTAAACAAATTTTAGATCAATATTCAAATACGAATTTTGAGTCCAGATAAAACCAGATAGTTCCAATAAAACAGCAACAACAACAACAACAACAACAACGGAAGGGAAGTGTGTGTGTGTGTGTGTTTTTAGAGCGAGAACAAAAAGAACAAAAATCGAACCCAAAATCAAAATTTGTGTTTAATATTTATTAATATGCTAATTTATTTTTACAATAATTTGGTATTAACCCACAAAAAACAAACACAACAAAAACAAAAACAAACGACAAAACAGTGAAATATAACAACAAAAACAACAACAACGAAAGAGCGGAGAGAGAGAAGGCAGAAGAGCAACGAAAAATCAAAAGCAAAAGCACGCGTACTGGAGGAGGGAGAGGACATCTTTCTCGTTTCGCGCGCGGGATATAAAA
This sequence comes from Drosophila subsilvestris, assembly GCA_035043285.1. Lineage (NCBI taxonomy): Eukaryota > Metazoa > Arthropoda > Insecta > Diptera > Drosophilidae > Drosophila > Drosophila subsilvestris. The sequence continues at coordinate 247,777 of JAWNNB010001727.1, read as the reverse complement.
ACACAACAAAAGTAAGTGGAATTATACGCATAATTATACCCTGTATGAATACCCTAACAGATGCTGTATGCCACACTTTGGGTGTCGTTCGATCAAGCAGAAGTTATATGTAGCTCTCTCTTTGGATTAAGAAAATCAAAATTGGGATGATTATGGTATAAACTTTCAAGGGATAGATACCCTTGAATGAACCGTGTCTTAAGTGAACGATTATATGCGTACATATATACTATTTATCCATATTCATGGCAATCCCTAGCTCTAACGTATTGGGCCTCTACCTATACCCCAGATAATCCATTAATTCATCTCTCAAAAGTTCCCTAAATATCATGTTATAAGTAACATTGCATTCATAGGGTATTTCCAGTCTCCATTCACACAATATGGAATATCTTTCTCCCTTGTTTTATATTTTATTTCACTGCCATTATGTGTGTTTTATAATTCTCTTCTTTTTTGTTGTTGTTGTTGTTGTTTTATTTCGTTGCTGGTTGAAACATGTTTTTAATGCAAATTCAATTGAATCCAAAGGCTGGCGAAATTTCTTTACGTTTCGAATGCGAATCCGAAGCCAAAGGCGGATTTTGGGAGAGTCTTAAATGAAATGTTTTTTTTTTTCTTTTCGGCATTTTTCTGGGTTTTGCGTATGCCGCTGTCGCCGTGCCGCCTCGTATTCCATATCATTTGGAGGGCTGATGGTGGGCTTATCCGCTACGATGGTTTTCCCGCTGCTTTCCCAATGTTGACCTTCTGACGGCTGTGACTTTGGCTGTAACTGCTGTATGGATGGATATGGCCTAATTGTGTGGGAAAATGCGAGGTTTTGCTGGGATCTACGGGAATTGGAACTTGGGTTTGAGTCTGACTATTGATACTCTAGGCAACCAGATCGTGGCTATTGGTCAATGTAAAGGTCAATGTACTCGTACTGAGGGGAATCCATCGTTCAAAGGGTATTCCACAATCCCTAAGAATCAACGCAATAACCGAATAATCTGTGATGAATATTTTGTTGTTGAATTTTATTTCGCATTTGCTTGAGTATAGAAATATTTCCATTCAGAATCCAAATGGGAAACAAATCAAATTATATTCCCAATGAAAAGAAGAGTTGCCGAATTCTGTCAATGATGATTGACCCCACTTGACCCCGTTTTGTGCGATGTCTTATCAGCCCTGACATTTTTTGAGCATTGGCGAAAACAACAAAATGATCACATGACGAACGGCAGGGCAGATGGGTTCTATGATCAGCAATGATCCATGGATTCTGTGGATGATGTCACTCGCAGACACATCTACTCGTACACCTCTATCAGTAACGCCACCAATGCCGTGCCTCACCGATCAAACGATTACTTCCGTTTGGGGAGGAGGGAAATATCAGAAAAATTTAGAGTCGCACAAAACTGTAAAACAGATTCCCTTCCCGCATAAAAGCAGAAAATAATAATTACATTTAACCAAGCGGCAACCCTCGAAAATTGTTGACATCCGAAGTGCCACAAAATCCACACCAAAATTTGAACTTCAAAAGTCATTAAAGGCATTAGAAAGTGTTGCAAAGAGGGGCACGGCACGAGGCGGGGCGCACGCAAATTGATGCGATGGATGGGTGATGGGGCACACGATAATTGAATGGCTGGAGGGGCACCAGCACCCGCACCATCACCACGAACCACACCACGCAACCCATACCCATACCCAAACCCGAACCCACACCCACGCCCACGTGAAATGAAATCCGACAACCGTCGAAAAATAAAACGAATATATCACGAAATTCTATTTGCAGGCGGCAGTGAGGCAGTGGCGGCTGTCCGGCCTTTGGGGCACTCGGCATTCAAATGGTCAAAAGAGCAGTGAATGGAGGGGATGAATGTTTCGTTTCGAATGAATATCCCTTAAGGAAAGTATGAATGTGTGTGCCTCTTGCCTTTCTTGGTACGTGCCTGGCACCCCGAAAATTCAGTATTTGCATTGGAATTTTCTTTCATTTTCCGCTTAATTCTCCGCGAAAATGGAGATCGCCCACAGATGAGTTGTTGCCAGAAACTGTAGATAGATTCGGGTGAAAAACCCCAGAAGGGAAATTATTATCGATTGCAGGCGAATATGTACATACATGGGGGGATGATATTCAAAGTATTCATTAATTTATTCACTTGTTGAGCACGTTTTTTTTTGGCTAATAAGGCGGGCATTTCGTGTTGCCGTTAGACTTGGCTGATTCCTCCCCGACCCTACCTCCCCCCCGCCTCATCAGTGCCTCTCCCGGACTCGCTCTTCCATCTCATGTGCAACGTAGCGTTTCACAGGTCTGCTCTTCTGCTCCCCCTCCACGTCGCTTGGTTATTTAACCATGAAGCAAGGTGCAGGGGCAGATGAGGGACATGTGGATGGGGTGGGTGTGGGGCGAACGGTTTGCAGCTCTGTGGCTGAGTCATCGTCGAAGTCAAACGCGTAGCACGGGACCGACCGCCTAAAACAAGCGAAGCGTCAAAGTGTCGACGAAACAGGTGGTGCCTCCAGGTAGCAAGAGGGAAACAGAGAGAGAGAGAGAGGAAGAGGGGAGAGAGAAACAGTGACTCTGATTGTGGCAGAGCGCATGTTACGCTTTTGTGGTTATTGCTGTTGTTGCCACTGCCACTGCCACACGGCTGTTGTTTGGGGGGCAAGCGGAAGCAGTAAACAGTTTTTGGTTGCTGTCTAATCGCTTCCATGCCGCCTGCCGCATCATCGAGAGGCCTTTGCCTCTCTGGATTCTACCTGTCCCTCCCCCACATCCACACAGGTGCACTGTGCCCCTCGTCTCCTTGCCGCCCCACCCCCTTGGCACTATTACAATGCGATTTTTTATTGTTCTTGTTTGTAGCCTCCACTCCACTCCAGAGTCCCCACCCCCATTACCCCGTGGACACCCATTCCAGTCGTAATTTCCATTACGTTCCATGGCCAAGCATACCCTTTCCTGTAGGGAGTATTGCGACAGTGAGTAAGTATTTGGGAACACTCTAAAGAATCACTGTGAATGGTATTCAAATGTTGATATACCGTCGATAGAGCAGGCTTTCCAGGCAATATATTAATATATATTTATGATAAAAGTAGAATGCTATAAAACAGAGGTTTATTGCAATCCAAACACAATTTTCTTTCGAAATTGATTCAATTTTTGTAATTGCTAATCGTTTCTTTTCGAGATAATCTTGGAGATATTCATGTTATAGCCTTCCAAGGGTGTCAACTCGTTTTGGACGTTCCATAAATCATTTCGAATGCATTTTTGTGAATTATTTATGCAAGATTTATGCGCTTCATACTGGAATGAATTGACGAAGAATGGATGAATGAGTGAAGAATGAATGATTTGTGAAGTTTTGTATGTATGCCCTCAATGCTTCGCGTAGCAACTTATTCGAATGAATGAATGTACTCGGAGTGGGAGAGTATGAATGCGGATTTCAATGGATCTTCAAGTGTATCTAAATCTTCGACTTTCAGTAAGAGAGTGTGGATTAGCCTTTCTTTTTTTCTGGTTTCCTTACGATGATGATTATTCCTGTTCCTGCCTTCAGTTCTGGTTGGAGCCGCCGCCTCCTCCCCTTGAAAAAACGATGGAAGTCGGGGACGGGTGTAAAGGGGAGTCGTCGCCACCTTCTTCCGTTCCGCAGTCGCGTTCCAGTTGAATGCGTCGCTGCCGCTGCTGCCGCTGCTGCCGCTGCTGCTTCCGCTTACAATTCTTTTTTATTACACTTTATTACACATTTTATGTATATTCCGCTTTTCCGTTTTCATTTCTATTTTCCCCTTTCCCTCTGCCTCTTCTCTTTTTTCTGTCGCTTCTTTCGCTCTTTCTTTTTTGGATAAATGATTTAATTATTTTTCATGTGTTGTGGCAGCAGCAGCAGCAGCAGCAGCAGAGAGAGGGAGAAGTAGCAGTGTGATGGGAGGTCAAAAAGGTGCCACGAGGTGCATAAAAATAGACACAAAATTAAACGTTGTCCGCAACCGCAAATGTGACAAGCACTTAATTTTCCTGTTTGTTAAAAATGAGAGCCAAAATGCAGCAGCAGCAGCAGCAGAGAGGAGGGGACGGGGATCAGTGTGGTAGGGTTCCAGGGCCATGTCCAGGCGACAATAAAAGAGCACAGAAAATAATCGAATGACAGCATTTTGCATTCGTGATTATTTTGGGGAATACACATGAAAAGAGTGCCAAGTATTCATACTAAATTGTGAATAATTATGTATATAATCATTCATAAAGAAAACTTCCCATTCGAATATTTCTGCACACTCCCCACTCATTCATTCATTCATTCATTCACTTCACTGCAGTGGGTGCACACATAATGATTCAATGCATTCACTTTTCCATAGATCAAATATCAAAAGGAAAGCCTTTTCCCCGTATGTTTTCCTGTTCGCTCTTGGATTCAAAATCCGACTATTCGCAGCAGAATGCTGACAATTTTGTGGGGTTTGTTTTTCCAAATGCAAAGCTTTTCATCGCTTTCCCACATGTTTGTTCATGGTGGTGGGTGGGTGGTGGCATGGTGGCATGGTGCATGCTGCTTGTGTTGCATGTGGCATAGTGTGAAAGCATATGTTTTGACAATGCTATCGCTGTGCCCTCAGACGAACCCAGTCGTCCCATTGCCCGAGCCCATGCCCATGTCCATGTCCATTCTCGTTTACCACTGACACGTTCTTTGAGCTCTTCCATGGATCCTCCTCCTGCCAGAGGCCTTCTGCTTCTGCTTCTGGTTTACACCCCCTACCCACTGCTGCTGCTCCTACTGCTACTCCACCACTTCGTCCCTCAAGCATTACATTTTACATGGCAGCTTTTCGCGAGGCATATGCGTGTGGTGTGGTGTGGTGTGGTGTGTGTGTGTGTGTGTTTCCCTCTGACTGTAGTTGTTGCTGTAACTATTATTGTTGTAGTTTGTTGTTGTTGAAGTTTGGGGGCAATGGGGTTGTGGGGCTGTGGGAGGTTACAGCTGTTTTGCGGTATCCCGTGCCATGTTTTTGGGGTTTGACAATTCTCTAGCTTTTTCGGTGGCCTTTTGGCATATTTTCATATGATATGTGGATGCTACTGGTACACTCCCACACCCACTCTTACACCCACTCACTCTTCTCTCTCTCTCTCTCTTCCTCCCTTTCTATTGCTCTCCTTTTTTTCTGTTGTTCTCTGTTATTTTGTGCTTGTTTATGCCTCGTTTTCCGTGCATGTTGCCGCAGTGTTGTTAAGCGTGTTGTTATTGCCAGTGCTGCCATATTTGTTGATGTTATTGTTGCAGCCCAGGGTTGCCGCCTGCTAGAGCCAGTGTTGCCATTGCTGCTTCTTTGCTGTTCTTGCAGTTGTTTATTATGCAGTATGTTGCACGTTTTGGGGTTTTTCATTTTATGACAGCGACAACAACGCAGCCACCAGCCACCGAAGAGCGGAAGGGAGTAAAGGGAGTTTGAGCGTGCCCCCGAGGGCGAGCGGAACACAGAAGCAGCAGCAGCAACAACAATGAAACACGCAACAACAAACAAACAAAAAAAAACAAACAAACAGCAACATAAGCCAATGATGAGCTTATTACAAGCGACCGACAACAACAAAAAATCTACCAAAACACAATCATGAAAATGGATGGAAAACAGCAGAAACAAGTGGAAAATATGCAGCCATAAAATTTGTATAAATTTGCAAGGTTTCACGCATCGAAATTCCATTTTGGGAGAGCTTTAAAAGAATCTATCCGAAGCAGATGGCAGACCAGAGAAGGTATACAGCCAGATGTAGGTGGGATATAGTGCATGGAAAGCTCGAAATATTATGATTAAAATATTATTAATTGTGTTGAAGGGGAAAGCCATTGAATTCGTATGAATTTTGAGTGCATTCACTGCCGTTCAATCAACAGATCAATCAATGTTAGAATCAATTCGTTTCATCGGCGCAATTTGCAGAACTTTTCAGCCCTCACATATGACATGATTCTACTTTTGTTTGTTGGTTGGTAGCCGGGAGTGGGGGGTGGTGTCTGTCTCTGTTTCTGTTTCTGTTCCTACCTCATCGCATGTGATGCATGATTATTTGCATTTTGTGTCGCGGGGGAGGCATGCAACGCACATGTTGTAGTGGCATAATGGCATGCAACATGACCGACTGACAGCAGAGCCAGCGCCATAGCCAGAGCCAGAGCGCCAGAACCAGATCCAACCGCCGAAGGGCCCCCACGAGACGACAAACAATGGGACACGAAACACTTGCAACAGCAGCGGCTGCAACAGAAGCAAACAGCAGCAACAATTCGTTGAAATCATGTGAGAAATGTATTAAAATTTGTTGCGACAGCGAAATGCAAGCAGCAGCATAAACATCCACCCCCCATGCCCATGCCCTCCCCCACTCTACCAATCTGTGTGGCATGGCACCCACGCCAATGCCAGCGTCCAAAGCGGGGCCAAAGTTTGCTGCAGCTGCAACAGTTGTTGCTGCTTCGCTTCTGGTGCTGCTGTTGCTGTTGCTGCCGCTGCCGCTGCTACTGCTGTGTGTGGCATCTTCTGGAGCGGATTCCCATGAACCCCCTCAATGATGGCGCCCTGGAGGCGGAGGCGGTGGGTCGTGTGACCACGAATGCGCTGACATGCTGCTGATGCTGCTGTTGCAGATGCTGATGCTGCAACCACGAGTGGGGTAGGGGCAGAGGCAGCGGCAGGGACAGGGGCAGGGGCATTGTGTTGCTAGTTGTTAACTTTTGCGCTGTCAATGATTTTTGGTCCAAGCAATTGAATTGATGATGACTGCTGACTAAACACAAGGCACAAGACACAGACCAGACGAGCGGCAGCAACCGCTGGACGGGGCAGGGCAGCCGTTGGATCACGAATCCAGCAAAAACAGAGCCTCGGGGAAGGCCCTGCCGCTGCACTGTTCCTGCATGGAACGTGAGATGCGATCCAGCATCCAATAGATGCTCCACATTCAAAATCATTCAACTAATGATGCGATGCAGCTGCAACATGCAGCAGCCAGAACGGTGGCAGGCAGCAGGCAGCAGGCAACAACATTGATAAGAAAATCCATAGAAAGTTTAATGACTCTTCAAAGAGTAAGGGAAAGAGACAGAAAGCCACAGCGAGAGTGTAAACACAAGGCAAATGCAAATAAAAGAATAGAATAGAAATATTGTTGAAAAATTGTGCGAAAAACATTCCGAAACCCGCGCGAACATTGACCTCCGATTGAACTGATCGGAATCGCAAAAACCGAAACAAAGCTACACTGAAAAAACTTTCATTGTAACGGAGGATAAATATGAACATTCTTTACATTTCTCTGATAGAATTCTAGCCTCCTCTTTGTGTCATTCCCATGGCATGTGTGCATTCGCTCATGGGCGATTTGTACAGCGAATCAATATCATTCAATGCATCATTCAAAGACCCAAAATGTACCAATGAATCCGGGATACCAAGGAGAATAAGATATAGCCATATTTTCTTTCAGTGCAGCAGTTTGGTAATGAGTCGAGAGAGAGAGCGAAGAAAAGCAGATTGCATTTTGCCATTAAAAAAAAAGCTACAGACTACAGTCGGGGTCGGCTTCTATATGTCGTGTCTGTCGTGTTTTGTTGATAATGATTGAATGACTTTAACCGATGCTGCCACCCAGCCCCTCCATCCACCTCCCACCACCCCTTTTATGACAGATCAAAGTTCTCTCTCTGTGAATATTCCATTGGAGTTTTTGGGGCTGCTGCCCCTGACATCTGGGGCCTGGTCTTTAGATGCTGATGATGATGTGAATGTGGATGTGGATGGATGGCTGATGACAGCAATGCAGCAGTCGATGATGAGGCTTTGAGGCTTCTGCTGACACTTGTCTCCCCGTCTCATTGTCGTCGCAAGGCAATTAATTGTGCTTTAATCATGTCGCGGTCGCGAATGCCGTCGCTCGCGGATCTCTTTGAGATGTTTTGCAATTGTCAGAGTTCGAATGTGAGTCAGTCTCCTCCAGTTAACTTCCCTCTGATCCAAGATGATCCACAATCTTTCACTTTTTCCTACTGGTAGCCTCTCACTGATAGATTTGACTGATTTCAAAGATTCTTTTTACTCACTTTGAGTGTTTAATTGGCTTCCGCATGAATCAAAATCATTTCTTATCATGTGGTCATTGCAGTTCTTTTAAATTCAAGCATTTTCCTTGGATATTCTTTGTGCTTCTTAAGGAAAATAACTTAAGAATATTTTTGTTTCTCTACTCCACCACGAATATTCCCTCTCTGTTGCCCCCTCTCTCTTTTAGCCATCGATCATTGATGGCTCTTTTTTTTGATTATCAAATGAATGCAAATTTTGTGATTTTTGTCATCTTAATATTAATTTTAGTCGCACATCCTCCCTGCGTCTCCGTCTCCTCTCCTCCCCTTGCCGTTTCTTTCCCTCGCATTGCTTTTCTCTCGCCTCCCCTAACCGGTGCCTGACGTTCCCCCTCGATCCACCCGTTTGGCATTTTTGTGGTCGTTGAAGTTTTCATTGTTCATAAATTTTAACGGACTTATAATGATTATCATTTATATGTCTTTCTGCCTTTCAAGTATTGCTGTCTGCTGTCTGCTGTCTTTCTGTCGCGCTTTTTGTCTGGCTGCAGTTGTCCCCTACCTACCCCTCCCCTTGGTTCCGTTTTATTGCCAAAAGAAGAAAACAAGTAAGAAATCTTTCGTTTAAATTAAACATTTTTGCATAAGCGCGAATTATGAACAGCAATAAAAAAAAGTACAGCACAAAAAATGGGCGAAGAGAGAGAAAAGTGAAGTTTGACAAACGACGATTTCGAATATACCCTTAAATCTAACATTTAATTCAAACACACCTCCGAAGCAATTAAAGATCTAGGGAAGCTTTTCCCACCACATCACAGAGGTAACAGAGGTAACTTCTAACGATGAAATACCACAAATTTAGTGAGCTATAAATGATGAAAGTACAATAAATAATGGACGAACAAACAATTGGATTTACTACGATTGGGAATCAAACATTTCCATCGATTCAGATTGAGTTCCATAATATATTACTTAGTCTTTGGTGAGTCAAAGGAATCGTTAATAGCCTCTCTCCGCTTGGTAAGGGCATCAAAGGCGAGAGAGATGGAATGAATGAACGAATGAATGAATGTCGATTGCAACAGTCAGAGTCAGAGGCAGAGGCAGGCGGCAGTGGCACGAGGGCAGTGCCAGTGATGGGGGGGGGGGGGGAAAGATCTTTTGGGGCGCTAATTTGATTTTTGTTGCCTCTGCGGCGCCACGGAACAACATGCAATATTGCAGCAGCAGCAGCAGCAACGGCGGCAATTGTTGTTTGTTTTTTTTTACATATTTTTTTTGACATTTTAAACTTGTTTTTTGGCGGCGGCTCACATTTTTATTTTTATTTGTATTTTAATGATCTTTCGTTGATTCGCACGTTGATTGCGGGACACGTTTTCACTCAGCCAACAAACACACAGAGACACAGCTACAGATACAGATACAGATACATCTACAGCTACAGAGCCCTATTCCCCCGAGACACCCATAAAACACCCGACATGGAACTGGAAGGGGAGGTTGGATAAAACTGGAACTGGTATCGAATCGAATTGAATCTCTTTGGCAGATGGATGCAAATTGTTATTCATATAAACACCTTTTCGATTTTGTATCTAAGCTCTAGAGTATCTGTATCTGTAGCTGCATGTGCCCCTAGGAGTAAGTGTATGAATCTGTGTATCTTTTGCCCTTGGAGTACACAGAGTTCTGCTTTCGTTGGAAATGTCAAACTTGTTTGATTCTCAAATCAGCGGCAGCAAAATCAACCCATCAGATACATCTCCCCATCTATTGAAGATGTATCTGTTGGATTGAAATAGACATTGCGTGATAGAGAGAGAGAGAGAGAGAGAGAGAGAGGGAGAGGGTGAGTGGCACTGTGATTGGGTCTCGAACGTAGGGGGAGGGAGGTTCAAAGAGGGGCTCTCCATGTTCATGTTCTCGTCCGCTCATCGAGGCGTAGAATTAAACTGTCAAATTCAACAAATAACTGGATTTGTTACACTGAAATGTTCGAAATACAGCGAATGGAAAAGGAAAAACGAAAAAGAAAAACTAGACAAAAAATCTGAAGCTTTAGTGTGATGCTTTGAGTGCTCTTTGGGTGGGATATTCCCATGCAAGTATCTCACAAAATGTGAGAGAATCGAAGAGAAAAGAGGCCCAATGATGCTCTGAGTGGTTTATTTCTGCATTCAAGATGGGTTTAATGCCCACAGATTATGGTATTCATTTGGGCAACCAATAAAATGTCTGAATTTTGATCTGTAAGTCCTAGAAATAGGCCTAATGATATGAATATATAGCATTTCTGGTTTCTAGAGTGGATTTATATAGAGAAATGTCTGCACAGAGCATGGATAGCCGTGCAGAACGAATATTCGTGTAAATTTTAGTTAGATTTCGATCCAGAATTCTAGTATAAAAATTCCATCCATTCCTTATCCGAAATAAAAGCAACTGAATATCATAGCAGTACAGCACTTGAGAATTAACAGAACCCTCAAATACATACATATGTACATACGTTAAAAATGTATCGCATATTGCTTATCGTTTAGTAGACCGACCCCCCATCCGGATGTCGTGAGCTTTTGTTTTTGCTATGAAAATGTGAAATTCTTCTTGGAATTTCGATGTTTCTTCGATGTTTTCGGTCTCTCAAGGTCGCAATTTTGTTAAGTGCGCCATTTGCCCGTCCGCTTGATGATAGGCCCCTTCGTTTTACTTCCTCTTGGATACGGGATATAGGCACATGCCCCACTCAACCACTCACCCATTCACCCACTCAACCACTCACCCATTCGCCCATTCGCTTTATTCATTTCTATTCTCATTTTTCTCTCATTTTGTTTGGCTTCCTTCCTTCACCTCTTCCTTCACCCGATTTATCAGCGCAAAAGTTTCGTTGGACTTGAATTTAATGTTGATTCAACATTTCGCAGCTTTAATTTCAGTTTGTGTTTTGTTCTCTTTAATTTTCAGTATCCATCGTATAACCCGTAAAGGACAGGAAGGACAGGGACAGGGACAGTGCATCCTGTGCATCCTGTGCACCGCTCCCGAAGATACATTTCGAGATAGAGAAAGGTTTTTTTCTCTCTGGAATTCATACATCATTTGGCTTTCATGTGGCCGCCCTGATTTAGGGTGAGTACGATATACATCCATATATTTACACACATATATCACCAGATTTATGGCTATTTATTTTTCAATTTCAATTGAGGATCGTTCAGGAGTGGGATGGGTGGGTGTATGTTAATCCAAAAAAAAGGCTAGGCAAAGGGGATCTGTTCAAAAGTCAGACAGATAATGGTAAATATTATGTTATATAGATTTGATTGGAGGGTCAAATTTGGTTTTGTTAATTAATATAATTTATAAAGAGGTATTCCTCCCAACAGAATATCCATCCCCATCGACCTCTGTAATTTTTCCAACTTTTGCATATTTTAGCCGCTGATAATTTTGCATGCCATAAATTCCAACACAACAAAAAATTAATAATAAGAAAAAAGAGGAACAATTTCGCGGGGGCGTTGACAAGTTTTTTCACGCTTCCTCATCCCCCCACCGCCTATTTCCCCTGCTTTGCCACTCTGCCTTTTTGCCTTTTCGATTTCCTTTTTGCTTTTTATTTTCCGTTTTAGTTGATTAAACACAACAACTGAACTGTTTACGCTCTTGCTTATTGCCCAGTTGTGGCCCCTTTCTGCTGAAAATGCATTTTCCAGAGCACGAAAAAAAAAAACGGTGGATGTGGTTTCGTAGGTATCGTATCAGTCGGAGTAGCAGGTTTAAGAGGTTTATCACAAGAGGCGACAGAGGTAAACTTTCAATGTTGAAGAACTCATAGAGGAAAATTCCCCAAATATTCGCATTTGCTATGTTGTTAAGTCTCTGAAAAAGGCAGCCAAACTTTATATTTCTATGACTTAAGGTTCTCATTTCAAGGTGCTGAATGCATAATCGAGTCTTCTCTCTCTTTCTGCCCCTTTCGGATGGAGGGTATCCGCTCTGTAGGGTACTCACTCGTTCGACCATATTTTATGACTATTAATTGCTTTTGCTGTTGCCATTCTGCTGCTGCTGCTGCCTGCTGCCGATTCTCGATGTCGTTGCCGAATGTTTCTTTATCTCAATGCCCATAAATAATGGGAACTCTGCGTAAAGTTCGATTCGATGTGCATAAAATATACAACTGCCTGCCAGAGAGTGCTACTAGTATATCGATATTGCTGCTGTTGCTGCTGCAAGTGTTTGTGTGTGTGTGTGTGTGTATTACCGCACATTGAATAAAAGTTACAAAATCCAAAATTAATGAACTCGTCGATTTGGCAACGGCAGTGGACAAAGGGGAGGACAGGTGGTAGGTGGTAGGTGGTAGGAGGCAGGCGACGACTGCTGCTGCTGCTGCTGCTTCGTGCTTTCGTGGTTCAATAACATTTCAATTGCGTTGACATAATTTTAATTAAATTAAAATCGAAAACAACAGCAACAGCAGAAACACAGCAAACACACAATGAATTTCAAGCGGGATACAAATAAGTAAAAACAAACACGAAAAAAAAAATCAAAATCGAATGAATGCTAAAAAACCCGCGTGCGACTTGCTAACGGGGTTAACCAACCAAAAAGCGGGGAAAAGGAGCTATAAAAACCGCCAGGGATTCGTGAGATTTGCATTTTCCCTCAGATTTGCACTCGTTAATGTATTCATTTTTCTGGATCGCCACAGACTCCACAGATTCTACGGCTCCTACAGATTCCACGTATTCCACAGATCCTGTAGAACGTTCACAGATCCTCCACAGTTCACCCCGACTACATGGGGTTGGCTTTCTCTCTACCTTTTCTTTTATCAGCACCATCAAAAGGTGTCGCTCTGTCTGGCCGCACACTGTGACAGAGCCTCTCTCTGTTCGTCTATCTCTATCTCGCTCTCTTTCTCTCTATATCCATCTCTGTCTGTCAACCCGGAAGCGATAACACAGCTGACTGACAGCCTCCAATCGGCGGAAGATAACTCCCCCCATGACCATGCACCCAAAAACACAATAAAATTTACAATTAAAATAAATTTAAATATGTAATAAAGAGAGAGAGAGAGAGAGCGAGAGAGAGCGAGAGAGCGATCATCAATGCACTCGCTGTCGCTCCGTCTCTCTTTATGTGGAATATGCATATCTCTTTCTTCTGTCCCTGCCCCATGCCCCACACATGCCTTTGAGATCGTAGATTGTGCGCATTGCATTGTGTTTCCCCCCATTCCACATTTGCACACACTTTTCACAAAATTGCATTGCTCACAAATCGTTGCTCATCCTCGTATCTGTATGCGATGTTGCAATAAATTATAGTATATATACTAAGTAAAGTAATAAATACTAAGTGAATTATGTACAAGGAATATGCACAGTGCACAGATTAAACGCTGATTAACGTGCCAGGAGAATGTCTGAGTAAACTATGAGAGAAGAAAGACTACAGAATCAAGTGGAAAGCAATGGAAAGAAATGTCGCGATGTTTAAGATCAATGTTCGGAATACGCATATCTTATGGATCTTGTGTGATCTCTGGAGATAGAGGTTAAAGATAGTCTTGAGAGATCTTCAAGTGATTAAAGATTCATAAAAATTCCATCTCTTGCATATAACGATTATATTTTGATGAAAATTAATGGTTATTGTGGATTGAAGCGTTTCAGATCACAAAACAAAAATAACGAAAGTTCTTTAACTTAAAATAGAGTTCATTCGCGGGCTGAGGGCTATTTGAGAGCTATTTTGTTCATTCATTGAAAGGGATTGAAGATTGTTTTCGAAAGGATTGCCACAGAATCATTGGTACATATGTAATACATATTATGTATGCATATGTTTCGTAGATTTCGTATAGATAGGTCAGTTTTCGTACAGATACGAATGTAGCAAAGGTGAGTGGAACACCAAGAAATAATGTTGCAGAACGTAGCGGAAATTACTGTGGTAGGTCGGAAATTTTTCCTTTTTATGCAAATTTTTGTTTTTCTATATTTCTATTATGCTCTGCAGTAGCTCCAATAACCGGCCTCCAATAATGGGGCAACCAAAATCGAATTATTCCATCTTCGAGAGAGAGGGAGAGGGAGATTGATGTCCTTGCTCACAAAAGGTTATCCTCTGCTTGATTGCTTTATAATTGCAGAAGTCACATGTCTGGGAATCTGTGCAACATATCCACTCATTCATTCACTCTCATTCATTGCGAATATCATGCCAATTTCAATTCCCAGGCTGATGGGGAGGGATCCACTTTGATTAATACCATCATTTGGTCTGCCTTCTTGTCCACTTAATGCAATAGCAATAACAATTATTTATCAATTAAGCTATTACATTTCATTCAATTCAATTCTCGATTCAATTCGATTCGATTCGATGCCAATGTGAAATAACCTTCCACATTCCACACGCATGTCCCCATCCCACCCCACGGACTCGTCGTCCGTTTCAGTGGAAATTTATGCGAAAAGTTCAATTGCGTTCAAAATGTCAATAATTTGAGGTTGTTGCGGAGTGGAATGTATTTTGTCTCATGAATTTTGCATGTGACAATTTATTTATTTATTGGAACTACGAAACACAAGCCGCGAGACGACTTCTGCTGTTGCGTTGCTCTTCTGCTGTCCTGTTCAATTGAATATCTAGCAAATTGGCTTGGGCATTGTGTGCACACAGACACACAGACACAGACACGGATACGGATACACTAACACTAACACTAACTACACTCTACACTCTGTGTGAGAGAGAGATAGAGAGAGATTGTTTTCACATTTCCATTTCCATCTGGCCCCTCTCTTCCATCTGCCGCGTTCAAACGGGGAAAACGTGTCAAAGGTGTTGGCAATTTTCGCAGTCAATTGGCATTAATTGAGTGTGAAACACAAAAATATTTTTGTAAATTGTTGCTGTTGCAGCAGTAGTGGGGCGGTGTCAAACACACACCCATACACTCTGCCTCATCCCCGTCCCAAGGGGCAGGTTCTGCCTGCTGTTTCTGTTGCTGTTACCGCAAATGCGCCGCGCAATATGCAAATTGATTTGCCGAACAATTCATTTGAAAATGCATTGCATAAGCCGCAAAAGCTGCAGCAAACAGCAACAGAGACAGAAAACCGATTCAAACCAGACACCCCAACTGGTGGAAATTGTTTGGGAAAACGGACTGCAACAGAAAAAAAAATATGAAAAGGTGGAGCAACAGATCCATAATTGGCGAGGATGATAATTTTTGACATTTGTCTTCCACTTATGACCTCCCTGCCACACCAACACTTGTCCATTGGAAGGGCAATCATTCACTTAGGAACCCTTTTCCTATATGCATAGATCCATTCATTTGGAGACTTTGTGAACTTAAGATTAATTCTAAGCTTGTTTCGCGCGTCATGCAGCAAGGCATATCGGTTGCTCCATGGAATCTGCGCGTTAAAATTCCCTTTTTCGCTTCCCTTCCAAATTGTTGTTCATCTGTTATAACATCTCCTTTTTAGTCATTTAGATTTATTCGTATCCGAACCTGTTTAGCGGTTTCTCCCGTTGCACTTTACTTTGAAACCCAATAAATGTTTACGAATTTTTATTGAGAAACGATCGATGCACGCGCTTCGAACCGGTTCGAGTCCGTAAGCACTTGAAATTATCATACAATAAAAGAGAGGAGAAGAGATGCGATGCCATGCAATGCCATGCGATCCCTGGATGCATTCATTCATATTCATATTAATTTGGATTCATTTGCATTCAATTGAGAATCCCCCTGTGGGGTGTTACACGAACTTTCACACTTACAAAAACCGATTCGCAATACGAAAAATATCCAAAAAGCATTTCAAAATCTGTTTTCCAATTCCGTTTGCGTTTGACGCCCGAAAATACCAAAAACAGCGAAGAAGGTAAGCAGGGAAAAAGCCAAAACAAATTAAACAATGAAATGTAGCACGAATGAGTGCCCCCCCCTCCGCCCATACCCATACCCGTACCCATACCCATACCCGTATGTGGAACAAATAAAGAGGTTTCTTCTGGCCTTGAATTCAGCGCCAAAAAACTGAAATACGAAGCAACGAATGGATGTGTGGAAGTGGCCGAGTGGCCGACAACAAATACTTTAATAAATAATAAACAATTGTTTTCTCTCTCTCTCTTTCTTACTTTCGGGTGTTGAAAAGCCTCACAGTTTTCAGTTTTACTCAACGAAAAAAAAAAAAAAGTACACAAAATAAATACAAAAAAATTAATAAAAAATGAAAATAAAATGCGCGTACAATTGATAAAATAAAAATGCAAATGGCAGCAACATTCGCAGACAAGCGACAAGCGACACATAATGTTGTGTTGTTGTTGTTGTTGTTGTTGCAGCTGCTGCTGCTGCTGTTGCTGTTGCATGTGGCAACAGTATCATAAAACATGAAATTGTATTCCATTTAATTTGCAATGGGATTACTGGCACGGCACTGCAAGGGATCCGGTCGGTCACCCTCCAATCGATTAGCATATACGAGTATGTAGTAGTAGAGCCCCCCCCCCCCACCCCCTACCCACCCGCACCACCATCCACATCCGCAACCATTGGCCATTCCATTCGTTGTTGGCCCAAATCGTATGCATATTTCATAATACCAATTGAAGGCTATTTCAATTAGCTAATTTTGTCCCATTTTATGGGCCTGCCCTGCCCTCTCTACCACTACTACTACAACAACAACAACACGTACAGGCGATCGGCCTATTTACGGGTTAAGGGGTTGCCTAATGTTTAAATACGGCACGGCACGGGAGGGAATGGTAGGGGAAATGTTAATGGGTTATGGATAGTAGTAGCTAAAACGAGTACACATATTCAGAGCGTAGTCAACAGAAGGGTCACCTCATCGATGAGCATAGAATGGGCAAGATAAATACTAAAATAATAATTATAAGGAACATTTTTCTATTTCTATATCTTTAACTCTTTTTTCTCTGATAGAAATCTGTAATATTCAGCTTCAAAGCTTTCAATTGATACATAGCTGATGGATTTATTGATACATACATATTCTACATACATAAGTAGATGATTCAGCACTAGAAGGCTGTCGCTTGTGAGAGATCCACTGGCATTTACCCTGAACCCCCAAGCTCCAAGCGCCCAAAGGCCACTGGTCCACACCCCCATTCTGCGTTCCAGTTATGTATGTCTTATTGCGGTGGGGGGTGGGGAGTAGGCAGTGCATGTCCGTGCATGTGTTGCCAAAAACTGTGCAACTAATCGTAATATTTCCAGTCGATGTCCGATGCTCGATTTGTGTGTGTTGTTCAGAGCTTTTTATGATTATTAAATCTACTAATTGGCTTGGCATTTTATGGTCGCTCTATGGCCATTCGTCAAGCCATTGGGTGGGGTGGGAAAGAGGGAAGAGAGAGACGAGACTCGGATACCATTTGTCATTGAGAGTTGAACTCTTGGGTGTGGATTGGGGGTTTGGGGGAGGGCTGACAAAAAAAACAAGGAAGCCCATTGTCTGCCCCACGTTACAGTTGCAACATGCAATGTCAATGACAGGCGCCCCCGTCGGGGTTCAAGTGCGACGACAACCTTATTTTTTTTTTCGGTGTCGCCAGCGGACCCTATCGATGCTTATCGGACGGAAAGGCCACTACGTTCCCATCCGATCCGTTCCGATCCGTTCCGTTCCGAATGGGGGGTCTCTGACTCAGCAGACAGCCAGCCAGTGGCCCCTGCAATTAGAAGTTGCTTCGATCCAAAGCGATGCATATCGTTGCGTTCTTCCCCTGAAAGATGAATTATGCTCGTGTTTGTGACTACACTGGGAGATAGCATAGGGAACGCATTAACGAAGAAAAGTGCATTCAAATGGAGACAAAAGTTTAAATCAATTATGGTAAATCTTCTTATTATAATTGGGAATAGCTTAGAACCCACCAAGGACCAGTAATGCCATCTCTAATCGAAGTAAAGACACTCACAAAGCTTTCTCATATCGAATGAATGCCAGTACGCATCCTCAGATAGTTGTATCTGTCAGCTGTACAATATCTTTGTTAGTTTTGTGTTCTGCTACTTGTTTTCTTTCAGTGCACGGTGGTGCATGCGAGTAAAGTTTGTTTCACATCCACTTGTTGCTGCTTCTGTTTGCTGCTGCTTGTCGCTGGTCTCTGGTCTCTGGTCTGTTGTTCTGTTGTTCTCTTGTCTGTTGTCTGTTGTCGGCTGTTTGTGCAGTGCATTTTGTGTGTGTCTGTGTTGTCTGTTGTCTGACTATCTATTTGTCTATCCATAGAATTTGGCCAGACAATGGCAGCAGTCGGAGTTTTGATAAACCACAGACGGCGGCCAGCGTCAACAGAGAGTCGGTCAGAGACAGAGACAGAGCCGTAGCCATATCCAGAGCTGCCAGAGAGAGCCACACAAATGCGATCCGATCATGAATGCAGAGATACAGAAACAGAAACATATCGCGTACATAGTGTAAAGATAGAGATACTTTGTCCAAATCAAACACGGTCGCTGGGTTTCTTGGTCGACGTTCGACGTTCGCCGTTGATCTTGTAATTGTATCTCTATCTTTTACCTCGCACCCCCAACCTCTAGGTCTCCCCCGTCCGATGATGTGTCGACATTGACAGCGTTAATTGAATTGCAAACAACACTCGAAGTCGCCGTCGCAGTCGAAGTCGAAGCCGAAGCCGAAGCGAAAGCTTACCCCGAGGGGGAATCGAAATCGGAATCGGAGTGATTATTCGCCATCGGATCGGATTGGATCGGATGGGACCCCTTTCCCTTCCCTTTTCCACGCCAGCAGAGTGAAGAGTAAAGAATCCACAGCGAGTATTGCCAAGTGGCAGGGTGGCAGAGAGGTAGCGACTGGGTGTGGGTGTGGGTTCAGGTGTTGACCTAGGTTCTGTTTGGGTCTCTGTCTTTGTTTGCGGCTCAAATTTCGCTTGAGGGGGGGGCGCCCCGCTTGATGATGTTTGCTTTGTGATTTCTTTTCTCTAATCGGTTTTTTTTCTTTGATTTTTTATTGATGATAAACACAATCGTTAGATCGATTGTTTATTGATATTTGAAGTTTTTATGATTTGTAATCGCTTTCATGGCATTTTTTTTTTAGTGCTTTTAATTGCATTCACATGATCTAATCGAACGAAATCAATAATAGAAATCATCGATAGCAGACTAAATTCACAAAGCAATCGATTAAAAATTGATTGCTCTTAAATTTCTAATCGAATGACAGTCCATTTATTATTGCTTTTTTTTTGTGCTTCTCAAATTGAATTTAAGGAATTGCATTTTTAAAATTAATTTCTCAATTTTTTTTTTTTGATTATAAATGAGTTTTTAGTATTTTTTAATTAATTTTTAGCCCGTAATTGGTAATTGGTCTGTGCTTTTAGTGTTTTTTGTTTTTGTTGGCTTTCTGGCGGTTTTTTATTCATGAATTGCATATCGAATGTTTATCAATATTCATGGATGGATTAATGGATGGTTAGATTGATTAATGGGTCGATTCTTATTTGCAATTTAAGGTGGTTTTTTTTTCAAATTGAATTATTCGTTTATTTGATCGGATATTTAATGTATCTAATGGATCTGCTGCCACGAAATTCCCTGTGGTTCCAGAACCATCTTATCATTATGTTCCCTCACCTTCAGAGTGCCTCCCCTTCCACCGAGCGTTGCTGCTGCTGCTGCTGCGAGTGTCCATGGATCCGTTGCATCATATCATTGCCGTCCGTTATCAGGGGCTTCGCCTTGGCCCTCTAAAGGGAGAGCGAGATAGAGAGAGAGAGAGGGTGGGAGAGTGGGAGAGCGAATGCATTTCATGGCCAAGTTTGTGTATCTTGTGCCTCTCTCTCTCTCTCTCTGTCTCTCTGTCTGTATGTGGGCCGCTATCAGTACACACAGACATGCAGATGCTCAGATACTTTTCTCACTTTTGGCGTTCACCTTGCTGATCCTACTGCCGCTGCCGATAGCATCACGGCAAGGACGTGACCATCTCTGTCTCTCTCTCTCTGTCTCTCTGTGTAACTGTAACAAGCGTATCTGACAGATACTTTGGTGCTGTTGCTGCTGCTGATGCTGCTGCGGTTGTGGCTCAAGGCTAAGGCTAAGAGTGTGGCGGCAGGTAGATACGTAGGCTCTACGGCTGCTACCTGATCGCCCTGCCTCTCACCTCGCTGTCGCTCTCTCCTCTTCCTCTCTCTCGCTCGCTCTTTCTCTCGTGTGTGTGTGTGTGTGTGTGTGTGTGTGTGTGTGTGTGTGCAGGATCAACGTGCAACAATGACAGCAAGTGTGGCAAAGATTTACCGCCAATTCTGCTGGTGTCTGTCTGCCACAGTTCTTGGGCATTGCGTAAGTTGTCTGTCTGTCTGTCTGTATGTGTGTAGCTTCTCCATGCGCCGCTCTCTTCCGTATCTCTCGTATCTCTTGCCACTGTAAATGTATCTGTGTATCTGTATCTTCGTGTGTGTCTGCCTGTGCTGTGCTGTGCTGTGCTCTCGGGCAATGTTTTGGATGCGATCTCCCTGCCCTGCCCTGCCCTGCCCCGTCTGTCTGTCTATTAGTTGATACGAATATTTTCGTGTATTTTCCGCTCAGTCTGTATTCAGATCTTCAGGCATTCAAGTCGCTGCCACATGCGACTGCCACAAACTATACAAAAATCCAAAAGAAAACTCGCGTAAATCTAAAACTTCTCAGATTGTGACTGTGTTTTGTTTTCCTTTTTTTTTTCCACAAGTGAAATGCCGTGAAGTGCACATAAAAATTACATATTCAAAAAGAGCAAAATCCCCCAAGGCAAAAGTGAGTTAACTGCGCAAAAAAGAAACATTTAACTGGCAGTCGATCCATAACCAGAGGATCAAAACATCATCCATCCAATTCCCTGCCCTTGCTTCTACCACTCTACCCATTCAATTTCCAATTCAATCAATCCAATAATTTGTGAATGAATGGCAGGCAATGAAGAGCAGCAATAAGAAGCTCGCAATTCGTTTTCTTTAACCTTTTAATTGTTTTGTGGGGGCTTTGTTTTTCTTCAGCAATAACAGCAACAGCAACAATAACAATCATAACATTAACACCGCGAAAAACAGACAGAAAAATGGCCAACAAAAATATTCCCCTGGCACATGGTCTCGTGTGGGTGGGACGGCATATGGGCAATGCAGATCTACACGAACTTCAAGAGGTGGTCAGAAAAGCAATTAAAAGCAAGAAATAATCAAGATATATATTGTACCCTACCACATGGTTCGACGCGGGGCATATGAGATACTTAAATTAACCCGAAAAAACTAAGAAAACAGAAGCCAGCAGCCAGCAGCCAGCACCAGGAAGGCTAAGTGTCAATCGTAGCCCTTCCATTCATCCCTTTTGTTCATAATCGCATTCATATATCAGTCTTAGTCACGAATAGGCCCACCACCTAATCACTGATTATGCAAATCAATAGGAGAAGGGAGACTGGGAGTAGGGGTGGGAGGGCTTATGGACACTCACGACTCATGGGTGCACCCATTGGCTAGGGTGGCGGATTAAATGTGAATCGGAATTTGAAATTCCAAAAGAAAATTAATAATAATTTCTGGCCATTAAACCTGAAAATATGAGTTTATTTTGGAATAAAATTCGAATGTTTCACTTCATTTTAATCAATCGGAATGCAAGCTCAGCGAATAATCTCAGCATCTAAGATGTTAGCTAAAGGATTCTTTACACTCTTCGCATACAAAATGGAAGGAGAAAAAAGCGGCACAGAAATCTAATGGCCAGCTTCAACTCTGTTTCTGTAGCAGCATTTCTAGCAGCACTCCCCAACATCCGTCAAGTAAATCTTATCCTTGATATTTTGTCTGTTAGGATTTTATGTTCTCTTTGCCGTAGAAAAGATCTTTCGAACTCTCTCTTTCCACTTTCAATCAATGGCTTGCAGTGTCATTGCAGAGCACACCCAATCAACTCTGAAGCCCATTCTTATTCTCTCATTCTCTACCCTCCCTCACTCTCCCTCTCTTATCACCTCACCATTCTCTCCCCTCTGTTTCGCCCAACTTTTCAGCTTGTTTGTCTTTTGGTTGATTTTCATTATTATTGGGGGCTCAAATTTCGTGCCCGGCTTCGAGTTCTGTGGGTATTGGGTGGTGGGCTTTTGTGGGGGCTTGGGCACTTGGCCACTTCGGGGGCCTAAGTGCCAACGAATGTAAATCGAATCGAATCGAATGAATGCCTTTTTTTATGAATTCGGCACGCGTCTGCGTGCGCATTTCTCAGACGCGCGTTTCAGGTCTTCTGCGTGTCCATGGCCTGTGCCAACAACAGCAGAAGCAGCAGTCAGCAGTCAGCAGTCAGAAGTCAGTCTGTGGCAGTCAACAGCAACAGTGTGGCATAAACATTGGATCCGTTCAGTTATCGTTGATTGTGGGTGCCCCAAATTTTGTATATTTCTTCGTTTTTTGTTTGGAGGGAGGAAATGCACTTCGCATTTTGCAGATCCCCCCATTCCCATTTGATTTTCTGATATGTTTTCGCTTTCAGAGTGGATTTTGCAACTGTGAAATGATTCCAGCACCTGCTGCGCACCACTTTTCACCATTTATCCGCCCATCCCGTTCGTAATTGAAAACTAATTGCGTTTTCTCACGCCTGCTATGAGGATTTTTCACACGCATTTCAGTTTCAGTTTGTTTGGAAATCAATTTACAATTTGAATACACAATTTATGATCCATCCATAAACTCTTGGACTCTTGGGAGATGAGGCAAAGTGGAGTGGGGCAGCATGGCAGATGGAAAAGCGTGAGTGTTTGGGGTGGGGAGGGGAATTGGCGTGTGAAGTGCCTTCGATGGGGCACGTAGACACCACAGCAAGAGATCATCCACAGAGAGACAGAGAGAGAGAGAGAGAGGACGGGGAGGGAAATGCTGATTCTAGATAATTCTGTAATTCATTTTGCACACGAATTTCGCTATTCCATAATGGCCTTGTCTTGCCTTGCCTTGCCTTGCCTTGCCTTGCAGAGGGTATTACAGGGTATTACAGCAAAACAAAGCGCATTGATTGTCTCTTTTTCTATGGATGATGTCAGTGGCTGAGCAGAGGGGGGAAATATATCAATTATAAATTAGACATAATCGAATGAGGGCCCAGACGGCAGACAGTTGGAGACGTTAACGGTGGTAACGGGGCAGCCAGCCGTTCAAGTGTCGCCAGCAGCAGCAGCAGCCGGTTTCGGGCAGGCCGTCTTTTGGCAGCCCGGCCAAGTGTCTCTCTACCTCTCTCTGTGTCTCTGTCTTGAGTGATTGTTAAGCGGCTGTGAGCCACCACAGAGCCACCACTGGAGCCACCACTTGGGCTGCCTCCAAGTCCAGCTTTTGCTTTGCATGGGGCTGCTGTTGCTGCTGCTGCTGTAACTTCTGTTTTTACGAGCATTTCGGTTCGTTTCAGTTTTGCATTTTCCTCAGGCCTCACGAAATAAAAACAAGAACTGAAGGCTAAGCGAGCGGATGGCAAAGTAGCAGATACTCTTGCGGATACATTAAAATATACATAGGCACTTTGAATGTACATAGATGTAGATGTAGATACAAAAGATACACAAATACAAGTAGTAGAAATGGGATTTTCAATGCAATTTTTGGTATATTGATGCGAAACGGATGATCTATGATTTTGATGGCATTGTCCTTGACTTTTCACTTGTAAGACTCTTCCTAAAATGTGCTGCAAGTCATTGGAATCAACTGATCATGGCAACATGGAATTGCTTGCTTCTTTCGTAGGCCAAATATCTATTGAAAACGGAAATACCCTCTCCAATTGATAGGGTATAGCGCGATATATAATATTGGAAAAGAGAAGCGAAGCCAGAAAACTGGTTGACACTGTGAGCGAGTGGCCATAAAATCGTTGACAAATCAGCAGCAACAGAAACGGCAGCAAAAGCACCAGCAGCAGCAGCGTCAACGGCAATCCACGTGCGTGGGGGCAATAGGCGACAGCAACCGTCACAACAACCGTAACAACATTCAAACAAGACCCAAACAAGATACAAAAAGATACATTTCGGAATCGGAATTGGAATTGGAATTGGTTCAAAGCATTCGAGGCTTCGGATTGAATAATTCTTGACCAGAGAGAGAGAGACATTGACATAGTCGAATGCATAATGAACACGCGCGCCCACCCCCCCTCCACCAACATTCTAATGGCACACATTTTGTACACAACTGTACCTCACTACTTGCCCCTTACACCCACCTCTTCACTACGAAGCACAACACAGACTTGCAGCTAATTGCACTGCTTTGAGCATCGACGACGTGTGTGTGTGTGCGACGTAATGGCAATTCGAAAATGAATGTACAGATGTTATTTTTTACCGCCGTCCCGTCATCCAAATGGCCGCCCCATTGGCTTCTATAATAGATATGATTTAATATATATATCTGAGGAATAGAAAATGCGGAAGAAAGGAAGGGGGGGGGGGGGGGGGGATTGAAGGCCCTGACATGCGATGCAGTTCGATGATGGATAGATATCCGATGAGATCACAGATGATGCCATGGTAGGTGGGGGAATGCGAAATTTCTAACCAATTCTAATGTTGAGAGATAATAAATAAAATTACGCTTTTAATGCTATTTGTTAGTTATCGATAACCTTAACGTGCCGTAATCGATTGGGTTTTCTCTGTACTTACCTTGTGATGAAATTCTGAAACCAAATCGATAGGAAGTTTCTGGAAATAGAGAAGCAGACAATGGGAAAATGAACAAAATGTGCGAATATTTTGAAGGCTACCCGTACGTACTACCATATATGGAATACATATTTAGGAAGGCAGACAGAACTGACGGGGAGGGACAGAGGCAGAGACAGAGACAGAGACATTGGTGAATGCTGATAAGCAAGAACATGGCCAGAGATGGTGATATGCTGAAAAAGCAACGAGACGTTGCAGGAAGGCCACAAAAAAACAGGGCAAATGAATAGCAGGACAAGAGAGCTGCTGGAGAGAGCGGCAGCAACGACGAACACGACTCATGTGCACGCACTCGTTCGGTTACGAGTCGTCCAGGCAGGCGTCCTCTGTGCGTGTTTGTCAGGATGCGGAATCCGTAATCCAGAGTCTAGAATCCATGCTACGGGATACGGGATGCGGGATGCGAAATACGGGATACGGGATTGAATCATTGAATCGAATTGAATACGTGCGAGCACGAAGCAGCATCAGAGCCAACTCAACTCAACCCAAACCAAACCAAACCAACGCGCAATGGCTACGTGTCCTGTGTCCTGTGTCCCGTGTCCTGTGTGGATTCTGTGTGTGTCCTGTGTGGGCTCTCGCCTCCGTGTTGTTATGTATTAGCAAGATGTCAATGTATGTTTGCAAGGAATTATGTAGAGGCATCTCCTCCGATGGACACACACATGGAAGGAACGTCCCAAAAAAATGTGTGTCCCCATGGCCATTCCATGCCCGCGTTAAAGGCATCAAATGCTGTCCGTTTCTGACAAACAAACAAACAAACAGAACGGAACAGAACGGAACAGAACAGAACAGGGAACGACAAAAAAAAAAACGAAGAAAAACCTGCGGCTTTCTGATGCCCTATGCCCATGTCCATGCCCATGTCCATGCCCATGTCCATGCCCATTGCCATACCCATTGCCATTGCTCTCCTTTCATCTGCTGCCACCCAAATCGACATCAGTTACTGATTTTTAATTAAAAATTTGCGACGTGTGAAGTTGATTTCAATTTGGGCTCCACGAAGCTGACAGATGAACTGATATAGGAACTGAAGCTGGGCTCCACTGAATGGAAGAGCCAGAGCCATGACATGCCACATGGACATGGAATGGTCCTCCTATTCTATCCTATTCTATCCCATCCTTCTTCTGACCCTCTGACAATGTTCGTGACTGACCAACGGATGCAGAGGCGGAGGCGGAGGCGGAGTTGGAGGCGGAGGCCAGTTGATGGTTCTCGCGTGGCTGAAATAACATTTGATTCCTGGTGACAGCCGCCGCCGCCGCCGCCGCTCCCGGAACAGCAGCAGTCATCACATCACATCACATGAGTTCTTCGTCCTACCGTCTCCTGTCTCCCTCACAAAACTCCCCGCACCCACCCGAATGGCGGGCAGCTTCATAAATATAGATTAGCAAATCGAAACAGGAAATGGAACAGCACATTAAACGGGGCAGCTAGGAGAGAGAGAGAGAGAGAGAGAGAGAGAGAGAGAGAGAGGCTAGAGCATGGTGGTATGGCAAATGCATTTCGAAGGATGTCAGTGTCAAATCCGAGCATCGATTTCGGACTACAGAAATCAATGGAAAGGCTGTGCCTGGCAGACAGTGGATTTTTGAACTTAAAGCGTGGCTTAATTCGTTATTTAAGATGTGAATTCGAATGCATTTGAGTGCTCTTTGGGCAATTCGAGTGTTTCGAAATGGTTCGAGTGGAAGTTCTTCGCAGGCATCCTTCGTGGTGACTGTAGCTGGAGATTCGATACCTGTTTGATATGCCACACAATCGATGACACGCGTAGGCTTTGTTCTGGCCACATCTTCTTGCTATCGTTCATCGGCTGCAATCAAGTGGCAAGTGCATCCAAGCGATGCACCCCCCCCCCCCCCTGCCACACCGTGCAACATGCACTTCAATTTGGGGCTCTAGTACGGGTGTCAAAGTCATTGTTATATATACAGTGTGTGTGTGTGTGTGTGTGTGTGGGCATATAAGTACAAGTACCGTTATGGCATTAACCTTATCAAGCAGAAGACACTCGACCAAAAGGTACTTGACATTCACACACGCACTCACACACTCACGCACTCACACACACACACACACACACACACACACACACTCACTCGCATTCACGCACTCGTAGGGCAAGAGATTCAATGAGATTTTGAGTAGAGCGGAGTTCCCCTGCAAGAGAAGCAAGCGGGCAGACGGACGGACGGACAGATGGACAGACTGACGGACAACGGGTCGTGTCGTCGTGAACGGTTTTTATGACCGATACGCGACTGAGGGAAGGGGCCGGGCAAGGGCTATTAACAAGTAATAATGACGACAACAGCAACAGCCATAAACTTGATGAGGAGAGTGCAACAGTTAGCTGAGAGTCGCGGTCGCAGTCGCGGTCGCAGTCGCGGTCGCAGTCGCGGTCGCAGTCGCGGTCGCAGTCGCGGTCGCAGTCGCGGTGGTGGTGATGGTGCCACACACTTGAACCCATAAATTCTAAGAACCCGCAGATAACCTACATATATCTGTATAAACACCACACCACAACATCGCTCTTGGCTTGCCCCCGCCCCGCCCCGCACCGCCCCACACTCCACGCCTCGTGTGTAAACATTTGTGCGTGCCCCCCGTCTGAGAGATGTGCTTAAGCAAAGTGCAACAGCAGCAGCAGCAGCAGCAGCAGCAGCATGCCACATGCCACAAAAAGCAACAAGTTGCTGCTTATTTTTATTATTGTTGCCCCGTTGATTATGACAACACACATTGCCGCACAGCCGCGCCGCTGACTGATCTGCGGAGAAGCCACTATATAAAGTCGTCTCTCTCTCTCTCTCTCTTTTGAGTGGCAGCGGTAGGCAGCGGTGTGGATGCTACAATCTTTTTGTGTGTGACTGACTCCAAATCCATCCACATCTTTGGGTACATCTTGGAATACAGTGGCAAGTGGCAGTGGCAGTGGCTGCAATTAAACATTGACAACAAATTGTCGACCTTTCAGTGAGAAGAAAATAAACATGGTTATCGCTAGTGAAAGCCAATCCATAGAAAAACTGTGAATCTGATATAAAAGAGGATCTCTCTTGTGCCTGATTGTAGGGGAATTTATGGATAATTAAATAAGAGTTTGACCTGCGACATTAGGCAAGTAAATTCTTCAAAAGAACTCCAAGCTTTGGTTACTTTTGTCTTTGTTTCACAAACACTTCCGAGGAAGTTGTAAAAACATTAAGATTACATTCTTTGGGTACTTTTCTGATAATTTTTCAACAAAATTCTCTGGGAAATAAATAATATTTATGCAAAATAAAATCAAAATGATAATGAAAGTATGAGAAAACATTTTAATGTGACATTTTAATTCATAAAATTGTAAGCTGTGAGCTGACGTTTCTGGGAGTAAAAAGCTGCGCCCTGGTATCGTTTCTGCCACTCGATGGCATTCTTATAATTGGGGATACATTTCCAGAATATTCTCACTAGAAATATGTCTAGAAATTTGCAAGAAATACGCGAACTAATTCCCCAATTAATCCCATAGTCCAATGAGAGGAGGGCTCTGGCTCTGGACTCTGTGTGCGGCCTCTGAGAACCGGTATATGTTTCAAGCCACACAAAAATAAGGGGCAAGGGCAAAGGAGGGGGAGGGGACGGGTGATGATCGTGAAACAGCTGCTTCACTGAGGCAATAGTTGCCACAAAAACAAAGAAGTTTGGCATGGGGATGGGGCAAGACACATTGGGTGGCAAGTACTAAACGTTCTCTCTCTCTTTCTCTTTTCTCTCTTCTGATTGCAGCGATTGATAGAAGAAAGGAATCCAGGAACTGGAGGATTGGCCATTGGATTGGACTCACGATGGCATCATCGAGAACTGCAACTGGAAGTGGAACTAGAACTAGAACTGGCGCTGGTTCCAGCCGTTGGCTGATTAACTTCCTGCTGGCAGTGGCCGCCCTGCATCTCGGCGAGGGAGGAGGTGGAGCACATGCCCTGCCCATCACATCGCGTCCCATCGAGGGCAATGCCCAGCGGATGGCCTGGGACGAGTGGCTGAGCTTGCCGCTGGAGCAGAAGAGCCTCGAGAAGGAGAAGAAGGTGACGGCCAAGTCGATATTCACGCTCCCCTTCCGCCACTGTCCGCCGGGGCATACGCTGTACAACGAGCACTGCATACCGCAGATCAACATCGATCCCTCCGATCTCCTCAAGCAGGAGCTGATCTACGCGAATGCGGGGGCTCCCGGCTCCGGCAGTCCGACGGCCATCATCACGGACTACGACTACAGCGAGGATGGCAGCGAGGAGGTGTCCGGCGATGAGCTCCTCTACGACCTGGAGCCACAGTCGCAACAGACGACAGGAGAGGGCGAGGACCAGGCCCTGCCCAGTGCGGATGCCCCATTGAAGTTTAATATATTCGAAAAGAAGTTTCCCACGGGCCCAGCCACCGGTGGGGAGTCCTCACCAGAGGACTCGCCCGAGGAGGAGACAGCCAGGCAGCCGCCAATGGATGTGCTCCCGTTCACCACCACGCCGAAGCCCACAGCAACAGCGACTCCGAACCCAAAGCCAACTCCCAGCAATCGCATTCCTGCAGGAGCAGGAGCAGGAGTAGGAGATCTCCAGGCTGCCTCTAGCAATGTCCTATCCACGACATCAGCCACCAGCAGCAACATTGACATTGGCAACATTGCGGCCATTGTGGTGCCAGCGGGGGGTCAGACGGTGCCCCAAGATGCCTCCTCACCATCCGTTCTTCTGGTGACAAGTTCCCTGACAACTACCGACTCGAATGCGGATGCAAATGAGAGGGAAAAAACGAATGCGAATGCGAATACGAACGGCAGTGGAATGGGGAATTTTAAGGTGAATGGCAATGCGGAGGCGGAGGCGGATCTGGCTCAGCTGCTCAAGGTCGATGCATTTCTGCCAGCCTACGAGGGCAGCAGCATCGAGCTGTTGCCGCCGCCGCCGCCCTTCAATCATCGCCGCGTGGCGCCGCCGTTAAGCGCCGATCAAGATGATCCAGATGTAACAAAGCAGGAGCAGCAGATGGATATGGAGGAGGAAACCACCACAGATATTGTGGATGTGGACACTACTGACACAACGGAGACCACCACCACCAGCAGCACCACCACCGTTGTGGAGGCGGAGACGACAATGGAGGAGTCGTCGTCATCATCATCATCATCATCATCATCGTCTCCAGCGTCTCCATCTGCAGCACAGCATCCGCAAGCGCATCAGAAAGAAGAACCAGAGATAGATGAAGGTGGAAATCGCCTGCTTTTGATAAAATCGAAAGTGCAACCGGTTCAGGTGACAGCAGCAGCAGCAGCGACAGCGACAGCCACAACATCCCCACAATCCACGACCACGACGATTGCAGCTGAAACCCAAGAAGCTGACGCCACCGAAGACGACCGGTTTCATTATCAGCAGATCCCCAAAGATGTGACTGCTACAGAGATCCCCACCACCACCACCACCACCAGCAGCAGCAGCAGCAGCAGCAGGAGCAGCATCAGGAGCAGCATCTTGAATGGAGAGCACCCTTTGCTGGTGGAGGAGGCGGAGGAGGAGAGTGACAATTTAATGACAAATACCATTGGTAGTGAGATTAATGTCGATGAGGAGTTGCGGAAAATAAACGAGCTGGTAAAGGGCACGCGGCGATTTTTGCAACAGCAACAGCAGCAGGCAGCCAGCAGCAGCAGCAGCAGCACTGAGGCATCATCAACGACCTATGCCACAGAAAGTTCTACAAATTGGTCAAAGTTCATGCCGCAAACAACATCTAAAACATCAACAGAGACAACTGCAACAGCAGCTGCAATCGAGAGCACTACTAGCAATGTTGCAGAAAGCACCACAACAGCAACATCTACATCTACAGCAGCAGCAGCAACATCTACAACAGCAGCAACATCACATTTAAGTATTAATACAAATCGTAGCAATAGAAATAGTAAAATAATTAGAGTAGCGCAAGCGGAGGATGATCTTGTGGCAGATGAAACAACGACAGTGTCAACATCCACAGAAGCAACGGCAGCAACACCCAACAGCAGCAGCAGCAGCAGTAAGGATGATGATGAATATACGCCATTCTGGTGGCTGCCGAATATTGGCTGGCGCGTCGATCGTCAGGTCGACAGGAATGGCGAGGATCGGGCGCTGTTGTTGCGCTTCTTTAGCACATTTCGAGCGGGCGATGGAGCGATGGCATCCACGCTGCCACCGCGACGCTAACAGCTTAGCATCAGCAGTTGAGAGTTGAGATAGTGGAGAGAGATCTGTGCTCCCTGTGGCTCTTGTAACTAAGAAGAGAGTCGCCTGGAGCATCAGTGTTGATCAGCGCCGAGCAGTGTTGAGCAGCGTAGGGTGTAGTGTCGAGTGTCAGCAACAGCGTTTTCAATTTGTGTTGAAGTCTGTCCCCAGTTGTTCGTTCACCTTTACACCAAAACCAATCAACGGATCCCCTTTGGATCTTCTACTTTTTGTATTCCTTTGTATCTTCTGTTTCCCAGCCAATTCTTTTATTTTTTAGTCTTTTATTAATGCCAAAACTCCCCCAAGCCCCTGAATTTGTAAATAGCAACAACTACACTTGTTTCAGATATTATGATCCCTTTTTCGATTGGCATTGCTTAAAGATCCTTTAAAGATTTAATTTCCCCCCCTCTAAATATTATAGAACCTTTTTTTTTTTGTGTTACAATATTTAAAAGTGCTGCATGTTTTAAGTTGTTGATTTAATTTTAGTCAGAGGTGTTTTTTTTTTATTACAATAGTTTTATATGGCACTGCTGCTGCTGCCGCCCCCGCCGCCGCTGCCGCTGCTGCTACTGTCGTTGTTGCCGCCGCGAAACCTTAGCAATATTTAATTGTGATTATTTACGGAATAGAACCCCTAGATGTGAGAAACATATAAATGTATTTTGTAAATCCAACGGAGTGGAATGGAATCTTTCGATGTATTGTATTTTTTTTTTTTATGAACTAATAATATTATTATTGTATTGTATAATCCAGCATTTGTTGTAGCTCTGTCTCTGTGTATATATATTTAATTTTAAAGATGGTTTCACGATGCCACCACAAAGATGTATCCGTATCTACTTGCTAGCATTTAAGCGTACTATTTATGCTATCCCCCCACAACGCACACACTCGTATTGTAAACCAAACTAAAAGCTAAACTAAAATCTAAAATCTAAACTAATTGTAGTGCATGTACATAGGAAATAGAGATCTGCCTTCGTTTCGATCGTCTTGCCCACAGTATCTGTGCATCTGTGCATCTGTATCTATGGCCACGCAAAGAAAGTGTGAAACGAAACGAATGATGTTTTTTTTTTGTCAATTGAAATTCTACCAACAACCAAAGTTCTGAAGAAAAACAAACACAAAAAATGCAAAAAAAAAAAAAAATTGCTTGGATTTTCTTTCTTTTGTTTTGGGCTTTCTGTGATTTAATAGCACGACAATTGTCGCTTGTGGCATGCCGCTTTGTGGTAAGTTTTCCAAGTATGAATTGGCTGCGATTATGCGGGATTAGCAACAGGGAGAACAGGGCCAACTTCCACGGGGAGCCAGCAGGACAAACGGCAAACTCATTCAACTGTAATGGAGCGGGCGTGCTGCCCAGGGCTCCTCTTCATTGCTGCCTGCCTCCTGCCTGCTCGGAACTTTATGGAAGATACCCCCTCCTAGCTCCGTCCCACTCTCTGGCCGAAAAGGTGAGGCCAACAAAGGTCGCCGTGCAAGTCAAACCAGAAATCAGAGGAGGAACAGGGTACAAAAAAAATTGAAGAATGTTTCACAGGTTTGCCTTTTGCCGTGCAACCAACTGAGAGACAAACAGGCGGCAGGCAGAAGGCGGAACAGGGCGAACAGCCTCTTTGAGTGGCCCCAAAGAGTTGTCGAAGGATGGGGATCCACACATGAGTGGGATGAGAGTGGGGCAGGCACAAAGGGAAATAAAGAGGAAGAGGCAGATGTGGCAGCTGTGGCAGCTGTCGCTGTGCCACTGACGAATCCATTCCACAAATTTGCAACTGAAGGATGGAAACAAAATCAGCGACAGGAAGCTCATGCAAGCATGAGAAGGACTGTACACAAACACAGAGAAACACACACACACACAAGCGAGGGTTGTTCTGGGACTTTATTTCCTTTAAACTGTCACATATCATATTCTCATGGATCGTCCCTCGTTAGGTGCCCAAATATCCTGTCACAAATCTGTAGGTGTGAGAGGAGCTAGCAGAAAGACTGCTTGCTGCTGCTGTATGTTCCCGAAAAATGCCATTAGGAAAATTCAGCATTTTCCCCTCTTCCCACACTCGCTTTCCCTCTATCCTTCTTTCTCCTTCTTTGTGTGTGTCTGTTTGCAATCTCTGTTCTGCCTGGATCGTTTTTTTTTTTTTTTTTGATTTTTTTGTGCCAGAAAATGTCTTGGGTAAACATATGCAGGCGGGATGTTAACATGGCGAATAAAATCATGCGAGCAGCACAATGAATGACTCCTACTCCTCTCTCTCTTCCCCATAAATATATTCATATGTGTGTGCTTAGTATCTGTGTGTTTGCCTAACGAGCTGCATTAGTCGCTGATTGCAGCAGCTGAGAAACTGAATCTGAATGTGAATACGCATCTCGTTTCCGGCCCACTTTCACCTGCTCCTGAGACTGGAACTGGGGACTCAGTTCCATGGACTGTTCCGACGGTTAATGTGACTGCTACTGGGACTGTTCCGGCGGCTACTGTGACTGCTACTTTCTGTTCACAATCCATCCATCCATCTCAATTCCCTTTCCATAGCATCATCATATTGTATAATTTTCATTGCATACTTCTGGCTGCAAAATAAATGTCAAAGTCATGTAGAAATGGTGTAAAAATACTCCAGCTTTTGACATTCAGTGGGATCTCATGTAGAGTTGCCATAGCTAATGCATTGAAACTGTTTGTAGACTGCCCCTCCTAAAACCATTCCATAAGCTGCCACATCACTCACACAAGGGGCCAAGAATCTTGGTTTTAAATCGATACTACTCAGAAAGCAAAGCATAAATAATGAATTAGCTTAGTGTACGACTGTCTGTGGTCAGCCTCGATTGATCCTTAAAGCTCAAAACAACCCAACTTAAAACATCCGCACAGGTCGTCTTCACTTGTTCGGTTGAATTATAGGTGCTTAAACCCAAGCATATTTAAATAAGGCAAAAATACAAATGTTAAAAGTTGGGAAAACTCTACGGAATTATTGCGAAATCCAAGCAACTATATTATGAGTTTCTGGTATGAGTTGCTGGCTCGCATGATTCTGCATTGAGTGCCCAAGTTGTTTATTTCCGAAGAGTATGTATTTAATTTTAGTATTTTGAGAATTTTATATGTGTGTGTTTTTTGGCTCCAAATTGGAGTGAGCAGCGAAATCGAGCCAAAACTTCCAAATTAAATCGCCAGAGATTGAAGCTAATAAGTGCTCCGGCTCAGGTTTTTGGGAAAAAGTGTTTATCAATGATCCCTGGGCTTAAAAGCAGCATTTTAAATAAATCCATTATTGAGAAATGCCTGCCGGTGAAGGGGATGAAGAACATTCATAAAATAAGAAAGAAAGGCTGCTGGCTTCGGGTATCAGGGACATACGTATGTGCATACCCTACAAATGTAGTCGAATAGTGTGATTGAATAGTAATTTCTCATTTAATATTTGATTTTAGTTGGATTATCTTTGAAATAAAACATGCTGTTCCCCATAAACCATTCTTGTACATTCCCTCTGCCCAGCTGCAGTGGCAAAAAAGTTCTCACAGCAGTAATACCCTCTATGCAGTGGAGTGATACGCCACAGATGTGCGCTTGTGTGTGTCCTGCTGCTGTAAGCCTGCCCGTTGGCAAAAGGAAACTAGTGTTTATTTAACTATTAAGCAGAAGTGCACACAGACACAGAGCGACGCACTTAAACGCTTCTTGCAACAGTCACTCTGCCTCTCTCTCTCTCACTCGCTGTATCTGTGTGTGTGTGTATAAAATATAAATGAAACGACGCCTAATGCCATGCAATACAAAAGTCTCGAATGTGTTGTGCAGTATTTTAGTTTTCAATGGCCTGAGCTTTTATGCAAAACAAACACACAACTCCCTCTCTCTCTCACTCCGTCAGTGTGTGTGTGTGTGTGTGTGTGTGTGCGCACATATTTGTGTTTGTATTTAACAGTTGAGGCATTAGCCATTGTCTGCCATCATCCTCTCCCTTTCAGCAGTCCCTCAATCTATGCCGCCCGATGCGGCACAATCTGCTCAATGAATCTCAATAAGTTTGTCCCTGCCACACCCACACCCTACCACCTCCACAGTAGCTGTATCTGTAAGTGTGTGTGTATTGCCTTTGTTTGAATTCGTGTGCGTGTGCTAAATCAAGCGGTAATTGGTTCTTCTTCTACCATCACTGCCTTTGCCTTTGCCTTTGCAACTGCCTTTTCCACTGCCATTGCCAATGTGCCGCTCTCTTGTTTCTTGAGCCGCTGTTTATGTAATTGAAACTAACACAAATAACACTGCAAAAGCTTTCTGATTATGGGGATTTGCGCCAGCCGCAAAATGAGCGCGCCCCCAAAGCCCCGGCTTGAGGCAAGTGGCTCGTGGACGGCGGCAGAGCAGGTGGAGGCGCCAATGCCACCAAATGCAGTGTTGCGGCACGATGGGTACACAACACGAAGATTCGATCAAAACTTCAATCGATGAGCGATGCCCATTTATTGTAAGTTGATTAATCGATAGAAATTTAATCGATTTGAATTGATGGAAGCTTTTGGAATCAAAAATAAGTCAGAGACAAGCATTGTCCTATAAGTAAAAGTAAAATCTCTTTTGAATTCGATTCCTTTTATATGCAATCCTTGGGCAAGGATCCATTAATCGATCAAGAGGATCAGGGGTCAGGGAACATCAAAAATGCCCTTCACAATCGATGGGGAAACAAAAAGCGTCGCGCTGTTATCGGGGACTCCTTTTATGTTCAAAATAATTACTTAATATTCAACAAGAAATATTATGAATATTATTTTGCTCGTTATTCCTTAAAAATAATACTTACATATATGAATACTTTGGTATTTGATTACCCAATAAATATATACCAAAATACGCTACAATTTCCATAATAATAATAAATGAGGAGAAAACTGTTACACATCCCATTGCTATTCGGTTACAAGTGACGCGCGTAATGCGGCAGTGCCCATCGGCATGCAATTTTCTTAATTGAAAATTGAATATTCAAATGAAGGCTGCCATTCCTCTTGCGTCTTAAAGACCCATTTCTGGTCATTCATATCCCCATTTTGGCCCACTGTATTGGCGTCCATAAAACGCAAGATGGATCCAAAGGCGTATGCGTATTTTCTGAGTGTGTGTGTGTGTGTGTGTGCGTGTGTGTGAGACTGCTGCTTGATTACTGCTATAAGCTGGTGGGAGAGTGTGATTGCCTAAGCTGCTGTTAACTTAAGTATAACAATGATAAGGATAACGTTGGGCGATTTCTGCCTCTGAATGGCCCGTTTCGTTCATGCCACCACACGTGTGTTTGCACCTTATTTATTTGCCACTCTGCCACTCTGAAGCTCTGCTCCTTCCCCTGCCCCTGCCCACATACTCAAACATTCGTGTTAAGTAATTGGAATGGTTAGGATTGGGTTCTGGGCAGATAGGGAGAGAGAGACTTACTGCGCTGCCTTTCTGTCTTTAATTCAGCCTCTTCCACTCGAATCCACTCCTTTTGATTTGCCTAATGATATGCTTGATCCTACCACAGGGGAGAGCTTCCTGCCGACACCTCTCCCTCCCACTCAGTTAATTAGCTGCCAGCGCTCCTCCAGTGAATAGGCATTCGAATGATCGTCTGACTGCACTCACACCCACTGCAGCTCAATTGACTGCAATAAATGCAAATTCCATTTAAATGTGAAACATAATTTTGCATTGGCTTCCCTTGCCTCGTGTCTCCTGCTTCCTGTCTCCCAGCGTTCCACTTTTTAATGCCTCTCCCCTTCCCCTTCATAGGTAGCATTCCTGTAGAAAAATCCAACTAAACTTCGAATTAAATGCCACAATTAGCAGACATTTGCAGTAGCTCAGTGGCAGTTCAAGTGTTGGATTGAATGGGATTTTAATGCGAGTTTAGTTGCACTTAAATATGAAACACTGAAGGCATTCAAAGCCATTCGATTCCAAATATGTGAAGAATTTACGGTGAACGTTTTGGTGGACAAACCCTTGACCCACGATCGTTTCATGATTGATTTCTCTCACATACCGTACCCAAAAAAGGA
The DNA here is from genome assembly GCA_035043285.1 of Drosophila subsilvestris. Classification (NCBI taxonomy): domain Eukaryota; kingdom Metazoa; phylum Arthropoda; class Insecta; order Diptera; family Drosophilidae; genus Drosophila; species Drosophila subsilvestris. The sequence goes on along the minus strand of JAWNNB010001727.1, from coordinate 210,514 downwards.
AACCATTATGCCAGAGGATCTCCTGTGTTATTCTGTGCTCTGCTCTGCCCTCCACTTCCGCACGTTATGTTTCCGATTCCATTGGCCAGCCCGACCTGTGTGTGGGGGATCTGTTCTGACTGACAGACAGACAGGCTGGCCCAGCTTCAAAGCGGATTGCTGCGGTGGGAGTCGAAGCCTCAATTAACCCATTATGTCAACAGTTAAACACGCACTCAAAGGGCCCTCAACTGTGATGAGTCATGAATCATTTCAGGGCACCCGCAACCGAACCCGTCCCCGCTCCCGCCCGTGCCACCGGCAACCACAAGATCAAGATGAGCCTCCGCCCTGTCAGCCTTCCGCCCATCAACCGCAATGTGTCGTTGCGTGCCCCGTCCATGTGTCCATTGTCCTCGGTTTTGGGGGGCCATTTGCAGTCTCTTTTTAATTGGGGGATAAAGGCTGGCCGGATGGTTGGATGGTCAGCTGGGGAGCATGGTGCAGGATGGGAAGGATGGGCAGGATGGGGTTAACAAGCGTGTTGGGGCTGTATGTCCGATGCTGTTTTGTGTAATTTGGGGTAAAAACCAAAGCCCCAGCAATCGCATAATGCGTCGTCGTCTGCCTCTGGTCGTCGTCGTCCTCATCCTCATCCTCATCCTACTCTGGCATTGGCCACTTGTCATAAATAAGCAGTGCTGCCCCCTGCCCTCCTTGCCCACCACCGCTCTCTCTTTCTGAGGCAAGTTCGCCACTACAGCCACACTGCCACATCCCCACATCCAATCCCAGGGCTCTCGCATTGAACGAGTGAATTCAATTTAACGAGAAATTGCAACAATCAACGCTGCTCCTGCTCCTGGCACTTCCACTCCCACTGCCACTGCCAGTGCCACAGCCATTGCGCCTCTTGTGTCCACACATTCTGCGGACAACGACAGCAAAAAAAAAAAGCAGAGTTTCTGGAAAACAAACGTCCAGACAATGGCCTGGCAAGGATTTCGTGCAACAGGAGCCGCAATAACAACACTAAAGGGACGGCTAGGGAGGAGGCGCCACAAGGAGGTGGATACGTACAAAAAAAAGCACAGAGCGTGGGCGAGAGAGAGAAAACGAAACCTTGGCCAGCGTATGCCAACAATGTAATTTTGACGCTTGATCTCTCGGCAGGACATACACGGGACACACACACTCCCACACACACACACACACACACACACATGGACACAGAACTGCAATTGCAAAATGGCAGATGGAAAACGCGTGGGTATAAAAAGACAGACAGGCGGCCGGAAGAAAAAAAAACGGAGGCGGGGGCGAGAAAAAACCAACAGAACAAAAACAAAAAAAAATGGTAAAAGCGCCGCTGGATAATGGACACCGAGGAATTCGCTGGCCGCAAACACACACACAACCACACACACATGAAAAAACAGGAAACGAAAAGCCAATCAGGTGGGACGCGAAGCGCTGGATACCCTAAGGACAAATAAGAAGAAAACTTAAAGGCAGATTTCCATAGATTCAATTATTTATACGGGGGGAAAGGCCTACAAAATGAAGAGTTTCTGAATGGAAAAATCGGTTGAACAGAACACAATTTAAATGCCTAATTTGTTGCTCATCTGCTTAAGATGCCAACCCTATTTAAACATAGAGATAATCTAGCTGCTCACCTATCAAAACTAAGCTAACCTATCATGAAAAACAACAAAAATTGTGCTTAAAAATAGTTTTAATTACGACAAAAATGGCAGCTAAAAATGTTGTTTTCTATGAGAGCTAATTATGGCTCGGACATAATATTATAAATCCCAAAATATAAAAGAATTTATTATTTTATTCTCATATTAAATATTCTCACTAGCTCTGATATTAGATAGATATTAATTAATATAGATATTATATAGATATTCATCTACTTTATGATGATCTTCTGCCCCTCCTCCAGCAGTGCTTAGCGGTGAGTGATGTCCGATCTCTCTCTCCAAAAAGGATCTCCAAGGTGCCACTGAGTCGATCCCACACCAAAATATCAGCCTCATAGAGACAGAGGGTATCCGTAGAGTGGGAAGCGCATCCAATTGCAATGCCTCATATGAGACAGGGAACATCGTTGTTTTCACAATTTTCGGTGTGTGTGTGTTTTTTTGTGTAAATTTTATTGCGTTTCTCACGCGTTTTTCGTGCGACTTTTCTGCTGTGTGCATTATTACTGCCAAAACGCCAACAGGCCCCGTGGGATGGGAATGAAATCCTCTGCCAGCAGCCACCCACCCAAAAGCCTCATAATATTTCATGGATGTTGCAGATTGTTGACATTTTGGCTGTCCCCTCCTCTTGCCACTCGTCTGGGTGCCACAACCTCCGGGACTTTTGCTTCTTGTTTTCCCACGGGCTTTGCTGCTTGTGGAGCTGTTTCGATTATGCGGCAAACAGGCGGCGGCGGCGGACACACGCGAGCGAGCTTCCAAAAGAGCCGCCACCAACGCACCGCAGCGGATGCAAACAAACGCGTCGTCTGCCCCCCTACCCCACCAGGAATCCCCCACTCCTGCTGCACTCCAACCCGGGAATAGGGGATAGATGGGGCTGCATCCGCAGTCGACTGCAAACAGGATAAAAAGCGCATCTGTCGCAGTGTCCATCATTATCAGAATCCTCTTCATCATCATCAGCAGAAGCATCAGCAGCAGCAGCATCAGCAGCAGGATGTTGGAGCGGACATGGTGCTATTTGGACTCGTGTCACTTTGGCAGGAAGGAAAAGGGTTCCTGAAATGCGAAAAAATGTGTGCCACAGAAGATTCCAATGGAATTTGGGCAAAATAATGCATTGGAAACTGGTAGAGAAATCAATTTTAAGTGCAATGGAATGGAGGGTGAGGGTGATGCCAGGTGATTCTCTGCGAAAAGAGAGAAATCCCGCAGGTCTTGCTTTCTCTCCGATTCTGAGATGAGTTCCAAGAGTTCCAAAAGAATGCCCAAGGGAGTTAAAAGGGTTAAACGCAGCTGCAATCCATTTAAAGTTAGTCATGATTTCCCGGCCAGGCATTGATTGTTTGTGATTTTCCCATCTGCTGGAGTTTTCCTTTGGATTCTCTTTTGTTCCCTCGCTTTCCCCTTTGGTTGTGAGTACTATTAACCCATTTTGCATACGTTTATGTGTGTGAGGTACCCCCCGGCCTGTGTGCTGTTCCCCTCGGTGCAGCCATTAGGGGGGCAAGAGCAATTACGTGTTGCGCTTTTATTGTGGTCAGGTCGTTTGTTCTCATTCTCTCTCTCGGGCAACCTGTTTGGTATGCATCCTGATCCTTTCGGCCAGGCCACACAGACAGGCACAGACAGGCAGGCGGGCAGGCGGGCAGGCAGTGAGGCAGTGTGGCAGGAAGTGCGGAAAAGGGATAAGAACCGAACCACACATGTGATTGCCCCTCGTTCCGCTCATGCCACTGGCCAATGGCCACTGCCCACTGGAACTCCTGCTGCTGTTGTTTTCTTTCCTCTAATGTTTATTTGCCATTTGAACGGGGCGGAGGTCGTCGCAGTTCGCACTTCGACAATTGTTGTCCTCTCGTCGTGTTCGTGTCCGTGTTTCGTCCTCCCATGTTGCCATTTTGCTGTTTGCTGTTTGCATTGGCCAGGTGCGACATTTGGCATGTCCACGCAATTAGCGCCCTTGTCCAGGTCCTCATCCTCATTCTCCTGCTGCTTGCTGTTGCTGTTGCTGCTTCGAGCCTGTCGATTAACTCTCCTTTCGCAGGATGAGCACCAGGGGAGGGGGGCTGAGGCAGAGGCATGCCGCTAACGAGGCCACATTTGTTCGGCCATCGAGAAGAGCGAGAAGAGAGAGAGAGACCCAGAGACCAAGAGACCGCCCGCTGGTTGCGTCAAGTGCCTTGGTCTTGGCCTACCTCGTATAATTTTATGATGGATGAGGCCACTCACACTCACGGCCCAGATCCTTCGTTAATGGATGTGTGAGGCAGGCACAGGTTTATGATGATGGTTTATGATGAGTGAATGGAGATGCCTTCAAGGAGAACCAGGACATGCCATGGCAGCCATGGCAGCATCGATATGTGCAAAATTTGAATAGAATACAAAATCCTCGTGCTGGGAAAAGTTGTCTTACATTTTCATTGCCTTCTTCTGCACATCTCAATTATCCACAACTCGTTGGGGAAGTTTGCGACCTTCCTTCCGTACCCCCTCCCCGCCTCCTGCCTTTTCCTGTTTTCCCTTTTTGTGCATTTCAAAGAATTTTCAGGGACGTCACCGCGTTGGCATTCGTTCTCCGGGGGCTTCTCATTATTTAGCATAATTATTTATAGTTTTATTTATCACCCCTCCAGCAGATCGTACCAACCACCCAACCCACCCACTCTGGCACTCTCCACTCGACAACTTTCTACAGCTGCTTCCGGAACAAAGGGAAGCCCTGCCTTGCCCCTGCCTCAGCCACCCCCACCACTATGGAAAAGCAGAAAACTTTGCAGAAATAGAACCCAGAGAGAGAGAAAGCGGGGACAACAAAATATTTAATATTAAATGGGGCGCAAGAGCAAGGAGTAAAACTTTGATCCTTTTGTGTGTGTTTGTGTCCCAAAGGAATCTAAAGGGTACGAGGCAGGGCCAGGGCCAGGGCCAGCGCCAGGGGCCAGGGACAACTTCTGCCGTCTTTGGTTGAGCTTGCCTTAAACAGTTGCACCTTTGGTCAGTCCAAAGTCCTCAAAGTGCCCCCACCAGCAAATGGTGAATGGAGAGTGCACAGTGCACAGTGCAGTAGAGTGGCATTGTGCAAGAGTGGCTGTTGTTGCCCCATGGTGCAGGATTACCTAGCACATGCTTAGTGGCCATTATTTATGAACCCTGCGAATGCTTATATCCTGTATATCCTCTATATCCTGTGTGCCACTACAATCTCCGCTGCAACATAGAATGGCCAATTGATTCACTCTCCTCATCTCTCATCTCATATTTGTGGTCCACACTCTCGCCCTCTGGTCTGTTTTCTGGTTGTCTGTCGCCTGTGGAGGGGTTCCCTTGTGTGGTTTCTCTTTCTTTTCTGTTTCTGTGGGGTTTTCGATTGCATTGTCGATGGAAAAGTGTTTCAGAAAAGGCCATAAATGATATACAATACTGCCAGAGACCTTTATCTCAGTCTCTATTCAGGCGAACCGTTGGAATGGGAAATCTCTGACATATTCCGCACCAGAATATTAAGGAGGGTGGCTGTAGCTTTTGGGTGGAGTCCAGAACCTTCTATTTGCCTTTCCACAGGGCCCCCCCCCCTTGCCCCTTGCCCGTTCCCTTTCCACTTTCAACCTCCTTCATGGCGTCTCTCTCTGCCTTTTTTGTGTGTGAACTTGCAACTTGGGGGCGAACTTCTCTTTTGGCAACAAATTGCACTGGCTTTGTCTTTGGGATGCGTTTTAATCTTGCCATTGTTCCTTGTCCAGGACTCGTCTGTTGGCTCTCAGTTGGCTCTCGCCCTGCCTCTGCTGCCGCGCCACTCCTTTGGGGCAGGCGCCTCTTCAGCTGCTTCTCCTTCGTAAATTATGTGTTTTAATATTTTACAAAGACTCAAAAACTGAGCACTTTGTTTATATTCTTATGCCCGTTGTTTCCGCTTGCCCCCTGCCCCACTGTTCCTCTCCCTTTGAGGGGTGGGGGCGGCATAAGCCTCAAGTTCATTGAAGGAAAAACAGAAAGAGAAACAGAAACAGAAACAGACCCGTAAACATAAATAACTGCAGAGCGGACAAAGCGGCAAACGAGCTTCAAATCATAGAGAAATTCATGTTGCAACATTTAATTTGAAGAATGGCTGAAGGGATGATGATGCAAAAGGAGCAGGGGGGTCCTAAGCCCTGGAATCCTAGAATCCTATTCCCTGATTTTTGGTAATTGCTGTGCATATTCTCTCTCCCTCTCCCACTCCCACTCCCACTCCCACTCTCTCTCTCTCTCTGGGACTCCATTTGCCTCGATTGTCGATGGCTAAGCACCTGGAAATCGACAATTAAGACACCTTCTGCACCCCAAACTCGTACACCTGTGCACAGGAAGGATGTAAAAATATATGCCTCTTCAAGGATATATGTACATATATAGACGGAGGTAGGGTGGGGGGGGGGGTGATTGTCCTTCCCCTCTGCTAATGGCCACATCCTGAACTGACCCGAGAGCTGACTTACGAGTATGGGGCAACTTAATTATCTGCGACAATTACAAGCAGACAACAAATCTAAGCTGGAATGTCCTGCCACTCCATCCCTTGCTCCTTGCTCCTTGCTCCTTGCTCCTCTCTGCGCATCTGTGTGTGTGTGCGTGTGTGCATGTGTGTGTGTGTCCTGTCAGCACATTTGTCTATGTGGCATATGAATAATTGCAAATGCCAACAATGGGGTACATTTGTCGTTGTCCTTGTCCTTGTTGCTGTTGTCCCCTGTCGCTCCCTCCCCGTTGGATACCCTTTCAGCCAAATGGCATAACCGTTTCTACAATGGATTTTGTTCCTCACTTCTGAGAACTCTTCCACGAACCTTTCTCCTCTTGATTTTCCCCAGTACAAAAGTTAGGATTTTATCTGCACATCATTTAGTTTGCAGTCACAGATATGAGTATGCGAAATATTCCTTCCAAGAAATGGAATCAAAACAGTCTCAATTTCATGTGCTTCAGACCACACTCGGATACATTTAAGTCCATTAGCAGTTGTAAATATAATATTTGTGTGTACCCAAAAGACAATCCAATCCAACTTCAGCAGCCCCTCGGAGCACTCAACGGATTCCATCCGCCAGCGTTTGCAAAGGGTATCTACAGCTTCGTCTCTCTCTTTCTCTCTCTCTGCCACACAGCAATTTGAAGCACATTCCTAATTTCTTGTTGTTTCCGACTGCAAATTCCACATTTGATATAACAAACGATGGACAGACACACACACGCACACCACTCCACCTGTGTGCATGTGTGTTTGTGATAATTTAGATAAATAATTCCAAATGTTAATTGAGTGTAAGTTTTGAGGCAGAGACAAAAGTTTATGGTCCATCTACATCTCTCTCTCTCTCTATCTGTAGCTCTTCTCCTTCTCTATTAGTATGTGTGTGTGTGTGTGTGTGTGCAAAAATTAATTAACTATATTATTAAGTGGCCGACAAAAGGCAAAGGAGCGACGACGAGTGGTCGGTCTCTGCTAAATGAATATTGTAAATTATGCTTTTATTATTGCTGCTGCAAGTTTGTTGGCCCACGATAATGATGATGTCCGGCCATGTGCTGTGCTGTGGCCAAAAGCAGTCACTTGAGAGAGAGAGAGAGCGAGAGAGCTATGGTATATGTATGTATGTATGTATATGTGACCTCCTGGCTCTTTGGCATTTGGCATTAATTGCGGCCTAGCAGCCAAAAATTACCTGCCCCTCTCTCAGGCCACAGGCCGTAGAGCCCCCAAAAACCAGAAATGGTTTCTGGCCCAAAATATGGTCCCTGGTACCGCCGCCATTTTGTTGATGCCAAACATTAAGCAATATTTATGACAGGCCCCACCCCCTATCCCCCCTTGGAAGGGAGGACCAACAAATTGCAACGCCAAATGCTTATTTAATGAGTTAATTATTTTTTGTATTTATTGCAATGCCAAAATATTGTACGAGTATGCGAATGAGCAGCAAACGTGAAAATATGCGCAATTAAACGTTAAGCACGGTGGGCGGGGAATGGGGGCGGGGGTCGGGGACCACACACACAAAACCCATTAGAATTTTTCGGGTGTTCACTGGCATTTTTCGTTTCCTTTGGGGAAAACTCAATTAGCGAAGGGTCTAATGGTTGAACAGGGACATGCTAATGCTGCTGCTGCTGCTGCTGCTGCTGCTGCTGCTGCTGCGGGGTGGCGGCATGGGAATGCGGGAGTGCGGGTATGCAACGGCAGGGATGGGGCTGAAATACATGTTAAAGCGAGGGAGTGAGAAAGAGAGAGAGAGAGAGAGGGAGAATTATATGCAGCTGATAGTGCGATGGAAATACGATCGCATGAGCTGCGGCTTCAAGCGCGCGAGCTCTCTCTCTCTCTCTCACTCGATTCTCTTGTTGCTAGAACGATCTGCGTGTCTCTCCTGCTCAAGCTTTCAGTCTCTCTCTCTTTCGTTCGCTTATCAGTTTGACAGATCGACCGCTGCGCTGCTTACTGCTTTGTGTAATTTCGTTTGACTCGCTTTAAGCTTGCTTAGGCACCGCAAGCTTTCGGCTTGTTATCTCTTGCGCATCAGTCTTCCGATCTGCTGTTTGTCTTTTAGTTGCCACGTCGAACTTTTCTTTTTTATGCACATATACAAAAAATGGGAAATCAATTGCAATCTTAAATTGAAACAAAAGCCCGTGGCTTAAAGCCAAAAACCAAACCATCATTAACCCCGAATTAACTTGTTTAACCCGCGTTATTGTGAGGCCGCCAGCGGACAGAGGGACGAAACACACACAAAAAATTGATATCAAACATGAAATGTTGCTGCTGCTGCCACACACAGGACACACAGGACACACACACACACACACACACACACACAGCTCGCAAAACAATTTTCTTGCAATAAGCAATTTGGGTGCAGAGATAATCAAATCCTTGCGTCGCGCTGAAAGACTGCGCAACCAGAATTCAAACTCTAGATGAGATCTAGACGAGGCTTTCATGCCATCTCCCCCCTCGTGAAGTAATACCTAACGGTTTAGTGCCTCGGGAGGGATATACGGAGAGTAGGGTAAGGTTTTAGTGGGTGCAAGTCCCACACTATTCGGCTTTTAATGCTTTCCCCCTATACAAAAAAAAAAAAAAAAAAAAAAAAAAAAAACACACACACACACACACACACACACACACACAGGACACAGACACAAAAGAGCAAAACTTTTCCAATTTCGCCAACAGACCACACGATGGAAACGGCAACGGCTACGGCAACGGCAACGGCTACGTCAATCAATCAATCAGACATTCATTCATGCACACATTAATTTATTCATTTTAGCGGGGAATTGCTTGAACGGTGAAATATTTTTGCCATTTAATTGCTCTCTTACCAATTTCCGCAGCGGCATAGAGCCACGACACAGTCACAGGCACACACAGCAGAGAGCGGAGAGGCGCAAAACGCTTTTAATTACTTAACCGGAAATTGGCAATTAAAGCGATTTAACAGCCATCCCTTCCTCCTACCGCCATCCATCCATCCAACCCACACCACATGCAGGCCAGAGACGGCACGGGGGAGGCCCAACACAAACATAAGAATTCGGGCCCCCCCCTCCGCCCTTCCTCTAATGGGGCCACCCTTCACTCTCCGCTCATCAACTAACGTTAGATCGTTCAGAGCCTTAATCAAGTTTTAAATGGCCGCAACCCCACCCCCACCCCACCGCCAATCTTCCATGGTGGGGGAGGGGCTCTGCCCCATCCAGTGCCGTCTCCTCCAAGGTGCTGCCAACTCGTTCATTGTTATTTATTGTGTGTTGTTGCTGTTGCTGTTGCTATTTCCTCGGCAATTTATTTCAATTTCGGGAAAAGCTGCACAAAGTTTTTGTATTGTCATTGAGAGCCGAAAGCTCAGAGCTCGCGTTCGCGTTCGCCTTTTTCCAATTAGAGATGGTCATTGGGTGGGGTGTGGTGAGGTGGAGTAAGGGGCTAGGAGTGGGGGGAGGGGGCCTGCTGTTGGAAGCATAAAAACTCATTTAACTTTTTGGCCAGCAAACCGTCAAATGCCCGAGTCGTGGCCGTGGCCATGGCCTGTCGTGTAATAAGCAAAACTTCTCTCTCTCTCTGGCAGGTTGGTTACTCCGGGGATGGGGGGTCCAATTGCCGCTTTCCCGCTCTTCCTGATAACTGTTGCATAGTTTTCGAGGGCGGCGCTGCATAATTAATTATTTGTCAGGACAGCGGCTGGCGTCTGGGGAGTGGGGTGGGGTGAGGCGAGGCCAAACGGAACGGAACGAACCCCAAAGAACTTTCGTCCTAGGTGTAGGGCAGGCGCAAATGGTTCACAGCTGTTGGCGGAGGTCTTGGGGTGTTCACTTGGAATGATATTTCATATGGCAAGAAGCTGAAATTATCAGCCGCATAAACAGAGAAGGAAGCACATTGATTCTTGGATTAATTCAGACACAAGTACCAATGGGTTGTGGGAAATGGATGGGGTGGAAATTTAATTCAAAATGCTTCAAGCAAGATCGTGATTGAAGCTCCTTTGTGTCTATTCACTTATAGAAAATTATATCCCCCTATGGGGGTGGAGCCCAGTGCTCCCTCCCTGCTGTAGTCTCGCTGATGAATTTGAGTTTTGTGGCAAGCAAATAAAATGGGAAAGTTGTTTGCTTTCGAGTTTTATTTAGTTGGACATGTTGGATACCACACCCCACCCACACGCACACCCAACCATGGAGAGTGGCGGCGACTCGCGGTTGGTGGTCGACTCCTTGCGGCTGGCCGCTTAATTTTCGGTCTTTGCCAAGCGTCCAATTTGCCGCCACATTGCAGCCAAAGTTATTCGCGAAAAACTTGAAACTTTGCCATCCATCCCAACGGAGAGGGCTCCATGCCCCATGCCCCCTTGCCCTCTTGCCACTGAACTGAGCCGAAGGACGGAAACCCAAAACTAACTCTAACTGCGTCCTGCCACACTAATTTCAATTGCTCTCGGCTAATGTGAGACACAAAAAACCCCTCCGCTCTGTCGGACGTGAAGGGGTAGAGAAGAGTCTCCCCGTCCGTAGTTTATAGCAAAAGTTGAGCTGAAAAATTCGCGCGGAGAAAATGTCAAGTGCAATTTATACAAATTTCACGGTTAGGATGCGACGCGGAAAGTGTCGAAAACTTTTCACGGTTACTCGGACAGACGCCCTGTCACAGGGCTGACAGACAGGCAGGCCAGGCAGACAGGCAAGCCAGACAGACAGACAGTCCAGGACTGGACTGGGATCACTTCCACTCAGACTGCCCTGGTCCTGGGTGCATTATTGATGGAAATTGCTATATGGAAATACTCGTAGCAGTAGTTTCGGTTAGATGAAATTTCCATTCCAATAAACAAATAAAATTTCCACACACACACACACAATCCTCTCAAGTTCCATTAAGCGAATGGAATTCTCTCCCTGGCTGTATCGATGGTTAATTAATCGATGGTATGTACTTATGTATATCTCTTTCGCATACAAATATATCTTCATATATTGAGTACCCCCGCCCATTTACAGAGCACTCCACTCGTGGCACGTACCCCTGTCCCCGCAGCCTCCCTGGGGGCAATCAGGATATGAGCTACCAACTTTTCGCGCCCGTGTTTTTCGGTTGCCAGCAATTGGCCATTGAATACCCTGCGAAGGGTAAGCAAATTTATGGGCATAATACCCAACATAACCGATCCGATTCGATTCGATTCGATCTCTGCTGCAAAAGCTTACCCAAATTCAAAACAGAGAGAGAGAGAGAGAGGCAACAAAAAACATTTCACACTGGGAGCGCTCCCCTGATCAAAGTCAGTATGATAGTAATATATTCTTAGCCACTTTTTAGGCCACTTTTTAAAGCCACTTCTGTACCATTTAAATATATCTTTATACCTATATCTTTGCCCTGAAAGTTGAGTTTTTCCTTGCGTTGCGTTTTTGCTGCTCCCAGCATTCCCTTTAAAGGGTATCCACTCAGTCGTGCCAACTGCCTCGCGTACGTTCTGCCACTTGTTGAACACCATTTTTATACCCGTACTCAAAGAGTTAAGGGGTATACTGTATTTGTGGTAAAAGTGGATGTGTGTAACGCAGAGAAGGAAAATTTTCCGACCCCATAAAGTATATATATTCTTGATCAGTATCAATAGACGAGTCGATAGAGCCATGTCTGTCTGTCCGTCCGTCTGTCCATCTGTCCGTCTGTCCGTCCCCATGAGCGCCTCGGTCTCAGAACTATAAAAGCTAGAGCAACGAAATTTTTTCCAGACTCATTGATATCACACTGTTACAAGTGTATTTCAAAATTTCGCCCGCCCCTTTCCGCCTTCACAAAGGACGAAAATCTGTGGCATCCACAATTTTGAAGATACGATAAAACTAAAAACGCAGTATCGTAGAGAATGACCATATCTATCAGATTGCCGAATCTGAACCAGATCGGATCATTATTAGCCAAAATAAAGAAATTAATTTTCAGTTGCTTCCCCCACCTCCTCTGGCGCTGCTGACGCTATTCATTCTCCTGTCTCGCACACACTCTGCCTGTGCAATGCGCGAGCAACCCCTAGCGGAGGAGATGTAGAATCTAAATGGTATATGTAGAATATTTGTTCTAGATGTATTATCTACATTTTACATGTAGATGTAGTTAACAAATGTAGCAAAAAAATGTAAAATGTAAAATTAAATTTTTTTTTAAATTTCAATCATAAGCTCATAAATTTATATACTGACTGAGTACGGGTATAAAAGTAGAGTCGCGTCAGAAGCGACTCACACGTTCCTTCTCGTTTATTGCTATTTTTATTATATTTTTTAAAATATATATATGTACGAGCATGCGATTTTTGTTGCGAATCCCCTGGAAATGTTTGTGCATCCGATATACACAAAACAAATGCAATCGCCAGTGGTGGCCAGAGGGGCGTAACGTGGTGTGGGGGCAGAGTGTTTTATCTCGCCCACTGCTGTTGCTGCTGCTGCTGCTGTTGCTGCTGCTGGGTTTTGGGGGTTTCGTAATATTCCCCGCCAATGTCAGTTTGATGGCCAAAAAATCGAAAAGTTTTGCGTGAAACGCGCGGCAAACAAACAACGCAAAAACTTTCGCATTATTGGAAAATTAATTTTCCGCTGGCTGCACACGTTGAACAATGAACAAGGGGTGGGGGCTGGAGCAGAAGGGGCATAAGGGGGGGGGGGGGGGGTAGAGCAATTTGCATGCAATCAACGCGTGGAGCAGCAGCAACCCAATCCCCTGCAAACCCACTCTCATCCAGGTAATATCTAAAGTAAAAAATGCATTTAAAATATTTGCTGCATTCCAGCAGGAGGGTTCCTCCTGGAAGAGGGGTGGCGGGAGAGGGAGGGTCAAGTGTCATGTCAAGTGTCGACCCCTCTGCCCTGCCCTGTCCTGTCGTTGGCCGTTGGCTGTTGAGTCGTCCTCCTGCTTATGCAATTTTCCAAAATGACTCGGAATTCATTTGACAAATTGTCCGTTTCAGAGGGTGCATCATTCCATTCTTGGGATAGCTGTCCGGATTCGTTTTGTGCTCTGTCATTGGTCAAACAAGTGGCAAAATTAAATTTAACAAGACGACTGACGGTCGAGCAAAAGAGGAGTCGGAGGAGGGGGAGGAGAAGGAGGTTGCCACATTGTTTAAAGTGCTTAACAAGCAACACAAGAGTAACACAAAGGCAGGAGAGGCAGCAGTCACAGGAGAGGCAAAAGAGGCAGAGAGACCGCAGTCAGCTCAAGCCAACACCTTACCAGTGTCTGGTCCTGCTGTCCTGCCAACTCTGCCAAAGAAGTGGCATGAAAAATGAAATGAAAACCAGCAAGTAACCGCAATCATTGCACGACTCGCCACTCGTTAGCAGATGCTGTGGCATGAGGCATGAGGCATGGCTGAGGGAGAGAAAGAGAGCGCACAGAATGCACTACCAGTCCACCTACCACCTCCCCGTTTTTTGCCACTGCTGCTTGCTGCCTGCTGCCTGCGGGCGCTGAACTCATTTGGCTTTGGTATCGGTCGGTCGGCCTCTCCTCTGCTTAGCAGCACTGAAATTGCTACAAGTGCTGCCCAGTCGTCAGTCAGTCATCCCAGTCAGCATTCTGCCAGCTCCCAGCATCCCAGCATCCACCATTCAGCTCTCTCATCTTATCTGTTGGCCTTCTGATTTCTGTTTGTGTCTCTGTCTGTCTCCCCTGTCTGTCCCTGTCTGTCATTCAGGGAACGAGGAACGAGGCAAGGCCACAAAAGAAGAAGAGGCGATGCAACGTTGAAGGGACTTTGATTTTGCGGTTACTCGTTGGGGAGGCGCCTCTCAGCCTCTCAGCCTCTCAGCCTCTCAGCCTCCCAGCCTCTCAGCCACTCAGCTTCTTTGCAGCCCAGCCCCCCCTTTTGCATTAGGTAATTACTTCTTTGTGACGCTCGATGGAGTGCAAATTCATTAAGCCTGATGCACTCTCACTCTGCCACCCCCTTTGTGGCATTGTGAATCGCATAAGTATACTATAATTAATCAATATGCCGGTGGTTGGACACTTGAACACACACACACACACACACACGAGTACAGCTCACAATTACATTTAATCCCTTTTTGTAATTTCCTTTTTTTTTGTTTTATTCCGCCTGAACGCCTGAGCGTTAATTTGTTTTCTCTTGTAATAAATCGAAATTAAATTTGATTTCGCACAGTTATATGTATGTGTCGGTAAACATTTGTATCGGACTGTGTAAGGGCATGTACGTACAAGTGCAGCGTATAAGGAGAAGGGTGATGGGTGAAATGCCACAAAAATGCTTTAAATACTGCAGAATGGCGAGAGAGAACAGAACAGAACAGAACAGGAGAGGAGAGACATCAGACCCAGTAACACTTCAGAGAAACACTTGAAATCGGTGGCATTCATATGCGATGCCTTCGCATAAATGAAAGTGTTTAATGGGGTAATATCAGACTCCCTATTCGAATCCCATTCCCTCATTCTGTGCATTTTTCTCAAAGGAACCTTCTAAAGCTAGGACTACATATATCCTTAGCCTTGTTGCTGCTGCTGCTGTTGATTCCTGATTTTATGGACCCAACAACAGGTGGCCCAACAAATTCCATAGCTACCCATCTGCTGGCTGGCCAGATCCAAAAGCTGTCACTGTAGCTGTTCCAATAACTTCTCAGATCCCCAAAAGTGCACACAGGAGGAGGAGGTGGCACTTTTCGAGGCTTGCATCGGATTATGGCTGTAAAATGCAATTCAGACAGCAGGACAAACGGACTCTCAAAGAGGATGCTGCATGGTTTTCTAACGAAGCCAGAATTTCAAGTACGAGAGTATTTCCTCTGCAGAACCAGCAGCAGCAGAAGCATGAGCTCGTGTCAGGTCTCTGGCAAAGGAATAAACTTGCTTATTGCATTGAAATGCAATTCCGACTTGCACTTGCACTCCTTTTATCCTTTATCCTGCTGTTCCTGCTGCTGCTGTTTTTGGGGGAAATAAATTTCGCACAGAAGCCAAAGAAGCCAAAAGAAACGGAAATTTCGCTCATAATTTCGTTGGAAGATTTTATAATAAATAATTTTTAACTAAAATTCCAACACACAGAGAACACAGTCAGACAGACAGACAGACAGACAGACACTGCTGCTGTCGTGGCGGGGGGCGGTGGGGCATGGCCACTCAATAAAGAAACAGAAAGAAGCACAACACAGCAGAAAATACAGAAAGGATAGGAGCAAAGAGAGGCGCATACGACAGGCAAAAGGACGAACAAAGCAGGACGAAAGCCGAAATACAAATAAATATGGGGCAGGAAAAGCAAGCAAAAAGAAAAAAGGAAAAGAAAAAATGTATAAGACTAGAAAGACTATGGCGAGAGTATTGGGAGAATAAGTGCATGCCAGAAACAGAAACACTCAAACTTTATGAAAGGCGCGTCGTCGGTCGTCGGTCGTCGCCGCCGCCACCGCCAAAGTTTTCTGCGCACCCTAACTCCAAGTGGAGTCGACACGAATTTCCCAACAAATTTGAAACAAAAATAGCAAGAGTTGGTCTTTAAGTGAAAGATTTCCCAGTTCTTATGTAGCTATGTCCAAAGCTAAGTGATTCCAAATCAAAGTAGAATCAAAATAAAAAGTTAGGCACTCAAAAGAATGTGCATAAATTATGTCAGAAATAATTTTATATGCATCATTATTATTAAAAGAAAACTAAGACCTATCACAGCCTGAAGGCCTTGTTGCTCTGGCTATAAACATTAATTGCAATTTAGGATTAAATAAATAAAAAACTTATCAATGGAGTCGATGAAAGAAAACAGAGTTCCATAGAACCCAATATTGTGTTTAGATACTGATAAGGACTCCCCAAAAAATATACATAAATTGATAACATTTTAATTCCATTTAAAACAAATGAAAGCAAACAAAAAAGATCCCATGAATCGTAGCAATTCTGTTTTAGAAAACTTTCCCACTTCTTCAGCACTTTCTAGACAATGATTTCATGTGAAAAGTTCATCGATTCATCTGTAGCCATAGCTCTTGGATCCGATGCCTGCTTTCCTTAGATGCATATGCATCTGTCAGATATCAAAGCATAGACATAATTCGGTGTGCTTAAATATTAACCCAATATTTGGTTTGGACTGCCACGTAAAACAAAGTATATCACAGGACCCGAGCCCTTGGCCGGACACAGGACACAGGACATAGCAGCCGGAGACGCGGACGTAGACCACTCTGTTAGGGATACCACCGCATATGGGTGTGTGTGGTGAGGGGGCGGAGGGGTCCGTGTATCGCCAATTACTGTGTCTGTTTGAGCGTACAAAGCGTTTTATGAACCAACTCCTCAGACTTCTTCTGAACGGACACGGACACGGACAGAGACCGCCCTGGACCGTACCGGACCGAGCCGCCGCCTCTCTTTTCTCGATTTTCCAATGCCAGTCACGCTTGGACTTTGTCGAAGAACTTTGCCCCGTGTCCCGTTCCCCGTCTCACATCACCCAGACTCTGACGTTGCTCTTGAACTTTTTTTTTCGCTTTTGATTTTATTGCCAATTGACCAACTTTTTGGGTCGATTGCTTATGTTATACTAGGAGGAGGATGTAGCAGAAGGAGCAGAGCAGAGCAGACCAGATTCCTGAGTCCTGGTCTGCTTACTTAAAATGCCAAGACAGCTGTCTCAGATGAGTATCTGCCGGCATCTGTGTATCCGTATCTGTATACCCCCCTCCGTCGCCCCTTTGGGGGCCAGCAGCAGCATATTTAAAATGTCTTCAACTCACCTTGCCAGTGGCTGGCCAGTGGCAGTTGCCCACGTGGCATCCACCGGACTGTGCTGCGGTGCTGAGTGAGCTGTAAGACAGATAGAAGAAGAGGAAAAGACGGGGGGTGAATAATAATAATAATACTAGGGAGATACTTATTCTGCGGCAGAGACCCACCCGGACATGGGATACGGCATAGGGCATAAAGAAAACGGGAAACGGGTCTGGTATTAATCAAATTTAAATTGCCTTCGATTGCCGGAGCTATCGACAAGTTTATCGGTTTAGGAATTGGCTTTTAAGCGGTGGCAGGGGGAGGGTTTCCTTTCCTTTACTTTTCCTTGTCTTTCTTTTCCCTCATTCATGTCCTCACGAATAACTTTGGACAAGCAAACATTTCCCATTTGGGGTTCATTCTGCAGACCACAAAGAAGAATTATTTCTTGGGAGAACTTCAGGGATTACAGTCTTTAATTTTCGGCTAGGATTAGGGGACTATGTGCGGCTGTCTGTTTAATGATAATGCGTGGGTTACACCAAAGACTAAACAATAACAAGATGCTGCATGAGCGATCAAAAACCGGTTAACCGGACTCTTGCAACCTCTTTTCGGCTGAGTCCCCACTGTGCCGCGCCAAAGACTTTAGAATTTAGGAATCCAGTAGCATTTCAGAGCCTAAAGGAGAATTGAAGAAATAGCCAAGCGCGCCCGTACCATGAAGCGTAAAACGAAAATTGAATGGGCATTTGCTCCTCATGCAGCATCTTGTTATTGTATAGTCTTTGGTTACACATACCGATGAGTTCGATTAAGTTTTTGTATGTTTGGTGATTTTAAAATAGCAAATGAATCCGTTGAATCGAATCCAATTCAGTTCAGACCTTGAAATCGTTTCTCCTCCGCAAGATTGCCGAACTTCAATTAGTAATAAAAAAAAAAACCCGAAATAACAAAAGAAAAGATAGATCAATATATCGCTAAACGATGTGCACTGATCCTCTGATTCATCGGAGGTATCCTGTGGTCATACTACATTTTTGTTGCTGCAGCTCAGCTCAGCCTCAGCCCCAAGTGCGTAACCCTTCGATGGCCTGCCGCATACATACAAGTTATCCAACCAAGATCCCAGGGCCCTTAGCCAATTTGTAAAAAAACTTCTAGCTGGGAACTTCTTACTCAGCTTTCCCACTAAACCCAGAATTTTTCAATATCTTCCCCACTTCAATTAGAATTCATTATTAAGTTCCAACTGCGAAGCTGGTCTGCCAAATGTAAACAATTGCGCCGCGGTCATTCTGTATTAAGTTCCAACTGCATAGCCGGTCTTCCAAATGTAAACATTAGCATCCGGTCGTCACCCGGCGAGGCCCAAAATTGCAGAGTAATCTGTTTAATTGCATTTCACAATCGAGCCAATAATTTCATCATCCAATTTTACCGACTCTCTTGAGTCCATCTCTTGCCCAACTCTTGACGAGTCCCCAGATTCTCTTAAACCGAGGTTTGTTTATCAGATAATCGGCCCTTGGCCAGCAGTCCGTTTGAGAGATCCGAATTGAATAGTTGATCGAGCGTGGAGTAATAAAACAAACGATACAAAAAAAGGGTTGTGTAAACTAGTGAATAAGTGAGAAAGAATAAAACATATATATTTTTTATGAAATTCACTAAGCGGTTTATTAATTTACATATGTACATATGTATGTGTATGTGTAATCCAACAAACAGACACTAATTATCGACTTAAGGGCATTACCTAGCCATTACCTTGTTAGGCGACAGGCCAGACCGCAAGCAAGCCTCTGGACCCTAAACAAAAAAAATCAAAGGCCTGGAGGCCTGGCTTAGAGCCCGAATGCGAAACCTTAAGCCGGAAGGGATAGGCAAAGCTTGGGGAAATCTGTGTGCGAGGGGGGGCTGTGGCATGTAATAGTTGTTGTAATAATAATATTAGGGATGATCAAATTCAGGACAAAATGGTGAAGAATCCTGCGCATCCGGTGGCGAATGCAGGGGCTTATGCTTGCGCAGGGGCTAATACTATATGTGGAGCATACACGTAATAAATGCGTGATTATTTGTGGCTTTTATTAGCCACAAAGCTGGCAGAAGGCATGGAGAATAAACCCCTGTGTCTAATGCTTGAAACAAACACAGAGAGTGAGGGAGAGAGGAGAGAGAGAGAGAGAGAGCCAGAGATGGAGCCAGACAACAGCAGGTGGCAGATGGCAGATGGCAGACTGAGGCATAGCATTGAGGTAATCCTCTTCCAAGTCCTTGCCGCACTTGAGCTTTGTTTTCGTGTCAAGCGGGAAGCACAGATAAGGAGGCAGGCATCATTGTTGATACAAAAAGAATTATAGCGGTAACCAGGTCTACCGGGGTAATCGCTCTCCACTCCCCGTACTCCCCTCGTAGGAGCAGCCAGCTAGCTATTTGCTTTCCCCCCCCCAACGTGTCACTGCTGCGTGGAAAATTGAAACGGGCGATGCGTTTTATTCAAAACAAAATCTGTAGGCTATTCATCGCCTTCCTCCACGATGCCATGCGGGACGCCAAAGCGTCTCTGGAGGCAGTGGCGCAGAATGAGGGTCATCTCCAGGAGCGTGCCTATCTGCAGCAGGTAGACGAGCAGCACCCTTTGGCTAACCTGCGCCAGGTTACCCTCCTTGGCCATCATCGACGGATCGTCAAACATCTTCACAAAGCCCTTGACAACGCGGCCGTACTCAACAAACTTGTAGACCAAGTAGCCCAGCACCAGAATCTTGTTGGAACTGAGCGAGGCGAAGGGCACGACATAGCCCCAGCGGGATCGACTGAGGTCCATCAGATAGAAGAACGCGTAGAGGCAGCTCTGCAGAAAAATGACCAGACAGTTGTCCACCTGGATCTCCAGACGGTAGGCGTGGTCGTTCGCCGATTGGACGACCAGACGCGGCGCGAGCAGAATGCTCCAAATGCCCACCGAGAGGTTGATGTGCATTAGCAGGAAAATGAATTTGTTGCGAAACATTTCTGGACGTGTTTAATTTCGTTTTGTTTGTAGTTTTAATTTTGAATTCCTCGAATGGACAATCGAAAATAAATAAATGTAAGCAAGCACAAGGCCTACGAAGCCGTTTCCCATATATTTCTCTCGCTCTCTTTCTCTCGCTCTCTTTCTCTCTCTCTCTCGGATGGAAATCATTTTTCCACTGTCAGCCATCGATGGGTTTGTGTGAGGAAGTGAGGAAATCCACAGTTCCACAGCCATGAAGTGTGGCAAGTGTTTGCCAGCCAGAGGAAACTTTTCCATACAGCTACACAGCCACAAGTTGGAAGGGTGGTAGTGTGGTAGGAGGGGGTGGCAGTGAGGCAGCGCATCGATGCGAGGGGAGCGGAGCCCTTGGGCGCATTTTGAAATTAAAAATTTTGGCAGCGACATTCAGCGCGATATGTGTGCCGTGCCCTAGCTTTCTACTTCGTGTTTCGCTTGCTTGTTCCTTTCTCACTAAAGGAATCTGCATATGGAGCGGCACACACACACACACACACACACACACACAGGACACTCAACAGGAGCCTTCAAAAATGCGCTCATGTCGCGAGAGCAAAACTTTATTGCGCCATATTTTCTCGAGCAGCAGAGGCAGGACACACACACACACACACACACACACACACCGCCATGCATAAAAGGGATGCAATTTTTATCAGCGAGCAAGCAACGGGCAAAACATTTGTCCTGATCCTTTTCGTTTACTTTTTTTTTTGCTTTGTTTGTGGGCCAACTTTGAATACCCTCCGTGGCATGGCAGCGACAGTGGCAGTGGACAGCAGCCGCATGGAACAATGCCCAATAATTACAGGGTATCCACACAGTGTCAGCCGCAAGAGCCGCGCGAATCTTACTTTCACAAGGGGAGCAAAAATGTTCGCTGAAATTTTCATTGAAAGCCGACGACACACACAGAACGATGGGTTGTTGGGACAATTTTTGGCGATTTACGTTGCACACACACACACACACACACACACAGGGAGAGAGATACACACACATACGCATACGTATACGCTTTGAAAAATGGCCTGCAACGCGGTTGCATGGAGAGCAACGTATGTGGGGTATGCCGAGAGAGTCTGCCTCGCTGTTTGGTCGCAATGCGACAATTAAACACACAGCCAACACCCACCCCCCCCCCCCCCCCACCCACACACCCACCCACACACACACACACACACACACCCACCCACTCTCATGGATAAGGAAGTCTGCCAACTGGCAAATGGCAAGTGGAAAAGCGTATGGAAAAGCGGGTTCGTACGGAAAAGCGGCTCAGGCTAACGAAGCTAAATGCATGCAAACAGCAAACATAAATGCTGGAAATGCTGGAAACGAAACGCGCCTGCGAGGGGGTGTCCATAGAGGCGGCGGAGAGTGAAGGGAGAGGGAGAGAGGCACAGAGATATATAGTGGGTCTGTTTGGGGTGGGGTGTTGGGGAAATGGCTTTTTGAAGCACTTGAAAATACATACGAAATACACCACCGAAAACAAAAAGTAAAAATGAGTTTTCCGTCCGCTAATTGTGCTACCTCTACCCCCCCCCCCCCCCCCCCCTCTACCACCCTACGGCTCACCCTCTGTATACATAAGTTCCTCTCTGCACCCCCACCCACTGTACACCACTCAATTAATCTTGATCCAAGGGGGCACAGCTTTCTCTCTCTCTTATTTCAGTTTCAATGTTTACGCGTCTGTCCGTTCGATGTGCGTGTGGTGGGTGGGTGGATGGGAGGTACTTGGGGCGTGGCAAGTGGCTTAACACATGTAAATCACGAATCACCTTCAACCCCCACCGCCCTAAACAACACCCCAAGCTTCAATACAAATCAAGTAGCTCCTCGTCGTCTGCGGAACATAATGGCCATTTGGTGTTCAATGCGCCAATGCCCATCCGCTTAACACGCAACAGGAGAGGAGAGCAAGGCTGAGACTGAGACTGAGAGAGTGAGAGCGAGTGGAGAGGGGGAAGAAGATGAGCAGGCAGAAGGGAGAAAGGTGTTAAATTGATGGTCATGACAGCAGCGAGAGGGCGAGTGGTAGGGTAGGGTGTGTGCGTGTGTGCTCCACCCCCAAAAACGAATTGATCGCCGCATGAGCTCTAAGCCAAAGAGATCCGCCATACACTACACTGTTGTTCCATCCAAAAGAATCCCCCCCCCCCTGATTGCTCTTCCGTTGCTCCTTTTTATGGCATACTCTTCAGGGTTCCGGGAAGGATGCCCTTTGACTCGTTTTGTGCTTATGAATTGAATGCAAGAAGAGGCTGCTCCGCTCCCCCTGATTATAGATTGCGGCCAACATCTTTCGATTGTTGTAGCATCAGATTTTTCCCAATAGCAACAACAGCCACAACATTTTTCCCATTCATTTTCACAGCGAAAGAAAGAGAGAGAGTGGGAGAGTGGGAGAAAGAGTTTCTGCTGCGTCCCATTGTTGGGTGCGAGAGATGTTTTTGTGTCCAAGGCAGACGACAGAGGACGACGCCATTGTAATCAACAGGCTGCTGCCTTTCCAGCTATCCCTTGCGTTTCTCCCATTCTTTAGCTTTGTCTCTCGCTCTCCCTCTCCCTGTCTCTGCTTAAGCGGATTGATTGCAGCTAATAAAAATGGCAGCAGCAATGCCACCGGTTGAGGCACTCTTTAAAGTTTCATCAGGGGGCAGGGGCCACGGGCACCCACCAATCCCCTTTCCATTGCCGTTTCCGTTTGCACTTTCGGGGCCACAATGGAGAGGAGAGGCACAAAGAGAGCCAGAGAGAGGTAGTCGGAAGTGGCTTTCTTCGATGCCTTCCTGGCGGAAGTTCACGAGGGACCTCTTGAATGGGTTTTACCAGGCGAGTGTGTGGGGGGGGTGTGTGGAGGTCGTGACTGCAGTTTCCCCAAAAATCCAGACAGCCCACAGAAAATCACATAATGGCAACAATAAGGAAATCGCATGTGAAAAAGGCCGCGGGCCGCAAGGAACCGGCCAGGATCCTGCTGGCTGTTGCTTCGCCCTCGTCCTCGTCGTCACAAATGTTTATGGAACAGTAAGTCGCGTTTAAGTTTTGCCAGCTTACATAACAATGCGATGGGGCACAAACAGTGGCCCCTTCCGCCCATCCCGTGCCCCTCCCGTACCCCACCGTTACTTCTGCTGCTTCTACGGCAGTCAGCCCCTAGTCCTGTGGCCTGGCAATTTCGAAGGCGTTGAAGTTGAAGTCAAAGTCAAGCGCAGATTCTGATTGTGATTCTGCCTCCCCTCCCCACCCCAACCCTGCTGGTGCCTGCTCCCTGCTCTCATTTCCCTCTCTTTGTTGCTGGCTGTCTTTGTTGGGGGTGGGTGGCTGCTTGCTGAGTGGGTGGGTAATGGCTGGGCGGCTGGGTGGAGCGGATGCTGGCTCCATCTTCTGTTGGCATCTTCCGCCCATCAGTCGCCCGACGGCAGTTTTTCCCTTGCATTTGCTTTTGAAGTGCCAACTGCTTTTCTTTACTTTTCTTTTCGTTTTTATTTCTGTCGCTGCTGTTGCTCCTCCTCCTCCTTTTCCCACTGCTGTTGCGGCTGCGGCTGTCATTTGCTTGGCTTTGGCCCCACAGTAAAGTGGTGCCGGTGGTGCTGCTGCTAATGAACGAAAACTCACTTAAAGCGGTACACGCACACCCCCCCCCCCCCCCACACACACACACACACACACATTCATTATAAGTAGATTTATATTTCGATTGAAAAATTCCTTGAGCATTTTCGTAGGCGCACAGGAAAACCCCCACCGACCCCTTCCTTTTCTTTCATTGGTTCAAAAAAAAAAAGAAGTAAAATTGCAAAAAAGCTTTTGATGTTTTTGCATGAATGAATGGCTTCTCCCTGTACGTCTTGGGTGCGCCAACACCCCCTCACCTCACTCCCTCTCTCTCTCTGTCCATACATTTTAATTGCATTTTTCGTATCAAATTCATATATTTATTATGAGAGTGACTGAGTGAGAGAGAAAGAGAGAGAGAGAGCGAGAAAGCTTTTCCCATTAACAAGAGGAAATTAAAACGAAAAACTCATAAAACAACATACACACCAACCTTCCCCCTCCCCACCGCACCACACCAAACATATGCACACACCATTGGCAGAGGGCAGTGGGGTGGTGGGGTAGCGGGGGTAAACAGTGGTAACAATTTATGATTGCCGCAGCCGAAGCCGCTAATTGCGTTATTTTTGTGTGTTTGATTTTCATAAAATTGATATTTT
Source organism: Drosophila subsilvestris (assembly GCA_035043285.1). Classification (NCBI taxonomy): domain Eukaryota; kingdom Metazoa; phylum Arthropoda; class Insecta; order Diptera; family Drosophilidae; genus Drosophila; species Drosophila subsilvestris. The sequence continues at coordinate 186,256 of JAWNNB010001727.1, read as the reverse complement.
GTTGGCCAATTCCGTTTCCAGGGCGAGTGAGCCTTTGTTTTTGGTTTTTCGTTTTTGCAATCCTTACACATGGTAAGGGAACAAACAGGGGGGTGGGGGGGCGGACATGGACCATGCTAAAATAATTAATTTAATTTGCATTTGTTTATAAGAGCAAAGCTAATTTATACGCTTCTTTTTTTTGCGCTTGTTTGCAAAGCACTGAGTTAATTTGCTTAAAATATGATTTATGTTTGGGCAGTTTCAATCCGCAAGAGAGGGAGAGAGACGTATCCTATGTTCTCCTAGCTATATGTATGTAGATACAGCCCACCACGATGGTATTGATGGGCGTTTACATTCTTCAGAGTGGAGTAGAAATTTAAGGAGATTCTCCAGCATTAACTTAAAGCTTTCCCTGTGCGCCTCCTTTTACGCCCAAATGGAGTAGTTGTACGGACTGAAAATGTATATAAAATCAGTCTGATTGCCATTCGAAAGAACAATGATAAAGGTGTGTACGAGTGCCGGTCGTCTGGACCTGGGAACAGTTCCCACGATCCCCGTTTTATGTGGATAGGATAGGCAATAAACTATTGAGATGTGCCTCCTGCCTTTCATGCCTTTCGTTTCCTCAAATATGTGAATTTAATTTGGCTCCACTTCCTTTTTTACCCTCAACAGTTGCCCCACCGTTGGCTTTAATCACTTGTGCATCGTGTAATCATAACTTATTTTGTTTGGCGGCTCAATCCATTCAATCGAAATGCATCGAAAGTTCATGTGAAATGCATTAAATAGTTTCAGAATTGCTTTATTCGATGCCTGCTGTTCCCATCCAACTGTCGATGCCCGTCCTTCCGCTCTCCCCACCACCATCGAATCGATTCGAATATTCTGTCATATTCTGTTCCATCGAAGACCTGAACTTTTCCATTAATCGAACAATTTAAACGGAAATAAATAAATGGGAAATGCCTCAGCTGCTCCTGCTCCTGCTGCGGGAGCTGTCTGTGTGGGAGTGGAAGTGGAAGGAGGGAGAGCCATGTCCATGTCCTACTTTGGGGGAAACCCTTAACCCTACAAAAACCCCTCCGCTATCCCACGCTATCCTCTCCGGCAGCAGACAATCTTCCACTCTTCTACTCTGCCTTTTTTTCTTTGGCAGTGTTTTTCTTTGGTTTCGAATTTCGGGCTCCTCCTTCTTTCCTTGTGGCTCCTGCTCCTTGTGGCTCCGCCATCCGCTAACCGCGTGGCAAGAAAAAGTTTTGTTTTGGGATTTCGGCTGTAGGCTCCTTCCAGCTTCTGCTGCTGCCCCTGCCTCTGACTCTGCCCCTGCCCTTGCTACTCCTGCTGCAGTTGCACTTCAGAGACGCCGCACAAGCACCAAAGGAGCAGCAGCCACAGCAGCACCAGCAGTAGCAGCTGCTCCTTCGTCCTTGCTCCTGGCTGGGGCTAATAACAGTTGCAATGCGAAAAGGACTTCAATGAGCAGCAGCAGCAAGCAGCCACTCCCTTCTCTTCTGTCTTTTCTGCCTTTTTCTGCCCTCCGCAGAAACCGATTTACGCTGAAAGTGCCAACAAAGGCGCAAAAGTTGCCGTTCCCCTTTCCCTAGAGAGAGTCCTTCCTTCTCCTACTCCTTCTCGTGTGTGTGTGTGTGTTTGCGTGTGTGTGTGTGCTCTGGTTTCTGGTATCGCTTTGGAAATTGCGCATACGCCAGGTTGTACGGCTAGGAGCCAAAGTTTTCCCTCTGCTGAGCGTTTTAATTTAATACACAAACTTCTGTGGGGGGTGGGAGGGTAGGAGGGTAGGGGTCCTGGCAGTGGCAGTCCTTCCTGCAATTTGAGGCTCATCCAAGTGGATCGCTGGTGCATTTATTTAAAGTCAAGTTTTTCGTTGATTTGTCGCTCGCTCTCGGAAAACCCATTTCCCCCCCCCCCATTTTCTCCCATTCACCAGCGATCATTTGCCTTGGCTAGCCCTCTGGCTCGCTCTCACTCTCACTCCCTCTCCTTTTTCTCTCTTTCCTTTTTGTGCGCCTTTTTTTGTGTCCTTTTTATAACAATTAATGCCAGGAAAAGAAAGAGGAAATGTTTCCTGACAGCTCCCCTGGGGTCGTCACTCAGGTGACTCCTTGTCTGAGCCTCTTCCTCGCTGTTTCTCTCTGTCTGTCTCTCTCCCTTTGGGTAGCTGCCTTTGTGTCCAAGTCAAAGTCCTGCCAAAGGACTGCTCTGCAGAGCTCCACAGGGGCATGACACTGATACTCCCCAGCCTTCATTGATGTTCGTTCCTTGTGCCCCATACAAACGCAAAGGCAATTGGCAAAAAAAAACAAAAATTGAATGCAGCTTGTGGTTCAGAGAGCGGGAGAGAGCGAGGACTAGGGAAACCATCAGAGAATGTTCTGGTTCAAGTATTTAATTTAGTTTTAATTTGATTTAAAAGAGATGTAAATTATTGCTGGCTCCATGCAGGCAGCAGGACAATCAATACCCTCACAAACAAGAAACATTAAAGGGAACTCTTACTGCACCCCATCCAAGACATAATTCAGAGTTCACAGTCGCTGCCATTGGAACACTTGACTCTCCAGAGCACTTGCCACATCCAGGAGATACTTTCGCAAGGAGACACCCAATGAAACGGGGACACTTTTCAATCATTCCGTCAAAACTTAAATCGATTTGCCTCATGGAATCAGCGACTGCGAGACTGGGAGACTGCGGGGCTCATTGGGTGCCTGATTAGGAATGGAAGCTGCACGTACACCGTATACATATCGTCGCATGTCCCTGTATTATGCCGTGTCCTTTCCGCCTGTAATTTGTCATTCTCTTTGTATCTATCAATCCACATTACGGTGTGTCCCTCTGCTGCTGCGACTGCTGCGACTGCTGCTGCTGCTGCTGGATGTTGCTCCAAACGAGGCCCCAGATGGATGGATGAATTGATGCCAGGCATTGACTGACTGATAAGTCCTTAGGCAGAAACAGCAACACCAACAGAAACAGGTGTCCGCATACGAGAATAGAGAGAGAGAGAGAGAGAGGGGCAAGGGAAGGAAAGCAGCAGAGAAACAATAAAAAAAAAGGACACAAGGCCTCTAAAAATAAAAATCGTGTCCGTTCGCCTTTTTTTTACGACTTGCTGACAAATGAATGCGTAGACAAATTTAATGAGCGACGGAAATGTCTTTTCGTTTTCGGTTTCTAGCTGGAAATTTATGGGCCTCGTCTTTGGTACAGGACAGGGCATAGGACACAGGACACTGGACAGAGAACAGGACCTTCCTTCCGTCATCTTTAAGCCCCAGAGGCAACCATAAAAATTACGGCACGGCCGTACGCGTACGTCCTCCGTACATGTATCGGACTGTGGTCCTCGGCGCACTTACAGAGGCAGAGAGAGAGAGAGTGGAAGAGAGAGAGAGAGAGAGAGAGAGAGGGGGGAGGGAGGGTGTGTCCTGCGGAAAGTGAAATAAATGATGACAATAAAATATAAATAAATAAATAAAATTAACTCATAACCACTTAAGTTGGACTTCGCTTAGGCGAGAGGGAACCCAACAACAGAAGGAACCGCAGGATAGTGGACAGCCGCAGAACTACTCACCCCAGTGGGGACTCTATTGCCCTGCTCCCTCTCTCCCTGTATCTCCATCTCTTTCGCATTTCCGTTACTGCAGATGAAGTGAAACTAACAGCAACATAATTTAGTGGCAGAGTGCTCCTTCTGCTGTCCCTTCTTCTGTCCCTGTCCCTGCTCCTGCTCCTGCTCCGGCTCCTATCCCAAACAAAAGGACAATCTTCATTTTGTTCAGCTGACCAAAGGACACTAATATGGGACTGTATGTGTGTGTGTGTGTGTGTTTTTTTTTTGTGTGTGTGTGTGTGTGTGTGTGTGTGTGTGTGTGTGCGTGTGCGCCTACAACATCAACTTTTTGCTACTTCAAAAATGCCGCCACGAAACCTTCATTTATCAAGTTGACATTTTAATTTATTAAAACAAAATGAAACGAAATGAAATGAGACGCAGGACAAGCCCAAAGAAGGAACGAACGAATGAAGGAGGGAGGGAGGGAAGGATGGTGGGGGCGTGGCTGTCCAGCGGCTCTTGAGCTGGAGTCGTCCTCGCCTGCCGGGATTCTGGATTCTGGTAACCAAAAGCCTCTTCGCGAACAGTGGCACGACAGCCATTTGCAGGGCATAGCCAGGTTGGAAATTCGGCGGAGCTTATTTCGCTGTGCCTTGGAAGCACAGTCCAGAGGGCATCATCCTATGGCCAGGCTCTTGAGGACACGCACTGGACCAACTAAAAGGCGTTGCAAATGAATGCGTAAAGGATGACAGGACGCTCGCAGGAGGAGGTTCAGCACGGCTCCAGCTTCAGCTCCTGGCACTCGGCTCTTGGCTCTCGGCTCTCGGCTTTAACTGCCGCATGACCAAGCGGAATAAGTTGTGAAGGGAATATTTTGCTGAAAATATGACAGAACAGACAAACATCTAGAAGAGCTGGCCAAGCAGCATAAGTAGCATGGCAGGCATGGTTGATAGGGATACGTTCGCTGTTGGGGCAGGAGTGGAAATGGAGCAACAGCAGCAGCAGCAGGAAGGGGTGACATGATGAAAGTAGGACACTGGAGACATCCAACTGGGATTCCAATGAAAATCAATAGTTGTCCAAGCAAATGGTCAAGAATGCTTCACTGCTCCGCTGCTGCCCTGCTTCACAGTTCACAATCCACAAATGGGGATTGAAAATGTAAAAATTTAATTGAATTTATTATGAGAATCGTTTAATTCGATTGCCTTTAATGCTATCGATAACATTGATCCTCCTGAATAGAGAAGAGAGTCACCCACCAGAGAGAGCTCTGCGCTTTGGCTCTTTGCCTCTGATCGCTGTGATCAATTTATTTTGCATTTCATTGATGAAACACGTATCCACAGCCCTGTTTCCGCCGCAGACAATTATCTCCTGCCGGTTGGATTTGATTTGAGTGCATTTGCATATTTCATTCGATTATTCACAAATTTCACATGCCCCGAAAAGAAACTTTTCTTTAATTTACATAAATTTTCAAAGCGATAATTTGGCAACGTGTCGTTGTTGTTTTTCGTTGTTGTTTTTCTTCCTACTTCGCAAAATAAAGCCAAAGGCAAAGGCAAAAGCAAAAGCAAGACAAAATAATTTTTATTAAAATGGCAGCAGCGAAATGTGAAATAAAATAAAAAATACAAATAAAATACAAAATAAATTCCAGGGCATGGGCCCAACAAAAGGTGCGCGACCGCACGGCGAAAACCCTTCACTCCGCCTACTTTTTAGTTCCCACTTCCACCCCCTTTTCGCCCACCAATTTCTCGACAACCACGAACAAGATGAGAGCTCGCCTCAGCGAATGTGGCGGCAAAGTTTTTCCCTTTCGCTTAAGAAAATATTCTTATTTATGGCTGAGCCATGGCCACGCCCACGCCCACGCCCACGCCCATTCACGCCTGCCACCCACTTCGAAGGGCGCGCACAATTTTAATATTCAAAAATGCTGGCCATTAAAGCAACTTGGAATGCCACCAAAGTGCGGGAACACTCGAAAGAAGGGTTCCGTTTCGTTTCGTTCCCCCTGAAGGGGTTTTGCTCGTACTTGCTGGGGTTTTTCGCGGATTGGGTCACGCGGGTGGGGGGAGAGGCATCAGTGGGGCGTTGGTCATTCGCATGAATGGCGGTCGGTGAATGCTTTTGAGCGATTTCTGTACCTTGATTCACTTTGGCCTCTCTCGGTCTCTCTCTCTCACTCCCTGCCACGTACCCTTCTCCGCGTTGCGCACGGATAGCATTCCGGCGGAGTTCTCCGCTCTGGCGCACCTTCTGCGGCGTAAATTGCTTTTCATTTGTTCATCGTGGGGGCAGGGGCAGGGGCAGGGGCAAGGGCAGTGTCCGGCAACAGCTGTCATGCCGCAACAGTTTCGACTGCCCCTTAAAAAATATGAAATTTAACCACAACCGACGGAATGCAACGACTCCTCCGACGGTGACGGTGACGGTGACGACTCCTCCGCCTTTACAAAGAAGAACGTTTTACAAATTGAAACGAAATTTCCTCTCTCTCTCTCTCTCTCTCTCACTCACTCTCTGGCACCGCAGAATGGAAGAACAAGAAAATGGTGGAAGGGACAAGCAGAAAAAGAAACAGAAAAACAGAAATGAAGGGAAAGCAATGCTGAATGGTAGCGGGGACAACTGTGAGTGAGTGCAGGGAAGTCGATGGAGTCAAGGGGAGTGGGGGGGATAAGTGAATGGGTGAGTGAATGGCCAGAGGAGTCGCCGGTTGAATGGACAGAATGGATTCGCTTTAATCATAATTCACAAAAGAGAAATTCCGAAACGATTGCAGAAGATCACCCAAGAAACATGACATTGATTTCGCTGTGCAAACAGCCCATAAAAGAATGGCACCATTCAGCTAGCTGTGAGCGATCACTCCTCACTCTCACTCACTCACTCACTCACGTATTCACTCACCCAACCACCACATTCAGTCATTCGCTTGACTCCACCTTTAGCTCCACCTGATCCACAGCGGCAGCACAGCAAATGAATGCATGTCCATGCCGCCTGCGATGTGGCAATGTGGCAACCGAATGAATCTGCGGGGCTCTCGGTATGGCCATCAATGGGGGATGCCATGAATGGGTGGGTGGGGGAGTGGGATGCTTTTACCGTTGCCAGGGCGAACATTAAGCAAAGTGGCCCGCGTTCCATTTGCGCCTGCCATTCGGTGGTGCCGCTGCTGCTGCTGCTGCTGCTGCTTTTGATTTTAATGGTTATGCTACTTATCATGTCCTACAACGAGCTTCTGCACCCCGCACCTTCAAAGGGGCATGGGCATGCCACACACAAAAAAAAAAAAAATAGCCAACCCATCCGCAGAGGCATTGCACGGTGGCACGGTGTAAGGCACGTGCTGTCCATCAGTTCACGGAGTGGGGGGATATGAAAAAAACGAGTTAAATTCGAGCGAAACGACTGCGGAATACCGCGTACTTTTTTGCTTGTTTTATACGCAAGCCGAAAGAGGAGAGAACCAGAGTTTTTCCGCCGCTTTCCCGCTGGCACGGCATGCCCTTTCCTGCTCTCTATTCCGCTTACAGGGTATGCCAAAGGTAAACAGAAGGAGAACAGAAGAGGAGTTCTCTGTGGCCAGTCCAGTCCTGTGTCCGCAACGCGGGCAGCGAAGCATTCGCGGTTACATTTTTTCACGGTTTTTCCGTGGTCCAGAGCAGAGCGGCAGCATTCCACTGAGCACTGGCAGCAGTGCCAGTGGGGCAATCAGTGCTTGGAATTGGGCGTTGGGTGGGGGGTGTTGTGGCAGCAGCAGCAGTGACCCAAATATGTTTGCACAAATGAGTTTGCGGGGCATTAAATGATTTGTTTGGACAGCTCGAAATCGAATTAAAGAAGCTGGCAAAAGCAGGGGGAGGCTGATCACCAGGTGGGCGTGGCACGTATGCAATTTGTCGTCTGCGGCGGAAATTTCCACGGAACGCCGAACCCAAAGCGAAAAGGTAAAAAGCGGACAAGAAGTGAGAGCTGTCTCTCTCTCTCCCACTCACTCTTTTTCTTTTGCATCCTGCAACGCAAAACAAGCCCTGCCCCTCCTCCAGACCCCTTTGACTGCTGTCTATAAATAAATTAGCATCGCAAACAAGTTGGCAGCTCTGTTCGTTCTGTATGTGTAAGTGTGTGTCTGTGTGTGTGTCCCTGTGTCTGTGTGTGCGGCTTGTTATGGCTAAAAAGCTGTTTCCGCAATGAGCTTGTTTCCTGTCCGCAAGGACATGGTTCCTGGCTCCTGTTCGAAGGATGGGGCTGGGGTATGCTGCCTGCCATTGACAAGTTGGCTATAAAAACTAAATGCGCTGCCCAACACTGGACACGCTGGACTGTGAGCAGCAGGAGGGGGCGGCGTGCCAGCAGCGCCTGCAGAAAACAAAAAAAAAATCTAATTTCCTGTGAACAACATAAAGTAAATGTTTCAAAAACTGACGCCAGGCCCCAGGTCCCAGGATGCAGAGTTGGTGGCTGCTGGGTGGGATGGTGGGGCGGGGCAGGCATGCAGCCCCCTGGCCATATGTGTGTGTGTGTGCGACAACATGGCCGTGGTAACAAATGCCCCCCTGCCTCTACCCCCGCTCCGCCATTTGCCATCAATGTTTGGGGGTAACGAAGAGCAGGAGGCGCTATCAAGGGGGATAGGGGGCCAGGCCATCCTCTGGCATAAGTTATGAGCCCCGCAGTCTCCGTGCCCGTCCCCGTTCCCGTCCCTGCACCCACCCTTACCAATCTCTGCTGCCCTGTAACTGGCATGAAACATGTGACCGAAGCAAAGACCCAGCACGGCACGGCACAGCATAGCGCCTGACCAGAGAGCTCTCCCAACGATGCCCACACACGCCCCCTGTCGACTGCAGATGAAACCGCAGACCGAGCGGCCCGACAAAAAAAAGATCGAGCGCCACAGCAAAGCGATGGTGCGAAGACTCGTGCGAGCAGCGACTGTGGCATGGGAGCGGGGAGTGTGAAACACGCGAGCGTTTTGCCAAAAAAAAAAAAAAGAGTGTGGCAGTGGAAATTATTTCAAACACGAGACAATTTCAGCTTTTGGTAACTCTTGCAGGCAGCGACCGCAAGGGATATCAATAGCAGAAGGAAGCGAAAGGGAGGCACAGGCTATAGAAGGGATTCGCAGAGTATTCTTGAAGTATACTCTGAAAATGGGTCTCAGGAGAAGAGGATTCAACAGTCCCCGATGGTGTGTTCCACCCTGCGCTTCATGTCCAATTCGCAGCCCATAAAAAACGTCAATTCGCATTCGCGCATTTCCCTTGTAATTTTTAAATATTTTTTTTATTTCGGGAAGCTGAAGTCGGCTCATTTGATGAATGACCTGTCACTCCGCGAGCCTGCCACTGCAGCATTTTAGTTGACGGAAAATTTTGCAACCAGACAATGTCAAGTATCAATAAAGGAAACATTTGCCTGCTAGGATAACTTCACAGCGCGCCAGTACCATGAAGCGTAAAACGAAAATCGAATGGGCATTTGCTCCTCATGCAGCGTCTTCTTATTGTATAGTCTTTGGTACTAGCAAAAACTAGTCCCAAAATTTGATTATTAACATTATGGAAACCTTTTTCTTGCTCTCAATTTAAAAGCTACAATTTTCAAAGATATTCAAAGCAAAAGAATGCCATAAACATATTTTACATGTATGTGTGGCGCCACGCGAAAGGGGCACAACACCATGGAAATTATCTTGAATTTATCACTGATCGTTTGTCTTGCGAAATGCGGCATGCGGCATGCGGTGAGCACAAAAGAGAAAGAAGAAAGTCGCACACACACACACACAAGCCGCAAGCCCACACATAAAAAAAGGTGCAAGGGCGGCATCATTCCCCAAAGGACATTAGCAGGATGTGTTGCCCTGTGTGTGCGTGTGTGTGTGTGTGCGGGCGTGGAAATTGGCTAAAACGAATTTACACAAATTTATCAACGTGGTCCAAAGTCAAACGAAACGAAGCCAAAGCCAAAGCCAGGCGAACACGTACACGGAAAAACCAAAGCGGAAAGAAAGTGTCACACTCGCACAGATACAGACACACACACACACACACACATACATACACACAGAGAGAACAGGAAAGCGGAAATGAATCATTTCATTAGGAGTTGGCAACGCCTACGACATGAGACACAAGAGCATTAGGGGAAAGGCGGCTGCCGCGGCACTCCCTCGGGGAAAGAGAGAGAGAGAGAGACTGAGTCTGAGGCCACAGCGAAACGACCCAAGAAATTGCCAAGTAAAATGTGTTTGACACTTAACGTGGGTCGCTTGACCAGGGCTCACAAGGGGGGAAGTGGTTTAAAGGGGGGGGCAGAGATGGGACTGCGGCCAGGTGAACACTTAACACGTGTAGAGCCACGGCAGCAGGCATCCGGCAGTCGGCGATGCGTAAACGAGGCCCCAAAAAAAGGGGGGAAAAAAACCAAACCCACGGATGAAAGTGCTTTTGAGGTCGAAGATAAGGCTACCCTTTTAGAGGGTATTGCTTGTGGGATAGGCAAAAGATAGAGCTATCGAAAGAGAAGTTCTCTTCACTCTTACTTCATTCAGAAGAACTTCTGCCAGGGTATATTTATATTCCATCCACATCAAAAATTGAAGAGGGAAATAAACATATGTTTTCCCGAGACAATAACCAGAGAAGCAGAAGAAAGTAGAGCAGAAGCAGAAGAAGGAAACGCAGTCGAAGTCATAGCAAATGAAGGACTCAAAAACCATTGCCTAATTCATTGGATGAAATATGCTTATCGATATGCATTATCGGCATACAGCACACAAGAGTTGTCTCGGTCTGTGTCCATTTCTGACCACACAATATTCATTGCAGAAATATCACAAAATATCCCCAACAAATAAAACAAACAAACAAACAACAACAAACTGGAAAATGCAGCAAAATGCACATGCAATGCGAGAAAAATCATCAGGAAATGCACAAAAATATGGCACTGCAGGGGAGGAGGTTCTCTCTCTCTCTCTCTTTATTAATTGAGATTTGGCTTCTGAGGTTTCTCATGTCGGGCGGGGCGGGGGCAGGCACCAGCAATACCATATTTGGATTTTGATTTATATTCAAATGCAATTTCATTCCGGACCCCCCGGCCCGACAGCTCACCAGCCCCCCACAATCTTTAAAAGGTGATGAAAATACACAGAAAAACTGGAATTTCTGTTGGGGTATTATTTGGGCAAGACTTTAAGCTGCGATTGGAGCAAAAGTATTCGTGTTCAACACTTAAAAGTGATTTGCATTCCACTGATACAGATATTTCCGATTCAGAACACTTAGGTTGCTCCTTCTACAGGGTACATTTCGGGGTACAGGCTACAGGGAAATGGGTTGGGTTGCTCCATTCTTTCGGGTTCCTCCCAGCGTTCCGCTTACTATTTTTTTCTTTCTTTTCTTTTGTTAATCAAATTGGCTTTTGCTTTGCCTTTTGCTTCATGCTCATGGGGCGTATGCGTATGCGTAATATTCCACTTTTATGAGAAGGCACATCCCTTGGCATCTTTTGTGCTCGACTAAATCGATTGTGCGTTAAATATAAGAAACGACAGAGAGAGAGAGAGAGAGAGAGAACAAAATAAATGCTTTGTACCTGCCCCCACACTACCCCTTTTCTGCTGTAGCACCCTTTCTTATCTACACTTTTTGGCTAATTCAATGCCAAAGTGGAAGGGGTGGTCTCTCTCGGTCTCCTTTGTCGCGAACTGCGACCTGCGACCGATGTGAGCTGCTGCACATATACAAGAAACCATTTACTTTCTGTTGCGTCCCATTCTTTGGGTGTTCCGCTGCTTGCATAAACATTTATTAACAAAACTCAAACTTGTGTTAACTAAGCACCGCCATTGCCTGCGCGCTCGTTGAGTTGTGGACGTTGGTTGCGCACTTCTGTGGTGTAGTGCAGCACCATGTGGATTTCTGCCATTGTGTAGAACTGCAGGGCGCAGAGTAGGGCCACTTGCAGCAGTGGTCGGTAGTTGTCGCTGGAACCCAGCATCCACAGCGAGCCCAGCACCAGGCGGACACACGTCAAAACCTTGTACACCAGCTTCGGGTAGAGGACGAGAGCGTTCAGGCTGCACGGCACTCCCTGCTGAAACTGCATGGGATGCTCGGGCATGACCAACAGCATCGGCATACGGAAGTTCAGCAGCGCCAATGCCGCGTAGAAGGCGGCCTCCAGAATCGTCTCCAATGGCGACTCCGTCATGATCTTTGGCCCACTGATCGTGGTCTGCGGCTCCGTCTTTGTGTCTTTCTGATCCAACATGACCAAATGCGGGCAGAGCAGGATGCTCCAGATGGCAAAGGTCAGGCCGATGAATGTGAAAAAATAAAATACTTTATTTGTTAACATTTTTTGGTTCGTTTTGTTGTTTGTTTCTCCGTTGCTGATTCTGAGACTGAATTTCAATTGTGTTCGAGCTGGAGAATTGACTTGGATTGGGGAAAGGCCTACTTTCGACCGTGCGTTTATCATTGTTTGCATTTCTGTGGAGTTTTCTATGTGTTTGCATGGCATGGCGTTCGATTCATTCAATAACTCTATTTTTGAGCCATCGCTTCTCCCTTTAGGCTGTAAATTTATCGAGTTCTGCCCTAATCACCCGTTTAAAACAGAGTTAAGGCCTTGATTTTCATTCATTCCCTCCCCCTAGATGAATAATGCAACCCAAAAAGATGTGTGCCAGTGGCAGGAAGAACAGGAACAGCAGGGAGAGTGCAGCAGCGGCAGCAGCAGCAGACTTACTTAATCCTTGCCGAAAGGGAAAGAACAAGAAAGAAGGGAGAGCGGGCTTTGGGGTGGGAGAGCTCCCAACGAAACATCTTTCAATATAAATTTCAACGGCTTGTCAAGCTGTTTCCTGCAAAATGCCGTTGGCAACTGTAATGGCTTCGTTTCGTTTCGTTCGGTTTCGTTTCGTTTCGTTTCGTTTTGCTGGCTTTTCCCGGATCCTGGAGCCCGGGTCCCAGTTCTCAGTTCCCAGGCAGGTCCAGGCGTTGTCCTCCGTCTCTATTACATTACTGATTGTTTTCGTATGTGTGTGTGTGTGTGTTTGTGTGTGCCAGTCCTGGCACTCTTTTCTCTTCCCCTTTCCGCTGCTGCTGTTTTTGTTGGATTTCGAGTTGTATTTGTGCAATATTTTGCTGTTGCTCTTGCCTTAGTTTCATCATCAATCCCACAGACAGTGTGTGTCGTCTCAGTCTCTGTCTCTCTCCCCTCTTTCTTTTAGCTCTCTAAGAGCATGTGTGTGTGTGTGTGTGTGTGTGTGTGTTATTCCAACTGTCGTTTACCATTCATTTCGGGATAAATACAAAATGAAGATGATCCTTCGGGAGCTTTAGTTATTCAATTTCAAATTGAAGTAAATTTAATCTAGCAAACAACTCTGTGTCCGTCTTCTCTTGTGTGTGTGTGTGTGTGTGTGCTCCTTCCCTCTCCCATCCTTCTCTATCTCTCCCTCTTTCTCGACTGAGAGGAGTACCTATAAAATACGTAACATCTTCTCAAGCGGTGTGTTTCTGCGAGTAATTTTGTGCCCCCATCTCATGTGCCCACTGCTGTTGTCCGATTCCGAATCTATTTCTCTCATGTCCTTGCTGACAGGCTCAGCTCACACGAGCGGACAGGACAGTTGGCATTTTTATGTCCCGATGTCTATTTCTCTTTCCTTTTCTCATTGCGTTTTCCAAATGCGTTTTGCCGCCTTTGCCGCTGGGAAACCATTCCATTCCATTCCATTCCATTCCATCCCATCCCTTCTCCTCCTCCCACTGGCAGCCACTGCCTGGCATCCTTCAGATGGTGTCCTCTGCCTGTCCTGCATCTGAGGTTCTTGTTTGCTCATCTTGTTTGCCTACTGCTGCTGCTTCTTCTGCCTATTTATCTTTTCTTCGTCCTGCATTTGGCTTACACTCCTGCCCCACACTCCTCTGCTCCTGCTCCTGCTGTCGCCACTTTGTTATTGCTGCATTATCTTTCAAATGGCATATTTATAGGATTTCGCTTCCTTGCTCGAGATCAATGCACACACACACACACCACACACACACACACATACAGTAAAGATACAGAAGCCCATAGTTTATTGGCAGTGGCTCAGTGCCTCAGCCTGATGCGCATTTCCTCAATCAGCCTCGTCAGCCTTCCCCGGCAGCAGCCTTCAACGAAAGTCCAGCAACACAGCAAACAGTTAAACAAGCGTCACGCTCGTCTCTCCGCCCCTCCAGCCAAAGGGACACAAAAACCCAAGGACCAAGGAGCAGAGCAGCAGTAGAAGCAGAGGCCCAGTTCCAGAAATTGGCAGTGACTCCTGTTCTACACAGTGGAACACAGTTGCCTTCAATTCAGCGGATTACATAGTCTAATTCATTACACTATACATTTTGATTTCACACGGAAAAAGATAGCCAAAGGCAGCCAAATGGTACGGGGTACGTAAAAGAAGGCACAAGATTGCTTGGAATTAACATTTCCCTATCATTTCAATGGGAATGCTTATCTTTTCCCTCTCCCAGGGCGACTTAGCAAAACGAAAAAGTTAGCCTAAGGGTAAGGGGTCGTAGGGAACAATTTTGTATGTTTATTCTCTCCCCGTGTCTCTCTGTTTCTCCCAGCGTGGCTTAGCCAAAGTCGAATCATTTTTTGATACTTTACATCTACGAAAAATAACTCAATCTTTGCCCCACTGTATCAGTGTATGGCTTTGGCCACTTTGTCTGCTGATTTTGCTGCTGATGCTGCTGCTGCTGCTGCTGCTGCTTCTGGCTTCGATACACAGACTTTTACTTAACCATTTCGTACACAGTAAATTCATTTTCTCAATTGCCTCTCGCCAATGTCGATGTCCCTGTCGCTCTGCCTGTCGCCGTCTCTCCTTCTCTCTGTCTCTTCCGTTGGCCCCATATTTTATTTGTATTTATTCGTTTGTATGCATGTGTAAATATTTTATTTTCCCTTGATTTTTATTATATTTGTCTGAGGGAACACACACACACACACACACACACACAGAAAGAGAGAGAGAGAGCCTCCTGTGCCTCATCCTGTTCGTTCACACGGAAACGCAATTCTCCGCGATACGATGACCCCAGCAGCCACTGTGGCCACTCGGAGGTGGTCGAGAGCGTGTCCTGGAGATCGAAAGGGACTGACTACTATTTCGTGTTTTATGTGAGAGAGAGAGAGAAATCAAAGTGTTGCACGTGGCGTATGAGTAATGTGTGTGTGGCCGGTGACTGTGACTGTGCCAGCCGAATGCATTTAATCAGCTAAAAGGCGACAGCACAAAGTAAAAACTTGCATCCAAAAATCTCGCATGAATTTCCATTGGTGTACCGTTAATAGGAAATTCAATTTCCCATGGAAACAGCTAAACAGGAGAGGGGCATGGGACAGAGGGACGTAGCCACACACCACTTCTGGCCATCCACCACAATCCCACACACACACACACACACACACACACACACACACACACACACACACACAGAAAACGAGGTAATGGGCGCATGCCAATGCCGAATGTTGAATGGAAATGCTAATTGGTAATCCATACCCCATCCCCAACCCCATATGTGAATGCGAATGCGAATGTGAATGTGAATGTCACTCCGCTGTAGCGGCAGTGTGGATGGAGGGGGGATTTTTGTGCTCTGGTTACCCGTTTATCGTTTTTCGCTTTCGATTACTTAGGCGATATCATATGGAAGCACTCAAAGGCACTCAACCATTCTCTAATGCATAAACAGCACAGTGGAACGGAAACGAGCGAAAAGTGCGCACAAAAATGGCAGAGGGAGGGGGGCAAAGTATGCCAAACGACAATTGGGTACATCTCTCCCAGTGCAGCTGAGCACATGGAAAATGATAATGAATTCCAAAAGTTTTTAATTTTATTTTTATTTCAATAATTTCTCAAGTTTTTCATTTCCATTTGAATCATTAAATACCACTGTACGAAAGTCCTTTGGAGTGTCCCCACTATTGCCCCACAGAGCTTTTAATTATAATCCACTGAATCATTCGCATTTCCATCGCATTTTTGCTTGCTCTCTCTTTCGCTCTCTCTTCCAGATGATTGCTTATACAAGAGCGTTCCACTTGAGCCACCTCTTAATCCTGATGCCTGATTGTTAATAAATCCTTTTTCCCTTTCTGTATGATTTCATTTTTTGCACATGGAGCCATCGATTGAATGGAAAGCCACTTGGAAAGCATTCTTTAGGCATAAAGATATTCAACAGAAGGTAAGCCTGCTAATCAAATGAGCTTTGCATTGGCATTAATTGTGTTCGAGGGACAGGTGTTCAAGCAGCCCAAGGCCAACTGGTTTTTTTTTTTATGCCGGCTATAAAAATAGACCGACTGCAAAGTGTTTCTGCAATCATTCTTTACGATTCGGCCTATAAAAATCAGTAAATAATTCACTGAGAATGAGAAACTTCCCCGAATGTAAAAGATATCTAAGCCGAATGCATTTGGGTCAAAATAGGTCGAATCTATCATAAAGCAGTCGATCGTTAAGTGACTTTTTTCGATGATTACTTTTCCTTTTTGGTTTCTGAGTGAATGATTCATTAGCTGGGCATTCACTGACTCCCCTCTGCCTCTCCTTGCAAGGATTCACATGCTTGAATGCTTTTTCCAGGATACGAACACCTTTTAATTTAACGTTAAGTTTTTATGTGTATGCTTCCGGGACTTTTATTTTTATGTCCTTGAAACCAAACAGAGATTATACAACAGGGCGCTAGGAAATCTCAGTCGAAAGACGATTCGAGCTGCCCCTTGGATTTGGGTGGGGCATCATTCGGCGGGAAAGGGGCCGTAGGGGTGGCAGGGCGGTGGCAGGGCGGTGGCAGGGCTTCCACGTCCACCCATGAATTATTTATTTGTGTGGGGACATGAATTATTGTTATGAAGTTTATTGCAAACAAATTGCGTCCTGGGACACTGGGAAATCAATAGCAAATAAATAAAAGCGCCAACAGTTTTTGTGGCTTTTGCGCTGAAACAACAGATCCCCGACATTCCACAGAATGGGGCACACAGAGACAGAGGGCAGAGGGTGTGTGGCAGGCAGATGCTGAGGGATGCGATGGTCAAGATACAGATACGGGCGTGGCCAGAGACACACACACACAGAACACAATGCCTCATGATGATGCCCCTGCTCTGTCTCGCTCTCTGTTTTTGCACCGCAACCCCCCTGTCCTGCCCTGCTCCTATGGAGCAGAGCCATCAACAACATGCACAGGATATACAGGATATGGCTGAAGCGCTGCGGGCGATTCATGAATTTAATGAAGCGGGGCGGCAGCGACGGCGGCACTGGGTATGAGAGATTCGCATGGGTTGCTCCAGCACTCGCGGCACTGCACTGAGAGAAATCTCCACAGCGGGAGCGGGGCAAAGGGCAGGGAAATCTGCTGGATATATGCGGGAAACTTTCGCCCAGTGTCCTCTGCCGCCGAGACCTGAAGACCTGATGATGATGAAAAGGGGAGCGATGAGGGATGTGGGATATGTTTTTGAAGTTGGCTTTTTAATTAAAATAAATATTTAATTGAAATTGTAATTAGGAATTAGTTGCGGGCAATAAGTCAGAAGGAGCGACAGTCGATGACAAGGACACACCGCGCGTATCGCTGTCATTGGTCCAACGTCCATCGTCCGATGACTGCGAAAGAGCAGCGCATCAATTTCTGATTAAAAAGGATAAACATTTCACGGAGCAGCATCCTCCAGGAGCAGCAGAAGCAGCAGCATGATGATGATGATGATGAAAATACACAATCTCCTGCTCATCCTTTCTGCTGCTCCTCCTGTGTCCTGCCCTGTCTCTGAGGCAAGCACAAACACTGGGACATTAAGGATATTAAAAGCAACCGCAGCACCACAGCCACATCCAGAGCCAATGGCAAGTGACAAGTGGGCGTGGCCCCTGCCACTGCCACAGAGAGTGGGCGAGAGAGCGACAGAGAGAGTGAAAACGTATTCGATTTCAATAACATTTAGTGGCAATTTCTTTTCGAACCGTTTTTGCGCTTTTAACGACAAGCAGCCATCGCATTAAGCCAGAACCACAAGGAATGGATCCCCCAGCAGCAGCCCTACCCTGCCAGCTTCAGGCAAAAGGAGTGAACTGAATCCCAGGAGCAGCGAAGGAGTAGTAACGGAACATCAGCAAAAGGCTGTGCCACAGCCCCCACATACACAACTAATGTCGTTCCATTTAGCTGCAAGCTTTTCCCGGGCGGGGGGCAGCCATTGCCAGGTTTTCAATTACATCACACAGATACACGACACACACACACACACACACACACACGAAAAACTGATGAAAAACTTCAACCATTTCCGTAATAAAGATTCAAATTTCGAATTAAACCTGGGCTGATTTGATGATTTTCAATACAATTTATGTTTTAATTAAAGGTTCAATTGTCTTGTCATTCAGTTTTCTGATCATTCTTGCTGTGAATATTCATCGAATGATGTTATGCAGATGCTGGATATTCCCAACTGATACTGATTTTATCTTCATTAAAAAGTGGGATAATTGTCAGATTTAACACGATTAATGACAGAATACCAGAAGATCCATCTACAATTTCAATGCTATCAACAATAGCCCCACATATCGATATGGAAAAGCATATTTAAATGACACTCCTGATACCACGCTCCAGACAATGGAAACCATTTCCTTAAAGATATGTAAATTCCCGTAATTTACAGGGCACTTACCTGCAGTGGCAGTCGGTAGTCGGGAGGAAGAAGCAATCGCAATCAGATCAGGGCCGTGTATCCCCTGGTATCCTGCAAAAGAAAAGCAAATCAATTACATGAGAGGAAAAGGGGAAATATCCTTGCCGCCGTCGCCTTCTCCCCTGCCGTTCGACTAATGTTAATTCTTCGTTTCGTGAATGCAGTGCAAGGAGTGCGAGGCGGGGCCGGGAGCAAAATGCAAAGTGGCATGCCACTGTGCAGATATTGCATGTACGAGTAAAGCGGCAGGATAACGAGACAGGATGAACGCTGATGAATGCCTGCCACGGGGCAGGAGGGCAAGGGCGTGGCTTGGCCCTGCCAGCTGCCAAATTTTAATGTACCAGACTCTCTCTCTCTCTCTCCGAAGAGTATCTGTAGCTGTGGCAATGGGCGAGGCAGCAGCAACAGCAAGCAACAACAACAATCGATGAAAAACTCGAAGCGAAACATAAAGGTGCGCTTGAAAATATTCCCATTTCGGCAATGCACCGGAATCCAAGTCGAAGACGGAGATGGAGACGGAGATGGAGACGGAGATGGAGATACAATACAATTGCCAAATGTGATGAGTGCCTCGGTGGGATGGTGGGTGGAGAAAGAGAGGCGCCAATCGATAATGGAATTGACAGAAAATTCTTTCATTTCAATTTAAGAACTGACTTTAACATTAAGGCAAACCCATTCGATAAGACTAACGATTATAATGTCGATAATTATCGATAACGTTTATATGTGAACATTTATCATTAGCTATCGGTTGCAATAAAATAAGATACAAAATTCCCGCGAATATTCATTGATAAGTTATCGACTTCTTTATCGATTAGATATGAATATTAAATATTATTATAAATTATCTACATATTTCGACATGGGTAAGATTTTTCTATGCCAGATATGTTCAGCGCTCATCTATGGCTTAGCGATAAATACCAATTGTTCATTATCAATAACCTATCGATCAATTCAACTAAAATACTCTTGAGGATGCATCTGGTAGCTACATGCATAAATATAAAATTTTAATATGAATATGTATGTAATACGCTCCCCACATGGATATATGTACATACAAAAGATAATAGACACACGGATGTGTCTCCAGCGATCTATAATAATACTATCAATAACATCGAACTGTTAATGCATTAATATCCCCCTCTCCCATGGCAGTAGTCCACTGCACGAAAAGTAATATATGCATGCATATTTTCTTCGAATAATCGATGCCGCATGGCTTTGCGAATTTAATCCAGTATTCGTTGAATATTAATTGTTTTTTTATGGACATAAAATGAAAGTTATTTTCTATTGAATTCGCATTGGACGAGATGTCGCATGGCACGATATAAAGTGCATGGCGAATGGAGAATTCGATTATAACGATATAGCACGACGATAGATAGCCAGGGCTATGGCTATGGCTATGGCTATGGATATGGCTATGGACTATGGCTATGTGTGCTGTGTCGTGTGTCCTTGCCGCATCTGTGGGTTCATTAAATTAGTTGCATTAAATGCAACCAATACATCCTGTTGTCGGTTGTCGTTGTCGGTTGTCGTCAGATATCCGATTGCTGCAATCGGATAAACAGTGGGGCGGGAGGGCGTTGGCAGCCAGGCAGCCGGCAGCCAGTGCAGCCCTGGGCATAGATAAATCGTTGGTAAATTTTATATAATCTAATAAAAAATTGATGGCTTTAGAGTGCGACGCTGCGAGCTGGCAATAAATAGCAACAGACACTTTTCGCCATGTCTCTAGCTCGAGCTCTGGCTCTGTCTATGGCCCTGCCTATGGCTCCTCCGTCTTGGTCCTGCGTGTCTCTTAAGCAAGTCCTTCCGCCAGCCGTCTGCCGTCTGCTCTGCTTGCCATGTATGCCAATGTATGCGAGCGAGAACTGATGCCAATCCGTTGAAAAGCGCTTGCCAATAAATGATGAGACATCGAAGGAGAAGCGCCTGCAGGAAGGAGTAGCCGGATCCACCAGCGAGGAGCGGCAATAGGGGGAGGATGGATAGACGGGAAGCGCATTAGCTGGATTTTTTCATGCAGCGCTGAGCTTAATGAAATGAGTTTGTCGAACTTATTGCTCACTGAGGCATGCAACATGCTAACCGAGAGGACCCCAGAGCAACCAGAGCACCCAGAGCATGAAGGTGAGAGAGTAGATTGCAGATTGCAGATGTCGAAAGAGGTAAGGGGAATCTGCACTTATGCAGATACAATTTGCTTGAGGGTCCTTAATTTCTTGGGCACATTTAAAGTTGCATAAACAAGTCGAGTCCTCGATAAACGATGGATAAATTGCAGCGCTGTCGTTGGACAGGGAAAGGGAAGCGAAGGGGAACGGAATGCCTCAAAGCAGCAGCAGAAGATGTCTGTAAATACTGTGAGTATTTCTATGGATGTTGATGCGGCAGGGTAATACCTCTATGGGAATAAATTTGAATCAATTGAAGGGCTCGTGTGAGACTTGGACGAATAATTACCCTGCAGATCGAGAGGTACCTCTGAAAGCTATTAATAAAACGAATATAGAATGAATGAATTACGGAGATGGAAAGTTAAGTCCATGTCCGATTGAGTGGATCTGGTGGAAGTTTCACAGCACACCCAAGCAAGTGAAAGCACTCGCACCATGGATGAGGGCATAGTCGACACACAGAGAATGGGAGAAAGAGGACACTGATACACAGATACATAGACACACAGATACAGTTACATTTACAGAGGGCCGCTGCCGCATGACCCGCGATAAATCGATGAAGAAGAAAAAACCTACTTACATCCGAGATTTCAAATACGAAATGCAATCAATAAATAAATATTACCCTGAAAGCAGCAGTGCGAGGCAGTTCCCCGCGGGTGCAGCCCTACCGATCCCCCTTTGGGCGCCCTGGCCACTCTGGCGCCACCCAATATGTACGGCTGCTGCTGCTGCTGTTGCGGTTATCTCTGCCGCTGCAGCCTAAGAGGAACTATCAGCAACAGGGAGAACTTGGAGGCGGCCCTTTGATGGTCGTTAGGTGGGTATGGCAGGGTGTGAGGGCCGGGGTGGGGAGACCAATGGTTATACGAGTACTCAACAATTAAGTGGGTCACAGGCCGCAGGTCGCGGGTCGCGGGTCGTTGGCAAGTCAATCAGCCAATCAGCCATGACCCACTCAAAATTAGGGGGGTTGACTGTGGCTGAAAGGGGTGGTTGAAAGGGTGTGGGTGGGTGGCTTGATAAGACGGGGGACGGGACGCCATTGTTACATGAGCTGCTTCTTGGGCCAGAAAACTTTTGCCTCTGTGGCTCGCTCTCTCTCGGCCTCTCTCCCTCTCCTGCTGTGTGGCACTTCCTTCATCCTTGTTATCTTGCGAACATTTCAAAAGTTACAGAGAAATGGACCCACTCATACTCCCCAAGGAACCCCAAGCAAACCCCAAGGAACCCCAAGCAAACCCCACGGAACCCCAAGGATCCCCAAATGCAAACAGTTTCAAATTACAACAAAAGCCAACGCGTTTTTGTCTATTAACAAATTGGCACGCGTCGTGTGTTTTAGGCGTCGACTTAAAGGACTCTGGATCCCAGTATCTGCTTAAAATGTTAGCCAAAGAAATATTTATTTATGACTGGAAGTTAGGGCATCCCCCGCCCCACCGCACTCCACCCACTGCACCCACTCCACCACTCTATTGCCCTGGCAAACTCATGTGTGTGGGTTAATGTTTTTATTAGCTTGAAGCTGCTCCAGCTTCTCCTCTTTGCAAGGAAGTTCCTGGGAGTACGTTGAAAACTGTTTGAAGACAGGGCAAACTTTATGCCGCTTCGCGTTTTATGATTCAGAGACGACAACGACGCAGACGACGACGATGACGACGATGATGATGATGCTGTTGGAAGATAATGATGATGTGGATGGGAATGGGTGATGGGTGTTGGTTGATGGGCTATGGCAATGGTGATGACTACTCTGCTATGCCGATAATGATATAAAGAAGACACAGAACCTCCCTCCACCCCATTCCCGAGGAGTATCTGCATATGTCTGTGTGCCACATTTCCCCCCCCCACCTACCCCACCACTGTTCGATACGAGAGAGAGTATTGACTTCACATTCACACACAAAAAAAAAGAGAGAACCCAGCAGATAGTCGTAATTTCTGGCCCCATACTCTGTGTGTTTTTAATGCCTCCGCCTATGGCTGGTAGGAGGCGGGGGGCGGGGCATACCGAAATGGGCAATCAACCGAAATGTGGCACGAAATGTGGCAGGGAGCAGGGGATATATATCTGTGGGGCCGTGCCACAAATCAATGGCAAAGAGTTTTGCAACGACGACGCCAGTCAGATTTGAGCAGTCGCTCAATGGGCGACGATGCTGACAGCCCGAAAACGAGAATCAGAGAATCAGAGACCCAGTCGCAGTCCCCTCCCGTCACCAGGACACATGTGAGGTGTGTGTGTGTGTGTGTGTGTGTGTGTGGTAATGTCCCCCAGGGCCACTTGAGTCACGCTAAAGAGGCACTCTCAGCCAGAGCGAGAGACACAGGCAGACAGGCAGACAGACAGACAGAGTGTCCTTCGGGGGTCCAAAGAGAGCGAGAAAGAGTGGATAGAAGAAATCTCCTATGCAGATTGAGGAGACAGTATTTGGGCCAACAAAAATCCGTTTTTGAGAACGGTGCACTGGAGAAAACTCTCAGCGGCAATGGCTGTAGCAGCTCCTGTAGCCTGTATCCCACTGCCAGAGTGAGTGCCAAAATCAGACACCCCTCCCCCTTTCATGCATGAAAGTCCCTTGCAAGTCACAAAAATTAAGCCATCCATCCGAATTTTGAAGACTACGACAACTTAGCATTGACTTTGGCATTGAGGAAGCCAGTAAAATTAAATTAAAATATATTTTGATACCACAAATGGATACCCTGCAATGGACTTTCGACACATTTCTAGCAGACATTCTTCATTTTAGAAGCCTTTCCTTTCGCGCAGTGTAGTCGCCACTAAAATGAATGCTGGATGCTGTAGCAATACGTTTTTTAATTTCAATAGATTTAAAAATGTTTTTACGCTTCACGAAGCGTGGACCCTAGAACCTGGACTCTCGACCACTGAATGCACTTTGCCCTCAACATGGATCCATTCAAAAACAAAACAAAAAAGAGGGTGAAAATAAACGGGAACACAGCCGAAGAAACAACAAATAAAAAACCCCCCATCGTTAAGCGCATTCCATTGTCGGGGAAGGGCCTTTGACCCACTACGAAAATTGTATTTCCAGGCCATGGTATGGCTCTGTTGCTCAGCATATAAACTATTCATTGATTAACTTATCGATAATTGATACATGAATCGATGGCAATGGCAATGAAAAAAGTTACGCTTCCTGAGAGGATTCATCAAGAGAATCAGGCGCTTGGAAATCAATCAACAAATCATCGAAATGCATCGATTGATGTGGAGTTTTTATTGCACAGAAATTTAACAAATTAAAGGATGAGAAGTCAATGAGTTGTGGGAACCTCTGCGGGTGGCAAATCATTGTATATTTAATGCTGAAAAGTGCAGCTGCCACTTCCTATGACAATTCCTTAGTTTATTCTTTTTATCCACCTGTTTATCATCAGTTTCATTTAACTTCAAATATGCAATGATAATCCGCTAGCAGGACCTGCAGCAGAGCCAGGAGCCAGCAGCCAGCAGCCTGAGGCTTGTAATCAATTGCTGACATGCCAATGGGCATGTCGATGTCATGTCCTTTTTTTCTTTGTAATTCAGCAAACTGTCAGATGCATGAGAGGAGGAGACACTGTCCCACACCGAAAAACTAACCACATAAACGGAAATCATAACCGAAAGCCAGCTTCAATTATGGGTGCATGGGGCCATTCAGCCCCTGACACATGGAGATCATTGTCGCCGCGCACTCGATTGCACTTGGAAATTCATTTTTGGGGGGCTTATTGAGCTGCCCGCTGGCCGCTGCCCGCTGGCCGGCCAATGCAAATGTCAAATATCCACATATACCAGAAATACCAGAATTGCCAGAAATACCAGAATTGCCAAATGGCATCAAATGCAAATTCAAATGCAAATGAAAATGCGAGGGCGAAGTGCCATTGCCACTGCCACTGCCACTGCCAGCGCCAGCGCCAGTGCCACCCCCAAACTAAAAGTTGATTTCTGGATTGGTCTGGCATTTGCATAAAATGCGATGCACTGTCAATCAGTTCGGTCAGTCAGACAGTCATTCAGTCAGTCATTCAATGGGATAGTCATTCAGCCAGTCAGCCATTCGTTCATTCAGTCGGTGCAGTCAGTGCCGCCGCCGGTTGTTCATGGGTTTGTTGATCTATTGACAATCGCCTCTGGTCGTCTCTGGTTTCTGGTCTCGTCTCCCGTTGCCATCGAATATCTATATCGAATGCGTTGCCCCCACTTTAGCCCCGCACACACTTCTGGACACATATCAATCTGCTGCTGCTGCTGCTGCTGGACGCAAAACACACACACACACACACACACACAATCAGTGTCTGTAAATCAGTGACAGCGGTTCGTAGTGGGTAAACAGCCCAGTAACAAATAAAAGATACCCAGCAAATGACGAGATATGCCAAAAGGGAAGGCACAAAGGCAGAATGAAGAGATCTTTTTGGGATAACGTGCTTTAGAGGTCCATAGAAGAAACTGTTGAATTGAAATGAGACATACAATGGAATCCACTACATGAGGAATGATGAGCTTTATCAATTATAATAATAATTATAATTGTAATAATAGCAAACGAAACCCCTTCTCTCTCTCTCTGCTCTCTGTCATCGATCATCGATGGGTGCCAATCGACCCTTACTCTTTGCAAATGTTTAAAGGGTAATCGGTACCAAAAAATAAAGAAAATCAAATAGAAAGGGAAGTCTGGTTACCATTGCCACCCTATGGCCCATCATCATTGTCGCTTGAGGGGGCATGAAAGTGGAATGTGTGTGGGTGGGTGGTGTAAGTGTGGGGGGGGGGGGTGTGGGCTGGAAACAGGCAAAAAGTCAAATGGATTGAATATTGAGTTTATGATGTTGTCGCTGGCAATTTTCGTTAGCTTTAAGCGGTTTGGCGTTGGATGTGTAGGATGTGGGATACTGCTGGGATACTGCTGGGGATGCTGATGGGATGCTGACGGGATGCTGCCTATTGTTGTATGGATTGCGTATGTACGCAATATGGCCAGGCAGGCCGTCGCTCTCTCCCCGTCCCCCGTCTATGCGTGTGTGTGTGTGTGTTTTTGTCGATTATATGCTTCACAGAGCTGCCAACACACGCAGTTTTCGCACGCTTCACTGCGGCTAAGGGGCACGGCAGGGCAGGACAGGACAGGGCACTGTCGCCGCGCCTTCTCTTCGTATTTTCCCATCAAGAGAAGTTTCGATGTGTGTGTGTGTGTGTGTGTGCGTGTGTGTGTGTTCGTGTTTATGGAGTCATGCAGTAAATTGAATTTTGCCCACGGCAACGACATTAGCCATATCACAGGCTCTGGCTGTGGCTCTACTCTCAGCTCTCTGGCGTCCAAGGCGCCGCTGCTCGCCACAGAATTTTCTCTTTTTTTTTTCTTTTTTTTTTCTTTTTTTTTGTGTGTCCGCACCCCTTCCCCGGCAAAGGGGTTGCTTACACCCCCTCGTATTGGGGGTTTTTCTGGGCTTTATCGCCGGCATAATTTTATATGCTCTGCTACGCTGCGCTCCTGCCCCCACCCACCCCCGCATTAGCATATGGGATGATGTCTCTCAGTGCCATTTGGGCTTTTCGGTTCTGATTTGCCGCGATTTGCTCAGACTGCCGTAAACAATAATTGTCTGAACAGTGTACAGTGCGTATCGAAAGTGTATAGATCAGGGAATGTCTCTGGCATTCCCCTGTTCTTGACTTACACTCGCGTCACGCACTGTCCTGTGTCGGATTAGAGGGAAAATTAGGTTATGGGCATAAAAACTAATGAGTGGCAAGTCCATGTCGCCGTGGGGGTTAACTCTCCTCCCACCCAGTGTCCATCGATTGCTGCGACTTTTTCTTTAGTTTCATGAATAAATAAATGAATGGGTGAATGGGTGAATCAATGTGCGAAAGCGAAGGAATTCGAATGGGAGGAAGAATGAAGAATTCGAATTAATTCTGGCATGCCCAATGATTTATTCCTCGCTGTTTGAAAGGCAGTGAGTGCAAGACTCGCATTATATTGCATGCAAATTCATTTCATTCAAGAATATCCATTTTTTTCAGCACTCTGGCATATATTTATTCCTGATGCTTGGCCTCCACCGATAGATCTGTAAGTGTATCCAGGCGTCTGGTCTGTTTTCCTTCTGTTGTTTGTCGCCACACACAATCTGTGTGGAACTTTTGGGCAAACTACTTTTGCGCTTTTCACTTTCCAACAGCTTCGGCTATTGGTGCCCCACCCCGACTGCACTTTCCCACCCACTTCCTGCCAGCACTTTGCAGCAGCACTTGGAGTAGCAGCCCCAGCCCCAGCCCCACACCCACACCCACCCCCACTACCCCCGACAGCGTCATCGCTTAGGTAATTTCAGTCAAACTTTATGCGAAAGTTGCAAATTTGCACCGCAATTTGTGCAAAGTTTTCTTCATTCTTTTTTTGTGTGAGAGAGAGCCGAGCATTGGAATGACATCATCATCATCATCAACATCATCACAGCAGCAGCAGCATTGAGGAGTTGTCTCCCATTGCAAATCGATATGGAGGGAGCAGGGAGCAGGGAGAACGCTGCTGCATCCAACAAATATCAATTTGCGCTCGTCACAAAAGTGTGGCCAAGTGGCGGCGCATTTAAAACTAACTTGAATGACAATTATGCCACGACTGGACTCCCAGCCAGTCCCAGAAAACTGATTTGCATTTGCTCTCAAACTTTGGCCTCCGTCCCTCTCCCCTCTCTGTCTCTCTCTACACCATTTGCTGGTCACTTTGGGGCAAGTTTTTCCACCGCATTTCACAGTCGATTGCCGTTGGCTGTTGTTTCTGCTGCTGCCTCTTCTGCTGCTGCTGCTGCTGCTGATTTGATTTAAATCATTTTTATTATTCCTGGCCGGAGATTGTGGGTCTGCGGTCAGCTTATGAAAGGGTTTTCCGTTAGGAAATATACCCATCAAACCTCATCGTCATCATCATCATCAGCCTCTGCCTTACCCCTGCCTTCACCCTCAGCTTCAGCTTCTGAATTCGAGAGAACTTTGGCCCCAAATGAAATGAACTGAAACTTGGTGTTTGGCCAACTTTGACCCAGAGAATTTCAAGTGATTTGGTTAAGGATCCAATCGAGTTAGTGTCCGTCCAGGCACCCAACACAAACACTCTCTCCCCGCCCTCTCCCTCCTCCCTCAGAAGTGTGTGTGTGTGTGTGTGCTGGACTCTCGTTCATTAATTTCCACTTGGCCAATGAATTATAAGCGTGTCTCCTGATTACCATTTAATTGACTGTTTTATCGGCATGTAGATCGCATCTCATCTCATATTTATTCCACAAAATTTGAGCTAATTTTTGAATATTTAATAAAATTTTCACAGAAGATTCTTCGGGCACTCATCGATGAAACGAACTCAAGATAAAAGCCAACAGAAGCGTTGTAGTTCCCATTAGGCATATATGTACATATGTATGTAGATGCTGCATGAGGTTAATTAATATTTAAGCAAGCTGAAATGGGCGAAGGCCCCACTGTGCGTCTTTGCATAGTCTTTGGTCATACGCAAAGTCCTACCATAATTATGCTGCAGTACCTTCCTGCAGGTACTAACTCTCCCTCCCCTCTGGGTAGCATTCTCTGCAGATTCACTTGCATCTTTCCATTCGTCTTATTCGTTTGCTTGTTCACACGAAACACTCACTCACATGGATTTGGCATGTGACTTTTTTGGTTTTGAATCACATTTAAAGAGTTCATTTTCATTCACGCCACGCGTCGGGAATACGCGAAAAGCGTTTGGGGAAAACGCGTTCCGTGTTCCCGTTATGGGTTTTCCATATTGCTTTTACCACAACACACACACACATACTCTCTCGCATTTGCATGCAGATGTGCGACCGACCGACCAGCCGACTGACTGACTGCCAGAATCCTTGTCTGCGGAATTACGCGCTTTAAAAACAATTTTGTCGATTTGCGCTCTTTCTTTTTTTTTTGCTGTGCTGTGCTGTGCGCTGTGCTGTGTTGTGTTGTGTGTGTGCCTTTCGTTTTTTAATATTTTATTGCGCATATCAAATTCGCATTCGAGCGGAAATCCCTAAACAGGGCCAAAACGCCTCTCCATCCATCCATCTCTCTCTCTCTCTCTCTCTCTCACTCGCCAGAGCTGCACACACACACACACATGGAGGGGCGGTAGGGAGGTACTGTCTGACAAACAGACAGACAGAGAGACAGATGCACGTGCTTCTGTCACTCGCTTGTTGGTTGCCGAGACTTGGTGAATCCCCCAGCTACGGGCTACGGACTACGGACTACGGGTGTGTGCGGCCACGGGCGGCCCTCATGTTCCGTCTGGCAAATGTTTATGAATACATTTCGCTGAATAGTATGAGTGCACATGGGTGCGGATGCGGGTTAGCCGTATGAATCGATGAATGGATGGTCGCTTGGATGCGTCTGGTTACCTTGAGAGGTTTGCGCCGTCTTTTTTTCCAAAATGTTTTTTTTT
This sequence comes from Drosophila subsilvestris, assembly GCA_035043285.1. NCBI lineage: Eukaryota > Metazoa > Arthropoda > Insecta > Diptera > Drosophilidae > Drosophila > Drosophila subsilvestris. The sequence goes on along the minus strand of JAWNNB010001727.1, from coordinate 157,166 downwards.
GTGTTCTGTGGCCTCAGGCTCTTAATGGAAATCAGCACGCAAAAGAAATCTTTTATTGATTCCAAACCGACTGTGATATATATATGTTGGGCATGGTTGGCACATCGTTTCCATTATATGATACCATCCATAAAATATATGAATATTCCATTGTCTGAGAGACTGACTGACTGACTGACTGACAGCACAACACACAGTACAAATGGTTGAACGTGGGGAGAGGTACCAGCGCATTGGGAAATTACTTTTAAGAAATTTTTAATTGCAGCTTAATTGATGTGAGCCACAAAACGATTGAAAGCCTCTTTTAAGCATCGATGAATGGTTAGTCTTTATGCATAAAATCATTAAATATTATTAATTTCATACTGAAATCTTGGTCTTTACCTAGCAGCTAGTCAGTAAATGTATCTAGGGAGAGGACACTATTAGCTCAGATTCAATCACTAAAAACATTTTAAAAGTTTATTGGAAAATGTGCTAGTGGCCCTTGTCAATATGATTTTCCAGATAAATATACAAATTTAGCACTCAAGCCTCAAATATCATCAAATATCGTTCCCTGAACTTTATATACGATTTTCCATCTCCTTTAAGAAGAGACTTGTCTGGCCGAAAATCCTCTTCCAGCAAAGGACCATCTGCAGTGCGTTCAATTAGGTGGAAGCAGTGGCAGTGGCAGCTGCAGCGGCAGAGCCGTAAGCCTTTCAATATGTTGGTTGCAGGTAGCCCCACCGATTGACAGTTTAATAGTTTTTCCCAGTCAATATTATGCTATTTCGTGATGCAGCCGCACACGAGCGACACCTGAATTGTGGATCCTGCTGGTGTCTACTGGTTTGGCGTGCGCTTGTCCATCCAACCACCACTTTACTTTGCGTCTTTACTGGTGCCACACGCCACATGGCGGCAGGTTCTTCTTCGTTCCGACTACCATTTGGCGAGGCTCATTTGGCTCTATGAAATTTGATTTCGTATGCAATTTTGGGCCAGCTTTTCCAGCAGTCGGGCCATAAAATATGCAGATTTTATGCCAGAAATATAATTTTTGCTGCATTAGCGGCTGCCACTGGCCGGTAGAAAGGCAGGAAGGCAGACAGGCAACGCTGCGTATGCGCGATATTCGATTAAACCCGCTTTACCCACAGCAAAAAAGAGTGACAGGGGGAGACAGGGGGAGAGAGAGAGAGTCTTTTTTCTGCTTGCATTTTGTCGGGGATTAAAGGCTATGGCCAAAACTATCGGTTAGGGCTAATGCGAGTGGAATTTAGTGGTGAAGGTGCGGCCGGAATTAGCGAATAGTTTTTGGAGATTTTGTGGGATTTGATGTTGGGTTTTTGGTTGTAAATTGGAAATTGGAAAAATGCATCAATGATCAAAGGATTTGAAAACAAAACAGAAACGGAAACAGGCATGTTCCGAGGGGAAAGCGATTAAGTTCCAAAGGAAAAATATATTTAAAAGGTATCCAATGAGCGACTGCCGCCAAAAACCTACCCCTCCTACTGCTGCTGCCACCACATTTGTAGCTGTAACCGAAAGTCACATCTCACTTTAATCATGGCCTCAAACGCCAAACACACAAGCTCAATTCTCACGCTGCAAATTGGGTTTTCTTTTAGTTAATAGAAGCATCTATAATTCCCGATTAGGCCACGTCCCCATTCCCTCCTTTCCACTCGCCAATCTACATCCACAATATGAGCTACTATCTACTTATGCCATTTGGCCGGCAATCTCTAACGAAAAGGGAAATGCGTTTAGCCCATCCGCCGCTAAGCCACGAAATAAACAATGGGACAGAAACTGCCAACGCGGTGAAATTAGAGGATACCCTAACAGTGGGGCAAGCACCAAGGGTACATAGTGCAGCAGTTGGAACACACAGAAAACAAAATGCCAAATCAATGTATCAATATCAATTTCAAGGATATGTGATATATCATAATAACACGTTGACATTGGTAAGCGGTCCCAGCGGTTCCGTGGCAGAAACGAAAAGCGACCGAGAGGTGCTGCCGCATTACGCGTGACTTTTGTAAGCGAAAGCAAAAAGATTCGACTAATTAAATATGAATAGCATAATAATAATATTATTTATAATAATACTATAAATATATAGAATAATACATTAAGCCATTTACTCGTGTATTTATTCTGCAGTGCATCAGGATATCGGTGCCATACCCTTGGGGGCTTATGTCTGTCTTTTGTCTTCCTTTTGTCCTCGGGGGTAAACGACTTTGAATTAACATAAAAGTATATACACACATATATATTTTTGGGGGTACCCATGTATGTACATATGTATGCATGTACATACATACATTGTACATTTATTTCGTATGCGGAGTTGGAGTTTTGTTTTTTTTTTTTTCTTCCGAGTAGTGCGCCTTACAGTTATGTCAGCAAGGGTTGGCTGTTTCTTGTGTGTGAGTTTGTGTGTGTGAGTTTGTGTGTGTGTGTGCATAAAATCAGATATCAAAAATTGTTTACAAATAATTTAATAGCCCCAACGCACGCACGTCACACATTTCGAATGTGCCCCACAAGCAGGACACACACACACCCACACACACACAGATACATGCATGCAATCCATAAATCGGCTTTGTTGACCGGAGGACTGGACCATGCATTGGTATTGGGGCCAGAGATTTGTTACCTCGGAATCCTCGCCCCTCCTGCCACCCATTCTCCTTTTAGCTTTTGCCACTGACTGCGGTCACACGAACGGACAAAGGACCCTCTCACTGCCACATTGCCACACATGTGTGTGTGTGTGTGTGTGTGTGTGTGTGTGTGTTTGGTCATAAATAAAATGTTAGTCCGAAAACAGTGTAAGCAACTCATTGTAGGAAGGGGCACGGACTGTGGGCGACTGCTGGGTGACTGTAGGGGGACTGTGAGGGAGCGGATGCGACTACACGACATTAGGCCGAATTAATGCGCGCAAGGACTTAAGTCGCAAATTTATTTCTATTCAACATACGAGACAAAACGATGGGCCGCAAAACAAGCGATGTTCGCCCGCCTGCCGCCGCCTGCCCACTGTATGTGCACTGAGAAAAATTGGATATTAAAACAAAAAATATGATTCGAAGATTAATGGGCTATCCGCACAGACAGAACATAAAAAAGTGACAAGATTCTGAATGAGCCAACGAAAGGCATAAGAAAATATGACAAATACCAGTCGATTTTACATTCGTATGAGTGTCTCTCTCTCTCTCTCCCATTGTGCGACTCTCTCGAATTTAGTAAATTTTATGGAATATTATTTGGAATATTTGGATTATTTGGGGTATTCTTTCCAGTTGCATGATTATTGATTATTCTAATATTATTCTGTTATGTATTTTTCTCTTATATCTCACAAATAAAAGCTAAAAGTAATTAAAACTCAAGTGTTCTTTACACCACTTACACTCTCTCTCCCCTTAGATTCCTCTCAGTGTGTGTCTGAAGAGTGGGTGAGGGGGAGGGTTGGGCCTGAATGTTTGTGTATGTTCTGTTGAACATTTCGGCATGACAGTGGAAATCCGGCGATAAATGTTACCAGCAAATGTGCGAGTGCCTACCAAAACTGGTCAGCCGCCTATTTGGGTGTTGGGACGGGAGGGGACCTAAATGCTAACTGGTACAATTTAGGTGCTCTCCATTCACCATACTATACATTTAGGGTGAGGGGGAGTAGACGATGGCCGATGGGCGATGGGCGATGGGCGATAGGCAGGGGTCCGTCCGTCCTGCTGCTCTCCACACGCTTTGTGTTAATTTGTGGACAAATTTGTGCGCCGCAACGGATGTATGGCAGGAAGGGAGATGAGAATGGACGAAGATGGGTGCTGGGTGATGGCTGGTGGCTGCTGGGCTGTGGGGGAATGGGAATACCACCCATTGTCTTCCTGTTCGCATCTAATCCCAGGGATCAGCAATCGATAATGAAGTTGCCGAAAAACACACGCGCCAGTGTCATAAGTTAGATGGAATGGAACGAAATGCGATGGGATGGGATGGCGGATGCGACGCCACTGTGGGTCATGTGGATGGGGTGGAATGGGGGAATGGTGGAACACACCGATTTGTTTGCTGCAAATCCAGTTATCGATGAGCTTTCCTCATCGATGCCGATGATGATGGGGCATTGGAAAAGGGAGAATGGGATGGAAGGCTGGGATTGCTGCGAGTGAATGCTGTGTGGATATTTGCCGAGATGCGAGATTGTTGCCTGGCCACTGTTTCAATTTATGTTAAGCGTGGAACAACGAGCAGAAGCAGGGGAACTGGATAACAGGGTAACCGAGCAGTACAGTGGCATACGCTCCACACGCTCCGTTGAGTCCTGCTGTTGTCCTGCTCCTGCACTGATTCATGCATTTGCTTACGACTCCAACAGGAGTCCAGTCCCACCACAGGACTGTGATGTGGGGAGGAACGAGTGGTGTGGAAACGAGTCGATTGCTAGCCAGCCGAGTGGAGTGGAGGGGAGTGGAGTGGCATGGATTGTTAAGAGAGTCCCCCACAAATTGTCAAATTTATTGTATGGCAGAGCTTAGCACCGTAATGAATGCTGTTGAAAGGCAGAACGAAAACGAATGAAATCCCTTGTTGGGGGGAACAGCCCCATGAGGGGAGTCTATTGCTTACTTCAATTACTGCCAAGCAATTTTCCGCAAGCCAAGATATGTATCTACCTCAATAATCAATGGGATTGCTACATTGAGAATTCAATTCAATTTGGTGGATGTTTGTGGGGCACTTATGTAGTTCTTTGAGATTCTCGCTTTGGAGAGGATCTACTCGACAGATTCGCTACTGTTGCGATGTAGGCATCCAATTTCGATCTTATTTTATTTGTTACTAATTTTCGGAAAACTTTTCTATATTTGAATGACATTTTTTTGCTCATACAAAAATTTCTTTATTTGTTCGTTACTCGAACCTCTTTTTTCTTTGATTAGACCAAGCGATCTCCACTCGACACTCGCTGCTTATTGCCTGCCGTACTTATCATGGCTTAAGATATTTTATTTTTCTTTAATTACAAACATCTTTGCATGCCCCTTGCCCTGTGCCCCTTGTCCTGTTGTTGTTAAGTGCCTAAAGGCCTTGAGGAAAAATCTGTTGAAAATTCAAGTCAGTGGAAATTTTCAGCTACATTAGCCGTTTGGAGTGCACAGAGGAGGAGGGTGGGTTTTCCGGTTGGGGTTACGCTTTCGGTTTGAGGCTTAACTTTCAATTCATTAGGCCACACAGTCACATGGAACAGAACCGAACCGAACCGAACCGAAGGATGTGACAGAACTTTTGCCGAATGGCCGAAAACAAAAGCTAAATACAATCAGATGTAAACAAAAGCCTCGCCTGACAGAGGCGGCTCTCTAAAAAGGGGTTAAGAGCTGGAGGGGGTGGGGGGCTAAGACAAATTAGTTGCAAGTTGCAAGCGGCAGGGACTGCGACTGCGGCTAGAGGGGAGCCGTGTTTCTTTAGAGTTTTGTGGCAAAGCGAAGCTAGAAAACTTTTCTTAGGCGCTGCCAAAGTTCCACCTCTCTCTCCCTCTCTCCCTCTCTCTCTCTCTTGCCCTCTATTGCTATCTCTGTCTCTGTCTATCGGTTCTGTGGGCATTGTTTAAAGTTTTGTGCAAATGTGAAATAGAATTGGACAACGACAACGCAAAAAGGCAGCCAGGAGCAGCAGCAGCAGCAGCAGAGCGCCACTTGGCTACCAGGGAAAACTTTTCCCTTGCACTTTCATTACTTTTCTTCTTTCTTTATTTTTTTTCTGTTTCCTTGAAGCTGGAGCCAGGCAGGGGGGGGGGGGGGGGTTTCCCGTCGTAGATGCTGCCACTTTGGCAATGCGCGAATTAGCCAAATAATAAATAAGTGCACGACAAAAGTGGCAAAAGAAGGAGGAACAATTTTGGAACAACAATGAAATTACTTCGACTCGCTGTTGTTGCCACACTCGTCGCTGTAATGCCACTCCCGCTCTGTGGATGGGGAAACCACACGGACATCAGGGAAGTGGTGGGGCACAAACTTTGTACTTTGTATGCGCGTGGAGTGTGTGGGAAGTTGATGATTTCCAAACAAAAAAAAAAACACAAAATTTTCATTTCTGTTTTCTAGTTTTCCCTCAAGTTTTCATGTTTCTCCTTTCGCTGCCGTTTGTCGCCTGTCCCAAAAGTTTTGCTTATGTCCAGAGCAGGGATCCCATTCCTACCTATAAAACCCCACACCCCCCTCTGCTGACCCCTACTGCAGCTGGTGCTGCTGCTGCTGACACAGTCATCATGTCGTGCTGACCAAATGGTCGAGAGATGGTCGAGAGGGCGAGAGAGAGAGAGAGAAGAGTCTCTAATTATTTTGGCTGACATTGCAAGTTCGTTTCATTATTTGTACTTTTGATAAGAAAGTTGCAAGCAGTTCTTCGCTCGGTTGCAAGCAGTTCGGTTCGCTTTTATTGCCACAGATAGCCCACAAGTTTCCTTTCCGCTCTTCTGGCATTAAGTGAGTGCACTCATGGCCAAAGTTTTTGTAACTTTGAATATTGCTCATACGCCCCCCTGTGGGTAGGGGAAAAACTCTCTCTCTCTCTCTCTCTCGTTCTCAAGAGATTTCCATGTGGAAGAAGGGTTTTCCATCATCATCAGTCAGTCAGTCCAACGCATTTAAATGCAACTTGTGGCAAAAAGTATCGAAAAAAGATGGCAGGAGCAGAGGCATGGGCTGGGCCCTAATGAATGTTTCATGCACTTCCTGTTCCTGGAAAGCCAAAGCCAAGCAGCCAGCGCGCCCTAACTTCATTTGTGCCACACCAAAGACGCCACAAGAGCGAGTGGCAGCAGAATCCACGCGGCGCATATGCGTAATCCTGCAAGTCCTAAAGCAAATCGGGGTGCAAGTTGGGCCATGGCATGGCATGGGGTTGCATATGAATGCAACTTTGCGACTTGGGGATGCGTTTAGTTGAACGGAAGTCGAGTGCTTTGGTAATTTGTAGCAAACTCTTGTGGCACTTGCACTGGCAGTGGCTGTTCTGTTCTGTTTCAGCATTTGGTGTTATTCTTTTATTTTAAATGAATTACGCCGCCAGATCCCCAGGATCAGCTGAAGTGTGTGCTGCAGCATCAAGTTTGTATTCGAATGAAATCCCAAGATTTTGGCAATTATTTGAATATTACACAAGTGAATTTGAGCAATGAGTGGAGATTGAATCATTTAATTAGGATTCATGGAAGCAAGAAATGCAGGACTCAAATGAATCATCCCTAAGATTCCTTTGGCTTTTGGAAGTTCCTTTGGAACTTTCATTACGGTATTTTTATAGTATTTTTCTGGAATCATTCGAATAAGATTATCTTGAAATTTGCCTGGAATATTTTGGATTTTTTTTTTATGGAAACTTTGATTTTTTTATTTTGTAGTAACTTTATTTTCTGCTATTTTTTTAAAGTAAATTCTGAACATAATTTTTTGGTAATTTATTAATTACAATTTTTTTTTTTTTTACTTTTAATTGTTTGTCATCTTTAAAACTAAAAATCGAGCAGTAAATAGAAGAAGAAGAAGAAGAAAACACAAAATCATACTGGTGAAACTCTCTGTTCAGAATTCTTATCTCTAATTTATAAATGGTTTCCTTTGAACCCTTTCATTTATACAAATTTAAAAATATAAAAAAACTATAAAAAAAAACTACTATGAAACCTATTTGAGAGGAAACAAAGCACCAAATTTTGTGTAACTGCAACTCGGACAGAGCAGAGTTGAGAGGGAGAGGGATAAAAATAGAGGAAATGCGATTGCCGACAGACGGTAATCAGATAATTTGCATGCCAGCCATAGTGCCCTAAAGGACACCCAGGACACAAAGGATACGTGTATCCACTGCAGTGCAGTGCAAAAGAGTTTCAGGTTTAAGGGGCTCAAAAGGATCCTTGCTTTCTTCTTCAGATAATACCAAGAATAATTTATAATTAGAAAAGCACACACACACACACACACACACACACACTCGTATGCATGTGAGTGTGTAGAGGAAGAGGGAAAATATTTAACGAAATTATTAATGTACATATGTAAGAAAACTCTGGACAGGACGAGAGATGATGGGCACACGAGCGCAAGAGCACGAACACAAGCGGCATTCATTACTCATTTAAGGAGCAGGCAGCAGGCAGCGGCAGCCCCCCGAAAAGTAGGCAACATTCCGCCACACAGTAGACAGTGCAGCAGTCCGCACAAACAATTAAAAACCGTAAATGTCCCCACATGACAAAGTGTGAACTTAATTTCATTTTTGTAATTTACAAATGCAACACACAGTGAGAGCGGACGGAGAAGGGTCCTTGATAATGGCCCCAAGGAAGTGGCTGGCAGCAGGCGAAGGGCGAAAGAACTAAATATATAAATGAAAATGCTTTCTCTGAAAGCCACAAAAACAAGACAGGAAGCAGGAGACAGGAGACGGGAGACACAGGACACAGACCAAAGAGCGGCGGGACAGGACAGGGCAGGACAGGACCAGAGCTACTCCTTCGACAGTAACGAGCCAAACGAAGCGCACACACAAATGAAAGTAATTTTCCAAATACTTATGTGTGCAACACTGCATCTATGTGTGTGTCTGTGTCGCCCCACTCCCAATCCCAATCCCAGTCCCAGTCCAACTCCCACTCCCAGTTCCACAGTGTATCTGTGAGCCAGCAAGCTAGTCATTTTTCAAAGCTTAATTTCCACAAACAAGCAAAAAGAACAAACACAAAGACAGAGGGAGACGGCAGACGGCAGACAGAGACACAAACAGAGACAATAAAAACCAACTGAAGGAAATGGAATGCCGAAAACAAAACAGAATAAAAAACAAAACTTCAATGTAATGAAGCCGAAAACAAAAAGCAAAAACATTGGCAAAAACCTACGCCAAACAAGAGCCCAATAAAAGAAACAGACAAGCGCACCTTTAGATACCCTGTAATCAAATCAAATCATATCATATCAATTATGGTCATTCGATTCGGCTAAATATTTTGCTATATTTTTCTAAAGCCACTTTTGTGGTATTTTGTTAGTCATTGCAGATATTTCTAGTATTTTTCAGGTACCGTCTGTCAGCTTACCTCGAAAACACTTCCGTTGCTGCATTACATAAATCGTTTGAACGTCAAAAAACCCCCTAAAAAAGGTACCAAAAGAGAGGCTAAGGAGAAGAGACTGAGACAGAAACGAGAAGAGAGAAGAGAGGGATCTTTAGTGAAAATGAGGCAGAAGGGTAAGAGGCCAAACATTGAATTCATTTTCAAGTGCGGGGCACTCCTTCGAATGCAATGAATATTTGAACAGCGAGTGGCGTCTGCTGTTGCCTCCGCTTCTGCAGCAACGCAGCAGAATGATTGAACGAAATGTACGAAATTGTGAAAGTTATGAAATTAAATTGAAATGAAATGGGAAGTACGCATCAAATGATTGTTATAAATTAAGAAGAAAACGATTTAATTGCAACTGATGGAATGCCAAGAATGACATGAGTGAAACATTCTTGTGGACCGGAAACGAGTGTAATGAATGTAATTGAATGAAAGCTAATAGCTGCAAGAATTCATTAGGTGAGTGGTGTGGAATGAAGAGATATTTTCTTTATATCTGCAAGAGTATACATCAGCCGGGCGACACCTTTTTGCCTATTTGTGTGGCTGCTGGCTGGCTGCAGGCTCATCAACTTGTAAACGCTTTTCCACACACAGAAGGAAACCAATTTTGCAAGAGATTTAAATTCACCAGCGAATCTTCAGTGCCCCATCGTCTGGGAGGAGGCGCTTATCTGACGCCTCTGTCATGAATATATGGCACAGTTTTTATGTTTGAGAGCACAGCCCCAGAAATGAGGTTTACCTAACACACACATCCCTACACTCGTCCCTCCTCGTGTCCTTTCGCTGGCAGCAATTACATTTCGCCTGATGACTTGGCTTTGCTTTCAATTTGGTTGCACTTTTTGGCTGCCAACAAAAACGACGGGGAGGCACAAAACGAGCAGGAAAACTGTTTTGACGCTCTGCAATTTCTGGCATCGTTGGCTGCGGTCAAAGATTAGTTGGAGATTGCACCCAAAAATTGCACAAATCCCCATAAAAATCGGAGCATAATAAAATGGCACATAATTAGCAGCAGAATGCGCCTTGGACAATTTCCCTAATGTCAAATGGAATGGAAATTGATAAAGATTTGTGGCAGGCATCAGTTTGTGGCATGGTCCCCGCCCGGTCCATCACTGAATTATGAATTGATGAAATTTCGTCTACGGTTCTGTAATTGAATCGCTTTAACACAGCTGCCCCTGCTCTTCGGCTGCTGCTTTTGCTTTTGCTTCTGTTTGTGTGCTGCCGCCTGTTGCTTGCCACGACCCACCACCATCCCTGTAAGCCCCTCAACAATTTGTGGCTGTCTCGAAATGATTAATTTATTGAAATTTACGCTTATTGTCGACGTTTTCCAAATACATTTTATTTATGTTCCTTTATGCCGATAATTTGTCAAAAAGTCGTAAATTATAATATTACAAAAAACCCCAAAAACCGCAGCATCCAAGAATCAGAATCAGAATCAGAATCGGAGAGACACAAAGGAAAGTCCTGAATCAAATAAAGGGGGCGAAACTTGCTAACTTTTTTGTGGATTCGTATTGGAATACACTTTCTAAGACACGTTGCTCCATTGGCTATGAGATGGCAGGCGTAGAGCAGCTCGAATGAAATATCTAAATGGATAAATGATGGGGAAAACTTAGAAGGCAATTCCCAGATAGGTAGGATTAAAGTGAAATATTTGCTAAGGAAATTATAGACTGCCCGTTTTAATTAGAAAATCTCTAGAGCCAACAGATTGCTTCTGGTCATATTGAGAGAATCTTTGAGAATCAACGAAAGATCCTCCTCGTTTCTTTTTCCTTCTAGAAAAATGGACATGCCCATGGAAAGGGTACCCGCACCCCTACTCCTGCCCAAATATGGGGAAAATCCCCAATAAAAACCGTGAGGCGAGCGTGTGAAAGAGGGGCGAGTGGAGGAGTGGGTAGATACCATTCAATTTTGCTTGCGGTTAAGTCGTAAGCGAGATGGAAATATGTTGGGGCTGGAGGTGGCGGGGGTAGCAGCTTTTGTGGTTAGGCCGCAAACTTTGTGGGGGGCCTCCCACTGAGTGCGTGCTTGAGAGTCGAGTGTGTGAGTGTGTGAGTGCGTATCCGTGAGAGTGGGACAAAAACAAACACAGTAGCAGTGTGTCAGGGGCAATGCTGTATTTCAACAGAGTGGCAACGATAACGCCTTCAATTATTAATTATTATCGCCGCAAAGCCAAATGTAAAAGCCTTCAATTAAAACCTACGCATACAAACAGGAAATGTCGGGTGTATGCCGGGTGTATACCTGAATACACACACACAGATACAGAGATACAGAACTGCAGAGAGATCCTTTGCTTTGCAGTGCCCAGTGCATTGCTCGACTTCTGCCCCAGATTTCAGCCCTCATTTTATTTTTCCCCCGCCACCCACTGCTGCTGCTGGTTGTTGTTGCTGTTGTTGTTAATGATTTATACAAGGATTAATTTATACTCACTAATGGATTTCAGTGTACAGGCGGCAATATCCTGGCAGAGGCTGTTCGTCCTGCAGCATTCAATATTATCAATTACTCAGTCAGCCTGGTGACTGGCTGCCCGGTTCCGCCTTCGAGTCTGGCAAAAAAAAAAAAAAAAGGAAAAAGGGAAAGAAATTAAGGAAAATTAATTATGGCCCAGTGAGCAACCACCGCATGCAAATTGCTTCGTATTTATTGGATGGCATCGCATCGCTACGCATCGGTAGTATTTATATGGCCATGTATTCGCATCATTCGCGCATTCGTTTCTCTCGCATTCGCATTCGCATTCACATTCGCATTCAAATTCGTTTCAGGTGTCGCATGTTGATCGCTGATCAAACAGGGCATTCCTTCGCTCATAAAAATCAACTAATTTGCACACTTTACGCCATTGGGAAAAGTCCTTTTTGCTCCTACAGCCATTTGGATGTCACAAAAAACCAGCGAGATAGCCAACAAAGGAGAGGGAGAGGGCGAGCGAGAGAGAGAGAGCCAAAAAAAAAGTAAGGAAAATGTACGGAAACGGCTGTCAATAAAATAAATGAGCGCCATTAGCAGCGGAAAATGATGAACACTTGAAAGTGTTTCGCCCGGCAAGCCTCGAACCAGACACTAAGCCACGGCCACTGCCACGCCCCCGAGCGACCACGCCCATTTCTACGGGCAAAGCAAAAAGCAATAGAGATAGATAGATAGAAAGAGAGGTAGGGAGGGAGGGTGAAAGGCAGACAATGCAAAACATTGGCAACCGAAATGGTGTGGAATGAAATCAGGCAATGGGCAATGGATGTCATTTGAGTGGAGAAAATTCAAGCAATCGAACCATAATGTGGATATCGATAAGCGATGCATTCCATCCTGCTGATCTCGATAGAACTATCGAGAGATCTATGCGAACCGAAACGAAACCCGAAATCTTTTTGGAGATCTATAAGTAGGCAAAAATCCAAGAAAGATTCCAATACATTTCGATCCACTCGATTTACCTTTATTGATGACAAGTCTGAACTTCATAATGACAGCCCATTCGCATCTATTCCATCCACTGTACCACAACGCATCGCATCGCATCGTCTGGACTTTGCCAGTCGACTAGATCGCAAGATATTCAGTGAGATGTGTGCGTGGGGGTTGGCCTGTAACTACATCCCTCAGTCCCTGCCCCATGACGCAACTGCCATGGAGTGTGGCTGGATGAGACGGGGTGTGGGTGTGGTGTGATGAGCGGATGGTATGTTGGCATTTGTGTGGGTTACAAAGCCGAAGGCAAACAAGTCGCGTATATATTTGTGCAAATAAAATTTGCTTGAATAATTTTATGAATGGTAGACAAACTGTTAAAGCGAATGGTGGGGAACGGAAGGGAATAGCAAGGGGAAAGAGGCAGATAAAGTAGTGGCAGGAGGACAGTGAGTGGAGAAATGTGGGAGCGGGTGAAAACGACATGACATACAATTTATTATTGCATCAAAGGGTTAATTGCACACAGGCTTCTGTATTTCTGTGTGTGTGTGTGTGTGTGTGTGTGTGTGTGTGTTGCAGCTTGGCTCCGCTTGCTGGTTACCGTAAGTGGCACACAATTATGCTGCCAGGCGCCTTTTCAAGTGTATTTTTCTTGTGGTGCATTTTCCACGTGCCGTCACTTCTTCCTCTATGCCTTTCTCCTTCATTCCCAAGCTTTCTCTCTCTCTTTCTGTGTGTGTGTGTGTGAAGTGTTTAAATAAACGACAACACTTGAAATAAATTGCAGCAAATCAAGTTAAATAAATTGCGCGAATGTACGGGAAAGCATCAGCGCCACAAAACGAATGAATGGAGGCGCCAACAGCAGCCAAGAAGCAGACTCCGTGGCCTGATTCGGCGGATGGGTGGGTAAGTCATCGTTATCACCAACCCACACACACACACACACACACTACCTCATGTTATCATGTCCCCATCTGTGTGTCAGAATTTAATTTCAGAATTCCTCACCGATTTTCATACTCGATCTGTTTCTTTAGATTTTTTGTAGAGTGCAGGGAGAGCAGAGAGACAGAGACAGAGTACCGCTTTAATGAACCTTTCATCTGGGCTTTATGGTTCTTTCGATTCCAATGTATTTACCATTGAATGCTCCAAAGAACTAATGAAAAAAGCAATAAATTCGCTTACCAATTTGAATCTGTTGTACTTCAACTTCGAAACCAACGAAAGGAATAAAATGCCCAAATAAATAGCCCCATTCGCCTAGGGAAAATCAAAGATTCGACTATTTAACCTCCCCTGCACAGCGATATCAAAATAAATGCACATATGGCAAATAATTCCCTCTGTCTTTTTGGAATTAGTTTCTTTTTGTTTCCATGCGTAGAGTGCATCAATTAACAAAGCAATTAAGTAAATCGGATTAAATCCGTTTCAATATTAATGACTCCGTCAATTAAACAATAATCAATCCATGTGCTGCGTTTTTTATACCATTTTGTGGCACATTCAGGGACTGTTTACCCCTCCCAAAGGGTCCATTCGTTCGCACAGCTAGAACGATAAATGGCTCGAACTTTAAGGTACAAATTAAAGGCATCTTTGGCTCTCGAAGGAACTGAGATTTATCTCTCTCTCTCTCACTGCTGTTTTTTCATTGGTGTATTTAATATATTTATTTTTTATTTGCTAAACGGAAAACGGAAAACGGAAAAACGGGTTGAACGGAAAAAGCATATGTGCCATTTGGGTTTATTTGTTCTGCGACGGCCTGAGAATTGTCCGCATGTTTTGCTCTGATTTTGTTTCTTTCCATGACCCCCGCCCATGGCCGGGGTGAAGTGCAGTGGCAGGGGGAGGCAATATACATATACTTTGATTAAGTGCGTGGCTCCAAACGACATTCGCCGACGGGAGATTGACTCATTTGCCCATTTTTGATGGAATGTCGCCAACTAAAATGCTTTGCCGCCTTTCCGGGCCCACTCAAGGCTGCCTACATCCTGCGCCGCTCCTCCACGGTGTCCGCCCAATGGCCTCGTTTTGGGCCAAGTTTATCGCGTTGTTTGCCTTCTGCTTTGTTTGCCTTTGCCGCTTTGTCAACACTCGGGGAAAACGCAAAGAAAGGAAGCGACGCGACGCGGCGCGTTGGCAGAGGAGGCTGGGCAGCGTGGGGGAGCGTGGAGCGAAAAAGTAAACGAAAAGGGTTGTAAAAACGTAATGGGGAGTTAAATAAAACAGCGAACGTGCTGTGTGGGAAAGGGGGCACGGGGACAGGGAAAGGGGACAGGAGGCGCACACAAAAATATGCAAACACTCGCACAACACACATACGAAAGTACTCAAGGAACCCGTAGGGACTATGGCATACCCATGCATTTAGTGAGGGTAAATCCTTGTGGCAGTCCATCAATTAATTTATTTTTTGACAAATCAAAATGTCGCTTGGCAGGGCCTTCATCATTCAGAATATTTTCTAGAATTGCTAGAATTCCATCATAAAGTATCATCAGGCACCTCTTGTAATGCAATTCAACCGATGGGCGCTGCTGCATGACGTATCAAAATCTGTATAGTTTGGCACCCAATCGTTAGATAATTGCTTTAGATATATCTTTCGGTGCGGAATAGCACTGAAATATTCTCAAAAATACAAATGCAACATTCTACTCTGCGCTGCATGCCACACCTCCAAGAACACAGCATACCCTTACCATCCATCGAACATCAAGGGGTACAAAAAAAAAAGAAATGTGCAAAAATATATATTCAAAAAGTGTCATAAATGTAATACAACTTTTCCTTTATGACAACTGCATATGTGTGTTTGCATGTGTGTGTGTGTGTGTGTCGGTATTTGTGTTGGCGCGTTGTTCAAGTGCCGCTTGAACAGAAACTTCTCATCTCAGTCGCTGTCGTTGTAGTCGTTGTCGGCCTGGCCAATAAAAATAAAAGTAAAAATAGAGTTCAAATAAAACTAAAAAAAGAGCCAAAGCCAAAAGCCGTAGAAAAGAGCGAACCAAAGACCAAAACTTTATCCTGCTCACAAAAATATGTCCATCCATATCGTATATGTATCCCACAAATACAAAAGTATCTTTGTATATTTGAATTGAGCTCTCGGATAATGCGTTTTTCCAGATATGTATTTTCTACGAGGCAGTCTCTCTGATGGGGTCAGGGGCGGGTCAGCAGAATCCCAAGGTAAGGCCATAAAATGAATTAGAAAATTTGTATTTATGCATAAAGCTGGTGTTGTTGTAGTTTTACCAATCGAAAACGGAGGGGCTAAGCCCGGATTGTTTTTGCATATATTGTGTGTGTTTCCAAGGAACCGAGGCCAACGACCAAAATTAATTTATTACCCCCACTGTCCCCCACTGCTGGTACCTAAAAACCTTAAACCGACTCACAAAACAAAACCAGGCTCTCCGATAAGTTAATTTTGGGTGACCAAAAAACAGTGCGTTTCGAAACGGAGGAGAAGCGTTTAGAGATATATTTTCTAAATCAAACAAAGATTTTTAATTTTAAAAAAAGTGTATAAAGAAAGTCTTTAGGTATTGAAGAAAATGTTCTATTCAAAATAAATATATGTACATACATATGTCATCGAACACATATGTACATACATATATTTTATTTAAATTAATATTTATCCGTATTCAGGTATTTATCAGCGTGAAAATATCAAATAGGTCTGGGATCCTGCATGGTAATATCGTGAAAATCGATTAGCTGATGCTCGTTTGTTCTATCCTTATGATTATGGGGCACACTGTCAGCCACTGGTTTTCTTTGATGTAACGTTCCATCTGCTGCTCCGTCTGTCTGTATTCTGTGTGTGCGTGTGTGTGTGCGGTCTCTGGTAAGTGCTCTTTAGTAGTCCACTCCTTTGAAAGGTTGAAAGCAGTGCCAGACTGCAACAAACCCAAATTGCAATACACACAGACACACACACTACACATAGGCATATGCATGAAATCAGTAACACACAGCCATATGCACTCCTCCGCACACACACACATATGGAAAACATTGGGCAAACATTCTGCCAAAAGTTGTTACAAAAATTTAAAAATAAATTTAAAATTTTGCTGTTGCTCTTATCGAATTGCAGCAGCGGATGGGTGGGTTGGCTGGGGGTGGCACAAGAGGGGTAGTGTGGCACCAAGCGCCTCTTGGCATGCAGATTGCCACAGCCGATGGCAATGCGTCCACTGACTGCCTATGGCCACAAAACGAAGCAAAAAAAAAAAAAAAAAAACAGGAACAGAAAGAAAACAGAGAGACGTGAAAAGAAGTGTTGGTTGAGCGAATCGACGCAGTTGGTACCCTAGAAGCACATTGGGATTGAACTTTTGAATTTGAACTTTTTTGTTTTTTTTTTTTACTTGGTTTTAATTCCAAACAAGATCCGAGCTAAAAGAAAAACTCGATCACAATCGAACCGAACATTGAATGCTGGCTAACGAATCCCCTTTGATCATCCTTCGAGCATGTTCGATCACACTCAATGCAGTCACACTTTGCAGTGCTCGCTGCAAACATCTGTTCGAAGAACTCACAATACCCCACCACCCACCAAGACGAGAGAAAGAGAGACAGGAAACTGGAAAATGCCGCTACTACAACTTCCTCGCCCACCAAAACTGCTTCATGCAGCATTCAAACTCACACTCTCACATGTGGCCTCATACCTGAAGAGGACAGAGAGCGGGAGACAACGGAAAAAGAATTGAAACTGCAGTGAAAATAAATTTAAAAAGGCAAAAACGAAAAGGAAACTGGAAATGAAAGCAAAAATGGAGCAAGAGGAAACCGCCGCCGCCGCTGCTGCCGCTCCAAGGAAAAATCCGTAGCGTAGCGTATGCAAGGCATTTGCGCGCGCCACCCACCCCCACTCCCCAAAAAGTTGTACCCACCCCCTTATGTCCACCGCCACTGCGGAGCTGTGGAAGATTGCTTAAAGTTTTATTGGTTGTTGTTTGCAAAGCAAAAACTTTACTTTTGCGCGCTTTTCTAACAGTCCAAACACACACACACACACACACACAAACACACCTACACTGGGAAAGTGGGCGGGGGGGCACGGCACGGATGTGTGGCAAAAGTTGCCGAATGGAAAATGAATCCAACAGAGGAGTGGGGGTGGGTGGGCGTTTACCCGCGATTCCTTTTGCTTTCTTTTACTTTTTTTTTTTTTGGATACTCTTTGTCTTGTTTCTTCTCCTGCTTGCTTGTTCCTCCTACCCCTCCTCCTGCTTTTTTCCACCTACTTCTACTTTTTTTTGGAAACTGAAACTGCCGTTAGTCAAGAGAAGCACCGCTATTCCCATTTCCATTGCCATTCCCCAATCCGCACACATCCGGAAGTCGTCGAAGCTGCAGAAGTCGATGCGATGCCCCGAATGGGCCTTCGAATGGCAGTTCCGAGTGCCAGTGGGAGCCCCGAATGGCAATGTGAGTGGGAGTGGTGCCTCCCTCCCCCCCCCCCCCACTTGGAGTCAAAGTTGAAGTTAAAGTTGAGGTCATCTCGAGCAGCAAGGAAGCAGCAAGGGAACCGAATCCAGTGACGTCGCTTGAATGCGTGTAATTTTCATAAACAATATAGTGAAACATCCCACTGTAACACTGTCTAATGGTCGTCCTTACGGTGTGGTCCTTGTTACCATTCCCATCATCATCATCATCGTGTGCTACCTCTGCCACTCCGCCCCATGCCTCGGTCATTTCAAGTGCAAAAGTACACCAAAAGTTTTTGGTCGCGTTCTCTCCTACTCCACCTCCTCCTCCTCCTCCACCACGTTGAAATGCAGATGAAAACAGGACTTGTAACGGGAGACGAACAGAGAAAGAAAAATATTGTGACAGAGAAAAAAGATATATGTATCTATAGAGGGAAAGAGCGAGAGAGAGAAAAATGTTTGTCCTGCGGAACGTTGGGATATTTTAAAGCCTAAATTTAATGCCGTCAAAGCCACGTGGCTACGAAAAACCTTGCTGCTTACAACAGTTTAAATGTATCCGCGTTACTTGTGTCGCTATTTATATTTTCTCTGGTTTATCTTTCCCATATGAAGGCAGTATGAATATGAATATCCATTGGGGAATACTTTTTCCTTAGGTTTCTTTTATTGTTTTTGATTTAATTGGCATTTTAACATTTATTTTGTTTTTCTAACACGGCTCTTGGTCCCAGAATGCTCTTATTTTGTGTGTGGGTTTTAAAGAGTGAACTAAGAGGAAAGAGTGACGAGCATAAAAGCACAGTGCCACCTTCAGTGCACCATTAGTTGCTTGGGCCTGCAGATGTCCGTCTTGATCAGCCACTGGAAAATGTTCTCGCGCTGATCGCCCTTCAGCTGTATGAGCTGCCCCTGCTCTGGCTGATCGGTGACTCCTTCTTGGGATCGAATATTTTGGACAGGCCCTGGACGGTGGTGATCAGCTTGCGGCTGCTACCCTGCTGCAGGCAAATTTGCACCAGACCCTCCTTCGACTTTGAAGGGCCTTCCTGGAATATTCCCTAGACTGTGCCTGCCTGCATCCACCAGTAGTTCCCATATTCATCAATCAGCTACCAGTAGTACTCAATCATCATCGAAATAGAGAGCGGACCACCACCCGTTGATTATCCTATTCATTAGAGTGCGCCTCGGGCCACGCCTACCCCCTTTGGCGGCACACACCCCACACACACGCATACGCACTCCGCTCTAGCGCCCATGGAAATGGCACTTAATGGCCGCCACCGCTGCTGCTGCTGCTGCTGCTGGCTGCCACACACACAAAACATTGGGAAAGGAAAACTTTGTGCAAACTTTTTGCAAAGCAAAAGGAACGTCTGTGTGTGTGTGTGGCGGAATGTCATTGGCGGAAATTGAAACGCACATGACAATCCATTTCATCAGCAGTTTAGTTGCTTTTAGAACATTTTGGGGAGACAGAGCAAAGACCTGCTGCTGCTGCTGGTGCTGCTTCTAGGGGTAATCGATGCCTTGTGCATGTCCTTTCAATCCTGTGTGTATGCTCGCCCTGCCTGTGTCCTGCCCCATGGGCCATGTGATGTGATGTGATGTGATGTGAGTGGCAGCCACTAAGCCAAATCAACAAAAATCAACATTTCAACAACAAAGTCCTTGACTGTTAAAGTTAACCGGACAGCAGGACACGCAGCAAAGGAGGAGCCAAATGCCATAACACAGCATAATAGAAATAAGAAAAAATACTATGTGTGTGTCGGTCTGTCTGTCTGTCTGTGTGTCTGTCTGTCTGTCTATGCCAGGCATCATCATCTTGGGGCTATAAGCCCCATGTCCATGCGTCTGTCTGCAAGGGCCAGGGGGTGGGTGCCACGAACGGAGTGTGTATAATCAATGTCAGTCAATATTTTCCCAAAGAGAGGACAAAAGACAGCAAGTAGCAGAAAGCGGCGACAGCCAGCAGCTGAATGGAACCCCAAATGGAATTGAATTGAAAAGAAATGAAAACGAGAATCGAAACCAAGAATCCAAGGAATCCGAGAGACGACCAAAACATAACAAAAACTAAATTACATATGCATACAAAAATCAATGTCAATGTGTTGGTGTATCTCTGTCTCTCTCTCTCTATATATGTGTGTGTGTGTGTCGTTATGGTAAATGACAACAACGAAACAACAAAACGAATGGCCTACAACAATGGCCCCTACACCACAGCATTTTCTGATTAGTTTGCGAAAAGAAGAAGGCAACAGAAATCGCTGACAACTGACAGAAAATCTCTATGCAAAAGCAAAGGTCAAAGGTCACACAGAATTACATTTTGAATTGTTAATCAATGGTCGGTCGGTCTCTTGCCCCCCCCCCCCCCCCCCCAAAAACTTCCACTAATTAGCTTTCAATGGCAATCATAAATAATTCAATTGAAAATCGAAAGCCACAAATGGAATTTAAATGCAGCAAATGCGAAAACGAAACTTGCAGCCCACTAGAGGATGCATTTTTGGTGGGGAAATCAGGCAGGGAAGGGCATAGAGGGCAGCAGAAATATTACAAGATATCTATTTGGTAGTCTAAAGAGATCTACATAGAAACCAATTATAATCATAATTATGAGCCGCAACTTACATGCACTGCCACTTTCTTCGTTAAAGTAATTTAAGCGCTGGCGCTTTGTCAGACAGTGGGTCCATCTTCCTTTCTGCTGCTCCTTCTGCTCCATCATTCCTTAGCGAATTGGCCCCCAAATTTCATAAAATTTCATTCTCATCTTCATCTAGAAAGTGGCACCCCGGGGGTTGGGGTTGGGGTCGGGGTCGGGGTCGGGAGTGCAATCCCTGGATGCCGCGACCACAAGCCATTCCGCTTATTAGCCTCATTTGCGGACATGCGGCTCATGAGAGCAGAACAGGAGACAGGACACAAGGCAGAAGAAGGACGCGCAGAAGGACTTGTAGGAGGCGCAGTACTGCGGGGGTTGCGGCACTGGATTTCAAATTTGTTTTTAATTTTCCACATTACTCTACATTCTGGATGGACTTTTTTCCGCACGCATTACCATCTGCTTTGGCACCTTTTTTTTGTGATCTCCTTAACCCTTGTGTCTCGCTTTTTTGTGTGTGTTTGTTGGCTTTTTTTCTTTGTTGCCTCACTTTGTCACTGCTTAACCTGCCTCATGCCTCATGCCCCATGACCCACACGCTCCTTGCGGCGGCAGTTTCGTCTCTCGCATATTAATGAGCTTTCGTCTTTAACACGCTCTTGAATTAGTTGCGAAACGCGATTCGCTGTCGCCTTTGCTTTTCCACCTTTTCCCGCAACTTTCACCCCACCGCGAAGCCATAGGCAAAGGGTGGTGGGTTCTGGGGGAAAAACTTTCCTTTCCTTAGTGCTACCCGCAGACACTTTTGCGGTTCCATTCCTCGACTCCCACTTTTGCACCTTTTTCTCCTGGCATTTTAATTTGCGTTGCCTTTTCCTTCCCCTCACTCCCACTCCCTGATGTCTTTCTCTCTGTTTCGCTTTAGTTGTCTGCTTTCTCTTTCTTTATTAGTGTGTACCCTTTCAGCGAAAGGTCTCATAATTTTTAAGTGGAAGTTTAGTTTTCCCAGACAGACACCTGTCGACTGTGGCTCTTGCTCTCTTTTTGATGGGCGCTTAGGCGCTGTTTTCTTCCTGAACGTATTGTTATGACAGGCAGCATTTTTCTATACATATTTTCAGAAGAAAAATGCTTCAAACGCAGTAGAAAAATATTAGAAAAAAAAATACCATAGATCGAAAAACATAATAAAAAATAAAAGATGGCAGGATCTAGTCAAAAAGTCAAGAATGTTTCTGGCTTCTTGCGCGAGGATTCCCAATCCATCAACCGAGGGGATGAGCTGCATGACGCGCGTTCAGCAATTAACTGATTGGGAATCCTTTCGTTCTTTTTAGAAAATTCTCATCCTTAGAGCATTCCGCACTTCGACTTGGAAACCCATTTCCATTGCTGTTTTTTTGGTCCCGCATCTTGGACCAGCTCCTGAATGTTGACTTGGTTTTGGTTTTAGGACAACTTCATGAGGGGGTCTTATTGCTGCTCCTGCTCCTCCTGCTTCTGTTTCCTCTTTTTCTTCGACTGTTGCTCATTTTGCGCTTAATTTCCGTTTTAATTTCGTTCGTTTTATTCAAAACCTTTTCGCTGTCGCTTCAACATCTTTCTTTGACTGCCACCATCCCACTCCATCTTTCCGACGTTTCTTTCGAGCAGAGCGTAGACGCGAGTCTCATAGCAATTAGGTCCTGTCTAAGGTCCTGCAGAGGACAGCAACGGCAGCAGGTTGTTATCCTTCATTGTGCTGTTTGCCTTTGACTTTGACTTTGAGGCCTCTGAGCATTTCCCTGTGTTTTGCCTCTAGTTTTCCTTAGCTGCTGGTCAGCTGCTGACGTAGGCACAATCATGCCGCAAACACACTAAAGCCCATCCACCTATACAGTCACGTCTCTGTCTGCCTATCTATGGCTGTGTGTGTGTGTATGTTTGCGTAAAAATTTCATACGCCAGCAGAAAATTCATTCGCGCGTGGTGCCCATATCCTTTTCACAGGAGCATCTATCCCTTCGACAGGCATTTGATATATGTATGTACATATCTTCCATCTATATATGTATCTATATGTGTGTTAGGCGTATATGTGTGTGTGTGTGTGTGTGTGTGTGTTTGCGTGTGTGATTTGTATGATTTATAAATGAGAGTTGATGCATTACCATATCCCCCCGCACTTCCTCTCTCTCTCTCTCTCACAGAGCATGCTTTTTGCTCTGCTCTGCTCTGCTCTTCTGCTGCTCATAAATTTTTCAACGAAATTTGTCACCCACAAAGCCACGCCCCCATCCGCCCATCCGGCCTTTGTTTGGTGGGGTTTGACCACAACAAGGAATCGATTTGAATAATTTGAATGACAGCTAATCTTCTGCCCACAAAGCAAACAACAAGCGAATGACAAAACTACTAGCCCAATGAATACATTCATTATCATTAGTGTGTTTGATACTCGTACACACTTGAATCAAAGTGAATCGTGGATTGAATTTGATTTCGATTTTTCGAGGGTCTTATACGGCCGTTTCTGTATGGAATGGAATGGCAGATTGTACTCAATTTCAGTCAAGAGACTTTAATTTTTCAAGTTCGAATTTTTATAAATAATTATCAAACAGTTTGTAAATTTCACTATATGTAGGTAAACAAAAAACACAGCTCCATTCAGCTTGATTCAGTTTTTGGTTCTAAAAAAAAATCTAAAAAAAATGTTTCACTTTTGATGGGTAAATTCACTGAAAAACTCGTAGCTTAAAGAGAATAAAGAGCATGAAAAGTGTATATTTATGTACATATGTATATTTGATTTGCTTTAGATTAGTTTGTTTTCTTCAAATGTATCAAATTCCGTACCATGAAGCGTAAACCGAAAATTGAATGGGCATTTGCTCCTCCATCAGCATCTTGTTACTATGTACACACATACTATATATACATATGTATGTATGTATCTTTCGGATTACTTATCATTTTCTGATTCATTTGATTTGCAATCTATCCAATCGCTATTCAAGCTGTAATATTAATATCTATTGCTACATTTTCAAAGGATGAGCTTCTAGAGTGTAAATTACTTAATCGTCAGGCCATGCGATATAATTAACCGTTATCAACTGTTTTAAAGTCTTTTATCTATAGTCTTCAACATTCTGTCCTTTCAATTACATCAAAAGGGGCGCTCCTCCCACTTTTGGGCTACAATTTTTGTTTGCTTGTTTTTTGATTATTAAATTAAACATACTTTCTTTTTGTGTGGTGTGTGTGTGTGTGCGTGTGGGTGTGCGTGTGGGTGTGTGTCTGGGCGTGTGCCAGAGGCGTGCCAGGGGGAGCACCTCAATTATGAGATAATTGAATGGGAAATGGGAAATGGGAAAGAAGATGCATTGTTGGCTTTGTTGGTTCTGCAAATTTTGTGAGTGAATTCATTTGAAAGCCACCACAGCCACCCACCCAAAAACATACATACATGCATGTGTAAAAAAGTATGTATGTATGTATCTTTCCCTTGGGGCCGTGTGCGGGTGGCATGACAGGGATGGTGGGTACCGCACACAGAGAACCGCTCGGATGGTCTCATTAGACAGAAGATTCGTTACTTTCATGGTCCTTGGTTCTGGTTTTCACTTGACTTTTTTTTGTGTTAGCCCTCCTCCTCCTTCTCCGCCTGCGCGGCGTTTCGACTTGCACTTTCCACTCAAAAATTCTGCACACACAAAGATACGCCACACATGCATACACATGGCTTTGTGTGTGTGTATCTGTTTATCTGCTTTCTGTTTCGGTTTGGCTCTTATTGTACATACATATGGTAGATCTTTAGAGAGAGTTTTCCTTTTATTGAAGGCATTCGCTACATCGAAGCAGATCTTTACAATGACAGAATAATTGCCAGAAAATATAACAAAAGAAAACTATGAGAAATTGCTAGAGGGGAATGGAAAATCCCATGGCCCTATTTCTCTCCTACAAAATACTAGATTAATCAGCCAACTAAGAGCGAAATATGAATATTTGTTTGTTTATCTTAGCCATGTCTATGGGTATGTTGCATCTTTAAAGGGTATCAAAAACCTCGGCTTGCCGTAGTTTTTTGTTTTCTTTTTTCTCTCTCTGGTTTTTATTTTGCAGACTGGAAAATGTTTGTTCTGTTTTTGTGTTTTGCGCCTAAATTGTTGAACGCTCTTGTCCTTGTCTTTATTAAAACTTTGCCTCCAGCAGTAAACATGCAGAGAGAGAGAGAGAGAGAGAGAGAGAGAGTAGAGAGAGAGACAGTGGGAGACAGAAGTCTAACCATTAACATTTTCTTTGGCTTTTTCTCGCACTTGTTTGCCTGGCACTGTCCCTGGCTTTGGCTTTGGCTCTGTCTCTGACTCTCTCTCTCTCTCTCTCTCTC
Organism: Drosophila subsilvestris; assembly: GCA_035043285.1. NCBI lineage: Eukaryota > Metazoa > Arthropoda > Insecta > Diptera > Drosophilidae > Drosophila > Drosophila subsilvestris. The sequence goes on along the minus strand of JAWNNB010001727.1, from coordinate 132,090 downwards.
CCACTCTGTTTGGATGCTGCCGCTGGTTAAATAATCTTGTTCTGGAACCCCAACCCACACTAGAGTGGAGAGGGGCTCTGGGTGGATGTTGACCAACAGTTGACCCTCAAACAGGGGGGTGGGGGAGGGCCAGACCCAGACCAGGGGCCTCGTCTTTCAACTTGACTTTCTGTTCTCTTCTGTTCTCTTCTCTTCTGTTCTGCTGGTGTATGTAACTTGCAGGAGGCCTAGTCGGCCACGGAAAATGCAATTCGTATTCATGGCAACATGTGTGCAGCAGCCACAGCCACAGCCACAGCCACAGCCATGGCAAGGACATTAAGCAGTGGCTCCTCATCCACATTCGCCTTTCAGGGCAGTGCACACACTCTGCTCTGGCACTCGCACTCTGGCACTCTGGCACTCGGTCACATTGTATCCACTTTTGAACTCTTGATTCTTCTTTTGTGGCCCGGCTGCGGTCTCCACTTGTCTTTGATTTTCCCCCTTTTTTTTCCATCCATCCATCCATCCATCCATCCATCCCCCAAGCATCCCCCATCCACCCTCTCACGCTTTCTTTTCCTTTTCTCTGCTGTGTGTGTGTGTGTGTGGAACCCACCGCCGTCGGCTACCAATCCGTGGGTTCCCCTCTCTATTCTTGCGCTCCGCTCTCTGCTTTAACCTTTATTGCGTTTTAGCCAAAAGGCATGTTGGCTTTCCTTTAATGAGCACAATTTTATTAGCCGCTTTAACATTTTTTCGTCCTTTGGCCTGGCGAGGTCTTTGCCTTGCTTTATGTACAAAACGAATTTCGGAACTTTTTGTTTGAACATTTTTAGCATATTTGCGTTATGAATTCCATGAAGTGGCCACCGTCGCCGCGGCACAAAATCAACTTGACCAAAAGACCAAACCAAATCCGTGGCCTTCTTTTGCTTTTTTTCCCCCCAAACGAAGCTTTTCAGAAAGATTTTTCCATGGAATCTCACAATCTCACAAAACGAATTAAGAGACACAAGAGAAAGATTGGTTTTATTCGTTTTAGCAATGGCATTCAGAGTGGAGTGAATACAGGAATATAGTAGAAATATCAAATTTAAGCATCTACTCATGAAAATCAAGAGAAAATCTTTTGTTCCTTTAGGGGAATCTAAAGGTACGGTCAAGATATGCATAGAAATACAAATAACTATCAGTTTGTGTATCGATTAAAAACAATTAAAATAATTTAATCAGTTGCTGTAGCTGCACATCTCCAAGATGAAACTGTAACTTCAGTTGGGTGGATACATTCTAGAGAGAATTAGTGAGATGCATACACCAATTGGACACTCGATATTCGATACTCGTGTGTCCATCTTAACAGTACAGTGAACAGTGAGCAGTGAACTCGGCAGCGCGTAGGGCCCTCGTAGGTGACCTTTAATCGAATGATTGATATCGTAATGAGACGATATTCTGCGACAAGTTGTTGCATTGATTGCCTTCTCGGAATTCTTGAAAGGGGCTTTTCTTCTCGTTTCAAGATGCTTGAAAGCAACTTGAAATGGTATGGCTGTGCCCTTTGCCGCCATGCCCCCGCCATACATCAAAAGTAAGCTTCGAGGGCAATAAATAAGACAGTGTGTGTGTGTGTGTGTGTGTGTGTGTGCAAGCTAGGAAAGGACAAAAGCGGACACAGAAGGATGGAATATAACAGGAAGAACAACAAGATTCGGGACCCGGCATCAACAAGACCAAAGAGCCGTACCTTGAATGCGATGCCGTATCCATCCTTGGAAGCCCATGCCCATGCCCATGCCCATGCCAATGCCCATGCTCCGTATCCATGGTGAGTGTTCCTCCAGTGTGAGTGGGGCAACTATTTGTAGAAGTTAACGTGAATAATATTTACTTACTGGCATAATAAATAGTGCTTTTGTATGGAGATTGGACGCAACGAGCGAGCGAGCAAACGAGCGACGCAGGATGCCCCAGACACAGACACAGGCCATCAAAATCTAAAGTATCATCCATCCGCCGCCTCATTCTTTGTCCATCTCACTCTGACACACACACTCGCACACTGGCACAGTCCCTGCCTGTACTGTAAGTACACCCATTTGTTTGTACTCGAGAGCTGGCTCACGTTATTTGCCTAGACAACCAAATCAAATTGAAAAGTAAACTCAGTTAGCATTCAAAAGCTACAAAATGTATTCCTCCATCCTCCCATATCCTTCCTCCATCCTTAGCGTAGGGTATCTACTCCTCCTCAATGTGTGTGTGTGTGTATGTTAACAAAATGGCGACCGAATGGGTCAAGTTCTTGGCAGCGGCCGGCCGGCACCGAGACACCGAGGCAACAACTCTGCTCGTCCGTCGTCTGTCCTTTTAGTCTGTCTGTGTGGAAACTGTTGCCAAAGTGAGCATCCAATCAGTCCAGGACCCATTGATAAATCAAACATTTCGCCATTTGCTTGCAGATGAGCAATAAATATCGTGAATAGTGATCGAAACACTTGTACATATGTATACGAGTATTGCTGCTTGAATTAATACAAATTCTGATGTTCCTACGAGATATTTAGCGCTGAATCTCGTTTGGTATATCATTTGGCGAAGTCTTTGAAGAATTATTAAATAAATACTAGACAAATATAGCAAAAATACCGTACAAATAATAATTAAAGTACCAAGCAAATACTCAAAAAATAATAATAGCAATTGTTTCGCCTCGATTAAGATTGGAAATCGAATAGGTTTGCTTAGTTTTCCTCCATCGAATCGTTAAGGAAACTTCTAATTAAAGAAGACGAGAGTTTTAAAGAGAATGGACTCGAATCAATGGAAAAACAAATGGGAAGAAAGGTATTTTCCTCATTATATATTCAACATTGACAAAACACACAACACACACAGATAGAGAAAGAGAGTGAGAGTGTCGTGTCCCTCCTTTGGATGGTTTTTGGGAAATCATGTAAATAGATTTACAATAATCATAAATATAAAGCCAGCTCAAGGCTCAGGGCTTAGGTGCAGCTGTGCTGTGGCACTGAGTGGCGAGGCATGGAGAGGCCAAAGGTGTGCCACAAAAGGTAAGAAGGGTGGGTGGGGAGCATGGACTGAACAAATGACATTGACAAAATAGACACCGAATAAAGACAGAGAGAGAGAGAGGACCAAAGGACAAGAGGAGGACAAGGATTCGTTTGGATTGAATTCGAGTCGAGTCAAGTCGGAGAAGTCGAATCGAGTGGAGTGGAGTGGAGTGGAGAGGCATGAAAAGAAATCGTCTTAATTTCACTTTGTTTATGCTGAGTAATAACGAATTATGCAAATTATTTTATAATAAATTTATGCCAAAAGCGACAGGAAACGGAAAGGGGAACAAGAATGAGAACGGCGAACGGAGAATGGGTACGAGAGAATCGAACGCACAAACGAGCACGGAACGAGGATATAAAACACAAGCCGAATAAAAAGGACAATGCGACAAAGGACGAAACAGACACAGAAAGACAGAAGAGATGGGTGGTGGCAGCGGGGAAGCTGGGAGCTGGGAGACGACAAGGCGACAGAGAATGAGGCGGATAACAACGTTTAGCAGAAGGCGAGAAGAGTTTCCATTGCGATAGAAGGCAGAAGGCAGACGGCAAAGGCAGCGGCTACAGGCAGGGACATCTATGGGCGAGGCCGGAGCTTATGTCTTCATCTTCATCGCCATCGCCGGCGTCAATCTCCGCCATCTACATATTTGGAGGGGAGGCTGAGGCTGAGTCTTTTCCTGGGCTTTGGCGCTCCTTCTCCTTCTGCTTTTTCTGGCTTTTGGGGGGGCGCGTGTGACCAAGTATGCATGAAAATCCAATTTGCCTGCATGCAGAGGCAGGCACCGAATGGAGCAGGCAACGGCGACACGTAACAATCAAAGTGAAAACAAGGCAACAACAAGGCAGAGCCCCATTCCCATGCCCCTTTCATGGCATTTCATGGTGGAGGTCGCAGAGCTAACAGTTACAGCTACAGATATATTTATGGATTTTACTCTCACCAAAAGAGAGAGAGAGAGAGAGATTGTGGCAAAAGTGGGACAGATCTTAAATTGAAGTGGCACAAACCTCTGGAAGGTCAAATCAAACAAATATCGGAGTCAATTTCAATCTGCAAGAACTACAATTAAATAGTGCTCGAAAGCCAGGTGTTCAAACAGCCAAAAAGACTCACAAAACTATTGAAATATATCGAAAAAGTATGACAAAATGGGAACCCAAACTTAAAAACGTGTACTGCAATTTCAGGGTTTTCCTGCTTTCCTGCCATTCACCCAAAAGAATCGTTGAAAATCAGTGACAAACTTTCATTTCGCAGCCATAAAGTCAGCATTAAGCCGAGCGCATTAAAGCCCATTAAGACCCGTTGGACACCAGAGACACAATAGATCATTGATTGAAGAAAGCGCAAATTAGCCGTGGAAGCGTCCAAACGACCCACTGACAATGTAATTAAAATTTCGAAAGCTCAACTTTCGTTATGCAGTACACGGAATATTTCTGCTCCTGCTGCTGCTCCTGTTGGGCAAATACAATTACATTAATTGCAAAAATTTTCGCCAGTCAAATACTCTTCTCAGCTGTTTCGCGAAAATTAATTAATTATTCTATGGAATATGATGGGAGGGATGTAGGGAGGCGCAGGCTGCCTAGAAGATTCTCCTGTCCAGAGCGGATGACAGGCTTCAAATAACGCAACAAGCTAATAAAAGTTTTATCCCCCCCCCCCACCACTAGTAGCGCTGTAGCATGTATTTTTCACTGGGAAATTAATTTACCTTTTTCTAGGAAATATTGTCAGCCGCAGCCGTCCAGCGTCCAGGAGGCTGTCTGCCTGTCAGATGACTGATGGCGGGCACTGTTTTCTCCTTTTGCATAATGAAATCTTTCGACATAATTGCTGCCAAGAGCCAGAAATTGCCAATCGATGGACACACCCAGAGAGAGAGAGAGAGAGCTACAGTTTCCCCCTTCAGTTTTGCCTTCGCTTTTCCGCCTGATATGCAAAAAACAATATTTTTGTGTGGCCATAAAAGTCAATGTTTTGGCCGACAAATGAAGGACTTGGGCGGCTTAAGGGCCACAAGAAAGAACAGACGTTAAACGTGGCGGAAAAGTTTAGTGGTGGCAAAAGGACCAAGGACCAAGGATCTCCCTCTCTGCCTCCTAGGCCAATCCTTTCGTGTCCATTTACATTTTTATTGTTCCGGTCCGGTCGTAAAAAATCTGATTAAATACCACGTAATAGATCCCCCCCATTGATGGCGGGAAGGGACAACATTCTCCTCTCTTCACTCTCTCCCAGGGGGGGGATGGGAGGCTTAGTGTTCTCCTTCAGGAGGGTTTTACTGTGATTGGCCGGCACACTTCAGAGAGACAGAGAGAGTGAGAGAGAGAGAGCGCGAAGCGAGGCGAGGCGAGGCGAGGGTTAACTGTTGTTAAATTACATTCAATAAACAAGCAATGAATATTTTATTGTTGTCTTTTGGATACCTATCCTGTGGGTGGCACTTCCAGGAAGAGGTCTTTATCCACAAAGAGAGAGATAGAGGGTAAGAGCGAGTGAGATAGCTCAGCTGATGGCTGATGCTGTCCTCGATATGAAAAAGCAGATTGATTTACGCTTCGAATGGCACAAATCTCATTTTAATAGAATCATTTCGGGGGATTTTATGCACACACACACACACAGAAAGAAAGCCCTTCCTGTAGCGACCTCTGACCTCCAAGTACCAGCATCGCCACACCCATCCCTTACTCATTTTTTATTGAGTCTTCTCCCAAAGTTATGTTGCCCCATAAATTGAGTAAATTGTTGTGCTGAATTTTAATCGCTTCTCCTGCGGTTAAGTGGAGAGATTGTTGGGTCGCAGGGGGGACTGTAAGGGTCAGAGGGGTGGCACTGATTTCGACCCGCTTGTCTAAGGTACTTAAAAACTATGCTTAACAAATCCAATTTTCCATTCCAGATCCTAGTTCTTTCCCATCTGCCGTTTCGATGATTAATCTGTGGGGAATTAGGTGGAATCCTCTCACATTTCCACTAATGAGACGCACAGCTTTAGCCTTTAAGTTTATTACGAAGCTGGAGAGATTTTCTTCGTTTATCTGATAACATTTTCATTTGGTCATACGGCGACTGTGGCTCCGGCTCCGGCTCCTGTTGCACTTTGAATGCAACGAGCACTCCACAGGCCACACTCCCATCCAAGCAGCCAGACAGTCAGACATTATGTCATCTTCTAAGTCTAGGGGCCACGTAAATCTACTTTTACGACTGGCATTTCGGGGCAACAGAGTTGCAGGCGACAGGAGCAGGAGCCGGTTCCTTAAGGAACTGTTAAGTGGTCTTAGAAGACTCTGCAGGGGAGTGAGTGCCATTTTTTATGCCACTTCGGTGTTTGCCATTTTTAATTGCTGTCGCTTTTCGAACATTTACTGCTTCAAATGAGCGAAGGCGTTGGTTGAGATTTATGGCTCTCCCACGAGCACACACTCCTCCGCCCTCCGCCCACCGCCCTCTCCTTTCTCCATTGATGTATGTACGAGTATTTTGCAGTAGTTTTCTGCAGGCAACAATGTCCTCAACGACACTCACATTCACACTCCCTCTCTTTGGCATACGAGTACGAGTACACTAATACATTTCAATTTGGACACTTAAAACTGCAGTGCAGTGCAGTGCAGTGCGGTGTGTGGGTGGGTGGGTTGGTTGCAGAGTGAAGTGAAAAGAAATGGCAGGACATTAAAACCCAAAACACTCAACGCGAGCCGAGAGCCGAGAACCGAGGCGACGCGTCGCAGCAGTCAGTGTTGCACAGCCCAGTGTCGCATTTCCTGTACCACACAGCGTACAGTGGAGCTGAATGGGGTCTTAACTTGAGGGAAAAGCAATCATTGAATGCATCAATGAATGAATGAATGGTTTTCTTTGCAGAATACAATTTTAATACAAGGCAAAATTCTAAGATATTTCAAAGATTTTCTTAGATTTTTCAATCGATCTTCGCGCATTCTGTATTTAAATGAATTTGCTATTATTCTAGTATTTAATGTAATTTTTCTAGTATGTTTTGTATTTTCTTGTAACTCTCATTCCTCTAGTATTTTATGGTATTTAATCAGCATTTTCTGTTTCTATTTTCTATTAATTTAATAGCAATTATTTTAGTCTGTTTACTATATTATATGTCTGGTATTTTATCAAATTTTGTATATTTTATCCCAATTTCCATTCTAAGAACTTCCTTCGATTCTACGCTTCCCCCAACCCTTAGATATTTAGCGATGTTCTATCGCCTTTCTATAGCTATCATTCTGAAGTTCTCCTTCCAGCCATTTCATTGATCTTTAACATGTTAAACGCATTGAAGCCACACTTTTAACCCTTAGTTATTCGTAGACAGCGGGCTATCATTTGAATGACTATAATTGCAGAGTATGACGAGACCTCGTGTCGTCTCGTCTCCGTATCCCGTGTCCGGGTTCGTGTTGCGGGTTCCCGGTCTCTCTCTCTCTCTCTCTCTGTCTCTCTCACTCGCTGTCTGTGTCGCAGTGTCGCCGGCTGTGGCCGTAACTTCATAACTTTTCATTTCTGAATGTTGTTTAGCAATTTCATTCTTTTTTCTTTTATTTTCTGCTATTTCGTTTTTCTATTTTGTGTAGTATGCGCCACCATTGTGTTGCCGTTGTTTGTGGATGCCATTTAATTATTTTGACTCAGCCACGTTCTAGCATCCCCCACCCCAGCCCCCCCCCCTCGCCAAGTTCCGCTATTTCCAGGCCCCACCCCACATCCTGGTGGTGCCTTGTTATTACTGTTATTGTTACAGTTATTGTTATTATATTGCATTTTATTTTACTTTTATGGGCAACGCTGTGCGACAGACTGTCCGGTCCGCAGCGGTCCGTTGATGACTACAAACTATGCAACCGGGAGGCGCCACCGCCACCCCCCAAGGGGCTTACACCGAGGAGAATCTGCTAACAAGGCAACACAGGAGGAGATGTGGCAGGAGTGTCAGTGGGACGACAACGTTGCAAATGAGTTCAGCGTTGAATCCATTCGATACTGCTGCTGCTGCTGCTGCTGCTGCGCACACAGGTACTCCGATTCCCCTAACGAAAGCGAGAACGAGAAGCTCGCTCCTGCCACTTGCCACTTGCCACTTCGTGGCACTTAAAATGAGTTACATTTTTGTGGGTTTTGTGCCACACAGCAAATGGCTGGTAATTGGGTTTATTCATTTGAAATCTTTTTCCATTTGTTAAGGAATTCCAATTCCAATTCCTTTAGTTTTATGGAATGTGAATCCGGCAAATGCGGACTATGGCAATGAAGTTTGAACGAGTACTAAATGGCATGGGAGGTTTTCTCCTCAACGGATCCTGGGAATCAGAAGAAGTTATCCTCTTTATTTAGGTATGCAAACGTTTTGTGTGGAGCATCCGAAGGGGTCTATAACTTGGAGCTGGCTTAAAAAATTTTGTACTAATGGATACCATTCTGACAGGAGGATATGTTAGGCACCAGAACGCAGGAATCTTTCCAATGGATTTTTTTCAACACATTTTTGGGTATACTATGCCTATAAATTATATTGTATTTATCAAGTATTATCTGATACGTTCTGCTCTAGTAGTTTTCTAGTAATTTCCGATCTAATTTTATGTTATTTAATTAACTCTTTTAATTGAATATTTTTTAATATATTTCTGGTACTTTCTTGTATTTGTCTAATATTTTATGATATGTCTCTTAATGTTTAGTACTGTCTAGTATTTTCGGGAATTTTAGTAAAATTTGTTAAACTCTTTTTAAGTCCCTCTGCAACTATCTAGTATTTTATGCTGTTTTATATATTTTCTTATATTTTTTGTTCTTTGATTTTTTTTCTTTTTTTTCCTTAAATTTCTAGTATAATTTCCTAGTATTTTTCAGATTGATTCGCCCAATTGATACATATATCTAAAAGATTTCAGCATATGAATTTAAAATGGTTGATAAAAATAAAAAAGATTTCAGCATTTGCTGAATGTGACCAAAAAAATCCCCGTATTATTCATTGAATGCCTGTGCTTTTCCCTCCAATATTTATTCATTTCCAATTTGGAGTGCACTTTTGCTGATTAAAGACCACACCACACCATCAACATCACAATCCTCCATCCACCATCCTCCATCCACCATCCTCCATCCACCATCCTCTGGAGCCTTCACTCATTCTCTGTTCCTCATTTATTTGATTCATCCTTTGAGCAGCAGCTTGTCTTTCATAGGCTTTCGACTTTTGATTAATGATTCGGATTCGTTGGATTCGTTGGATTCGTTGGATGGCCACTCGAATGGTCCGCCATGTGCCATAAAAGTCAACGAAAACGAAAACGAAATAAATGAAATGAAACTAAATTATAGTACTGACCGCCGAATGGCGAATAGCAGACACAGAATGCAGTTGTGTCCCCAAGGACACACAGAGCTCAGATCCAACAGAGTTCCAAGAGCCGTGTCCCCATCCCCCTTTCCATCTGCCACTCAATTAGACGCGTGCGAAATGAATTTATCTAAATTATTGGAGCGTTATTAAAACGCTGTCCTGTTCTGTCCCTCAATCCCCACGCTTTTTGCTTTTGCTTCCGTTTTGGGCATTTGCTTTTTAACGAGAAATTATCGTCCGTCGCATTGTTGTAGATTGTTATGGTTGTTGTTATACTTATACTTATTGTTATTGCTATTGCTATTGCTATTGCTATTGGTGTTGTCCTTGTCACCAGAATGGAAGGAGCAAGTGAAGTGAAGGAAGGAGAATGGATAAGGAGGAGAAGCAGCAACAGAAGGAGCTTCAGGATGAGCAGGACGGACGCTGGCGCGTCTTTTATGACTTCCGTTTGGCTAAAATGCCGCAACGGGGCCATGGACTGTGGCACGGGAGACGCGACTGCTGCTGCCACTGCAGCTTGACTCCATGCTTGAGTGCGCTCAGGCCACCCACTGCCAACGCCTGATGGGTGGAGGGAGGGCTGCATTGTTTGGATGGCTCTAGCGCTGGCTCTAGCTCTGGCTCTGGCTCTTGCCTCTTGGCTCTTGGAGTTTTGTGTTTGCAAAAATAAAACTAACAAACAAACAAAAATTTTAATGAAAAGCACAATAAACTGTCAGTTTAAATATGAAAGACGCTCTCCGCTCCCCTTCACGGCTGCTGTCGTTTCACCTAACGCTGCCACGAGACCCCACCCGCTGTGTGCCACCACCAAAGACAGTGGTGGCACTTCATTGTCATCGTCTGCCCAAAAGAAGGAGGAGCAGGAGTGTCATAGGGACAGTCGGTAAGATGCAAGCTAGACTCTGCCTCAAGTGGCAAGTGACAAGAGGCAGCCCACGCTGTGTGCGGTGCACAACAATCTCCCCAGTGATCCCGTCAACTGGATTGTCCTGAAAATCATTTGGGGTCACTCGCGGACGGGCAACGTGGGGAAAGTGCATCCGAATCTGAATGTGAATCCAAAATGAATGCACACGCTCGAGTGAGTGTAAGTGTTAGGTACAATGTGAACGAATGCACTCGCTGAATGGCCGCAGAGTTGCAGCAGTAAAAACGAATGCGGGGGACACGCGACATTCAACAGTTGTGGCTGATGATTGAGGTCGGTTTTAATAGTTTCATGGATCCATGAATGGTTTTCCTGCAATCGCAATCATTCAATAAATTTGGTAGCACATTCAAAAAGGAGAAAAAGAATTAAAGGGAATGTTGAGGAAGACTTAAGTGAATGAACAACCGAATAACTGACTGATCGAATAAATAAATGAATCCCCAGTGGTGGCAGCAGCAGCAGCCACAAATGGAAAATGGCAAATGGCAAATGGATAATGATTCGCTTGTGCATTAGGGATTACTCGCAACATTTCTGGCGATTTTCTTTTATTTTTCTTTTGCTTAGAAACACAACACACGCATATCACACGCATCCCCCTGGAAAGCTGAGAGATCCTTTGAAAGGGGGCTCCTTTGAAATGGGAGCGTGTGCTCCCACATCAATTCGACTCTCAGATTTAAGCATACATGCATACTTACACATGTACAAACATATGTATGTAAACATTTGTTGGGTTTGCTATACCCTTTCTCAGATCGTATTCAGCATTTAAATGAATTTAATGCATATTATTTCAGGGTTTTTTTCGAAGAATTTTTGCTTATTTTTGTATGATATTTTTAAGGTATATTTCTGGTAGTTTATCTAGTATTTTTCGTTAATATTTTCTTATATTTTTTTCTGTAATTACTTGTAATTTAAAAAGTGTTTGGCTAAGTGTTTTTCTCTATCACTTTTCTGCTATTTAATATAGTATTTATTAGGTATCCAATCTAGTATTTTTGGGCATATTTTCATCTCTTTCTGAATTTACGTTGTTAGGGTATCTACACCTTTGGCTTTGGCTGTACTACATTTTTTTGTTCGTTCCCTTTTTTTTGCAAGAGGTCTTGGTCTTATGTCTGAAGTGGAGTTTTGAAGTTTTCTTCTCCTGCTGCAGAATGCTCCTTTAAACTGTCAGTTTTTGGGGAGTGGGGTGGTACAGAGGGTGATTGGGGTGAGGCCTTTTGTGCAGTTAGTCGATGTTTTAACACTTCTCCCCCATGCTGTCCTGCTGCCATCATCATCATCATCATCGCCTTGGCATCGTCTTCGGCAGTCTCCAGTCGCCTTTTGTGCGCACAAGTTTACACGCAGCTGTCAAATCACAATACTTGCTAAGAATTTCCATTAACTCATTTTCCTTCTGCTCTGCTGCAGAGTGTGGAACAGGGGCCACAGGGGTACAGGGTGTGCGTGTGTTCGTGTGTATTGATTGTGTTAAGTGTTCGGTTTGGGGTGCACTTGAAGCTCCGTGGAGCTCCGTTGTGGTTGTGGGCATTGCCACGAAACTTTTGCCATTGTTATAACAAAATAATGGTCCTCGCACACCACACACACATTCACTCACTCGCACACTCATTCAGACACTCGCTGGCACACTCATTCACTCATTCACTTATTCTTTAATAGCTGTAGCTTCACACAGCACTCCACTCCACACAGCACTCCACTCCACTACAGGATACACGGTAAACAGTTTAAAAAGCCGCAAAACTTTCGCTCCTTGCTCCTTGCACTTCGTCGCTTAATTCAATATGCACAAGAGTCCTTCCCTCTCTCTCTCTCTCTATCTCTCTCTCTCTCTGTGCACACTCTTTTGTTTATCTTTTTGATGACCGTTTTCTTTACGTTTCTTTGGCATTTTCTTACTGTGAAAACTGATAGGTGCCGCTGCCTGCCCCTGCAACACTGCAGGACAGTGCACTGCACTCGAAAAGGGAGTGCCCTGACCTACACTCACACTCACACATTGACTCATGATTGTGGATCGTTTATTCAATTACCTCGGAAACTCCTTTCGGGCTCTCACGCTCTTCCGTTGGGTTCCTCTGGTTCGGACACACTGCAAAAAATGAAAAGAAAAGAGAAACAATAAGAAAATGAAGAAAATCTTCAACATGAACATGAGGTTAGAAAAGTTATACCAGTCACCCGCCCAGCCCCCGCCCTGACCCTGTAAAGACCCCTCAATTGCCCATCAACGGATGAATCATTTTCCCAAGGAGTTTCCTCCACAAGTTGAAGTTATTTTCTTTTCGTTTCTGTTTGTTCTATTGCCACGGCTGGCACTCGCTTTCTCTCTGGCAAGGAGTCACAATTTTTAGAGGTCACAAGGAGCCACCACACACATCACGGGGTCACCAATAAGTCAACAAAGTAGCGACTCCTTGGATGGGTTCTCAGAGTTTAAGGAGAACCTTTATCCCTATCATGAATATTGCACAGTCTGTGCATGGATTGCCACATATTTTTCAAGTATTTCTATTGAAATTGTATTCATTCTGCTATACTTATATTTTTGCGAGTACTTTGGGTGCTCCTTGCAGATGCTGGCAGAAAAATTATCGATGAAAGAGCGACGAGCCTTCTCTCAGCCTTTTAAAAATTGCATTCTTTTAGATTAATTTTCCCTATTGGCGAATGGTCACCCAAGAATCTACCCAAATTTATAGTTGGTAGAAATAAAATAAATATAATCTTTCAATATTAAAGTCGGGAATGTTTTTTCTCAATGGAAAGCACCTTTGCTTTATGTAGCGCTCCCCCAGAACCTTCAATAGTAGGTAAATTTTCGCTGCAATATTTATAGTGCTCTCCCGTTTCTAATATTTCCTGGGTTTTTTTCACGGGTTTTGTTTCTTCTGCTTCTGCAGGTTTTTGCACTGCGGCAAAAATGCTTAAAAATTCGGAATTCAATCAATCCCCGAACGCTTTGCGGGGTGACCACTCCGCCGCCCCTTATGCTCAACGACTCTATGTTTTATTATTTCGTTGCCCTTGCAGAAGCTGGGGGGGAGGGAAGCGCCTTTCTTTGTCAAGCTTCACACAGAGAACAAAATAAAATACCAGCGAATAACCACACGAAATTTCAAGTCAAAAAACAAAGCCACGCCGTGAAAGGGGATGTGTAGAGAAGTGGGGTGGGGTGGGATAGTGCCTCTGGCGCCTGCAAAAGGTAAATACATTGAGCCCAAGAGCCAAGGGCCGCTTAACCCCACAACCAACAAAGAAAAGCGAAAAAAAAGAGATTAAAAACCAGGCAATACTCGTAATATTATCTAGGGAGGGTCTAGACAAGAAGGATACCCTCTAGGTATGCCCAGGAAGCAGAGAGCACTGGGCATACAGAGCCCGAAAAAACAAATCATATTTCGAGTCATTTGTGGCATGGCCAGGGTTTAGTTATGAATATTCCTTAAACCAAAACCAAAATAGAAAATTAAAAATTATTTTGTACTATTTTATTGGGTCTCTAAACATAAAAATTCAGAAATTAATTTTATTTCAAATCATCCACCATAAAAATTATAATTCTTACGATCCCTGTGTATAACGAGTTATTTTATTAGCTAATGTGAATGAAATGGAAAGAAAATATACACAGAACACACACAGTAAAAAGAGAGAAAAGAGGGAAGAGAGGAGTCTCTTCCTGGAACAAAGAATGAAACATAATGAGTTTTTTCCAGGCAAGTTCTTTAGGGGTTCTTTTGGCGGTTGGCTTTTGAAATGAAATAAACGCATTAGAAACGACAGAGACGCCATCAAAGAGGATGCCGCATTTATTCGTGTGCAACGTGGCGTATGAGCGATGCTTCTAAAGGTAAAAATTGCATCACAAAGCAAGGCGACGCACAATTTGTAAGCAATACGCCAGGACAGACAAGACACCAGGATCCCAGGTTGAAGGATGAAAGAAAAGCAATGCCATGGGGCACAGGGCACCAGGCACAAAACACAAGGCAACGTTTCAAATCCGCCAAAGCAAAGGAGAGAGAGAGAGCCAGAGTCAAAATGCGATAATAATTCTTACGCGTTTGGTCGCACGCGACTCCTTCTGCAAAGGCTCCCGAAAGCCGCCAAAAAAGCCGCATGGAATGGCAGGGATGGGAATGCAATGGGCATGGCATGGAATGGAATGCCCCGAGTACTTAGCACACACAAAAATCCAACCAAAAAAAAAAACCAAAAAAAAAAAAAGTGAAAAGAACAGAGAGAAAAAACAGAACAAAACCAAAGCAAACAACATGCAAAAATCAACAGGAGCAAAAGCACAGAAACAATGGAAAAGAATGGAGTAGAGCAGGACCCTAAGGATTATGGGTCGAATGTAAAGATTCCCCTTAATATGCAGGATCAAAATGTGTATCCCAAGATGCATACGAAGTGGATGATTGGAAACTTGGTGGGTGTGGCATTAATTCATTTCGAATCACTCAAATGAGCTCATTCCTGTTTCTGCAGCTGCTTTTCACAGAATGTTCTAGGGTCTATGCAGTCGAATTCCTTAAGATCCTATACATAGAAATTATAACAAACCCAAATACGTAATACCCTCTTGGATTAATAGGGTATGCAAAAAAACAAGCCACCAGCAGCAGCAGCAGCAGCAAGAAAAGCTACAAAAAGAGAGAAGAAAATGGAAAGACAGAGGTGAAAGCGCAATGCAAGAGAGAGAGAGAGAGAGAGAGGGAGCGGCAGTAATGGGAAGCGGCTCGCGCGCGTGCCATGGATAACATGTTAATCCTTGCGCAGATAATGAGCAACAATATGCTCTGCATAAACACACGGCAGCAACAGCAAAAACAGGACAGGAGGCAGCAGGACGAGTGGCAGTGGTGGTGCCTCCTCCTGTAAATATGGCAACATGCTGATAAGTTTGTTGCAACAGCCGCCGCCGCCGCCGCAACAGCAACAGCAACAGAAAAACGAAACGAAAGTGGAAAAGCAACAGAGTAGATCAAGAGTTCACAGAACAGGGCGATACTCAAATAAGGTCTCATTAGGGCCAGGGATAGAGGGGGCGGTGCGCTGTGTCTCATTTGAATAGATGTTGCAACAATTTGTTGCACGAATCCATGTCATAAAAGGTACATTCGGAAATTCAATGGCTGTGATGTTTTCCATTCGAATCAATCGAACCATTGCGAACCAAAAGTTGCCTTGAATGGCAATGCGATAACTTTGAATAAGTGAATGAATGAGTAATTTTTCATTAATTTTGAAATATCTACGTGAACCATTTATCGATAAATGTACCTATAAGTTTATCGATAGCTCGTTAATCGAGGTTTATCGATAAGTTATCATCGAGATATGATTAACTTGCATAAAAATGTCTCGATGAACTCCTAAAATTATTCAACGCTGCAAACGATCCGGAAACACTTTCAGGAAAACTTTTGAATCATCAAATAACTTTCAGCATTCATCAGTTTGAGTTCATTCAGAGTAGTACTCGTACAAATAGTTCGAATGAATGGCAGTTATCGAATAAGTTACATTAATGCAAACCCCTTAAATGCCTTCAAAGGGAAAATGCAATTTCCATTCACTCACTCAAACAGTTTGACAGACGCAGCAGCAGATTTGCGGGAACGCAACAAACAAACCCGCAATAGCTTAACCCCAATGCATATGCAAAGGCGACTCCGAAGGCTACTCGACGGCGAGTCCTTGTAGTCAGCAGCAGCACTACTGAAGGAACGGGCTTCACGACCTTCACATTATTGTCATCTTCTGGCAGTCGAAATTGCAGCTAAGGCCACAGAAGCAGCAGCACCAACAACCAACAGCAGCACCTTTGATGCGTTTCTAATCAAATTCAATAAAATTGCATTCGCATTCCACTTGCGCATAAATTTTGGCTGCAAAAATTGAATGCACTGAGAGACAAGGTCTATTTAAATGTCATTTAACATGAGTTTAATTAGAGGTTTAGCATTGAGCAGGCACAGAAGACGTCGCCTAAGTTTTCACTGCCTTGTGCTCCGTCTCTAATGCTGGCCCTCTCCCGAGGAGACATCTCTCCATCTCTCCCAATGAATCTTGTACTCGCAGCCTTAGGTGTAGGCCTCCTCCTTGGCATAGAATCATGCTGTGAATCGATGTTCTCCATGTCATTGGAAACCACATAGGTAGGTATATTCTCGCAGTGCTTCGCATGCATATTTATGCACCTTTAGTTATGTGTGTGTGTGTGTGCGTGAAGGTCCTTTGCTGATGGCTGCTGCATCTCCATTCCACTTCCACTTCCATTCCATGCATATGGATGCATGCTGCATGGAGTCGTCGTAGAGTGCTGCTGCTGCTGCATCCATTGGCAGGGATCCTGCGGTTAATCCTACTGGCAAGGGGTAAGGGGTACTACTCATAAATATACAGATGTGTTTGCGTTTGATCAAACAAGATGGCGGGACAAATACGAATACGAGGACGCACGCATGCATATGCATGAGAGAGCAAGTCAATGTCGTTGTTTGGGGGCGTGGAACGGGGCATGGGGTGGTGCATGGTGCATGCACTTGCTGCTGCTGCTGCTGCTGCTGCTTATGGGACCCACCAACCGCAAGGCCGTCTTTGATTTGCATAATCCCGGCTTAATGTTTTTTTCCACCCTTTTATTTGTTTGTTTTGCGAAAGGTGGGGGGCGCGAATCGATTCGATTCGATTAATCAAAGTAGATCAAATTCCACTGGCAGATGCAAGAGGTCCTTTGACATTTACAGGCTGATCTCAATTCTTAAGCTATGGAATCCAGTTGTTCCGATTGTTTCAAGCAGCCCAAACTCATTCCCGGTATCAATCGATAATTTTCTCTTGTTATTTAAGCAATAAATCGATTGGCCCATAACTGGACCATCCAATGACTTTGACTTTTATTTGAATTTCCATTTGGGGGAGCTATGCAACTTCAAACGATGCACAAAAGGCAATGCAGCCTCAGCCCTTCCCCACCGCTCTCCCCTTCCATTTTCTCGCTCTCAACGTCTGCCAATATTGTGGCAACGCGGTTGCCGTTGGAGGTTCGTTCGGCGGCTGCAAATGAAAATGAAAATGGAAAATGCGAAGTCAAAAAGGGAAAAACAGAAGCCTGGAGTGCCGTGCATACACAAGAGGAGACATCCAGGCAATACAATTGAATTTGGGTCTCTCTATCTGTCTCAGTCCTGCGGCCTTGTCGAACCCTCGATGACAAATCGCAGGCGACGGATGCCAAAGAGAGAGAAAGAGAGAGAGTGTGGACCGGTGTGGAACGGTGCAGCGGTGGCTTAAGCCAAAAGACTTACACAATCCAACGCGACATATATCTGTGAGTCAGTCAGTGAGTCAGTCAGCCCAGTCGCTCTATCCGTCTGTCAGTCCATGTCCCACCCCGCCAGTGCATTCCGGCTGAAGTCTGAAGACTCTGCCTGCAACCGCCTGCGGGGCTCTCCTGTCTCTCTCCGGATTAAGCAAATTTCACTGTAAAACTATGGAAATTTCCTGCTGCAACAACAGCAGCAGCTTGCGAGAAACTTTACTCACGCAAAACTAAAGGAAAAGTGGGGCACATATCGCTCTCTGCTGGCTCTCTGGATGCTGTGCACCTTAAAGTGTTTTCATTTCTTGAATTTAAGAGTATTTCCCATCCATTCGCCATCTATTCGCCACCCATTCATGAATTATGTGCTAATTGTGGCCAAATAAACACTTACAGCATTCATTCATTATTCATTCGACATTAAAAAGTTCAGAAATTTAAGAAAAAACTTTAATAAAGTCCATGAATAATGCAAATGGATGATGAGTTATCGAAAGAGTTGATTACTGAAATCTGATGGAGCACAATAAGTTCTTAAAAATATATTAAATTAATCGAATATGTATAATTTTGAAAGTGTTTGAATTAATAAATTAAAGAAAGATCACTGGATGCTGACTGGTGGATTAATGCATGGTGGAGAAAGGAAAAAAGTTGTTTAGGGAGCACAAAAAAGTTATATATAATTATTTCAGATTTAGATAACAAATAAATTTTAAACTCAGTAAAGGTCTCAATGCTAAATTTAATTCAAATGGGATCCCAATTGAGTGCAATGAATGTACTCAAGTAAAGTTGTGCTCGAAGATGAAGAATGAAACATTTCCAAGTCGAGAATTAATGCGAATCCCTCGTTTGAGAGATAGAGAGAGAGAGTTTCTTATTCTGTTATTCCAAATTCCAATTTTACCATCATGAAACGCACTGTTGCTCGTGTTGCTTGGGTTCCGGGTGTGGTTGTGGGTGGCTTAGGGTTAACCGCTGAGCGTAAAATCTCTGCTCTAATCGGAACACAATCCCGTGTGCCATCCTGTGCCCCCCTTCTACCCAACCCAACCAGCGGCGCGTAGCCGACTGACCGAATCAATAAACATTTGTCGTGCCTGTTCTGGTGTTCTGCTGTTCTGCTGTTCTGTTGGTCAACTGGAAATCCAAAAAGTTATCCTCCATAAATTTGACTTAAGTATGGAACATAAGCCCCCAATATATTTGCATAAACAGAAACGATCGAAGGACAAAGGGCAAAGGGAAATGCCACAACAGAGGGGCGCATAATACGCAGCTGTTAGACAGCCTAGACAGCCTGTCTGACATCCGATGTAGGGGTGCAGGGCACAGTGGGGTTACGAGCTGATGGTGGGGTGGGGTTAGGGGGCTGCTGCCTGTCAAAATATTACACATTAGCATGCATGAAAAATGAAGAAACGGCGCAAGACACTGCCCCAAATTAGGTTGTTCCGTGGAAGACAGAATACAGTGAGACAGATAAGTATACACACAGCCAGAGTGGAGCAGAGGCCAGAGGGGCCAGAGCAGGAGGATGTATTCTGTATGTTGTTTGGAGCAACTTTTCCACTGAGGCAGACAGGGACATGCCGTTTCGTGTCGAAGTGGAAAAGTGGTAAAGAGGACTCGAAGGAGGAGGAGCAGCAAAGAGCCAAGAGTAAGCCAAGTTCATATTCTAAAGCATATAATGGGGCAACAACGAACGCGTGTGCCACACACGAACACACGCACACACGCTCACGGGTCTTCAGAGCACCCGTGAATGGGGGCCACTGTGGCAGTGCCAGTGCCAGTGCCAGTACCAACAGTGTGGGTGTGGCTCACATCACTTGCAACTACTACTTCAGCAACACACATACTGCCTTCTGGTCTCTCTTGCTGTCTCTGCTGGGTCTCAGCATCTCAGTCAGTCATTCAGTCAGTCTGTCCGTCCGTCTGTGTGTTAACTTTGCGCCCGCTAAAAATGAACTTGCCAAACACGTAACGAAGGTCACACACAGCAGCCAGTGGCAGTGCCCCCTGCAACAACAGCAGCATCAGCAGCATCAGCAGCAGCAAACATGCTCCGCACATGCTTGAGCACCATTAGAGCAGAAACAAGCAAAAAGGATAAAGGCCATAGGCAAGCGACTTAAGGATACCCCTCACCCTAAGCCAAGGAGAAAAATGTACAATTAATAGAATTATGATTTTTTTTTAATCCAAACTTTAGCCACTTGCCAATTGCAAATCTCATAAAAATTACAGAGCAAAAGTTTTGGCAAAATTTTTAACTAAATTTGAATAATAATTTTTTTATGATGTTTTTTATTTTTAATGATTTTTAACAGCCGACTAACAAAAGGCTATTCTTTTTATCTTTGTATTTCAATAAAAATAATTCCACTATCTTTTTGAATTCTCAAACGTTTGGCCTGTGCCAATCCTCCCTCATTGGATGCTCGCCTCGCATGTGCAGGGTACTCTTAAACCCCGTAAGGAGAACGCGCAAAACAGAAAACAAAGAGCAGGGGGAGGGGAGAGCAGAAACAAAGGAAAACTGGCAAATTCCCAGAGCAGAGGAGCAACAGAGGCGAAGCAGTGAAACTAGGAGAAGGATGGATAACAAGAAGGAGACGAGGCAACACACAGAGCAGAGCACAGCAGAGCAGAGGAAATAAAACATAACAACAAACAGTAACAGAAACAGAAACAACAGCAACAATTCTAAACCCAAAATAAAACACTCAGAGACACTGAGAGAAAATGGATTTCATTAAAGCAGGGCATTCCACAGGCGCATTTTGCACGTCAAATTTATTTTGTTCCACGAGAATTTCAATGTCGATCAGTCAGGAATATTTACATACAAATTCTCCTCTTACAAGCCGATGCCCTGCTTTAATGACTTTTAATGGTCATGAAATTTCATGAAAAATTATGGCATTTCGTGAATCATGAGAGAGAGTTTTCCCAACATGGGAAATTGCGCACGAATATTCTCTTGTGGGTGGAGCGGAGACCCTGTAAAAGCTTCCCTCGGAAAAGCTGCAGATTTTGTAATCTTTTGGTGTTGCACTTCAATCGATCCTCTCTCTTCCTGCCTTCAATTCCCTGCAGCGTCTCATCTGATAAACACAATCGATGGATGGTAGGACTTGGACTAGGACTAGGACACACACACAGTCACACACACATCCTTTAGACATTCCACAGCGTCGGTTTGAGTCAGCATTAAGGAGGAGAGAGGGACAGACAGACAGTCAGTCAGACAGATGCAACAAATAAAAAGTGCACACGAGTCATGAAACAAAGGGCTGCACATAAAATAAACGGGAAGGAACGTGTGAGTCGCTTCTAGTCGCGACTCTACTTTTATACCCGGGATTTATAAAAAATAAAAGGCGGAGAAAATGCGAGTAGTGGAACACCAAAGTGATGGCAAATAGTAATCGCTCGTCGTAGTCTAATGAGAGAGATATATAATGAAATATTGGGAGCACAGAGTACGATCCCTCTTGGACATGCCCGCAGGCCCGTACAATTTATTCCTCTAACTACCCAAAAAATCCGTTTCTGGCAACTGAAAGTGCAATCCAGTTAAAGTTGACCCCTTAAAAATAATAAAAGTCTCCCTGCTATCAATTACAGTCTTTTTTTCTGTCCGTCAACTTGTGGCGGAGACTGTGTGCCGCTTCTGGCACCTCTCATGTTCGTGTTCGCATACAAATCGAAGTGTTTATGTGATTTTCTGATGATTTTCCTTTTCCAGTTTTTTCCTTTTTTTTTTTTGTATTTTTATTTGTGTTTTATGTTGCTATAATATGCGAGGAGTCCTTTGGGAATCCATTCTGTCTGACTGTCTGTCTGTCCCTCTCTCCTACTTAATGCTGACTCAGAACCAACGCTGTGGAATGTCTAAAGGATGTGTGTGTGTTTGTGTGTGTGTGAGTGTCCTAGTCCTACTATCCATCGATTGTGTTTATCAGAAGAGACGCTGCCTTTCCCGCTGTCCCACTGTTTTCCTGCTGGGAAAAGAACTTGAAAATTCCGAATTACTCTGTGTGGGGCAGGGGAAGGGTAGGGAATGTTTAGGCAGTTGCAGCACGTTCTCCGATATCAAAGGCGGCAGCAGCAGCATCTCGTTCCTTAAAGCAACCTTCGACCTAAGCGAAATTTAATGAAAATCCATTCCCCCCGCGACCCTTTTGTGGGAGTAATCAATGGAAGAAGGCGTAAGGAAGAAAAGGCACACGCACAGGGAAAAGCCATTCAAGTGGACAACGTGGTGCTATGTGGGGCGGGGCGGGGCAGGGCAGTCGGGGCAATCACATTGCCGCATTGTGGCACGTCCTTGGGGTCCTCCAATTGTCACCTGTGCGTAGCAGCACGCACCGACGCCTTCGCCGTCCCCCTGTAAACTGTTGCTTCTCCTCCAAAGACGCGACGGTGGAAATAGTTTGCATTACGACGCGTTCCCTAGGACGAACCGCAGGCGGTTGCCGGTGGATCCAGCCGGGGCTGTGGCGGAGGAGCAGGTGCAAATGAATGCCTAGATTTATGCGTAATAAATTTCAATCTGTTGCCAACAAGACGCAGATTAGAACGCCAAGAACCCTCCCTCCCTCCCACCCCCCCTCCCACGCGCCGCATACCCCCACGACAGCAGCTTGCGGTTCATTTTGGGGTTTGGCTCTCACGGGTGGTGGTGGTGGTGGTCGGCGTGATAAATGGCCGCCGCCACTGACCAACACGATGAAGTGGCTAAGAAGATACGCAACCGACAAAAAATGAGAATGAGCAGAACATGGGGGAGGGGGTGGGGGGCTGTATGATAAGGGACTGGAAATGGGAGAATGCGAAAGCTTAATGAAGTCGAATATGCAAATTGTTTGAGACAAGATGACTCTCTTAGCGGCTGAACTGGCGATGGTATGGGATGGAATGGGATGGGAGGTTGTGCTGGGCCCTGCTGATACCCTCGCTGGGATATGATATGGCTGATTTTTCGCTTGGGGGATGGAAGCTTTTCAAGGGCAAACGATTTCATGGGATAATCGCAATGGATAGTGGAATGGTGGGAGGCGGATTGTTTCATCGGTGTCTATGGGGATTCAACAATTGACAAAGATGAGGCTTTGAACAAAACCCAAACACAACTAATAAAATTTACAGAGAGTATGGATTAATGGTATTGTGGAATGAATCAATTAAATAATATGCTACTTTAATGTTCAGACACTTCAGAAAGCCTCAGGTTAGTCCTAAGACAAGAAAACGAGGATATAGTGGTATATTTTTTATCTGGGAAACACTACTTCAAAATTACTATAAATAAACTGATATATTACCTGAAAAATATTTAAAAAATACAAACAGAAAAAATAAATAAAATGTTAAAATAAAAAATTAAAAATTCTGGAAATAGCTTCAATATAAAAACTAGTCAAATACCATAAAAATAATGTAAAATGTGGAGTCCAAATAGCGGAAAAAAGTCGCAGACTATTTTGATTTTTCGATGCGAATATTCCATAAGCTTGAAAAATAAAAACATAAAAGAAAAGTTAAAGTGGTTTTTCATACATAAAAAGGAGAGGAACTACGAGTGCAAAGTCTGACTATAACTAAATGTAAAAATATGTTGAAATAGTTAATGCACTCCCAATGGATTTTAAAGTAATGTTTATACAATCTGAGAACTCAGCTCAATGTGGAGTCTATTACGAGTCTTCCACAAGTAGCCACAATGAGAATTCCACCATCCCCTCCACTCATTGAACCTTTCAGCACACCCCTTGGAGGCAACCTTTTCCAGGGTACACAGACGCTGGACGACAAGCTGCTTTCGGGAGTTGGCCCGCTCGCTCATTGTCATCATCATCATCGTGCTTGTGGTTAATGCTTTGAGGGGCCAACGCCTTGTTAAATGAGTTGTAAAAATGCCTGATGGCCACTCGGCAGAGTGTACTGTGCTAAGCCACTAGTTCTACTCCGAGCCATGCCACACTCTGTGGCACCGTTACTTACTGTATTTTGGCTTGGTAGTTTCTTGTTTATTGAGTTGTTGTATTTCGGTCTGTGGAAATTTGTCGTTCAAATCCCTTGCTACCTTCAGATCTTCCAGATTATAAGCCACGCCCCCTAGATTTACTCCCATGCGACACACACACACACGCACACACACACGTGTCCCCCTGTCAGCATTCGCTGTTTTTAGCCACCCTGTCAACAAGTCGCAATTTCAGTTGCAACATCGTTTGCCATTTCACTTTGAAAATTGCCATTTCCGTTCAATTTCGCCTGCAAATTAGAATTCCAGTGATACGCTCCTGCCCCTGCTTGTCCATGCGTCTCCATGCATATGGAATGAGAGAAGTGGTAGTGGGTGGGAGTGGGAGTGGAAATGGGAGAAGAGCGGCATGTGGCTGCTTTTTGGCATCTGTGCCGCAAACTGTTGCATTGCATTGCATTGCCTCTCCCTCTCTCCCTCTCTCTCTGTGGATATGTATTCCATGTGTGTTTCCATAAGAAACGTCTGCCATGCGAAAAGTTTCTTTCTTTTCTTTTAATGCCCTTCGCAGGGGAGGGTATAACTATTATTGTCATCTGATGGAAGGCATCGCGTTCTTCAATGCGTATTATCTTCCCTATTTGTTTTTTCGCCCCCACTTGCCTTCTATAACATTGACTCAGAACTATGTTCCACTTGAAGTACTTTAAGAAAACATTTTAAAAAATGTTTTAAAAAGAAGCAACTAAGAAATGTGTTGAGATGAATCAAATATTAAGCATAAGTTACACTCAAAGAACGTTTTAAATATCATATTTTTGTATTCTACATAAAAAAAAGAACAAAAGTGTCACGCATTATGCAGCAGCACCCCTCGGCTTCTGCATTGAAAGGGCATACAGATGTCGCTATCTGATGCCAGATATTCTTTGCATTTCTTTCGTTTTTTCCCTTGCCTTTTTTCATTTTTTTCTTTTTGCGTTTTTACACTTGTCGCATATGAAAAGTTTTGCAGTTTATTCCCGGGGCT
Source organism: Drosophila subsilvestris (assembly GCA_035043285.1). Taxonomy (NCBI): domain Eukaryota; kingdom Metazoa; phylum Arthropoda; class Insecta; order Diptera; family Drosophilidae; genus Drosophila; species Drosophila subsilvestris. The sequence continues at coordinate 107,329 of JAWNNB010001727.1, read as the reverse complement.
AAAATTACATTCCAAAATGTCGACGACTGTCTGCGCTTTCTGCGTCGCAACTGTAACTGCAACTTGCATCTGGTTGCAATTCTGCCCCACCATCGCTTCATCGCCATGCAGCAGCAGCTCCTCGTGTGGCAAATAAATACACATGTAATTTCAAGATTTGCATTTAATGGCAACGTGGGGCACGGCACACTGGCACCAAGTGCGAAACGAAACGAAACGAAACGAAACGGAGGGGCGGCTCAAAAAGGTGAATCGGGTGAGTGAGTGAGTATGAGTGGCCTCCCCGGGGCCATCCATGCAATGGAAATGGAAATGGTGATGCTGCCATGGAAATGGGAGTCAACAGTCGGCAATGAAATGGTAATGAACATATTCATAATGTAAATGAAATACGGGAACGGCGACGGGTATGGGGGACAGGGCATCATCATTGCAAAAATGTCTTCAACTACATATACATACACATGTATAGGTATGTTTGTATGTATGTCTCCTCAAAAGATGAGGAGGCACAGCTGCTACTACAATTCCTTCGTGACGGAACGGAACTCCTTCGTGGTTTGAATAAGACTCTGCTTTTACGCAGTTTCATTTTTATGGTTTCGCGCCGAGCATGCGTTTGGCTTCTTTTCAATTGATTACCGGTTCAAGCTGAATGCATAAATTGTTTCCTTTTGTTTCAATTTTATCACTATTTTATTTATAACAAACAATATTGAAACATTCTTCAGAGCACACTACAAATAATAACTGCAAAGTTATTCAATGTTTACGTGGAGTATTAAAATAGATGAAGTCATAGAAGAAATGATATATTAAAACCAAAAAACATTATAAGCAAATACATAAATAACCGGTTCAACTCCGGTTTAAATCTGATTCTTATCAAGTTTTTCCAATGCTTTGATGCAATTTCAAATATGAAAGCAGAGTAACACTTTTTGTATTGATAACCGATTCCCAAACGGGTTCCTTTTTACTATTTTCTGTATTAATAATGTTAATGTTCTGCATCACAGCCTTGTTTATATTTTTAACTCACTTGTTTTTATGTTTTCAAAAGCAAAAGATTATTTTCCCTCCTCCCATGCCCATCCCGTTCCGTTTCATCCCTTCTTTTCTTAATTTTGTTTCAATCCAAGAAGAGAAGTACCCCAGTGGAAAAGATGAGAGGAGAGTTGAAGTAGCCACCTCCTTGGCGTAGTATCTTTCCCTCATTTTCCACGCCATGGCGGGAGCGGGTTCATTATTCTATAAAGTTTTTGGCATAGAAATCACAGTCTGTCTGTGCCGCCTGTCTGGAGGGAGAGACAACTGTAAATAACTTTGGGGGCAGGCACACACACAGATTGCCGCCATTCGATTATCTCAGACGAATGAATTGTCTTATTCGTTTCGATGAGTGCCTGAGAGTGCGGTGCGGGGGGCATGGTTCGTCATCGATGGATGGTTGGATGAATTGATGGATGGATAGTTATTTGCATCGACTGATTGGGTAAACCTTGAGATGTGCTTCCTACCCCACCCGCCACCAGACATATGTATGACAGTGGAAGAGCTAACAATATTATATGTAAATTGGATTTAAGCACAGATTTAACCCACGGATCAATCCGAATTGCATTCACTGTACCTCCCTCTCGCACGCATCGCACTCTGTGATGCTTCTAAAAATGGAATATGTATTGGGGCAAGAGCTAATGACGACGACAACTCCCCTCCAGCATGCGGATGCCGTTGCCGCATATTTCTGTGACTGTTTCTGTGTCTTTCTGCCTCAGCCTTCCCAAGGAAAATAATTTCATTTTTTCCAGCAGAAATTCTATTTCTGTGCAGCCAACTTGTGGGACAGGCGGCTAGCACTTGTCCCCCCGTTCCCCTCTTCACAGCGGCACACAGGTCATGCATTTTTAGTCGTTGATTTTTATTATTTTTATTGATTTGCGAGCCATTAAATTGATGGCGAATCATAAACATGGACCCCACCCACCCCAATTCACGTGACCTGGAGGCAAATCATTGAAAACTGGATTTTTCCACACTGTCGACTTTGCATGGGAAAGGGGAAGTTCGCAAAGCTTTGGAGGTGGCGAAAGGGAGAGGCCATAAATCAAAATTTTGTTTGACATAATGTCGATTTTTTTGGAAGGGGCAGGCACATCTGTTTGAGAGGTTTTCAGTGGAAAAATTTCGAATGTAAAACAGGAGAAAATAGAAAGAAAAATACTGGCCTAAGCAGCGAAGCTTTGAATACTCTTAAAAAATAACATACTCGTATTATATTTTTAAGGAAGATATGCATATATATATACTTGAAGAGAAATGACACAGTATAAACAAATAAAATAAAAAAACTAACAACCATTGGGAATATTATATAGAATTCTCTTTGATGTGAACATACATAAAGAAAATAAATGTGTATGTCTATGTATGTAATACAGTGTATGTATATGTATACAGTGTAAAAAAAAAAAAAAAAAACAAAAAAACCCTTTTACAAAAAATCCTTGATTCTTCGCTTCCGAAAAACCTTCTCAAAATCATTATACCCCTCTTGGAAGTGGAGAAATTTGCATTTCAAATTGCTATTCATTTCGTGGGTGTATTTATTCGCGGGTGAAAGTATGAGTTAATTGCGATATTACTAGAGGAAATGGCATTCATTTATCATTCGATTAAAGGCAACACACACACGTATAGCATACATTCCTATGTATGTACATATGTATGTATATGTTGGTATTTACATATGTAAACTCATACTGATATTCATGCTGTCATTTGTTCAACAGTTTGTTAATGGTTCTTTTTTGGTTTCAAAATTGTTCAAAATGCATACCTTAGCCAGTCCATCTTTAAGCGGGCTTCATCCTAAATAAGCCCTTTGTTGTTAGCCTCTTTTCATTACTAGAATTGAACAATTTTGTCAATTTCATATTTTCATCGCATTTACATTATTTACATATTTATTTCAAATATTCAATGTTCAAACAAATGGTTTTCCGAATTATTTTCTTAGCCAGATTCTTTCCATAAATTCATTTATTTCTGGCTTTCAAATATTTCCTCATTTCATTTTGCTAGAAAAATCTAGAAATTCAAATCAGTTTCAATCAGCTTCAATCATTCCACAAAAGAAGCCTTTTATTCGTCCACTTTCGTCTGTTCGTTGCCTGCCAAAGTCCTTCATCAGCCACCTACTTATACATAGGTGCATCTTCCTGCCCCCCTCCCCACCGTTATGGTGGGTTTTGGGAGTATCTAAAACCAAACCATGACCATCATCCAGCAATTCATCTTAGTCGCCGCCTGGCCATTGACAGATTCGCGCAATGCGCTGAATTTTCTTTTTCTTTTCCCTCAACTTTTGCTACATTTTTCTTTTTCTTTTCTTCTGTTCGGTGTTTTTTTTTATCGCGGGAATGGATCTTTTTATCATAATTTGCTTTCTTGAAAGGAGAGAAACAGAAGCGAACAAAAAAATATACTTTACACATAATTTCAATGTCAAATTACATAGTTTGCCAAAAAAAAAAAAGAAAAAAAAAAGAAAAGGATTGGCAATGTAGGAGTGTGGGTAGAGGAGAGTAGAGGCGAAACACAAACTGCTTGGGCAAATATTTTCATTTTCCCATCAGAGAGTGAGTGAGTGAGGAGTGAGGGGGAGAGAGAGAGGTAACGGGAAACGTCAATTTGCATAATAAATGAAAATGCATTGAAAAGTGGCAGCGACAGCTGCAACGAACAGGCGCCTTGGCTATGGAACGGAACCATCATTAAGGAGCAAAAGATGCAAAGCGAGGCACACACAAATAAAACAATCGACAAGAAATAACACCAGAAAAGAAAGGGGAAAAACAAAACGAAGAAAGCCACAGAAGAAAAGCAGAAAGAAACCCACGGAAAGAGTGCTGAAACATTTAAAATGCCCACCAAATCTAAGAAACGTGCAAAAGCTGCAAAAATCACTTCAGCAACTGAACCAAAAGAGGACGACGAGCGGAAGAGCGAGGGCGTTGACGTGCGACGGTGGCGTATTAGAGTGGGCAGAGGGAGGGAATAACATGCTAGCGGGGGGATAATAGTTTTCTTGTTAGAATTTTTCGGGCCCAAAAAGACATTTGGAACCACTTACCGTCATTTGCCAAGGCGCCAAAGAGACGCAACAGCAGCGGCAATAACCACAAACAAATATGAAATAACCACAAAAAAAGTTCTAGAAATTTGAATTACAAAATAAAGCCACTTTTGTATACTCTTTCCATAAAGAAACTAATTCTTGACGACAAGTTATGCAAACGAAAGCCACGCGAAACTACGCCAGCAAAGTCGAAAGTCCCGAGTTCCGCACTTGCAGATAAGAATTCCCCCTACGAAAGAGCGAGTTTCGGCAAGAGCCCTCTCACTGTGAAGTTGTTGCTGTCGCCTCTGTAACTTTCGCTCTCTCTCTCTCTGCAGTGTAATGAGGGAATGGACAGGAGCGCGCATGCAATGCACAGATTCAGAGTGGGAAGAGGAGAACTGAAGATCAACAGATAAGACCATTGCGACGACGCACTGCGACGCTCTCGAGACTAGCAACAACAAATGCAAGCACAGTAGCAGCCATCGGCCATCTCCTTCATACATACACTTTCATACTTTGAGTTCAGTTTTAATTAAATTTATGAGGTAGACCGGACCATTTGTTTGTGTTTTGTTTGGCATATTACTGATGAAATGAATATGAAATGTTTATTCAAATCAAGAATTAATAAACTGTCCATAGTTTGAAGTTTTTCTGCTTCTTGCCCTCGGAAAGTGTATTTCTATACGGAAGAAAAATAATAGGCTAAATTTCTCCTGTCCCTGCTTTTCATACATACATAAGTACATATGTACATGTATATGTATGTGGATGACTCTTATGTGTGTGTGTGTACTTATTGGTGAAAATTGTTGTGGCAGAGAGCACCACTCGAAGTCAGTCGCAAAGTGGCACCAACGTGGACCAACGAGCGAACGATGTGTTTCCTGTCTGTGTCGTGGCTGTGACTGTGGCTGTGGGGCTCTCCCGTTGCCGTCTCGTTTGCGCCTTTAAACTGTGAAACACATTTTCAAGTTGCTTATTCGATGGGTGCTTCGATGGGCAATGCCTCATGTCCCATGCCTCTTGCTCTGAAATTATGCAAGGAATTTCACACACAAAAAACAATATACGAGTACATACATACATACAATATATATTTATATGTACATATGTATGTATCTTGTGGTGTCTGTCTGTAGGGAAGACAAAGGCAAAAGGCAAAAGGAAAGTGCATCGACGACTGCCAGTTGACACACATATTTGCCGTCGCATGCCACGAGACGGCATGCGAGTCAATGACACAGCAAAACCATTCATCCCAAGCAGCCAAGCCAAGCCAAGCCACCCAACCAACTCCTGGCAGGTCGTCTGGGGACAGGCATGACAGGCATCAGGCATCAAGCATCCCTCCTCTTAAGCATCATTTCAACGTGTCATTTCAGCGTTTTGTGACGGAAATGTTGTTGCATCATCGATACACATTCAGAGGACACTCATCCAGACACTCACTCACTCAAAGAAAAGCGGGGGGGGCACAAGCAGCAGGACTGCAATGCAAACTCTCTGCTTAGGCCATTCAATAATTTAATCACTTTGATTGCAGGGGAATTTTTCTTCTTCTACTGCTGCAGCTGCTGCTGCTGCTGATGCTGCTGCTGCTTGAATACCCTTTTTGTGAGAGAAGAAAAGCAGTTCCTATCCCTAAAGGGGATTCTTCTAAAAATTCCACAAAATGATCGATTTTTGAGGGTAAACATGGTTTTGTCTGTATAGTCTAAGCCTTCACTTTTAACGAAAAAAATAATCTAAGAAAGTGCCAAGATGCGGAGCAGCACTCTAGCCCGCCAACACCGCCTCCAGGGGTTGAGGAGTGGAGCGATAAAACTTTGATTTGATTTAATTTGCGTGCCGTTGCGTTGCGTTCCTTTTTGGCTGCTGCCATTCGGTGATTAAATTTCGCTTACGCTTGCAGAATTTTGTTGGTTAATGCAATACAAATGAATGTATTCAAAGGAATCGCAAAGAATGCAAAGATTCCATGCATCAAATTTCGTATTCATTCAGTCGTAAATGAAGTAATTACTTGCGGATTTTCGCACAAAAAAAGAAAAATAAACGATAATAGAAATCAAAGCAGGGCCCAAACAAATCGCTTCAAAATGGAAAATTAATAATTGAAACAATATGAAAATAAGCTATAAACAAATGTTGCCTTTGCTTATTTACAAATGTCCCCATAAATCGCCTGTCAATTATATGGCATTATCGTTCACCGATTTCCCAGTGTTTTTCTCTCTGCTGTGCGCCATAAATATTTGATAAATTTTGGCTGCGATTCTGCTGGGCCTTCCCCCACCTCTTTTGATATTTATACTCCGCTTCAATTATTGTGGTTAAGTGGGGTATAATATGCTTGAAGGAAACATTATTTTACTATATATAATTATTGAATGTATGCGTTAAATTCCTCAATTTATTTATGTGCATATGTATGGTATGTACGGTACATACACATCGTAGATACAACTGCTCTGAAGCCCTTGAAAATGGGTCTCGCACAGTCGCAACATTTTTGTTTCCTGATTTCCATTGCCGTTCAAGGGCGCATCGACATTGCGTTGAGCGATGCTTAAATATCTATTTATGTGGGAAATAAACGCCATGTAGCATTTTTGCGTATGTAATAAAACTGACATTTTCCGGGTGGGTACGAAAACCCACTGCCTATCGCATTCGTGAATCAATTCTGCAATATTTTTGCAGAACAAATGCGAAACAACATATGTATTGCATACTGCAACATATTTTCGTGGCAGGACAGGGCAGGGGTCTCCCGAATTAAAGCCGCTTTGTCAATGTTGATGAGCGGCGGGTGGGGCGGACAGTAGAAACTACTCCTCTAGCCTGGGGCAGTGCTGCAATTCGATAACACTCACTCGTAATAGACATGTCCTGCGCTTTTAATTCGCTTTCTCTCTCTCTCTCTCTCTGTTTCTCTATCTGCTGCTGCGGCTGCTGTTATTGTTGAATTGTGCCATTGTTTGTTTATAAACCGTTATCGGCTAATTATTTACAGTTTGCACATATGTACATACATGTGTGTGTGCTTATGAATGTATGTAAATGGAGGAAAGCGGTTCAAGGAGTTTTTGGGAATGCGATTGCCATTTGTTTGGTTACCACAAAAATTAACATTTAATTTTTGGAGTTTAAGCGATTATTAAAGCGATAATCTAGACTCTAGAGCGATAATTTAATATCAAAGAGTGAAAGAAGGAAAAAGAAAGAAAAAAAGAAGAGAGGGTATAAAGATTCATAGCTGCACGATTTTAGTGTTGTGTATCTGTTATCGAAAAGTTATTGATATTTAATCGATAATTATCGATTGTAATTATAATTTATCCAACGGTAACATTTATTTTATTTCAAGAAAAAAATATAAGAAGAGAAAAAAACTTCTCAAAGAAATTAAATACCCCGGAATCCATCGATTGTAAAAATCGATCGATATTTAGAATACATTGCACAAGAGACACCCTCACGTTTCATTCCTCATAGGAGAACAGAGCTATCCCTTAGGCGGATGAAACTTTATGGAGTTTCACTTATCGTTTTGCTATCGGTTATCGCCTGCTGCTTATCGTCGACCAACCCCGTAGCCTCTGGATTGCACAATGCACACAGAGATAGACGCTACATTTCCCTTGGCATAAAAGTTAATGTGAAACCGCGCGATTAAATTGCATTCAATTTTTCCCAGAGCCCCAGAGCCCAGGGTCCACACACGAGTGGACGGATGGGTGTTCGAGGGTATGTGGGGGTGCTCCTGGGTGCTGAGCCATGGACAAAGCCAGATTGCACACATAATTACAGTCGTATAATAATGAAATAATAGACCAATGTAATAAAATTAAAAATAATAAAATCTCTCTGTTCCCCGGGGTCCCGGGTGCGTTGTTTCACCTCTCGGACTATGCCGCCCACTCCCACACCCCCTCACTGTCAGGAGGCAAGGGCAGGCGCATTATCAAAAAGTAAATAATCTCATCACAGAGAGAAAGAGAGAGACACACACACAGACACACATGCAAATGCGTGTATGCCAACTGTGAAATTGCGTAAGTGGGCGTGAAAGTAGGCGGGTGTGGCCGTGTGCGCGCACTTCCGCTTCCGGTCATACATCATTTCGATGGAGCACGTGAGGGTGTCTCTTCGGCATGGGCTTCGGGCTTACGAGTCTGGGACGCAATCTTCCAGCACACACACACACACGTACGGGGCAAAGAGAGAGCGATAGAGAGCGAGAGCGAGAGAAAGGTACATGATGAAGTCCACGTAACCCAAAAGACGTAAACGCCGCACAACATAAAAAAATATATATCAAATGGGAGCAAAACAAAAAGAAACTTTTTTGATGTTTAAATTATGTTGACATCCTTCTTATGTGGGTTTCCCATAAAATATAAGAAAAAAAAGGACACACACACACACACACACGAGGACGCGAGGAGAGAGAGAGAGAGCTGCCCCAGCCTCAACGGCGACTGAAATGACAGAGGAGCTACGGACGGCTCAGCGCGTGAACGGGTTGAGATGAGAATCCCGAATCGGAATTGGCCCTTGGCAGGGCACACAGGGGCTACAGTGGGTGACATCTACAGTAAATGAGAGCTAAATTGTTTAGACAATACAGTGGGCAAGATTTCTTGAGCGGATTGCAATAACAATTAGAGGGAGAGAGGGGTCTAAAAGGTTCTGAAACAATGAAGAGCCTACGAGCACGATATACGATAGATATTGCAACATACTCAAGGAATAATTTAAATTTTAACATATAGATAAAACATATTGATAAAAGCATATAAATATGTATGTAGATATACCAAAGATTTATCGATAACAAATTATATTAATCCATATCATTTTAATAATACCAATTATCCCCAATCTTCATCTCTTTATCTGTATCTGTCTTTCTTTTAAGGGTAGAACCAAAATATTTCTGTCAAAAATTTGCATTTCAATTTCTTGTGACCCCTTTGTCCATTTGGCCCACTGTCCACTGTCGGGTGATATGGAAAACTAGCCGAAAAAGAAGGCTTTAGGTAGCGTCCAAAAGTATGTTGCAGCAGCAGTAGAAGTGTGCGGGCGTCGGGGGCAACATCAATGAAGGATGCGAGAGTTCTGTTTCCAGGTTTGCGTCTGAGATCCGGGTTCCTGGGGTCCGGGTCGCTGATTAGCGCATATGACGTATACGACATGTGTCCGTGTCCCTTTTTTTTTGTGTGTGTGGGACCCCTGCCCCTGCCACATGTCCTCTCTCTCACCGTCTCTGTCGCTGTGTCTTTGTGTTGCTTTGTCTTGTGTCCCTTATTTTGTTGGCCAAATGAAAAACCCTTTTTTTTTTTTTGGGGCCTTCTGTTCGTTGTTTTCCGTTTTCCCTTTCCCCGTTTCATCCCTGTTTTCCTTTCCCTTTTTTTTCTGTGTAAATTTTTTTTTATGTGAAGTTTGTTGTTTGTTATATTTGTAGCTATTATATTATTTTAAGCCCCACAAAGAGCTCATTAATTTCCACACATAAACAGGACACACAGCACACAGAGGACATATGGGTGACTGTGTGGCATGGGTGGAATGGTAGGGATGGGATAGGATAGGATACATGTGTATCTAAATGAAGTACAAAATGTAAGGCAACATCTTTCATCTGTTGTTTGCAATATGTGGCATATGTGTGTGTGTTTTGTTTTTGTTGCAAAGATTGATCTTTCCTGGGAAAAAAAAAGGACAAGAAAGTATCTTTCTTAAATATTTCATATTTGTATTCATTTCATTCAAATATACTCGTGTATTCTATTTTCCCTATTAGCCATTAGTGGCATGTGCTCCTTGCTCCTTGCTCCTTGCTGCTTCCTCCTTCCTTTTTCAGTGTGGCTTAGCTATAAATTATGAAACAGTTTTTTGCTGTTTAAGCATATCATAATGCGACATGCCTCATGCCTCAAAGGATGAAGGATGAAGCCGCATATATAAATATTCCTTTTTTGGGGGCATAGTTTGTGTCCACACACAGGGGTTTTCTATGGGGTTTTCCTGCCCCCGAAACAAAGTCTGAAATTATGCCACAAAATAATTTAAAAGTAATCAAGCAACAAATGTTTGCCAGGCACCAGGATTACCCTAATTTTCCCTCCACCCCCCCAGGCGCCGGCTCAGGCTCAAACTTTCCTTTCGTTTCGTTTCGTTTCGTTTCCATGCATCGCCATCTTTCGAGCATCGTGCCACTAATTGCTGGGGCATCATCCACTATAAATTTATTAAGGACACTCCGGAAAAGGGACAACGGGACAAGGGACGACGGACTAGCCCCACACAAATATGTTACTCGAACGGCATTTATAATTAATTAGCAGCACTAATTTGATGGCCATGAATGGCCACAACAGTTGCCGCAATTTGTTTCTGCAACTCCCCACAGAGCCAGAAGTGAGGGTCGTGGGGCAGGCGGCAGGAGGCAAGAATTGTGCCGGGACTGTGGCAGCATTAAAGTGCCTAGGCCAAGGTCAGAGCCATTCAGATTTGTTGTTGTTGTGAACTTCTTTTTTTTTTTTTTTTGGCCATAAGCAAACGACAAAAGTGGAAAATGGAAAACTCGAGAGTGCGAAATACATTCTGAATTTTCCAAATTCTAATCCATTCTGTTGATGGTCTTATAAATATTGATCTTAGATTAAACCATTCTTAGAAATATCAAAATAAAATGTCATCTACATACATATGTATGTATGTAAGTTCCCATAGTAATCAAAAATAATCAAAAGTCACTGCTCAATCCATAGACTTCAGAATAAACAAAGCCTATTAATGTGGAGTTTTTTCTTCTAATGTACTTTTGCCACTCCCACTGCTGCCACATCCTCAACTCATCAACTGCTGCTGTCCCGACACATTACCCCAATTAGAAGCCGAACAAAATACTCCAAACTACTGCTGCTGGCTTCTGCTGGCTGCTTCTGCTGCTGCTGCCCTCCACTTCCGTTAATTTCTGGCATTGAAATCGTTTTGGAAAACGTCATCTGGCATTGGTACTTCGGTTCTTGGGGTTCATTTCATTTTCAAAATGCATGCACGAGCACGTCTCTGTTTCTCTTTCCCCCTTGTTCTTCGTGTGTGTGTGTGTGTCTGTCCATTATCCAATGCATTAATGAGCATCCAGAGACGCATTAATATCCCCAGATCAGACAAAGAAAGAAAAAAACCAAAAAAAGGGGGAGCGCAATAAGGCGGCTGTCTATTTGACAAATTGAATCAAAACTTAACTCAGCTCAACTCAACTCAAACGAACAAAACAACGAAACAACAAAGACATGAAATGAAATGATTTGCTTGCAGACTAGTGAGGAGGAGGGGGAGGAGAAAAGAGATGACCGGTGGCTGCTACGGTTCTTGCATTTGTTGTTTTTTATACCCGTACTCAAAAAGAGTTAAGGGGTATACTGTATTTGTGCTAAAAGTGGATGTGTGTAACGCAGAGAAAGAAAATTTTCCGACCCCATAAAGTATATATATTCTTGATCAGTATCAATAGCCGAGTCGATAGAGCCATGTCTGTCTGTCCGTCCGTCCGTCCGTCTGTCCGTCTGTCCGTCTGGCCGTCTGTCCGTCTGTCCGTCTGTCCGTCCTGATGAGCGCCTCGTTCTCAAAAACTATAAAAGCTAGAGCAACGAAATTTTTTTCCAGACTCATGTGATATCACACTGTTACAAGTGTATTTCAAAATTTCGCCCCGCCCCTTTCCGCCTTCACAAAGGACGAAAATCTGTGGCATCCACAATTTTGAAGATACGATAAAACTAAAAACGCAGTATCGTAGAGAATGACCATATCAGATTGCCGAATCTGAACCAGATCGGATCATTATTATAGCCAAAATAAAGAAATTAATTTTCAGTTGCTTCCCCCACCTCCTCTGGCGCTGCTGACGCTATTCATTCTCTGTCTCGCTCGCACACACTCTGCCCTGTGCAATGCGCGAGCAACCCCTAGCGGAGGAGATGTAGAATCTAAATGGTAGATGTAGAATATTTGTTCTAGATGTATTATCTACATTTTACATGTAGATGTAGTTAACAAATGTAGCAAAAAAATTTAAAATATAAAATTAAAAATTTTTTTTTTAATTTCAATCATAAGCTCATAAATTTATATACTGACTGAGTACGGGTATAAAAGTAGAGTCGCGACTAGAAGCGACTCACGTTCCTTCTCGTTTAGTCTCGAGAGCGTCGCAGTGCGTGGTCGCAATTGTCTTATCTGTTGATCTTCAGTTCTCCTCTTCCCACTCTGAATCTGTGCATTGCTAGCGCGCTCCTGTCCATTCCCTCGTTCCACTGCTGTTCTCTCAGTTACAGAAGCGACAACAACAACTTCACAGTGAGAGGTCTCTTGCCGAATCTCGCTCTTTCGTAGGGGGAGTTCTTATCTGCAAATGCGGAGCCCCCGAACCCCCGCCACCCCTTTCGACGTGTGATAAGCATGAGATGGGATTTGGAACTTGGCTGCGTGGCTTTCATTTGCTTGTCCTCTTCTTTATATCTCCCAAAACATATCGTAAAGAATTAATTTCTTAATGGAAAGGGTATGCAAAAGTTATGTTTCGCTTACAAACACATGTACATACATACATATGTATGTAAATATGTACATAAGTATGTAAATATGTACATATATGTATACATATGTATGTTTGTTCGTGTATATTTGTCTCACACTTGAGACAATGAGAATTCTCTTATGGATGGGTTGGAAGTGCAAGTTTTGAGTATTCCCAAAGATCTGTGAATGAAGCCAAGTGCCTCTTCCTCCTCCTCGTCCTGTTGTGTCTGTTTTGTCTGTGGCTCCTGCGCTTCCTGCCTGGCGACCAATACAATTAGTTTTACTTAAGGAGCACTCAAATAATTTAAATTTAATTGGGGTCAAGAGTGCCCCTCGCCCACCATTCCTCAACTGCGTGTGTGTGTGTGTGTGTGTGTGTGTGTGCCTCATGCATCTGACATTATCTAATTAGGCAGAGGAAGGCGACCCAGCAACAGATGGACAGCGATGAACAGAGGCTCTATGCTATGCTATGCCCTGCTCTGCTCTGTCGTTGCACTCGAAATGATTTATTTCCCCCTCCTCCTTTCAGCAGCAGCACTGATCCCCCCACAACTGTTGACAGAACCGAATGCCAATGTCAGGGCGACAGAGTGAATGTGTTGCCCCATTGCGGATGTTGCAACGAGTCTGTGTCTCTTCATCCTCTGCTCTCCTCTCCACTCATCCACCCATTGCTTGAGTGAAAACTTGATTGTTTCTTCCTATGAAAATTGCTTGAAAATCCCAAGAATTCGTGCCCCAATGAAAGGATGCCGCCTGAAGCCCAATTTTTTATTAAAATGGGAATAAATTTCCATCATTTGAATGTAGAAAATGAGTGAAAATCTTTCACACTTGAGGGATTCATCACCCATATTCGATTTCATCCATAACAAGATTTAAAATAAGCAAAATATATGAAAAACAAAATCAAAGTAGCTGCGATTGAATGGTTGGGAAAGCCCTAGAGACCGAGATTTTGGGTGATAATAGTTTTTATTCCATTCACAGAAACATTTTTAATTTGATGTAACTTTAATCGTTATTTTTTCGATAATTTATCGCTATGTTTCGATCATTTCGCCTGTCTGTCGATTATTTATGAAGAATATTCATCACATGAGTACCCATTCCACTGCAAATCGTTAATGAATAAGTGCAAACCCAATGCCAAATGCCACACATCGTAATTGAATCGCTTAGAACTCGATTAACACTCGATATACATATATGTATGTGCATATGTAAGCAGCGTAGCCGATTAGTTATCGTTAATCGTTTTGATATAATCGGCCACAAAGGAAGGGAGAGGGAGAGTGAGGCAGTGGGGCAGCAAGTGAATCGGTAGAGCCCCAGGCACAGGAGACAGAATACAGGACACAACTCATCAAAATTCCACCGCAGAAGCAAATTTTGTGAGACTGCTGTAAGGGAAAGGAGTACAGAAGAGCCTTAAATATTAAGCAAAGTGGGAGCATGCCCCACCCACACACACACACACACACACACACACACACAGAAACACAGACAGAGGAGCCACAGATGCGTGTGTGGAGGCATTTGGAATGGAAAACGATGGTAACCGCAACATTTTAGTTGCATTTGCGACGTTCAAACCACAAGAGGCAATGCCACAAGGACCAAGGACATTTACCTAAATTAAAGCTAATGAATTGCCTCTCTTCGCCCAGTGGCGGCTGTGGCATGAGAGTAGTCTGCTCTTGCCCCTGCCCCTGCCCCTGCCTCTGCCCCTTATGGTGGCATCATCTAACTTTGCTTCTGCTTCTGCTGCTGCTGCTATTGCTACTGCTGATGTTGCATGCGGCAGGCAGCCACTTTGCTGTCTGCTTTAATTTGCATTGCACTTGTGCATGTTTACATTTTTTATTCCATTCATTCCCAGTCCATTCTTGTGCCTGCTACTGCCCCATTCCCATCCTCCTCCTGCAACGTGCCACATGCCTCTCTCTACCACTCCCGCTCCCGCTCCTGTCTCTTTTCTCCCACTCTTCTCTGTACTTTTTTTTCGCTTCTCTTCTTTATTTTAATGAATAAGTGCATTAAATGGCCACGAGGGTTGGTGGGCATGGGGCAGCAACAGGGGAACTGAGGGCCCCGGAAACGGATATAGCGAATGACTGAATGAATGCCTAAGCCTTGAACATTCACTCACCGATTCATTCATTCATAGATACACTCAAAGATACGTAAAAAAAAAGATTCAAAGATTTTCTTTTGACTTTGCTTGAATTTTCGTTTATAATTTCCTTCTGAGGGAATATTCTTGTTGTCTTTTTTTCGTTTACTTGTGCTTCAACCTCCACTGATTGTTACAATGGCAGATAAATTTGTATTTATATGTGTGCACCTACAATGAACCCGCAAACCTTCCAAGACGTATTTTTTGTTAAGTTTTTCATTTTTTAGGCTTGGTTAACGAATTTTAGCTCCAACGTTTCTCCATAGATTTAAATGAACTATACCTTTAACGACGCCTTATTAATGCACATATACACAAAAAAATAGACAACACAGGATTTAATTCTTTTTCGACTTTTTCTGATTTTCTAAAGTCAAAATTTTGAAAAAATATTCTGCACAAAAATCATAATTTTTGCACTTAAATGCTTTATATTTCGCAGACGGTAAGCTGAAATCTCAATGTGTTTGAGTTTAACTTCTAGCTGTTTTAATTATCTTTTTAGGATAGCTTAGTTCTTGAAAACTAGACATAAGATGCTTAAGTTATGTGAAAAAAAGGAGGTTGGTTTTGTTCCTTGAGGAAAAATCGTGTCGGGTAGTGATATCGGAGTAAAGCGCATAAAACCCTTTGGGAGAGTGTATAAATAAATGCTCTAAAAATGTGGGAAGGATGTGGGAATGGGAGATGCAGGAAGAGTCGCAAGGAGAGCTCAGGAGGACGAGGCACAGTAGAGGGAGTGCCAACGTCAGGCCAAAAACCAAACAAGGAATGAATGGAAGGGAAGAGCCTCATGATGAAGAGATTGAAGGAGTCCCAGCAGAGGAATATGAAGAGTCGAGTAGCGGAGCAGAAAGAGACATATAAGAGGGACAGAGAAGCAGAGGGAGGAGGAGCAACCAAACTAGAGGAGGTACATAGGTTGGTTGGCGGAGGCATGGGTCCCTTCGCAAAATGGCAACGATCAAGGATCAGATGAAATCGAACGATAAAGCAACACAAAACCAAGGAAATAGATTTAATGTTTGGCATTCCGAAGTCAAGGAGAAGTCAAAGAAAGACTTCGGGTGACCAGAGGATATGGATATGATCCTTAAAAGAACACACAACGCATGCACATCCCAGTATTGTATCCATGGAGTCCCTTAAGTAATGCCAGTTAATTGACGTGTTCCTGCGAGTTGTTTTAAAACATTTCGAAATTGTGGCATTTACTTTTATTGGCCTGAATCTTTCATTCATTTCCACGGGGAAATGTTACATGTTTTTCCCATTTGAAGAAAGGAAAACCGTTGTGGGGAAGAAAGGGGCTAAGCACGGCTGTCAATCCCTGAGCCTGATCCACTGACTGCCCCTCTAAGATGGTGAAGGGATCATTGATGCAACTGTCTGCCACTCCAATGGCCGCATACGTATTCGACGTACATATATCTAATCGCAGCAGACGTCGACGTCTCTTCTACTCTTGCCTCCTGGATATGCGCCACTGTGCAATGAGGCATGGGTGGCACGAATAATTGCCTTAAATTAGCACAGAGAGACGTCGCAACATCCACATCAGTGGCACAGGCACTGGCAGTGGCACTGGCAGTGGCAGTGCCTCTCAGTTGCAAGTACTTTATGCAGTAATTGCAGTACTTGTCCTGCTGCCACTGGCAATGCCGCTGCCACTGTGCCACTGCTGCCTCTCATTCAAGTGCTGCATTCTGTTTTCTTGTTTCTGTTGTTGTTTTTTTTTTCGCTAATGAAAAGCACAAAAATATATTTCAGAATGCAGCAGCAGCAGCAGGTCCTTCAATCCTTCAGAAGTGGCTTTAAGACAATTCCACCCCCAAACCCAGCCCATCCTTCCATGGGACGATGGTGAGAGAGAGAGGGGCAGGAGGAGAGAGAGAGAGAGAGAGCGAGAGCGAGTAAGAATTAAACTCAAATATTGTGATGTTTACAAAATGTTTTCATCAGATTTTATTATAATTTTCTTTGCTTTTTTTCAGCTAGAAGGGTTTCACTTGCAACATGGAGGGGTAACCTTGCCACAGAGTGGCGCAGAGGGGAGGGCTTGGATCCCTCCCTCACTTTTTCATCCACAAAGCGCTCCATTTTAGGGGGTATTATGCCCTGTACTAAGACCCCTTTTTGGCGCCTCTGCCACTGTCTCGCACTGAGATTTCTTTAGAAAAGTGAGGAATGAGGAGGGGGCTGTGGCATGCTTCAGGCACAGCGCAATTTCCGCCAAATTTATGTGCCCCAAAAGCAGCAGCAGCAGCAACAGCAACAGCAGCACCAGCATGAGAAGATGCAACAGAAGGTGGCAGCGGCAGCAACAACAAAAAATTGTAAACACTTATTTACTGTCCATTTCCGCTTTGGCTTTTGATGGCGGTGGGTCGGGGAGTTGGGCAGGGTAGCAGGAGTACAGTGCCACACCGTGCCACACAGGAGACGGTTCTGTGTTGCAAATGCATTTGCAGGAAGAGGTAGTGTGGCAGAGTGCAGGAGCTGCACCATTTCCATTTGTATTTGAATTCTTTTTTTTGTCCTTTTTTTCCTACCAAGAGTCGAGTGTCGGAGTGTGCTTATTTATTCAGCCTGAGCTAAAGCTTACCGCTTTGTTTGCCTGAATTTTCTCAACCCAGAATTTTCATAGAATTTTCCTCACTTTTTGCATGACGCTGGGAGTACTAGAGGAGATGGCAGCACCTACTGCGATGCGCGAATGGAAGCCACGAAATCAATTCCGTTTTGCTCAACAAACACATGTTTGCCACAACTTTTTCGGGGCACGGCACGACACGGACTCGGATTCGGACTCTGCAGCAGTAGCTTTCGTTCGCTCAAAATCAAAGCGCCATAATCCACAGATATTTTCCACTAAAACAGTTATGCCAAAAAAGAAAACCAACAATAAAAACCCCACACCCCAAGAATGCATATAATTTCCCAAAAATATGGGAGAATATTGGTCTTCAAAAAAAATTACGGTACACACGTTAATAGATTCCCTTTCCCTTATTTTGATATTATTTGATATTTATTTATAATTAATTTTGTTTTCATTGAAAGTCTTGTGCAGAATCAAAATAACGACAGAAACACACCCAAAAAATCCATGATCCCATGGATGCCACAGATCCAATGCATTTTTGATTTTAAATATAATAAATATTTTTTATTACACAAAACAACAATAAAGAAAGAAAAAAAACCTCTGCTAGAGACGCATAGATTAATGGCAGATCCTTTTTATCCACGGGAACCTCAACAGAATGGATTCAACAGAAAACTCTCCCGAAATTAAAATAAAATTTTAGAACTATCTTTTAGGTACATTTTCAATGGCTCTTTGTGGAAGATCTGACCTTACCATGAGGATGGAGAGGTCGTGCTTTAAGTCAGCAAATGATACTTGAATGCCCTCAAGCATAGGGTATCACTCATTCGTATGCAAATAAATAATCCCCGATTCAATGCAAATTCCAAACCAATTTCATATTTTTTTGTTTGTTTTAAAATTGAATTTCAGAATTTCTGTGGGTTTTTCGTTAATTTTTGTTAAAAGTTTTTGTTGTTGTGAAAAGTCATCATCAATCAATCAATTTTGCGGCTGTCGCAACGAACTATTCGTCGGCACAAAAGTTTCCTGAGCCTCGAGAAGGTCCCTGGGTAGGGTCCCCCAGGAGAAGGGATCTGCTAATCGGGAATGGGTTTTTGGGTCTTGGGACAGGTACAGGTACAGGGACAAAGACAGGGGACTTCTTATTCCTGCGGTTTCTGTGGCACACTCACCCGAGAACAAGAACGTGGCAGACGGCGTGCGTGGCACGTGTTTTGGGGTCTGCCTTGCGTGGTATTGCAGCAGCAGCAGCAGCACTGATTTTGCACTGCCTTCTGCTTGGGTGTTTTCCCCTCTAGGTTTACGCCGATTTTCTATGGATTTCACTCTTTTATAATGTGTGCTATACTCTCTCTGGGTTTTCTGCTTTGATTTTACGATTTACACTGCTTACAGCTTTGATTTTGATCTACGGCCTGCACTGCTTTAAGCTCTGGGGTTTCTTCTATGATTTCTTCCACTGCCTTTCTGTGATTTTGTTTTTTGTCCTCTTTCTTTGGGGTTTCTTCTCCCTTCTCTCCCAAAATTGTTCTCTTATTTTTTGCCAAGTTTTGTCTAGTTTCAACACTCGTAAGTTTTCCACTGCTTTCCACACGCGGATCTCGATGCAAAACAAAACAAAGACCGCATAAGAAAACAGAGCCACGCGGTCGGGGCACAGTACACACTCGATTGCACGATTATTTTACGCAAAAAAAAAAACAAACAATAAATGGATGTGATTTTTCGGGGAAATATTATTTATTGGCACTCTCGCCGCAAAAAAATTCTCGACAAAAGTTCTCGCCCTTTTCGCGCGTTGCGTTCGGCCGTCGCCTCGCTGTCGTTTGTCGTCTGTGGACCGCAGCAGATGAAAGTCGCGCAAAGACTGAACCAGAAGCGGCCGCTGGAAGCTGGGGTGCCCGCCTTGGCAGTCGGCACTGGGACGCCACTGCATCTAAGCATTCGGGATGGTCGTGCACGAGCCCAGCCGCCCGGCACGAGGCCATACGAGCGCCACACGGTTGGAGCCTCCACTCGGGCCACGAATGGCTGGCTGGCTGGGTGCTTGTTGCCGCAACATCATCCATCCATTCGGTCGGTCGGCTCCAGCGGCCAGCTCCTTCGTCTTCCTTGTCTTCGTTGTCGTTGTTGTCGTTGTCGTCGTCGTTTTCGCTGTCATCGTCTCACTCTTGGCGGCGTTTCTGCCGAGAGGGAAATTTCCGCTGCGGGGGCTTCTTTTCGTGCTATTTTTGTGACGCCACTGCCGCCAGTGCTGCCTGTGCCAGGCCTGCCTCACGTGTGAGCGTTAGGTCAGTGACGCTTCGCTTTGCGTTGCTTTGACTAGCGCCTAGCCTAGCGTGTGGCACAGTGTCTAGATATATGCCGTGCAACGTGCGGCAGGTCCAGCCTCTGTCTTTATCTCACTCTCAGTCTCTCTATCAGTGTAGCTCCTGTCTCTCTCTCTCTCTTTTATCCACTGCAAGTGCAGCTGCGGAGCCATCGCTATCTGCATATGTATCAGGAGAACATGCGCCACGCTCTCAAATCTGCTTCTCTTCCATAGTCTTTTACCGTTAATTGTTTTGCACACGCAATGATCGAAGCGGTTCTCTTATCTTCTAAGCAGGGAACAACTCAAACACACATCGCATAATGGATCACCGCTGGAATGGTCTCTCAACAGGGGCGGTTTAAGGACAGGGGCGATCGGGGCGCCAAACTCTTAAGCGAAATTTATAAGTTAGCAACGGGGATATTCAGATTATTACTTGAGTAATTCGTACAACATTCGCATTCCCATAAGCCCCAACTGCAATAGAAAATGGAATAAGAACGCTTTAACTGCGATTGCTCGATCATTGCATACCCTAACCCAAACAGCCATACTCCTCTCTATCTCTATCATCTATTCAACGGAAGTGCTCTGCTGTTTTATATAAAGCCAATGCCAACACAATTAGGCAAAACAAAGTAAAAGTTTTCGTTATATTTTGTAGAACAGAATTGAGTTAATTTTAGATAATTTGACTAATACTCAAATCAATATGGGGGCGTGCTATGCTAATGGAGCTGCATTGATAAGCAGGCAATCAAGGACACGCGACATTGTTCTTTGTTTGAGTTGGCCAAGAGTCGCTACTTCTGTCCCCAGGTGGATAGATATACAAAGATCCCTTCGGCTAAGCACACACCTGAGGGGGAAGGGGGTAGGCGGTGTATTCTGGCGCCAGTCCAAACCAAACTTAATTATGTCCAGCATTAAAAATGCAACTGTCAAACCGGAACGGAGCGGAGTGGAGTGGTGCGGGGGAACTCTCCTAAGATCATCCCTGCTTAGGGGATGTCCTTTGTGTGTGTGGGTGTGTGTGTGTGTGTGAAGCCTTTGAAAAAACTTCCATTATTCCCATTCGCACAATAGCTGCAGAACGGCAGAAGGAAGACTACAGACTGCTGCATCCGTTGCATCATCCTCTCGTTCCTCTCCTCACTCTTTGGTCAATCATCAGCCCCCTCCCACTCACACTACCACTCTCTCTCTCTCTCTCTCTCTCTCTCCACCCCCTCTGATTCTCCCGTTTGCCGAAATATTCGTGAAAATGTGGGTCACAAGGATACCCATTAATTTATAATAATTTCAACTAAGATTTCCACAATTTTCTTGCCCGTCGCCAGAACTCTACCCCACCCCAAACCCCCCCCCCCCCCCAGCACCCTTTTGGTGTTTTTCCTTAACAATTTTCCACACATTTTCCATTCATCATCCCCCCACGCACCCCACCCACACCCACCCACCCCATCCAGCAACCGCAATGCCACTGTCAGCGGCCCCCGCAGAAGCAAAGTCAATTTCGCGCACTTTGCATGCCCCATGCCGCATGCCACCACCAACACCCCTCCCACTCTGACAGGCTGTTTGAGTTTCCATAATGGGGAAGGGGGGGCGGCGGAGTGGTCCCATTCCCAGCCCCCTCTGGTGCAGGCAGCCTCCTCTGTTGCCCACAAGCCGCCATCAAATTTACAAGCGCAATGCATCAATCACGGGAGGGCGAGAGACAGAAAGGAAAAGAAATGGGGGAGGGGTGTGGCAGAGTCAACTGCCCTTTTTGCCGCACCCGCACCTCCCCCCGCCTTACGCCAAAAGAATAGAAAATAAAATAATAGAACAGCAGGAAAAAACAACAAAAGGAAAATGTCGGCCAATTTGACGTTAAGATGGAATTTGTGAAAAATTCATCAAATTGACTGCACGGCGCATTGCATGCTCATTGAAACGCGCAGGAAAACAGCAGGAAAACCAACGATGGAAAAGCAGGATGAAAACTGTGGCTGCAAAAAGGGAATGCTGAGAATTTATACAAGCACAGAAGGACAAGAAAGCAGTTTCTGATCTAGGAACTGATGAACAGATCTGTCACGGTTTGTTCCCGTGGCATACGGACGATAAACCACAAAAGGAAACAAAAACAAACAAAATTTGTACTCATTATTGATGCTATTATATCCACAATAAATATTCTCATGAATGAATCATTATAATTCCGATTCAAGCACTCATGAAACCCATGATATTTAAGGTCAATCATCTAAAACGGTTCACCCAACGAATTGCTTGTTACATTTCAGGGATAATTTCCCTACTCCCCCCAAAGGCAGATTCAGCCAAGAAGAGAGAATTTCCCTGCAGCTGAATTTCCCAATGAAATTTGAAAGTTGAGGCAGGACTGAAATTTATGAAAAAGGGAAGTGGACACCAGACTCGATTGGTATGAAATCTATTTGGTCTCCCTGAAGTCCCATTGTCTCATTGAACCCAAAGATGAGCTACAGCCTGGGGCAAAGGACTCACATTGATGACACGGCAATCGTTGGGAAAGCGCTCTGCGAAACAACCAAAAACCTGTTGCCGTCCTCTGCAAACACGCTGACAAACGCTGACGTCACAGTAGTGTTTCATGGCAAATAGATGGCTATAGATGGATTCTCTCCATTCTCCAGCGCAAAACAAGTGGGGACGCATCGAATGGATATTCCTTAGTAATAGAGCAACTTCAATCTTCAGCATGTTCCCAATGGACGACGATTTGCGGCTGTTGAATCGAAAGTGTTTGTCATTTAGTTTGAATTTGCGCCGCACAACGCCCTTGCTATTCGCCAGCTCCTGTTCGTAGATTCTCCGCACATTGGCCGGAGGGTTTCGCAGACCAATCATCTTGCACATATCGCTGATTATACGGATCCTGCAGAGCTTCCGTGTCCCACAGGCAGTAGTGTGTTCCGTTATTCTCGATGTTAAGTGTCCAATCTCACACAGAACGGAATACTTTCGTGCTGCTGCGGCCAGCTCACGGCCATTAGTTATTTTCGCATTCCGCTCCTTTCGATCTTCCTCGACCTTTCGTCGCACCCAATCTCCTGGAGAGCCAAGAGGTACCACACGCACAATGTACGTCGTATATACTATGTGTGGTAGTGGCTCCCGTTGATCCTCATGGCAGAAATGTTCAGGGTCTTTGGTTTTCCACACACACAGCCAGCCAGCAAGCTAGCAAAATTGGATCCGAAAAGTGTAAGAATCGATCCTTTATTCCGCAGCGCTGCTCCCAGCTGAACTCGGAGGCCAACTCTCCATCTCACTGCATGCTTTTGCCAATGGGCTATCACAACAAAATGTTGACGGCATTCAAAATACGTACAAACAAAAAAGGAGAAAAATTCCTTGCATTTACAGCTCAATGCCAGCTTTAATGCATTATTTAAAATATAAATTTTACTCTTGCTCTTCCCCGTCTGGAGCTTCTTGGCGCTCTGCTTCCTCCTGACGGTCCACCAAATGCATGGGCTCCGGGGGCACTGGTAAGGGTTGCCCGTTTTCCGGAATGGCCGCTTGTGCCATACGCTGAACTAATTCTCCTTGGCGTAGAAGCGGTTGATATGCCCGCGGCAATACACGGCCTTCCCGCTGGAGCTCCGTAAACGAATTGAGTGCGTTTTCAATTTCACATTCCACCATTATGTAGAGACCTTCACGTGTTTCGTTCATCTTCAATATACTACAATGGCCCAAAGGGATTTGTAAAATAAAATAATAATTAATGATATTTTACAAACCTAGACAAACTGGACTCCTAACAAAAATCAACAGACTGAATTAAATGAATGAGCAACTACGAACTTCACTTCACACACAACCCATTGCCTACTCTGATTTCAGGCATATTACAAATCGTAGTGTCACGTGTTTTCCTGGAGTGTCACTTACTTGTACATTTCACTGTCCTTCTCTGATCTATCGGGATCGTCCAGGCGCGTTACGTGCTCCGCCACTGGGACAGTGTTCGACGATGCTTTGAAGATCCTAAATGCAAGTTTTAAGCGACTCCTTCTTCTTGGATTTTCTGATTTATACAATACACAACAACCGCACACGCGAGCTTCACGCAAAAACAAAGATGGAAAAACCGCGGAAGTATCGATACATCGTAATAAATTTTGAGGCGATAGTTGTTTGGCTGGTGAAAATACCAGTATTGATACTCTTCTTCGATACTTGTTCACCTTATTTGAGCACTATGTTGTTACCCCCTTTCTAGGTCACACACCTTGCGACATTTAATCGAGGATATATCATATCCGATCAGGGATAAATCTATATAATTACGAAGCTTATGAAACTTGAAGAACTGTAGCGTAGTTGTGTTTGGCTGCAAATGGAATCTGTAAATACCAAACAACATTACGCATTTATTTAAATATTCATACCGGAGCACCGCTCTGCACCATATGTGTGGCTAGTGTTGCAAAACAACACTGTTTTCATGCAGCTCTAGTTTTTTGTTTTGTTTTTTCCTAATATATCTTTAGGTGACTAATTTAATGAATGTACATTGCCACAGGGCAATGGGACTTAAAGGGGCCAGAACAGATCGGAAAACGGTTGCTTGAGCAGACGGCCAGTACATACATACATATCTGCCAGAGCTTCAAATGGTTGGAGCTTTGGGCAGGCGACGACCCCCACTTGCAGGCCCTACGTTCTGCCCAAGGTTCGATTGGGCGATGGCTTGTTCAACAAACAGATTCTCCTATTTCTGCACTTCAGGCCACAGATGTGCAGCGATATAGCTACTAGAAATGCTTCAAAAGCTTTGGTGAGCCGTCGCCAGCGCCAGGAGCGTCAACGATGAATCAACGCTGCTGCTCTCCTAGATTGAATATATTTGTTGAAATAATTTGCGAGTTACATATGTATTTGTTAAAACATGCTGTCCTGGCAGTACATTACAATATCAACATAGTGGGACGGGCACTGTGACCATGCGGTAGGTGACCGATCTACCGGCTATCTCCGAGGAACGGATAATCTTCACCACTTGACCAGACTTGAAGCCGTAGTAGCGAGCCACTGGATCGGTGGTCAGTAAAATCAACATCATTTCCGGCTTCAGCTTGTAGCGAGCGAACAGCGCCTGCTTCTCGGCCTCCGTCATCAGCACGTGCTCCGGCACCAGTTCGTGATGGGTGATGTTTATCACCAGCTCAGACTCCAGAAACTGTTCCACAACGTACTTCTCATGGTGATTCCAGTTTTCGATCGCTTTCTTGGCCGAGGGTGTCAAGCCAACCTGCAGCACAAGGATGGCGTGACGAACCTCATCCCTCTTCATACGGCGGATGAAGGAATCCACCGTGGCAATGCCGAACTTCGGCTCCTCGAAGAAGAACACCAACATCTTTTTCGCTTTACCGTCATTGTGGGTCAGCAGCATAGTGAGGTCAGACCGCTTCGCCGCACCGCTGAAACCATCTTTGAATTGCTCCAGCGTCTGGTCCAGCTCATCCTTAGTTACCAAAAAGCCGCGATCGTGGCTCATTTCGAATACGGTCTTGCGAATGCGCCACAGATTGTTCAACTCAGCCTCATCGGTTATTATAGCAGCCATTTTCGTAAAAAAAAGCACAGCACACGTTCCACGTGGACGCTGTAGAAACATCGATGGTAGAATGAGAAATTGACATGGCGCACTTAAGCGAAATAATGCTGGGGCAAATACTTACAAACGATATGCTAAAGGCAGCAGAAAAACAACGCACTTCAAAGGTTTTATTTGCAATATTGTTTCTTTACTTGCAAGTTGTACCTATTACAGATTGCGACGTCGTCAATACAATCGGCTCAGAACCTATCGATAGGCGTCGAAGATTCGCAGCTCGCAACAAAAAAAGTTATATTGAAATATTTCTTCGAAGTAGTGAGATAATTTTATGATTTTTATCAATTTGGCTTTGATTATTTTGTTATCTTCGGATTTAGAGCACGTTCTAATTATTCTAATCGATATGTCAGCTATCGAACAGGCAAGAAGAAATCTCAAATTATCTCACTACTTCGAAGAAATATTTCAATATAACTTTTTTTGTTGCGAGCTGCGAATCTTCGACGCCTATCGATAGGCTCTGAGCCGATTGTATTGACGACGTCGCAATCTGTAATAGGTACAACTTGCAAGTAAAGAAACAATATTGCAAATAAAACCTTTGAAGTGCGTTGTTTTTCTGCTGCCTTTAGCATATCGTTTGTAAGTATTTGCCCCAGCATTATTTCGCTTAAGTGCGCCATGTCAATTTCTCATTCTACCATCGATGTTTCTACAGCGTCCACGTGGAACGTGTGCTGTGCTTTTTTTTACGAAAATGGCTGCTATAATAACCGATGAGGCTGAGTTGAACAATCTGTGGCGCATTCGCAAGACCGTATTCGAAATGAGCCACGATCGCGGCTTTTTGGTAACTAAGGATGAGCTGGACCAGACGCTGGAGCAATTCAAAGATGGTTTCAGCGGTGCGGCGAAGCGGTCTGACCTCACTATGCTGCTGACCCACAATGACGGTAAAGCGAAAAAGATGTTGGTGTTCTTCTTCGAGGAGCCGAAGTTCGGCATTGCCACGGTGGATTCCTTCATCCGCCGTATGAAGAGGGATGAGGTTCGTCACGCCATCCTTGTGCTGCAGGTTGGCTTGACACCCTCGGCCAAGAAAGCGATCGAAAACTGGAATCACCATGAGAAGTACGTTGTGGAACAGTTTCTGGAGTCTGAGCTGGTGATAAACATCACCCATCACGAACTGGTGCCGGAGCACGTGCTGATGACGGAGGACGAGAAGCAGGCGCTGTTCGCTCGCTACAAGCTGAAGCCGGAAATGATGTTGATTTTACTGACTACCGATCCAGTGGCTCGCTACTACGGCTTCAAGTCTGGTCAAGTGGTGAAGATTATCCGTTCCTCGGAGATAGCCGGTAGATCGGTCACCTACCGCATGGTCACAGTGCCCGTCCCACTATGTTGATATTGTAATGTACTGCCAGGACAGCATGTTTTAACAAATACATATGTAACTCGCAAATTATTTCAACAAATATATTCAATCTAGGAGAGCAGCAGCGTTGATTCATCGTTGACTCTCCTGGCGCTGGCGACGGCTCACCAAAGCTTTTGAAGCATTTCTAGTAGCTATATCGCTGCACATCTGTGGCCTGAAGTGCAGAAATAGGAGAATCTGTTTGTTGAACAAGCCATCGCCCAATCGAACCTTGGGCAGAACGTAGGGCCTGCAAGTGGGGGTCGTCGCCTGCCCAAAGCTCCAACCATTTGAAGCTCTGGCAGATATGTATGTACTGGCCGTCTGCTTAGGCAACCGTTTTCCGATCTGTTCTGGCCCCCTTTAAGTCCCATTGCCCTGTGGCAATGTACATTCATTAAATAAGTCACCTACAGATATATTAGGAAAAAACAAAACAAAAAACTAGAGCTGCATGAAAACAGTGTTGTTTTGCAACACTGGCCACACATATGGTGCAGAGCGGTGCTCCGGTATGATAAATGCGTAATGTTGTTTGGTATTTACAGATTCCATTTGCAGCCAAACACAACTACGCTACAGTTCGTCAAGTTTCATAAGCTTCGTAATTATATAGATTTATACCTGATCGGATAGGATATATCCTCGATTAAATGTCGCAAGGTGTGTGACCTAGAAAGGGGGTAACAACATAGTGCTCAAATAAGGTGAACAAGTATCGAACAAGAGTATCAATACTGGTATTTTCACCAGCCAAACAACTATCGCCTCAAAATATATTACGATGTATCGATACTTCCGCGGTTTTTCCATCTTTGTTTTTGCGTGAAGCTCGCGTGTGCGGTTGTTGTGTATTGTATAAATCAGAAAATCCAAGAAGAAGGAGTCGCTTAAAACTTGCATTTAGGATCTTCATAGCATCGTCGAGCTGTGTCCCAGTGGCGGAGCACGTGACGCGACTGGATGATCCCTATAGTTCAGAGAAGGACAGTAAAATATACAATTAAGTGAATTGGCGGGACGAGCCAGAAAAACACGCGACACTCACGCGACCTTTTTAGAACATTTGTGCTGAACAATGAACTGCACGCTTTGATCGGGGAGCGACAGCCAAACTGGCGATGAGACGAAGGCTTCGTGTGCTTGTCGACTACGGTGCATGCGCCGATCCGCGCAGCTATAAGGGCCTGGCCCACTTTCTGGAATATATGATCCTCATGGGCAGTGAGCCGGATGCCAAGGAGAGCCCAGCTTTTTGTATTGTTGTGCAGGGCTGCCAAGGGCGACTTGTGCCGAGCACATGATCGCCGCAATCTGGAGCCCAGTCGCCCAAAGCCTGCATTAAGTTAATGGACAGAGCGTATTCTCGTATCCAACGATGTTACATCACATGGCCTGGACACCGAGACATTCATGTGAGTCTCATATACCTCTCAAACCTCACTTTCGTATCCTACTTTTTCCCATTTACTCGTATGTGTAGTCTGATCATTAACCATCGAGGGCCGTGTCCATAGTTTGGCTCGCAGGGAACGTGCAGAGCGTTCGGGCATCTGCCTTACGTCTGTCTCGGGCTTAGAGCGGTCCATGGCCCAACAGCTGATTGATATTTGGCAAAAGGCTGGACAGGAAGTGCCTCATGAAGTGGGGAAGACGTAACTTCCGGGGCGGACGCCCACACAGATTGCACCCTGGCGGATGGCGTTTACTTTGAGGTTTTAGCTTTCATTTTTTATCGAGTTTCTTTATATTTCTTTGTGTCATTAATAGATTTCTCTGCTCATAGCTTCTATACCAAAAAGGATATTCATCTCGAGGCTCCATCTGAATTGAACTTCTCCACATCCTCCATCAATAAGTGCAACCTGAGCATAAAGGAATCCAAAATAAACTCCAGTAAGTGGTAACTTTTTATTTATAAAAGAAAAGATTGTCCGGCAAGGAAATCATTGGGATTTTCTTGCCATTCTGTAACTCATTTGCGAGCGGATTTCTCGGTATATTTGTAGTACCATCAAAGTGTTTTCTATTGCAGCTTTATTTCATTCAATGGCACTGGCATTATCCCATATACATAGTAGCATAGAACCATTCAAAATCTGTTATAGAAATGGAATCCCATTTTTGTTTTGTAACACGCAACAATGTTGCCGAATGTTCTCAGCAGCATGTTGCCAGCCGGCAGCCCAAATGTTGTTAAGCAAGCAGTGAGCGAGCTGCTGACATCTGAGCGACAGAGAGAGAGTAAGCGCTCAAGAGATAATTTCCCACTGGCCTTTGCTTGTGGATGCTTTTGGGCGCTGCTGCTGCCTGCTGCTGCTGGCGTTGTCATTAACCAACTGACTTATTGACTTACTTATGAACCTGACCTCACACACTGCTCTGCCCCTTTCCCCCGGCTTCTTCATCATCATCTGCTCCTGCACAGCCAACAGTTTCCCAGGCAATGGATTGGTCCTAGACAAGCTGTGGGTGGGGGTGTGGGTGGGTGTGGATACCGCCGCCGTTTATCGCTCGTACATCACGCGGACACCACGCAAATGGCGCTCGAGATACGTAGAAGACCAGAAACCAATTGCGTTTTTCATAGTCGGGCTCTGGCCGACCCATCCCCCTGCCCTTGTGTCTTCTTTTGATTTTATTTCCCTTTTCCACGTCGAGTGGGGCAGAATGTTGCACACTTTGTGGCGCTGCGGAGGCGATAACGCATAAGATGTCTCCATCTTTCTGATGCCCTGCGATACCACATAGAAACGACTGCGGGTATTTTGTGTTTGTGCAGCCGCGAGTAACGGACTGATCGTTTCGAGTGGATAAGCATAGGAAGCTGCGAGAACGTAAATACTTTCTTTTAGCATACGAAATTGTAATGCTTTGATGATCTCATTTAAATAGAATCTTCTTTATGCTTGCCAGATATCAGAATTAATTTTTTTAAATTTTTTCACAAGAAAGAAATTTAATTAATTTAATTTAATGCATTTATTTTTTGCTCTTCAATTAGAAAATTATTGCAATCGTTGAATTTTTGAAGATATCTCAGGGTATCTGAGTGTTGCAAGAGTCTTTGCTGCCACTGCCACTGCCTCTCCGCTCTCTCTCTCTCTCTCTCACTATCTCTCTGTGTGGCAGTGGCAACAGTTTGTGGCTTTGTTTTGACTTTTATACTAAGTTTGTGTTTACTGCTGCGTTCGTTATATTTATTTGCTGGTGTGTTGCCACAAGCGGTGCTTAAGTGTGTTTGCATTTGTCTGTGTGTGCGTGTGTGTGTCTGTGTTCGTGTGTGTGGCACACACTTTAACCGGATTATTAATGCTTGTCTAGCTGCCGCAAATTAATCAAGTTGACCATTCATTCATTCAGACTCCACCCCCTCCGCCCTCACTCGCAACAGAACAACGTAAGCAGGGGCCATGAAAACTTAATTAGACTTTAGTACAGTACTTCCCACACACACACACACACACACACACACACACACACAGACTAACACACATCCTGGAGACTGGCCATCAGTCACTCCTTTGCTGCTTCTGCTTCTGCGTCTCTCTGTGTCCATCAGCTGGAAAAGTGTCCGCTTAATGTTCGCTTCTACTGATTCAATGTCCTGTCAACCTGTTATGTTATGAGCAAACGCTGATTGCTCCTGATTGATCTGATTGATGAAGGTCGCAGATGATTCGTTTTCGTTTTGATTTATTGGCCACATTAGCGGCATCCGTTCTCGTCTAGCCGTTAGACGAGGGCACTGCTTCGATGACTTGCCATTGCTGCTGCTGCCTGCTGCCCATCAACAAACAATCAACTTTTGTATCTTTATCTATTTGGGGTCCATGATCCCCAGAATGTTGACGTCATCAAACGATTTGAGACCAAAACCAAAGGATTGTCATGATTACTGCGCTGATTTAACTCCTTTTGGCGGCCAGAGTAGGTACACCTTTTTTTTTTTTAGCAAGATTTAAGCCTTTTGGAATGACTAAAGACGTAATATTTATTGGTAATTTATTGGACATTCATGTAGCTCAATATTTTGTTTAAAAAACATTAATAATTGTAGCAAATCTTTTCCTTATGCAGACATAAAATAAGCTGAGATTTATAGACTTTAGATCTCACTTTGAGAAATAGATTTTCATATATTTAAATGGAGGCTAGGTGGCTATTTGATCGAGTACGAGTCTCACTAGCAGAGAGCTTGCGGAGTAAAGGTCTGACATTAACTGCTAAGACACACTGCGAGTGCGAGAGAGAGAGTAAGAGAGAGAAGCTTTCTAGTATTTGAAACACATGAATAATTTAGTTTTCGAATACACAAAGATATTCCTCATAGATTTCTGATACTTTCCACTTAAAAGTCATAAAATTTTCCTCTGCAAGTTCTCCTTTTTATATTCGTTATTTTGATCCTAAGGAAAAACTCGTCTCTGGTGCCACTTTTTTGTTTATGATTCATTGAATTTGGACTTCATTCAATCTATTTCTTGCCTAGATTTCTATTCTGGCAGCAGCTTCACTTCTTCCATCGTCCAACATTTTCTTGTACTTTTCGGTGCTTGCTTCTTTTTAATTGAATTTTGGCTGAAAATTCCACCAAAAATTCGATCACAAAATGTCAACTGTCAAAGGGTGCGAGAGGGCGCCCCCTTCCTCTCTCCCCACCCCACACCAAGCCCTGCCACATCTGCCATACCCCGCTGCTGCTGCAGCCACCGTAAGTTTGCTTGTTTGCTTTGATAATCCGCACACAGCTTAGAACGCGACGGGACGCGACGCGATGCGATGTGATGCGATGCGATGGTGGAGCTGCTCGTGATGCTGATGTTCGACCAACTCAATCCGCACACCCCGGCGTACTGCAGGTGCCTGGTGGGATGGGCTGAGTGACAGACGGTGAGACAGAGAGACAGCGAGGGGCAGTGGGGCGAGTAACTTTGTTTCACCTGCAAATATTTGCTTACAAGTAAAGTAAGCTTCGCTTCCATTAGTTACCAGCAGGGTCCTCTATCTCCCCTGCCTTCCCTGTCTTCTGGGCCTTGGCTGCAAAATGAAATTTTGGCCAATTTTCTGCGCATTAGCCGCTGGAGGAGGCCGCCGCCAGCGGCCGCGAGTGCAGAAGCGTAACAATATTTGTTGTCACTTTTTTATTTAATACACTTTTTAGGGGGGGCGCAGCAGCACCAGCAACGTGAACAGGGGATGGGTGTGGGGTGCCAGGGCGACGCACAGAAAGTGCGCAAGCAAACAAACCAAAGGCATCGGCAGCCGAGGGTGTCGTGCAGACAGGGGGCCATAAAATGCTGGGTTCGGCGGATGCACTGAAGGAAAATATGCGAGTGCGAATTTATTCAAAGTTATATGCAATAAACCAGACATGGAAAAGGTTTCCAGAAGCAGATACCAAGAAGAGATACGCGTCATGCAGCAGCGCACCTCGGTTGGTTACACGTTTCTGCATGGAAATTAACATTTAGATTTTCGCTTCAGTAAACCTTTGTTTTTTCTCTCTGTGTAGTGCGCTTAGCATTTGAGGTGGGTTGAGGTGCCGGCGCTTGGCAAAATGAAATCATTTTCAGGTGTAAAACGCTTCAAGTCATTTTCGAGACTGGTCAAAGGAGCCTGCCATCTGGTACCCCCGCAGCAGCACCCAAGGCTGAAGTGGCATTCGATAAATGAAATGGCAAGCGGCAAAAATTTTCATTTTATTCGAGTTTATTTGGCTGGGGCAAACAAACGTTGGGCCCAGACAGCGAGCGGCCCCAATCATTGTCACCTCCCATCTGTGGCACCCCACCCCCTCAAGCACCCTCACCCACACCCACACCCACACCCACAGCAGCCAAAAGTACTCAAAGCAGCTCCATAACCTGCCATCCCTCTCTCTCTCTCTCTCTCTCTCTCTCTCTCTCTGTCTCACTCTCTTTGCGTATCTGTATCTCATTTCTTGCGTGCCCCCATCTGGATATCTCTTAAATTTACGCGCTCAACATAAATTTATGCTGTTGCACCTGCTGCCCCAACCCATGCCGCATGCCCCATGGCCTATGGCCCATGCGGATGATGACCCCTGAGGCGATTGTGAGAGGCAGCTAAAGTGAATTATGTGGCCATGCACAAAGTTCCAACCAAACACCAGAATAAATCGAAAAACTTTTCATTTCTATTAAATAATTTATTTTCGATTTCATTTTTAAGCATTTTTGCTTTCATTTTTTGTTTTGTTTTGTTTCGTTTTGGCTTTTATCTGTTTTTAAATTTATTTAACAAAAATGCACAAAATTCAACGTGTGCGAGTATCCTGTATACAGGATATATGGAGTCGGTGACAGCATCTAGATTTGGTCAGCGCAAAAAGGGGAATATAATGAACATAAATGAATGCTTGGCAGTTGGAAGTAGTTTCCTTTGGCATACCTCTGGATTATAGGCGATTAACAGCGATTATCCTGTTGTCGCTAGAGTTCTGGGTGCATTTCCCATTGCTTCGATTGGCATTGGTGCTCGTTGTTTTCAGTTTGAGTAACCCGCATCAATCACGCCCGCTTCTGCACATAACTCATTCACTTTCCAGCAGTGTCCTACCCCACCCACATCCAAGGCGCAAAGGTACGTGGCACCCATCCACATCCAAAGTTACGGGGCATGGGGCATGCCCGACCGTGCATGACAGCGTACTTCACTCGAAAATTCCGCATTGAGATGGACTCCTTTGGATCATAAATCCGACAATGAAAATTATGTCCCTTGAATCCCTCATCTCTTCATTACCCTTTCTGGAGATCAAATCGCATTGATTTTAAACAAAGTTTTGCTAGTAAGAAAACTTCGAGCACTTCAACAAACAAACAGTAGCAAATGCTTGTGGTTGCAGTTATTCAAATAGAATTTTACAATTATTTTAATTTATTTTTAATTTTTTTGTATATAGTTTTACTTTCGAATTAAGTTTAAAATCTAAGAAAAAATGCTGTTCAGTCGAATCCTCCTGCTGAACATCTGATTGGACTGCTCATCCACTGCTTTGTTATGTTTTTCCACTGCTTTCATTTATCATATATCGCCGTGACATTTCGATGCGGGCGCTGCAGTTATTGTTGCCACTGGGCGGCACACACACACACACACAGACCAACAAACGCACCTGACGAATGATTCGGTTACGGCAATGGTTTCGGTTTCGGTTACGGTTACGGCCACGGCTCCAAACACAGGAGTCAGGATAGGAGTCTCTGCCGGAGATTGAACACAAAAGGCCTGTAATTGAGTGGAGCAGCAGCAGCAGCAGCACCAGCGGCAGTGCCTCAAATTTGCAACTGGCAACGCCCCACCAAAAACGACGAGGAGGCAGGTTGTCAAGCGACAACAGTGGGGCCTCCTCGTGATGAAACAATCGTACAGCATATTCGGCGGCGCGTCAATTGAAAAGGAGAATTGGAATTTCGTGCAAATATTTCCATCCAATTTCAAATTTTACAACACACGAAACGCAACACACTCCCTGCAGGCCCGAACCTCTCTTGGGGGCCAGTCCCTGGACCATGCATCGTGCACCGTGGGCCCTGCAGCGATGCTCCAATTCGTCATAATTAATGTGCCTGATTTGCAGGGGCACATGACCTGCCTGCTGGCCTGCCTGCCTGCTTGCCTGCCTGCCTGCCTGCCTGCATGGTGTGCTGCCAGGAGCCGCCGCCAGCAGAAGCCAGCATTTCATGGATGGCAGATTGCGCTTCAATTTTATTTCGATTTGTTTCCGATTGCGGACCTCTCGCTTTATTCTAATTCGCAATAAACTGGGAATTGTTTGCTCTGTGCCACTCACTGCTCCCTACAGCAGTCACCCCGCCATCTGCATAGGGGGAAATGCAATTTGAATGGCTGCCCTGCTCGCCCACTGCTAATCACTATCCACTTCAATCACTCACAATGAATGTGGCTACCCTGTGCTAGCAGCATTTGCGGGTAGATTTAAATCCATTAACCAGAAGGATCAGGGTTGAGTTTTTAATTCAAAAATCTATTTAAATCTATGCTATAGGCTGTCTTCAGAACGTAATAGCTCCGCTGTGGTTTTTCAAACGTATCCAGACCCGAATTCTATGCAATTATTGCTTCTAGTTCAAAGAAAATCCATCCATTAATTACCAAAGCAATCAAAAGCAATCCCTGCCACTAGAGGTATCACACAAGTCGTAAGCCTTGCCACATTGTGGCCTTCTCTTTCCCATTTCGTTGTTTTTTTTTTTAATTTATATTTTTTGTTGATCTTTCAGTTTCAATTAAGTAGACAGAAATCAGTGCAGTTGATTTGCGAAATTAGTTAGCGATAAGAACGTGCAAACAAAATTCAAAATGCGAGATTCCTCTTGCAGTTTTTCCACATTTTCCATTACATTAGCGCACCAATAGTTGTGTGCATGTGGGCATGGCGGGAGATGATAATCGCTTTGTACATATGCTAAATGGAAGTAGAGAAGCCAACAAAAATGAAGCATAATTTGCACCAATCCAAGGGTTCCTTTCAGGCGGAGAAGCTCTCAAGAAAGGAAAGGGGTCAAAGATAGGATTCAAATTGGCCTCTCAATTCTTTCTTCGAAAGTTGCTTACATTGCAGCAAAGTATCGCATTGGATAGGGAGCCGATCCCGTGGAGAGAGAGAGTGCTGCTGAAAGCTGCCCACGAGTCAACAATTTCCAAGGAGCAGCAGCAGACAACTCTAGGCAGCCTCTCTCATCAGTATATACCACAAGGTAATGCAACTGATTGCCAGAAGTTAGAATGAGATTAAAGAATATAGTTCACGCCTTGTGGAATAAATCAACTCTGGAATTAAAGATGAGGCATACGACTCAATGGTAATCCTTTCAGCAAAGAAAACACAGGACAGAATGAAGCAGTTACTAAGGATTAGATATCCTTCCATTCTAATCTGTACAACAACTATACAGGAAACCCCGAGCTAGGCTTCCGTGTCGTCCTTATCTGGAGTGGAGTTATGCCATCCCGCGGGGGATGACTTGCCGAGGGGCAGCAGTAGCAGTGCACGATCTGGATGGGAGGACGAGGACAGCCCATGGCTGGTACTTGGGAACTCTCCAGGTGCCGCCTGCCTGGTCAGGGCTGTCGCGGAACGAGTTGCCTTTGGCAGCACTGCTTCCTTTTCCTTTTCCTGCTCCTTGTCCTTCTCCTGCTTGAGACTGGCGAACAGCTCCATGACACTAGGCCCCGTGGAACTTACCCTTTGCGGGCCGCCACCAGCCTGATCCAGTTTGAGCTTTTGCAGGGTGAAGCAGAGCTCCTGGAAGCCATGGACCGTGTGATAGTTGCTCTGCTGATGATCCCTGAGGGGCGCTCGGTCCATGCCGGGTGACCAGGTGTGCTGGTAGTGCGGCGCCTCCAAATCGATTTCGGCACCGAACTCCATCTGGCTCTGGCTGCGCTCGTCCCACCGATTGATGGCGTCCTGGAGGGCCGGCTCCTGATGGGTGGCCTTGCGGGCGGTACGGATGTCGTGGCGCCAGAACTGCTGGTTCCGCTGCACCGCCGGCGTCACCTCCTTGATGAGCAGCACGATCACGCCCGTCATCCATATGCAGATGACATTCACGAAGGCCAGGGCCATGCTGACCAGGGCGCAGACCAGCAGCTCCGTCTCCAGATCGTTCGAGTACTCGTGGTGCTTGCTCAGGCTCTGGATGAGCTCGTGCTCGCGATTGAGGACCCGAGTGCCAAAGGCCAGGGCCCACAGCAGGCCCGCGTTCACCGCCGGCGGCAGCAGCGAGGCCGAGATGGCGACGCCCGCCAGGGAGCCCGTGTTGCCGCCCAGGACGGCAATGGCGCCCGCGGCGCCCGACACGAGGGCCGTCATGATGCCAATGATCAGGGCGTGGATGGTGCAGCGCGAGACGATCTCCTCGGTGAGGCCGGAGCCGATGGCGAAGAAGGGGCCCAAGCGGAAAACGAGTACGCCGAAGATGAAGCCAATGCCCGACGAGAGGGCGATGCCGATCAGCTCGTTCTTGAAGCCCAGCCACCAGAGGCCCCGGTCCCCGATCACCGACCCAAACGTGCCGGCAATGATCGGCCCCATCAGCGGCGAGATGAGCATGCTGCTAGACAGCAGCAGGTAGCTGTTTCCCACCAGACCCACGCAACAGATCAGTGCGGCGGCCACCAGCAGCACCAGAAAGTCCAGCGTGAGGGCGGCATCGTTGCGCACCTGCCGCACCACCTGATTGACGCTCAGGCGGCACCGCACCGAGTCCATGAACGTTTGCCAGCCCTGTCCGCGGCCAGGGCTCATCTGCTCCTCCTGCTCGGAGGCCCGGATCAGCGTATCCACGCTGGCATTGGTGGCCACCTGGCCACCGCTCTCCTTGAGGTTGCTCAGCAGCTGGTCATGCCGCTTGGTCTGCAGCAGCAGCTTCTGCTCCATCAGGCGAAGGCGGTCCAGTGCCGCCTCCAGGCCTCGTCTGCTGCGACTCTTTCTGTTGCGGTAACTGCTGCCTGATGGGGGATCCTTAGCTTTGGTCCCGGTTGGCGCATCTCCGCCTTCTCTTCCTCCTGCGCCTCTGCCTGCTCCTGCACCTTGGCACTCTGTGGCATTGTTTTTCCTTGTGTGTGTGTGTGTGTTTGGGTTTGTTGTTTGAGTGTGTTTTCAGTGTGTGATGTCTGAAATTTTTGTAGTCTACAAAGGTGTCTACGCAGGCAGAAGGCTGGCAATGGCATACAAATCCATTCGCTAACCGCCGATGATTCCTACGCTAGAAAGGACTCCACCTCGACGATCGCTGCACTCGATCTAATTTCTTAGTTAGCAAAAAACAATGTAAAATATTTTCAAATTCTCACAAATTTTTGTATGCTGACTGAGTACGGTTATAAAAGTAGAGTCGCGTCCAGAAGCGACTCACACGTTCCTTCTCGTTTTTCTATCAATTTGTAACGACAATGTGTGGCATCCCTGTGGGTACATGCTTGTGGGTTTTCCCAGCATTCAATAAGTAACAACACAAATTAGATGTAGAGGATCTCCGCCCGCTTCTTCTTTGCTTTCAGAAAATCTCAAAATTCTTCCGAAGATAAAAATACCAAATCTATTTACCATTTTAATTTATTGCGGTTGGGGCTCCTCTTTTTGCTTGTTAAAACACAGATGAGTGTATTCCTTGCAGGAACAATGGACCAAAGTCGCTGGAAAATTAAGTAAATGTTAATTGAAAGGAAAGGAGTCCAGGATTAGCAGCAGCAGCAGCACAAGGAGCATGAGGAGTAGGTCACGCCATGCCCTGCTTCCTGCTCAGTCAAACATTTGCCTCTGCCTTTCTATTGTTGTATTATTTGTATTGTTATAAACAAAACTATAAAATTGTTGTGCGTGTGGTGGGGTGTGGGGTGTGGTGTGGGCTTCAGGCAGTGACGATTTTCCCCATTTATCAACAAAAAAAACTTTCATAACTTTTGCCTTAGTCTCAGGACTTGGCAAGGAGCCGCCATTCCGTCAGTCACTCCATCTCTCCATCTCTCCATCTGTCCATCCGTCAGTCAGTCAGTGAGGTTCTTCCACTCTTTCAAGCATCTGGCACCTGCAGCTGGAAGTGGATGCGGATGGTATGGGATGGATCCGCTCGATGCCTTCGCCTTTGCCAGAGATAGATATTTGCATACATTTCTCCAACTTTTATTCTCACTCATTCACAGAAACAACTCAGCCATGGATCTCCGTAAAATAGAGAGAAAAACTTCATCTTCTTCTTGGTTTTTATTTATCCAGCATTTTCCCCTCTTGATGTCTGCTGCTGCTGCAAAGGGGCGTGGTGGCAGAGCAGCGAAAGTGGAAGCTGTTGGTGTGGGGGGGGAGGGAGGCTGTAGGGCCACAACTTTCGCTGCAGTCGTGGTGAAAGATGTGCAAGGGACAGGGGGACGTGGGACAGAGGACTCTCTTTTGTGAGTGAATTTAATTAAATTTATAAAAAATTTACATATTTATTGGTTTAAATGGGCAACAATTTTTCCGTTGCCCATACGCACAAAATACAGTGCGCGACGAAAGTATAAGAACGAACAAAGTGTTGCTTGATTTTTCAGTTTATTTTTTGTAGCCATAAAAAAATCATTTAAGAATTTCACATGCCTTGCGTATTTTTGTTTTCCCCCACTCACAGTTTCAGCCATATGCCCATGTGCCGCACTGTATGCATGAATATTCATACAAAAAAACAAAACAAAACAAAAAGTAAAAATCAAAATCTCGTGTGTGTGTGTGTGTGTGTGTGTGTGTGTGCCCCCACTTGGAGGGGGGAAATAGTTTTTGGATATGAAAATAATTCCACAGGAAGGCGGCAAAGGGAGCCCCAACGCTGGGTCCAAAGTGAGTTATGAGTAGTACTCATTTGCTATTCACAAATACAGAAAAGTAAAGGGAAAAGGTGCGGGGTAGGGGTAACCCAAAACTTGTCACACATACGACAGACAGATCTTGATTGCCTGACTCGAGAGGAGCATCTCTCTCCTCTCCAAATCTGTGAAATGCTTTCACTTCCAGAGCCCAAAAAAAAGAGTCTTCGTGCTTTAATATATGTACTAAAAATATAGCACATGTATTAAGACTAAGCCCTGCTGTTCAGTTTTCAAAAATTCCGCACGGAAAAATACAAGGGAAACAAAGGCGAAGCAGCAACAGACAGCAGCAATGTGCAATATTTATTGACGGACTTATCTCTGTTCACCCACCATTCCTGGACTCGAAAATTCCCCATTGTTTCAAAATGAAATACAATATACGCACAAACAAAAGGCAAAATCAAATCGAATGAAATCTGGATAAAGTGACGCCAACAGACAACAGAAAACCGAATACAGAAACCCTAAATGAATTCAAGTTCTATTGACATTTTCAAACTAAAAATCGAAAGTTTTTGTGTGTGTGAATAAGCGCTCGTACAGAGAGCCGGCAGCCGGCAGCAGCCAGCAGGAGATACTCGAAAAATAAATGCGAGTATATGCGAATATTTGTATCGGAATATACGTATGTACATACTCGTATACTGGTTGTTGACCAGTTTTTGCTGATTGCCCAGTCACATCAGCTGATTGGCATCGCTTGGGACTCGTATTCCAATGCCAGGTGTGTGTCCTGTTACAGATTGCTCTGACGAATTTGTTGATGAATATTCTGGATTCTATGGATCCCATAGAAGATCAGGCAGAGCTGATCTCTGCATCTTCTGGCTGCCCTTCGGGAGGGCTGTGCATCTGTTCTGTGATATTCCATAGCTATAAGCCTGATTCTCGCTCAAGTCTGTGGGCTTTCAACATTTTAAATGAATTTTTTCTTCTGAATTCTAATTTGAAATTTAATTATTTGATGGCTCTTTTTTGTTGTTGTTGTTGTTGTTGTTCCTGAGGCAAGTTCTAGCGTTTTCGGTCAACTGGTTCCCAGAGACACTGCCCGCACTCGCACCCTCACTTGTGGGTTGTTCACTCAGTCACGACACGAAGCCAATAAAGTTATCAACGGTGTTCTCCACGATGTTCTCCAGCGTACAGCCGCCTGCCTAGTTGATGATGCAATCACCCTACGTTGTGGGTGTCGCGTCGCTCTTGGGTCTGCAGTTGATAACTGTATTATTCAATTAACACTTGATTGATATGCAAACACTGTAAGTCCGCAGCTCGTAGCGGCATCTGAAATAAGCTTAGAACTTGTTCCAATCAGCAGCAGCCAAGGCAGATGGTGCGATAGGCTGTCATGCATATGGATGGGCATGGGCATGGGCATGGGCATGGGCAAGCCAGCATAATGGATGGAGTTGGAGCACCTCATTGAAATGCGCGCACGCATGCGCCCAGCCAGCCAGCCAGCCAGCCCCGACTCTGGCTCAAACCGGCTGCCGACTAAAACGCGATCGAATCAATGTATTGCCCAGATAGAGACACAAATCCAAGCACCCCCAGAGCGCAGACCGCAGACCCCAGACCAATACCAGTTCCAATGAAAGTGAATTGAGTTTTGTTTGCTGAGCTCCAAGCTACGAACTCGAACGATCCATCGACTGCTCTCGCAGCCCACACGCCGATCAGAGCTGACGGTTTTGGCTTGAAATTTACACAGAAACTTAAAGCTTTTCGATTATTGAGTGTTTTTGGGGTAGTTCTGGACTTAAGTGAATGTTTGGCTCACCAAATCGGCCCATAAAAATGAGTCAAAAATCCTTCATTTACTCAATTTTAAGCCATTTATTTCTCGGTTTTTTTTTTTTGGCTATTTTTCACACACATTATTTATTTCTCATATGTTTAGCTCTTTCCAGATTCATGGCCCATGGAGCATCTCTTGCTCTTCCTTCTCCCGCTCAAAGCTACTGAGCCACTCAGCCACTGGGAGTGCTGTGGGCTCCAAGTTGGCCAAGTGGCTGGCTGGCACCACTCAAGTGTTGGCTTCTTGCAATTTGTTGGCCCAAGTCTTCGATCAGTTGGCGGTTTGCATTTGCTCGCGGCGGACGTCTCTCTCTCTCTCTCTTACTCGTTCTGTCGTTCTGTCGCTCTCTCACTCTGTTTCGCTCGTAACGAGATCGCTGCTGAATCGATACCACGTTGAAAAAATCAACCCAAGAAACGTATCGAAACGGCAGAGAGTGGTGTGTGGAAGCTTCAAGATGCAATTGCAGCATTGTCTAGTCGCTGCAACGCTGCTAATTGTGGCTAGTGTG
Organism: Drosophila subsilvestris; assembly: GCA_035043285.1. NCBI lineage: Eukaryota > Metazoa > Arthropoda > Insecta > Diptera > Drosophilidae > Drosophila > Drosophila subsilvestris. The sequence goes on along the minus strand of JAWNNB010001727.1, from coordinate 65,759 downwards.
AATGGTAAGTGTCCTGGGTAGCAGCAGTAGCCCCCCCCCCACTTCATCCCCTCATCTGGCTAACGTTTCCGCATTCGTTACCCCCATATCATTATTATTATTTTTTTGTTGTTGTTTGTTTTTGTGTTCATTTTTGTTACTGTGTGTTCGTTCGTGTTTCGAGTGCGAAAGAAAGAAAGAAAGCCACTCTTTATATGTGTGTGTGTGTGTGTGTGGGGGACGGGGGCTTGCTTCCTGTATGACATCGAATTAGGTAATATGGCAGATGATGGCATTTCACGACTGTTTAACTGGTTTACCCCCTCTACCCCGTCTCACTCGCTCACCCGCTATGCAAGGTCAGCACTGTCCTGGCCAACTCGTAACTGGTTGCAGCCTCCAGCGCCAGGCCATATCACTCTTCCTTTTACGTAATCGAAGCGGCGGCGTCTGGCAGCTGCCGGACTGACCTCCAAACTTGATTAGCGGCAGCTTTTTTGCAGATAATTGCTCATACTAATTAACGATTCAGCCAGTGGCACCAGCAGCGGCAGCGGCACACATTTACATATCTCATGGATACACACGGATATCGGAAATATCTGCGAGATTCATGAACTTCATGAATATGCAAATCTGTCGGCGGTGGTCGGTATAAACACACACACACACACACACACACACACACACATCGAATTTCATGGTCAACTTTTGCTTTCGTTTATTTGCTTATTTTGTCTAGTTTTATTTCGATCAATAGATCGCCAAACCATAATCAATTCATAGCCGTAATGTCTATGTTTAATATATACATATACATATACATATATGTATGTATGTATATATATGTGTTAAATTTTCTTCTTTCGATTTCACTTTCTTTTGTGCCGCCTTAGCGGTGCGGCCTGCCCCTGCCCCCTGCCGCCTGCCGCCTGCCTGGCTTACAAAACTTGTTTCGTTTTCGTTTCGATCGGCGCTTATTGCCTGAATTATGTAAACGTTAAACGTATAAAGCTGAACAAAAACCAAAACCAAAAACAAAACAAAGAAGTAAAATGTAAAATGTAAATTGTAAATTGTAAATGGCTGCTGACACCGTAACAGACAGCGAGCGGACAACGCGGACAGACCAGACCAGACCAGACGGGAATGCCAGTCTATGTATAACAGAAGCAGCACAGTCAGAGGCAATGGAGAGCGGGGCAGGCGGCAGCATCCGCCACCAGAGAGCGCTTTATTTATGCAACTTTTGATTGTGACATTGATTTTGCCTTTTGCCTTTTCATTTCAATATTATTTTGCCATCGGTTCGCATCGCATCGCATCGCAACTCCTCAACTCAACCGAAAAGCCCAGCATCGAAAGCATCGAAAGCATTGCATAATTGCTTTTTATACCCTGCAATCAAAGAGGGGGCATATTCGATTTGTAGCACTCTTTACAGTAATTAATATTACAATTTATTCAGCATTTTTATCCCCTGATTTGTTTCTACTATTGTCTACTAAATGCGGTCTATCCATATATAAATATAAAACTTTTTTCGCTCCTTCTTTGTCCGCTTTGAATGTCTTTTGCTTGAGTTGGCCCCCTTAACAAAGCATAACACTGAGGTACTCAATGATATGGTTATATATGTTGCTCCGGAAATCAATAAACAGTCCATTATAATCACAGTGAAGCTCCACTTTGACCAGCGGATCTCTGGGATCCTTGCACGGCACCAGAGCCATGTCGTAGGTCAGCTTTAGGGCGGCCAGCAGGGCCACAGCCTGGTCCTTCTTCGTCTCAAAGTTTTTAGAGTTGATGACCTCAAAAGCAGCCACCTTCAGCTCTTTGGGAAAGTTCTTAAAATAATTATGATGGCTCATTGGCTTGATATTCATAATAGTTGAACTGGGACCATCGCTGGGCTTGATGTACCTATTCGGAGGCTCAGAATTGTAAGAACTTTCGTGGATTTTCTCAATTTTGCACTCCAAGGGTGGTGTCTTCTCAACCGGCTCGTCATCCGGATAGGGTAGCTCATATATACACTCAATGCCTCCCAATGATTTCGCTGGTAACATTTGTGGAATTAGCTTGGGGATGATGGGTTTGGGGATGGGCTTAGGGATGGCTTTTGGTATAGAACATCCGGGCTCGCTGCTGATATTGTTCGCTACGAGGATCAGCAGCTCGCGCAGCTTCTTTCGCTGTTTAACGCTCAGCAAATGTATCTCCCCGAACAATGTGCCTCTGCTGCTGGTGGTGGGCATCATTGTGGAGGCATCGGTTTGCTGCAGGATAGCTCTGATCACCGGAATATCGAGTATTTTCTTCCACATGCACAGCGCGGCCACCTGTCTGGCAGTCTTCTTCGATGCACCTGCAAAACAAACCAAGTGACAAAAAAAAGTTCCAACAGCTGCGTGTGTGTGTGTGCTACGTTACCCTCGCCATCGGCATGCACATCCTTGAGCTTTAGTTGACAATGAAATCCATTACTCATTGGTGTCTCCTCGAACTGTGGCATCGGCCAATTGGTTTTCACGCAGAACTCATTCAAAAATGATATAACAAACTTTTGCAGATTCATGGCGTCCTTCGGTAGTGAAATTGATGAATTTTTACAGATGATACTGATGAATATTTCTGGGGACTATTTTAATTAGTCAGCAAAGTCGAATAAAATCCAATCCGCATTTGTAGGGTCACAGAAATTAAATGGAAATAAAATTAAATTAGCGGAATTGAAAATAAACAAAAATAATCAGAGGTTTTTTCTATAATTTTGCGGCAACTCATCTGCAGCTGCCTCCCTTAGAGCCCCCACTCTTGACGGTTTCCAGGGGCTATATTGGCCTATGTGTGCTGGCACCCCCATAGACCGGATTGTTCTCATGTCTGCTTGAAATTTCGTAGGCTTTGGTAGTCTACCATTTAATTGAGAGACCAGAAAAATGATGAGCATTTTCGCAATAGATTCGTGGCTTCTTCCATCAGTCATTTGTGTGGCTTAAGCCAGTGTTGATTAATGCTCCATGCACACACAGCCTGCTGCGACACAGCCCAAGGCCAAATCTCATTATCCCCCCCAAAAAGGAAAAGCCAATTAAGAGAAAGGAGAGGAAATTCATCGCATCGCATCGCATCTCATCTCACAAAAGCCTCTCCAGCTCTCTCTCTCTCTCTCTCTCTCTGTTTCCTGCTGTTTTCGGCTCAGAGAAAAGAAAAGATTATCCCTCCTCGCTTACTTCTCCGCTGCGGCAGGCCAAGCCAAAAGAAATCAACATAATTTAAAAATACATTAAAACCGAATTGCAAAGAACAGAAGGATGGATACGTACATAAACACCACTTGCGGTATAGGTGGGGCGGATGGGTGGATGGGCGGTACAATGGGGTCTGTCTGGCAGGCACTGCCACTGGCACATGAGCCATTTAAACGCAAATTTGTTGACAAAGGCAAGTGGCTTTGGCCATTACACACTCGAAAAGTGAATGCCGAGGTTTTGCTCGCCCCCCTCCCCACTCCCCACTCTCTGCTGTCTCTGTTTGGGGCTAACCAAATCGGCATTATTTACAATTTAAGTGTTGTAAATGCAGAAAAGCAGAAAAGCAGCAACAGAAACACTCACCGAGAGGCACAAAAAGCGAAACAAAGAAAAGGAAACGACTATGGGTATACCTCCCCCCTCTGATCTGAGTGGAATTCAAAGTATTCCCCGCAAATCTTTCTGATGATTAATGATTACCTTTCACACCAATTTCTCTATATCTCTGGAATTTTTCACTTTAAATTAATATTATTTAATTCGTTAGAATGTTTAGACGCTCAACTATGAGTATTCCATTCATGAGCTACGATAAGAGACCGCGGGAGACCGGCGTAATGTAGCAACTGATTCGAAATTATTTCCAAGACCCCAGAAATTATTATGAAATTCACATGCATACATACATATGTATGTGCATGCATACATAAATACATACATATCAGTATTAAAGAGAGAGCGAGGCCGGCCAGTGTACTGCAATTTATATAAAGAGACACTCAAACAATCAGAGCCGCCTCTCCAGCTCTCGGCTTCTGATATTTTCCTGCTGCGTGGAGAGGAGAGGAGAGAAGAGCAAAGATTTCTAAGTGCACTTGACTCGCACTGAGAGATTGAGAGGAAATTGGAGCCCCACTCGCAAGATTCTCAATTGGTCAGCGAGTGAAATGTGAGTAAAATTTTGTGCTGATATTGCAAAGAGGGGCGCGATCAGCAGGGGCTATTTTTATTGGACTGTCGATGTTTATTGTTTGTTTTTGTTTTGTTTAATCAAGAGAGCGGCCGAGCAGCCAAGCAGCCAGAGAGCCACAGTGCGTCATACGAAACTTCGGAATATTCTGGCTACAGTTTCCACGTTTCCAATGCTCCAACCGAAGAATGAGTCAGGGAATGAATTCTTTTGAATAATACTGTCTGGATTTCTGTATTTTCGGTTTCTTGGTTTTGCCTGCCCTGCCCTGGGTGTTGCATGTGGAACATGGAGAGTGCCAATATGCCCGCTGCTTGTTCTCTGCGGGTAATGGGTATTAAAAAATAGCAATGTTGCTAAAGGAAGCGACAAAAACATTTAAGCAGCTTAACACACACACTGACAGAGACAGAGACAGAGAGAAAGAGAAGGACAGGCAGTGAGCGAAAGAGAAGGACAGGGAGTGAGCGAAAGAGCGACTGAGACAGACACACATGGACAGGCGTGAAAAATGAGGCGCAAAGCAGCCACAGAAATGCGTGAAAAATTACTTGAAAATGCCACAGCGGATAAACAGAAACAACAGGGAAAAAAAACAAGAGCCGAAAACCGTTTAACCAAAAACAAATACACTTCCAACAAAAGCAGAAAGAGAGACAGCGAGACTGTGTACGAAAGCGATGGCAACAGAAAGAGAAAGAAAACGAGACAGAGAGAGAACGAAAATTGTATAGACAATGGCCAGACAGAGACAAACGCTGAATGGGGGAAATGTTTTAAGTGAAAGAAAATGAAAAGAAACGAAACGAAACGAAAGGAAATGCAGGTAAGAGAAGGGAAAGGTAATGCAGTTAAGGGAAGGGAAAGAAAAGGAAGCAAACGGAAGGCAGCGAAAAGCTGCAGCAAGCGGAATGCAACTTAAGCTGAAAACAAAAGGAACACAGCTCGCGCATTCATTCATATTCGAAGCAGGCAAAATGTGGCGTAGACTATCCAATCGTATTCCTGCAGAAATGTAAGCGTTTTCAAGACATTCGATACACAAAAATAGGAGGAGATTTTCCAGTCAAAAAGATACTCGAAAAGACAGAAGTTAAAGCTTCGATATCACCTTTGCATGGCACATGTACTCATGAGTATCGGGTTGATGCAATTGATTGCATTCCGTTTCATTTAATTGCTTTACAGCACTTGTCTCTTTTGTACTCTTTTGCCTCGTCTTGGGCTCTTTTTCCCGAAAGGGTGCATCCTTTCGGACACGCACTTTCGCTGCAGCCGCATAAATGAGTAAAACGATACAGAAAATACATGAAAAATCATTAAGACAAAGAAGCTGCCGAGACCCAGACCCAGACGCAGAGAATGAATGGCCTTTTTGCGACTTCATTCGACACCATAATGTATATATTTTAATGATCCACAGAAACGGTAAGAGTTAATGTGTATTCCTTACGTGTGTTGGATCGGCTGTAGAACTTTATATCCCTGTGGTTATCAGGCTACAGAGACAGAATTTCTGCCATCAGTCATCGCCCTGCAGTACTCATTCTTTATGGTTAGAACAAGAAAACCCTGGCACACGGGTAAATGAGCCCCCCCATAGGGTCTCTGTTGCGTCTCTCGCTGTCTGAAGAAATATTTCGGTGTGCATTTGCCGCTCTTAAGCCCTCCTCTCATCATTATAATCCTCAAATTGATTCCGTTCTTGTTCTGCGGCTCTGCTGCTTGTTGATTTATCAAAAATCATTCACAAAAATTGAATTAAATTTGCAAACTGCCGAATGGCATCCACTCGATTCACTTGCTATCTCTTTCGTCGCTGTGTGTCGTGTCGCTTGTCTGTCCTGTCCGTCTCTGTTGCTCCGTGTCGTTGCCGTGAGTCTCGCTTTAAACTGCCGCAAAAATGTTAAATAAATTATAGTCATGCGAAAAAAGAAGAATCGCCACTGCAACAACAATGCAATGCCCAGGGAAAATATCAACAATTAAAAAAGAAAAGAAGGAAAAAAACGTGGCAGCGAAAGCGGTGAGTGAGGGGTGAGGGGAGGGTAGGGGAGGAAAACTGAAACAAGAAAAAGGAAAATTATTGCACGATGTGCATAAAATAAAGATTTTTCCAACCTTTCGCCAGGTTCTGCCCCATTTTTCCGTACGCTTCGGTTGGCGGACACTTTAATTTCTTCTTCTTCAGAAGCGGCGGCTCACGGTCCCTTTGAACGAACGGCCGTTGTTCGGCCCATCGTTTTTGGGCTTATTTTTAATTATTATTTTCCGCATTTCCGCAATTTCTTAATTAAGGGAATCGAACAAATAAACAACAACAAAAATTATTTAACAAAAAAAGAAGCAAAAGCAAAAGCCAAAGAGAGAAGCAGTTGCCATGTAATTGGCCTTATGACTTTTTAAATAAATGTACAATAAATTAATTATTATCATTATTTTGTTCGTCTTTTCATTGCCGTGCACTGCACTGCACGTGCAGCAGAGAACTGCAACAAGCCCCCAGAACTTAAGGTGCACCGGGTAAATGTGGGGTGATTGTGACACCCGGTGTTTCTAACCACCAAGAACGGGTCTTCATTGTGTGAGGGAGTGCGAAAAATTGCCGGCACTCGCGGCACACACACAACTTTTGAAAAAGTTTGTGTCTTTGCTTTTCTTAGCCGGTGGCGAGTGGCACCGGTACACACTTTTCGTTGGGTGTGAGTAGTGTGGCAAAAACTGACACCCTTGCCTTTCTCTGCCGTGCAGTCATCGTTTAACTTCACCTCAAATATATTTATGGAATCGTAGCCTTGAAACCGAAAATAGTTTTGCAGCTAAACGCGGCGCAAGTTTGTTTTTCCCTTTGATTTTAAATTTTCTTATTGGTGACTGAGCGAGCTCATCTCCTTACATACTGGGCGGCGGCTGGGAATGGAAAAGAACGAAATCGACAGTGTACCCGAATTTATAGGGTTTCTGAAACTGTGCGGCAGCGACGTCGGAATTTCTCGAAAAAATGGCCAGCACTTTCAATTTGCACTAGTGTGAGGCTATACATGAACGCCTCGCGTCCTGATTTTCCGGAGTTCCAGAATACCTAGGAATATGTAACGATATCAGGGGGAGGGGCTCTGATCAATGATCGACTCGACTCTGAAAACTGTATTTCTCGATCAAAATTTGGTCCCAAATACGATTCAAAAAACACACATAAACACATTTACGCCCGACACAAAATAGGCAGCACTGTCAGCTGGGTCGACGATAACAGAAGACAAACAGTGTGGGATAAAACAGTAACAGTAACAGCAGTACAGTTGTTAATTATGATAGTAACAGTTGTAAAAGAACTGTAGATAGATTAAGGCCAGAACCAAAAAGGGGCGAAGAATTTGAATAAAGATATTCAATGTGGGATGTGTTCCAATATTTATTTATTCGTTGACAACTGCTCAATATGTGTAGATTTATATTATAATGTATCTGTAATAACACACAATCCCCAAACAGTATTAATTCCATCAGTTTCCCCACAATATATAAACCTAAAAGACTGCAAGATTAGTAGTTTAACTTAGAGTTCATCTACACAGTATCACTTAATTGCAATATGAATTCTTAACAAACACTTTAATTGCCTTTGAGGAATGGAAACTCTTTACCTAACTCGCTTAACTACAGTTTAGCATCCACATACATTCATTATACATACATATTGTAGTCGGGACAGAAATTACAAACGCGTGTTCTCTCTTTTACGCTCGATCCAAAACTGATCTCGCTCTTCGTTTTATTCTTTTATTTTCTCCTTCATATTCCTTGCCTCTCTCTCTCTCTCTTGAGACTATCTCTATATGTCTTGGTGCTGAGAGCACAATTACAGTGGGCTTAATAGCTAGTCTTATATGTATGTAAAGTGGTATTGGGGACAATACTGCTACAATATGTACATGCATAAATGTGTTCCTTGAAACACAGTCGTGTCCCATAGAGCTCCATCGATGGCCGGGCTACCCTTCAATCCACTCTTCCCCTTTGCTTTTATTTTCTTGAACTTTAAAGTGGAGCTCCCTCAAGAGTTGAAAGACTGCAAAAAACACAGCTCTCTCTAGACAATGGGGGGCTGGAACGGTGATGCTGTAAGCCGCTTAGATACAGTCGCCTCATTAGCTGTGACTTCTTGTAACAGTTCCTGGTAGTATTGCCCCCGCTTTGGAGTGGCCCAGGGCTAGGACATTGACATGGACACGGCACACGAACATAGCCAGATGGGAGATGGTGGATGGTCTGGTTAATAAATATTAATTAGCAATAATAATTATATGAAAATGTTGTTGCACCTCCCCACTGCTCTGTAGCTCTCTCTCCGCACTAATTCTCTCTGTGTGTCTGACCTTCTCTGTGCTGTTGCTATTTATCATGGATTTTTTCTCTTTAGTTGTACAACATTTTCATTTGATTTAATTTTATTTGCCATTGGCTGTTTTTGTTGCTTGGCTATTGTTTATTTTACACACATTCCATTTAAATTAACTGGAATTTTGTTGCCATTCTGCGGCACTGTGGTCGCTGTTGCATACATACATACACACTATACTCGTACATACATACGCTCATGAATATATACCACCCATGGATATGCCTCAAATATTTTAGCGTAATTTTTTGCGCTTTGCCTCAACTATTCTTTGTGTTTAAAGCTTTTACTTTTAAAGCCATCCATTTAGCATTAAGCGGTATCGAAACCAATTGGAGAGAGAGGCCGCCACGGCAGCAGGCATGGAACTCCTTGCATAATAAACCATATTTCCATGCTGAAAACAAATCAAAAAGTATCAAAGAATGTGTGTGTGTGTGTGCAACAAATAAATAAATAAGCCACACATAAAGGGAGTAAAACACGTACTGAAAATTGCCAAAAATAAAACCAAGGGGTGTCCATGGGAGTATTTTTTTCCAGACGTATTTCCATGGCTGCTAAATGAATCCCAGCGCTTGCCAAAATGCACTTTGACTCCGATTAAGTGAGAGTCGATGGCACACAGTGCAGTGCTGGTGCTGGCACTGGCAATGCCGATGTGGATAGGTTACCAAAAGTTCACAGAATAATTGAATCAAGATATGTATTGTGCATTGTGCCAATGCAAAGGTGAATTCAACTGCAGATCGATTGAATATATTCCCATAGCTAAGCGAAGTTTCTGTTCAAGGCTGCTGTTATACGATGCAAACGATGTGAAACTCAAAAATCTCTTTGATTCCTATAATCCCCAATTTAGCTGCAGGTGTGGGGGGGGGGGCTTTGGCTATCAATTAATTGCCATTTTCATTCCCTGGCAACAATGAAAAATCATAGAAACTGACAAATAATTATAATAATAATTATAATTATTGTGGCAGGAAGAACGCCAGCCCATGCTGCGTATACGCAATGCAATTGTGTTCAATAACAGTTTTCATTTGATTAACATTTAGAGCCCCCAAAATGGAATGAATACTTTATGAATAATTGCCACGACAGCTAGCGTGGTTCGTTCAATTGAATTCATCGCAAAATCAACCAGAATTTCCCCTACTAAAACCCGTTCGTATCGATTTTATGCCGAAATGGAAAACGAGAATATGTGCACCAACGTTTTGCTGTTTGCGTTTTAGGCGCGTGTTAATCTAATACTGTTAGTCAATTTATATTCATTATAGCTGAAACTTGTCCAAGACCGCGACAGAACAGTCCGCTCCTCACCCTGTGCTGGGGGTGTGGTGGTGGGGGGGGGGGGGGGATTTGCTGGATTTGGTTTTCGATTTTTGAAATATTTTCATTAATTTGTTTTCATTTATGAAATACCCTTGGAAAGGGGATTATGATTATGATCAGATTTGTGTTGCCAAAAGCAGAGAGAGAGAGAGGGAAATATTATGCACAAAAATTCACTCTAAATGATGTACAATTTAAAGTATCTTTCCATGGCGTTGTGTATTGTTTATGTTGGCTGATTTGGCTGAGTTTGAAAAATATTTATATTTGGAATGTACATACATATGTACATAAATCCAGAATTTGGAATCAGCAGTAAAATTTTGTTATTTCTGTGTGGGGGTAGCGACAAAACTTGAAAAAATTTAAGTTTTATTTACAGAATTTTTAATTTCTCAGCTAAATTGAATGATGTTAACAAATCAAAGCTCGCATCAGCACATACTGGGTGTGTGATAAAAAAAAAAACAAAAAACCATTTCTCTAACGTAACACAATTGAAAATTTTGTCTATACTCAGATGACACACTTTTTGTACCCTTGCGGAATTCTTTCTTAATCGCAGGCAGATACCAAAAACTGTTTTTCGTATGCACATACATATGTACATGCATACATGTGTATGTATGTTTGTATGCATTTAATGTGTATGCGTGTGTGGCTTGAGATCGAGAGATAAGGCATCACAGCAAAGATCGACTTCTTATCTTTTTCTTTCTCTCCCAAACACACACACACACACACACATAGCTAGCATAGACTTTTGTTATTTTTAGTGTTGTTGCTATTGTGGAAGCGCAAGCACGAACAAGCAAGAGAATACACGAATTGAAGATAAAAGATGTATGTACATATGTACATGCTTATGTATTTATTTACATAGATCAGCGTTTGGCAAGTCACAGGAAAGCAACAGCTGCTGCTGATGTACATGTATGTACATATATTCTGCTCAGCTAGATAGATGTGCTTTGTGTTGAATTATTACATATATGTAAAAAGCTCTGGTCAGCAATCTGTATTCAGGGTATCAAAACATTCGAGCCCTCCAAACTGGTTTTTTATTCTACTTTTGCATTTTTTTTTTGCACGAATCTGCACTTAATATTCACGGATGTTTTTCTTTCTCTGGGCTGTTGTTGTTGTTGCCGTTAGTTAATCGAATGTAAATCGACATTTAATTATAACTTATCTGCCATTTATTTATTTATGTGCCTCCCCCGCCCCCCCAGATCCGTTTTTGCATTTTGTGGCTTTTGTGTAAATGTCAAGCCGCCAAAGCCTTTTAAGCTTAGATTTGGCTTTTCATAAAACCATAAAAACAACAACAAAAAAATAGCTACAGATGTATGTATGTACATAAATATTTGCAACAGAAAATCATCATAAATATACATTAAGCGATTATAATTTGTATTTATCTGCATGCCCAGTCCCACATCCATACACATACATATGTATAATCTCCCCATCGTATATATGTACATATGTAGGCATGTGCATATAGGTATAAGTATATATAATATGCGTCATGTCTATTATGCAATTAATTGCCGGATATTTAAATTGAATGCGCAACTTAACTGCACAAATAAGTTAATGCAAAAAGGTTGATGGATTCTATTGGATGCTCGGGATTACATGCAAATTGAAACGATTAATCGTATTTGCCCTGTGAACTGGAGTATACACTCTACAGCAATAGTTCTATGTACAAATATATTTTTTAAAATTAAAATTTAACCTTCTTAGGATCTGCAGATGCATACACTGATAGAAAAAAACCAAAGTAAAATTAACTACAATCATATTTGAATTTAAAATGCGATTTTTAAATATAAACATAGTAAAATTAAATAGAATTCACTTTGATTCACATATAAATGTATTAATATGGCCTTTTTCTTGATACAAAAAACTTTAAAATAAATATAATATATTAAGTTTAGATATAAAATATATTAAATTAAAATATATTCATATATATGTATATTAAAATGTAAGTGAAAAATATTCAATACTAATACAACCATTCTGGGATGAAAATCAATGGCATAAATGAAATATTAAAATTTCAGGGCTTTTTTCTATCGGTGTAGAAGTCAATCAATGAAGAGTGACTTCATCCACCATCATCATCCATCAATTGGCAATCTCTAATCAAACATTTTCGATTCTCCCTTAGGCCAGAATAAAGATAAGGAGGATTTTCAGTGCCCCTCACACATTGCCAATGGCAACTATGCGGATCCAGCCACCTGTCGTCGGTTCTACCAGGTGAGTGGCCCTGCCACATGCAGCTCCATTTATAGATGCGTCTTTCATTTGAATGGAATTACCATCTCTCTCTCTCTCTCTCTCTCACACTCACTCTGTCTCTCTTTTCGTCAATTTAGTGCGTGGACGGCTATCCGTATTTGAACCGCTGCCCGTCCGGCCTCTACTTTGACGATTTACAGAAGTACTGCACATTCAAGGATGAGGCCAAGTGCGGCCCACTGCCAACAAGTAAGTTGTCCCTCCAAAAATCCAAATGAAAGAGAGGCCAAGCCTCGCTATCCTTCTCTCTTTCGCTCTCAGTCTCTGCGTCAGTCTCTGGGCTGCTGGCTGAAGAGACAATTGAAAGTGCAACATAAATCAGAGAGGGAGCACAGAAAATAAAGTAAAAACTTTAAGTGCACTCTAAGTGTTGCCACCAAGAAAGAGATGGCACACCAAGGCTCTGTCTCTGTCTCTCTCTAGATCTGGATCTGTGGCTGTGGAGGCTGGCTCTCTCTCTGTGTGTGTGTGTGTGTGTGTGTGTGTGTGTGGGGTAAATGCCAAGCGGCTTGCTAAACGATTTCCAGTGCAAAAACTAGAAATATAAAAGCGAACTTCGAGCCGAAACAATCGCCTGTGGCTTAGCGAAAAAGGCTGATGGGTAGGGGAGACCACCGCAAAGGAGCACCCAAAATTTATTAAAAGCTCAACATTGAATTTGGGCATTCTATTACAATTCGCACAAGGAGACACAGAGACACAGGGAGACACACACATACACACACACACACACACACACAGAGAGAAGTAGAGCCATAGACAGAGAGAAAGACATTTGTCTAGGCCGGATGTTGTGCATTAGGAAGCAATTTTGAGTAAATGTCGCATAATTCATTTATGGTTACAAAGTTCCACATACATCCACTACGATTCCAGAGAGTTCTCAATGTGTCTGTGTGTGTGTGTGTTGTGTCTGTGTGTAGGGGCCAAAAATCGAATGCTATTCGATGACAATGCAATGAGCAAAATGGTGGTGACCCCCATCCAAACATTGTCCGCTCTATTTACTTGCATAACGAGACGCTGCCCAGAGGGGCCACAGCGCCACCTTCAGGCTCCAGTTCGAGCTTCAGCTTCAAGATGAATGCCATGTGCTTCTCCCCAATGTCCGTCTGTCTGTCTTTCTGTCTGTCTCTCTGTCATCCCACAACATTGAGTGCACTTCAAATGGGGCACAAACGCGACCGCTTAAGAATAACCAACTCCCATCTATCTATCTCTATCGCTGCTCTATTCTCCCTCCCTTTATCGTTCTTGTACGTGTATGTGTGAGGGTGTGGGAGTGTGGGAGTGTGGGCTGTGGGGAGGCCATTAAAGCTTACATTTAAGATTTAGTTTTTAGTTTTACGGCAGTTCTTAGCTTCAGTCTCCATGCACCTACAGAACTGGAAACCAGTTTGCTTCCCTTTCTTTTTTTTCTTTCTTTTTTTTTTTGGCATACACTTGACAAAATTTATTTTTGTGTAAAAACCGCAAAAGGGAAATTGTTCGTTTGGGAACTGGGTAACAGTTTTTATGATTACCAAGTCGATGAGAGTGTTTAATTAGGAGCAGTATATATAGAGAGGAGAGAGAGAGGTGCAGAGTTCTATTAGCGAGCTAATGCCATGGGGTTGGCTAGAAGACATTTTAATTAATGCCTAGAAAATTGTAGAAAGTAAATTTTTACGTTGGAGATCATTCATTTGAAGCTTCTGCTGCCTTCTTGCAAGTAAACAATTTTTTTGTTAAGTGTAGCCACACGAAAAGGCCAAAAATTCAACAGAAACGAGCATAGAATTAAAGGCACAGACACACAGGGACAGTTAGAGAGTGAGTGAGAGAGAGAGAGAGACACAGGCATATGCAGAGTGACATATCGCTCACATGCAAGCACGCACTTTTGCAGTAGTCGCCATTCCGGTTCCGGTTCCAAGTCCTGCTACGTCTACAGATGGATGGGTGTGTGGCGAGGGGTCTGTGTGGTCCCATAGCAAAGGGGGGAACGAGTCCTGGGTACTGGGTACTGGGTACTGGTCGTTGGTCGTTGGTCGGAAGGCAACCGCTTGGAAGAAAGCTGCGACAGCTAAAGCGTTTTGGGGATTTGCGTAATACCAACTGGAATGTTGTCCTCATATAAATAGCTAGCTACTCCTCCCTCGCTCGTACATACATATACACACAGACAAATATACGTATGTGTGTGTGCTGAAGAAAAGTAATAACATAAATGACAGTGTTGGGGGTAGGGGTAAGGCAGCACGAGGAGAAATATTGCAGCAGAGATTAGGTCAAAGCTCTCTGTGCATAAAAATGTGTGCTTCTTTTTTTTTTTTTGTTGTCGCTGCTTTTCTGCTGACGCCAGATACATAAAGGCGATAGGTATGTAGTTCTATATGTCCATATATATGTGTGTGTGTGTGTGTGTAACTGATTTTTTTTTTTTTTTCGTCTGTCGTCTGCTGCCACAGGAAATGGCTAACCCAATATAACAATTTTTGCCTCACTCCAAACTCCAACGGCGATTCGGCCATTTGGCAATTTGTACGTTTGCCATTCGCAGCATTTTTCCAGGAGCTGAACGGGGTGAAAGGGGGGGGGGGCGCTTGGATGTGGGTGTTATGTCACACGTCCATGAGGCAATGAGGCACTGCTAAATGCAGGCATATGATGCGTATCATCAGCATCATCAAGCAGGGCCGTGAAAAGTCATAGCCAAACTATCAAAGGGGAGGTGGGATAAGCATAAGAAGAGCGTATTGTTGTGGGCATGCAATGAGATATAATGCATTGGGTGTACTGTAATGTTTGGCTAATCAGTCGCAAAAAGTTCCTTTTCCTAAGCTCTGTCATTGAAGTAGATCTTAGAGATCCCGTCACCCGTCTGTGTCTTTATGCATAACGAATATGTAAAGCTTGAAATAATCTTCAGCCATTGCCGTTCTTCACCGAATGAATTGAAATACTCAAGCATTTGTTTATGCATTAATTATGCAGCTGCTTAAGACCCAAGTGAACTCAAAACCAATTTCTATTGGCACCTACCATTCAAGGAATCATTTTCAAAGCCACCAAAGACATTTCAAGATACACAAAAAAAAAAAAAAAACCCGCACTGTGTATGTAGTATTTTAACCATTAAGCCACACCTAGCACGAGTGCATGTATGTATGTATGTATGTATGTATGTATGTAATTTAAAGGAATTTCATCCCAAAATGAGTAAAGAAGCAAACTAACTGATTGCCCCATAATCGTCTGGCACTTTAATTTAGCCAGCCATCTGCCAACTGCCTAAGCCAGACGGAGGATTAAAAGCTCTTGCCAGCCGAAAGACTTCCTTTGCAGCATCCGTTTTTCAACACCACACACCCCACCAACCCCACCAGCATCGACCAACAGATTCATGACTTTGGCCAAAATCTCGGCTGACGAATTGCGTATACGAAACAGAGCAGAGACCTCCTGCAGAATTTGTGAAATTGTGACAGCAACTTGTCCCCCCCCCCCTACCCAAAATAAATAAGCAAAAAGTGCTGGAGATTTTCATTACATACATACATACATACATACATACATATGTGTATATATATGTACGTGCTTATGTGTGTTCAAGTACGAGTATATTCATACAATACTGTATGCAATACTCGTACAATGTGCATATAAATGCGAATTCATTTCATGCCGATAGGATTTTGGGTCTGCTGGAAAGGCGAGTGACACAAATTAAAATATTTAAGGCAGTTTTTTTGCTCTTGAAATTCAACAACAACATTTCAAGAGGTCTAAAGAGAGTAATTTTTGTGGGAATGGTGGAGTACTTTGACAGGCAGCAGCAACAGCAGCTGACACCCAAATCTACCCAATCCGCACACACATATGCAGAGAAGCTCAGAGAGCTGATAAAATTCAAAGAAAAATGTTTTGCACTGAATAGTTTTCAATTTCATAATTCAGTGAGCACGCTCAATGACAGCATTTCAATATTGCTTACACAACAACAGCAGCAGGAGCAGCAGCAGTAGCAGCAGCAGCAGCAGCAGCAGCAGCAGAATAGCAACAGAAACAACAACTTGAAGGAAAGAAATTCGGGCGATTGATCGAAGATTGAAATACCCTGGCACATCCAAGGGTTCTATGATGAAACTTCAGACTTAGCGTGGAGCTGCCAGGCAGTCATTCAATGGTTTTTTTTTTTGGGTGATTATTGTGATTGCTGCTCGCTGCAAAGAATTGTTTTTGTCTGTTGTTAGATTGCTGCTGCCAAGATAATGTGGGCACATGGACATTTATCCTGTCTAGTCGGAACCTATTATGCCCCACCATTTTCCTGGGTATTTACACTCGTAACAACTATGGACAGCAGTAGCCAAATATAACGTATACGCATTGTATGCGATGATGCGAGTCGTTGTCTATTCCTGTCGTGCACGCTCTCTCTCTCTCTCTCGCTCTCCGTGTCCTGCCGAGCATGGTCTCTGGCAGGACAAAATGCATAAGACAAAGTTACTAAAAGTGTTTATTACATTTTATTCAATAACTCAGCACAAGTTGCAGGCAAACACAGTGCCCGAGTAGAAGGAGTAAAGGGAGGAGAGCCATGGGGGAGGAGAGCTAAGGGGGAGATTCTTGAAGTTACTTTTTGAAATAATAAAATTTTATGCATTTACTTTTGTGTGGGGGCTTTCCAGGCCCCACGCCCCTAGAGAATTTATGTTGATTGCAGTTCTGTCCTGGTCCACACTGTCCTGTTCTGTCCTGTCTCCTGTCGCCTGTCCTGCGGTGTCCTGTGTATGTGTGTGTGTGTGTGTGTCCTGTGTCCTGGCCAATTAATTGCCCAGCATTTCATTTTCATTGCCGTTATTTATGATGTGACCACAAATATTTTTCAAAAAGGCATTGATATGCCACAAGAGGGTTTTTATTTTTCGTTTTTTGTCTCTTCCGGTTTACTCCCCCCACCCCCCCTTTTTTCTGACTTGAAATCAGATCAGATATTTTATGTTAATATTAAAAACTATCCCACACTCCCCAACACCCATTCAGTGCAATGCTCATTCATATTTATTGTGTTTTATTTTGTGTAAAATACTTTTTTGCTGGCTCTTACATAAATGCCAAAGGTGGCACAGCGGGTGCAAAGCAGAGCAGAGCAAAAACTAAAACCGAATCAATGCCAACTGCAGAAGCAGAGAGTATGCAGATCCCGGTCCTATCCTGTCCCTGTCCCTGATCCGTTGCGCAGGACAACCTTTGTGTGTCATTTTGTTCGCTTTGTTTTTCTGCTTATGTTCTGGCTGGGTATTTGGATTTTCATTTGCATAACTTTGTAGCTGTATGCAATTAAATTTCGCTTCATCCAAACGTGAGTCGCTGTCGGAATTGGTTTCATAATCACTCTGACACACTCCACGAGAGGCTTGAGTAGCTGCTTGCTGCCCGAAACCGAATGGCAAGAATGTCAATTAGTTTTTCTTTGCATTCGGCATTCAATTGATTGATGAGTAGAACCTAAAGCACAGTAGCACCGCGAAAGGGTACACAGGGGCTCAAATTAGCATAAATAGCAGTGAAAGTGGTGGCAGCTTTGGCTTTATTGGTAGCCTTGCAAGTGCCATGCAGAAGTGTCGTAGAATTTCTTTATTTCGCATAGGCATAGGAAATCCAATGGATTAGGCCCTGCAGTGGGTTTCTACTAGCATCTAATGAGCAGCGCTGATTAAAATTAAATGACCATTAATTTACCGAATATTGAATCAATTTTCCTTCACCTGCTGCTCACACTCAATGACCAATGACAGTCGTGTGTATCGGCTAGTTGGAATTCACAGACGCCACACGGCCGCCACACAGAATGCCACCACAACACATGCCGCATGCACCGTGCAGCATGCACCCGTGAGTGGCGTTGAAAATCAAATCAAATCAACGCCTACAGCGCAGTGAATCGATAGCGTATCCATGGCGAGCGCTAATGCAGTTAGTGCAACTCCAGATATAGCAGGACTATTATATACACCTACCCACTACCCACTGATTGTGGGGGGTGTGGGGCACAAGAAATGCATTTAATATTTGCCTGCATCTACTCCAGCGACTCCATCGATGGTATTGCCTTCGACCGAGCATCGTTTCACCTTTTGTTTTGTGAACTTTAAGCGAATTTGTTGACTCGATCACAGAACAAAGCAAAACAAGGCAGAACGCCCAGGATGCAGGCTGAAGGATGAAGATGGCAACGATAAAGAAAAACACACCAAACAAACCAAACAACAAAAAAAAAACCCAATTGAATTCTATTGAGTTTTGGGACTGGCAATCACATACTCGCACACGGATGGTCCGTGCACACGCCCAACGCCGCCCACATATGCAAATAGCTTTTGACCCCGCACCCCATACCCCATACCCCATACCCTACACTCTCTGCAGACAGAGAGAGCTCAGGATTTAGCTTAAGGTTATTTGACTTTCGGTCTCTCTCTCTCTGCCCCCACACACACACACACACACACACACTCGCTAGTCGAGTAGAAGTATCTCTGTGAGACTTGGGCTGTGGATGTTAACTTTCTTTTTAACTTGTTTCTTGCACATTTCGTTGCTTGTCTGTGCTGTGTTCTGTTCTGTTCTGTTCTGGCTGGGATTCTGGCCTCCTTATTGATATTTGCTTGGCATTGTATTGTTACTTGTTGACTTTTAACTTTGGACAAGCCTCTCGATGCACTTCACTTCGATTACCATCCGGATTGGATCTTGCATAACAAAATAGATTTTAAATAATTTTCAAACTGATTTCTCCCACTCTAGCTCCTGCCCCTGCCACGGATGCGCCAGCAGATACCGCCCAGCGCTGCAGCACCGAGGACTGTGCCCTGCCCTACTGTTTCTGCTCGAAGGATGGCACACAGATACCTGGCGACCTCGAGGCCGAAAAGGTAACTAAACATACTCGTACGTATGTACATATAAGGGGGTGAAGGATACACTCGCATTTCTACATATATATTATATGTATCCTGTACAGAATACGACGGCTACAATGCCATCAAATTTCGTGGCCATTGAGGTGTGTCTAGGGTATCACAAGGTGATTTAAATATTCAGAGCAGAGCAGAGCGTACGAGCAGATGGATTAAAGGGGAAAACACCTCCAAGGAAACGACTCATCCATGACTTAACTAAAATTTCTTACACTCGTTGCCATGTGGTGGATTTTGCTAATCCCATTCCCCGTTTCACCTACAGACCATCCATGAGTCGAATCCCGTTCTGGAGAACCCTTCATGTAACGGCTCTCTGCTACTTGTTGGCTCTTCCATTTTTCCCCATTTGCATTTAAGTGTTAATTTGCAAGGCGATAAATTTTCAGTGCATTGACAGCTTTTATTTTTACGACACAGAACTGGGGCTATGGCAGCTGTGGATCGGAATGGAATCGAAACGAATCGAATCGGCAACGAAATGCTTTGGATTGGGGGATATACACAATGCTCTCTCTATATCGTTCACAGTTCTCAGCGAGTGCTCAGTTCACTGGGATGAGCCCAGACCTTGTGCCTCCCGCCTCCTGCCTGTTTGGGCCATGGTCATAAATCTATGTATTTGCATTCGGTTTGCTCTTATCGTCGCTTTGCATAAGGAAATTGTGCTCTTGTACGACGAGTCGTACTTTTTGTCCAGAGCTCTCCCTCTCCCTCCTCTCTCTCTCTCTCTCTCTCTCTCTCTCTCTGTTTCTCTTGTTGTCCGTTGCCGTGTTTGTCCTTGCCATATTGTTGCCACTGTTGCTGCTGCTCCTGTTGATTCGAATATCCTGTTTAATAACTACGAGTACACGATTTTGTTTATTTGGCCAAGAGTTATGCGCTTGCTAGCTGGACAGAGGCAGGGTTAGCCCGTAGACTCCTTGCTTTGGCTTAAAGCAATTGATTGTGGTTCAATCTCAACTGAATATGAAATTCAATACATATATTTAGACAATTATTCGGCAATTCTTTTCATTCTTTTGCAGCTAAAGTAAAGTGAAGCGAATGTTTGTCATATGGCAGCAATTTATTGGCAGTTCAACCTCAATCAACAAAACAAAAAATAAATATTAATTAAATCTTTTTCTTGTTCTACGGGCAAAGTACGCCGCAAGAGACGTATACGTAATGGCATTACTTGAAGGGTTCAAGCAGCCACTGATGCTTAGAGTGCCTCTTTGATTCGCCATCTCTTACGCATAGCACAGTCCTGTTGGTTGGTTGGCTGATTGGTTGTTTTTTTTTGTCCTTTAAATTATTTGAATATCAGTAGTGCATTTTTCACCCTCAGTTCAATTTGCGGGTATGCGTATCCTTCCGCTCTGCTGTGCCCCACCCTACCCTTTGCGTTTGACAGACAGTTTGTAGTGCACATTAGTTGTGCTTTCACTTCCATAATAATACGAGTACACGCATAAAGGCAATGGCTAGTGGATTTCCCCCATCTGAATACATACAATGCTCTATGGAGGGCAGAGACATGAGCGCCAATTAGCATCTCCAGCCGCGCTGAGTAACTCTTTTACACGTGCAGCGTATCCCCTTTGGCGGCACAAACACCAAAAAAAAAAAAAGGGCGGCACAAACAAATATAAGTTGAAAGCAAAGCGGATGTTTATGTGGCAGGCAGCGGTAGCGGTGGCAGCATAAACGCAAATCGCAGACAAACAAACAAAAACACGCACGCACACACAGATAAGAGAGATACATATATATATATGTATATGTATATGTATAGGCACACAAATACAAACAAGGCAAGTGGAGCCACTTAATTTTCGAAATTGAAATGCGCGTCTGTCCGCTGCCATTCCCCGTGTCGTTCTGTCCGTTCTCCATAGTGGTTGTGTGTGTGTGTATCAGTGTGTGTGTGTGTGTGTGTGTATGGGTGCTTGTTTAGTGTTATTAGCGCTTACATGTGTTCCCACCAACAAGGAGGCAACCGGCAGCGGCAGTGGCAGGCCCCAAAACAATTCCATTTGCTGACTGAATCTTTGTATCTATGTATGTCTGTATGTATCTATGTCCTGTGTGCGTGTGTGCGTGCGTATCTGTGAGTGCCAATTGGCACTCTCTCTCTCTGTGTGTGTGTGTGTGTGTGTGTGTGTGTGTGTGTGTGTGTGTGTGCGCACATAATTATAATTAATATCATCTCAATTAACCGCAAACAAGCGGTTAATTTGTGCATGCCAAAAACTTGCTTTGATTTGGAGTTGCGTCACACCACGCATCACGCATACGCAGCGTATGCCACCGCTACAACCGCCCCTCTGTTAGCCCTTCCCTTGCGCTGCCCTGTCAATATTTTCTGCCATTTTTTTAACCATTTTTTTTACTTCTTTCTTTCTTTTTTTTGGCATTTCGATTATCGTTTCGCTCCATTTCACAATGTGCGGCCAATTTCCGCAATGCAAACCGGATATCTAGCCGCCAAAAAAGTAAAGACATTTATATACCCTTTCGGGGCCCACAGAATGCCATCGAATATGCAGAAACTTTGCAGCGCAGAATTAGACACTAAATACGGTCATAGAAGAGATTCATTGAGTTATCAATCGACGGAGATATAACAATACAAACGACTCCATCGGGCACAAAAGTGTATGGGTTGGGTTGGCGGGGTGTGGGTGGAGGGAAGGTCTGAAATTGCGGCTAGCAAACCGCTTTTGCTCAATTTGAATTCGAATCGAATTTGATTCGAGAAAATGAAATGAAAAGATGGCACAGTGTCAACAAAAAAGTTTGTGAATACTTGGAATGGTGGAGTGCCTCAAGAGGTGCCGTTGCCGTTGCCGGTGCCGGTGCCTGGTGAGTGCTGGATGGGTTGGATTGCAATCAATGAGCCGCTCAATTGTCGCTGCGATTGAGCAACTGAGCTATGCAAATATTCCCAGCCCACCCAGTCGCCAGTGTGTCTGGCAAACTTCGCATTGCCACCTCCATCCTGCAAGAGGTGGCTCGGTGGGTAGTTGGCTGGGGGGGGGGGGGGGGGCTGCCTGCCATATTTGCTGAAAGACTAAAGTGCAAACTTGAGTCGCATTAGGCGAAAATTATCAACGCACACAGAGCAGTGCAGCAGGCAGGGGGCACAAAATGCGACTGCGACGACTGGAGGACTGGGGGACTGGGGACTTGAGCATCTCTATTCCCCCATCACTTTTCTGCTCTATTTGATTTGGCCATATACTTACGAGTACTCGCAAGTGGCAGCTCCTCAGCTGCTTTCGCCATTATGCTCATGGTTTTTGCATCTAATCAGCCCAACTAGCGGTGGAAAAAAGTGTGCGTTTCCCTGGCCTTTTGGGTACCTTCAAAATGCGTCAACTTTCATCATTTGAGGCATCAACTGATTGACAGCCACAAAGAATACATTCTTGACACAAAGAATGATCCACTTTTACAATAAAACAAAAGATTATAGCTTGAATAATTTATCTATAAATCACTTTTGATGGATGCTTTTATTGCATTATTCCAATTAAACTGCCACGGAATCCATTGCTGCTCCATTTCATTCCATTTCTTACCGCTTCAATCTCTAGCTCGCTCTTTTCTTGCGTTGTTCCATTCCAAACGATTTCAAAACCTTCAAAAATCTCTTGTTCTGTGCCATTTTCAACACCCCACAAATCGGTGCTTTCAATTCATTTGGTGGGTCGCCAAACTTTTAAATGTTGAGGAATTTTCCCCCAATTTGTGTTTGTGTTTGGAAAGCCTTGAGCCTGGCGATTGGGGCACTTGCGGCAATAGGTAAAAGACGTTAGACGATTCAGCAATATGGCAATCGCATAAAGTTCACACAGCCGCATAATGCTTGGGCTACACTTTCATCCTTGGACCCACCGAAAAAAAAACTTGGTCCAAGCTGGCAAATTTATGATTTGTTTCAGCCCTCTCCAGCTATTGCCCTCTTCGCTGTCGCTCTCTCTTCGGACATTCATTATATTTGCAATAATATTTTTACTTCATAATTTAGCGAGAGCGAGAAAAAAAGTTTTGCAGTGGATTTGCACTCATTTTGCGGAAACGCGCCTTTGAAATATGCCTTTCAATAAAGCTCTCGACCGACCGACCAACCACCACCAAAGGCAATAAGAAGATTCATCTGTGAGTGAGTGGAAGAGGGGCTGCTGCAATGCGATGGAAACCAAATGAAAAAGCAACCAACGGATGGGAAACGAAAGCAAAGGAAATGCTGTCAAATCGAAGCGAAAATTTCAATTTCAATGGCTGTCGAGAGCCACACCACACCACACCACACCACACCAGAAACTCATCCCAAGCATTGTGGCTGCTGCTGCTGCTCTGCTGCTACTGCTATCGGAGACGACTCCGCCGTCATCTAAGCCGCACTTAAGCCGGACCGCCGCGCCCAATGCCAATGCCTCGAGTGTTTCACGCCTCTGCATAATTTTGCCAGCTCTGTCCAACACTGGCTGCAGTCGACTGGCTCGACTGGCTCGGCTGGCCGTCTGGGGTTAGGTATCATCTTCACATTAATATTGAATTTGTACAATAATCCTTTTTATGTGTCCTGCAATGAGCGTTAAGTGGGTTCTTGCTGCCGTGCCACACGCCTTTATGGCCAGCTCTCTCCGTCGAAATGCATTTTCGATTTGTGCTCAACCTGTATAGCACCCCAATGCATAAAAGCAGCTGTATGCGGGGTAGAACATCACCCAACCCCACCACGATTCTCATCAGTAATATACTCTAGCACTGGCTGGGCGTTGCAGCTCAATCGAAAATTGAATGTTGAATATGTTAAAAGGGGGTGCAAAAAGCCCCCTTTAGCATTAGGACACAGACAATCGATTGATTAGACGGCTGACTATTCTAGAATATATATTTCAAACTATTCTAGAGAATATCCCACCTTCGGCTAGAGTGTTTTTCGCTTCGTGTTTGCCCCCTGTTTTTATGTATCTTCATTTCGTTGGCTTTATTATTTTTTCTTTTTCTCTTTACCGCATTTCTCAGAGGTCTTTGATTATGGAATTGCACTTAAAGTGTTGCAGCAGCAGCAGCAGCAGCAGCGTCTTCTTGGTGGGGAGGGAGGTTCGAATTTTTGGGTGCCAATTTTCGTAATGGAATTTTCGGTTTGTTGTTGCTCTGTGGCTCTGCGGCTCTGTTGCTGCCTCCGTTTTATTGATAGTTGAGTATTATTCGAAATTAATTTGCTTTCGCGATTCTGCCTCCGATGGCTGGCTGGCTGACTGGCTGACTGGCTGACTGACTGGCTGGCTGGCTGGCTGGCCACATGCCCCACTAATTATGTTTAATGCTCAAGTTGCAAGAGTCAAAAGTAGGCAATTGGCACGGCGCACAGTGGGTGTAGTGGTGGTGGTGGTGAGTTGGAGGGGGGTTCACACAGCTAGTGGAAGTGCGGAAAAGTGGAAAAGCGCAACCAGGCGGCAACGTAGACAGGAAAAACAAACGCAAAATGCAAAACCTTCAATTAGAGCTGCTGCCGCGGTTCCAATGCCATCCCATGCCCGGCTGATTTTGAGGTCGGCAATCCTCTAATTGGGAACGAACCCAAACCCAAGCCCGACTCCTCCTCCCCCCACCCAACACGCACACACACACACACACACACACACACACACACACACGCGGTCATAAGTGTATGTTCAGCAGCTTATACTTATGCACATACATACAAACACACATATATATGTATATGTATATGTAGATAGAGGCAATGTACATAAATGAGGTACCATCACATAATTAAGAGATTTTCCTCTTAGCCAAATCGACTGACAGAGGCTGACGTGACGTAATGTTGCCAACAGTTTGGAATATTTAGCTGTAGAGTTGTATATATTTAATTTTTATTTTTATATTTATTTTTTTATGCATATTATTTTATATTTTATTTTTTTATTTATATTTTATTTTTTATATTTATTATTTTATATTTCTATATTTATATTTATATTTTCCTATTCATATATTTATTTTTTTTATATTTAATATTTTAAATTTGTATATATGTACATATGTACCCATATATTTGTATGTATTTATATTTGTATATTCATATTTATATATTTATAATGATATTTTTTTATATTTAGAATTATATTTTTATATTTATTTTTAAATATTTATATTTATTTCTCATCTCTCGCCTGCAGGTCCCACAAATCATCATGATTACCTTTGATGGTGCTGTCAATCTGAACAACTACGATCATTACACGAAAATCTTCAATGGCAAGCGCAAGAATCCCAATGGCTGCCTCATCCGTGGCACCTTCTTCCTGTCCCACGAGTACAGGTGAGTTCTATTCTGTTCTGAGTTCTGTGTTTTGTTCTTTCAGTACTGTTCGCTCTGGTTGCAAATTGAAGTTTAATAAGCCAGCTGGGTGGCAGTCAGTGGCACAGCCGAGCTGACACTTGACAATTGATGTGTTGCCCCAGCAATTCTCTGTTGTCTCTGTCTCCCGCTGCTGCGCTGCTCGTTGCCTTGGGTTTGACAGCAATTTTCCAAATGCACATTATTTTGGCATTATAATATTACGCATACGCAAGGGATTCTGCTGCTGCTGCTGCAGCGACAAAACGAACAAACGTCTTGCTCTGCAGCTCCACAGCTTTCCCTCTCTCTCTCTCTCTCTCACTTTCTGGAAAGTTGGGGGCACAGAAAGTCAAGTGTTCTGTGTAGTCGGGTTCTGTTTGGCAGACAAAGTTTTTGTTCAAAATACTTGTCACATACTTGCCAGGCCCCACAACGCTACACCCATCCATCCACACACCCCACCCCCTACCCCACTTTCAACCCCCATGCGAGTATGTTAGTCAAGTCCTGCCCTGCCATGCTTTTGCCCTGCTCTGCTCTACTAATTGTTGTTGATAAATTGGGGCTGACAAAGTTATGTCAACTGCAAAATGAATTTTCGCCAAAATATATGAACTACATTTTGACAGACTTATAAAAACGACAGACACACACACAGACACACAGGCAACACTCGACAAAGTAAAAGCCCAACAACAAAATGAAGTAAAGGAAAGAAAATGATGAAGGAAAAGCAGCTACAATACAACGCCAGCAGTTGCAGAACGTACGAGTGCGAGGGCGAGTGCGAGTATATAAAGCGGCAGAGAGTCGTGAATAGAGACAGCACGAGTACTGTACGTATCTACAGCAGTGTATACTCGTAGGAGGGGGCAGCATGTGGTGCAGGGAGTAGCTAAAGATCCTACAGCAGTAGCTAAAGATAGAGGCAGTAGCTGTGGCAGTGCAGTGCAGTGGAGGCAGTCAGCATGCATTGCCCAAAAATTATGTGAATGCAGCAACAACAGTGGGAAAACGGCACCAAAAACCGAAACACACACAAATAATTGGTTGGAAGGCAATTTTGGCAATTAAATTCATATCCAATATCATATCAATATCCAAATATATATATTGAAAAAATATTATCGCAAGTGCCTAACAATCTTTTAACCAGCTATAAACATATATATACAGATAAAGATATAGAAGAAGATCTAGTAGATATCTAATACTGCATTAAAGATTTTATTGAGCAGCTCAGATTTATCTTTACACCAAGCCAATAATTAATTGATGCAATGAAAATTAAATACTAAATTCCAATTGATCCTAGAATCAAAACAGATATATCCATTGGGTACAATCAAGCGCTATATTCCATTTAAATATAATTTATTTAATATACATTTTCAAAAGAAATTCACACTAATTTTGTATGTCTGCCAATGCAGCTCTTCGAATCAGAGATCCTGACTCATTCTGCCATGGTGCAGATGTGGGAATAGCCACAGTGAAGCCAAAGTGTAGCCTGGTACCCCGGGACGGGCGAAGGGAGTGGCAAAACTAAGTGAGCGGCAACAGTCAAAAAATTTGCGAGCCGAGCGTGAACGGCAAAAATCTTGAGTGAAGTTTAAAAGCTTTTTTCTACTTTTGCACCACAACTCGTAGGAGTGACAGCCGGGATGGGTGGCAGAATGGAATGGTAGGGGGTTGAGGAATGGGTAATGGGGAATGCAGGATGGGAACCAGTTTTGAAGTTGAAATGAAATGCGCTGAATGGCAGTAATTGCCTGAATATGTTACACATGCACACACATGAGTGCGCTAATCGGACTGTCACCGTGTTCCCAATAACAATTTCACTTGCTCTTAATCTTAGTTTCACTTTTACTTTTACTTTAGCTTGGGAATTTTCTTATTTGCTTGCCATACTAGAGGTTGGTTACTGTGCAGCGATCTCCATGAGATCTCTTTTTCAATGGCTGTGCAATTATGATGGTTCTGGTTCATATTTTCTGAGTTTTGTGTACAAAAAACTACTGAAAAACACCCAGGAAAATTCTAGAAACAGCCAGAAAAAATACGATTAAAATAACAAAACAATTCTAGAAAACATGCCAGAAAAAACATTGTCTCTTAGGTCATTATTTTGTATGATTTCCTCGGTCGCTCTTTCCAGCTCTTCTGTCGTGTTGTTCGTTATTCTGATCCCTTAACATTAATTTTCGTATACGAACATTGTCATGGCAAGTATGTCAATCGTACAGGCCCTTCAACAGGCTCTTCTATCACTTTGATTCTGCCAAAGAAATCATGAAAAAAATATATCGCATAATATGCCATGCCCTGCCAAGAAATCTTTTCCTTGCCTGCCTTAACAAGAGCTTCGTTTTCTTGTGAATCCAGCGACAGTGCAAATGGGAACAGCTCCTCTCAAGTCTGTTTATATATATGTTTATATATACTTTTGCTTTTTTCGGGCGAATCATTTTTATGCTTCTGCCTCGGAGAAATAGAGAAACGGAGACACACTTTTCATTTTTTTTTTTTCTGTGCTTCCACTCTCCTCAGCCAGCTCGCTTTATGCTGCAGCCCCATAAATAGTGGTAAACTTGCAACTTGCCACAGGAACAAGTCGTGAGGGTGGAAGAGGAGCAGCGCAAGACGGGTGGCAAGAAGATGTGGCAAAAGAATCATCTGCCTGCTCTCCAGTGCGGAAATGATTTAATGCGCTCGGCAACTCTTCAGCTTTTAGCTTATTTTGTTAAGATTTTTATTCTCAATTTGTTGTTGGCTTTTGTTGCTGCTATTTTTTTTGTTTGTGTGTGTCTCTTTTTCTGTTGCTGTTGCTGTTTCTGCTTCTGCCACATTTGCCTGGGGCATGATGATTTCTGATTTGGCATGCAGAGATCCTGTTGCCGCTGCCACTGCACTATGGTCCAAACGACCACTTTTTTGGAAACAACCCATTTTTCAAAAGTTTAAAAATAACCGTTCTTTTGATTACTTTGTATTAGAAAAAGAGTGACCATATAAGTTGCGTACCAGAAATTTCCCTAGATGGCGCCACGTTCGCGAAAACAGCGGTGCAACCCAGCTGTTGTTACTAAAGTGCACGCGCAGTGAAAAAAGGCAATTTAATTACAGTTTTAAATCTCTTATAAATTGAAAATACGATCAAACTGATCAAATTTTTTTAGGGAATCTTGATCTGTCGGGTTTTTACTACGTGTTTTGTATTGTTTACTGTATCTAATAGTTTTGATTTCTTCGTAGTTATAGGTTAAAGTGAGTCCCTTTTTTTGAGCCAATTTTTATTGAAAACTGATTTTTGAAAAGCTATAACAATTGAGTCCCGCCGAGTCCCACCTTAAAATCTATTGTGTGTCGTAGATTAATAAATTCTTGTTGAAATGTTAAAATGTTGAATCTTAAAATTTGCATTAGTAGATCATAACCTCAAAATCCACAATACAGAGTTGTTTGACGTTCTATTTTGTTCTACAACATTTATTTCTATGCCCAGAGAAAGCTAAATTGATTCGCAAGGCTGTACAGAACCCAGTAGTAAAGCCGGCACTTTTTGACCCAACGAGCACCATGGAAAAAGCGTTTTCCACCCTGACAAAGACGTTTTTCTCTTTGCGGAAACAATTTAAAATTTTTGTTGCAAAATTTTTGTTCTTTTTATGCGTGCCACGCCTTTATAATTTTAGTAAAAATGAATTAAATTAATTTCTTAATAAAAATGTTATAAAAGTTTGTTATTCCCTATAACTCATTATTTTTTAATATGCATTATTAAAAAAAGGCGGCGCCACACCCATTTTTTTTGGTAAATCCACTTTCTATTAATTATTTATATCCAATACAAAAAACCAAATAAGAAAATCTTGTTTCGTTTGCGAGTTATTAATTTATTCCAAAAAAGTGGTCGTTTGGACCATAGTGCACTGCCACTGCCACTACCCCCTGCCACCCTCCGCCAGTTGCCGCAAAGTATGCAGCGAATATTCTCTTTTTTGTTTACGGCCGCTGAGGCAATTAGTTTTGTCAGTTATCTGCACAAGGAACAAAAAAAAAAAAAAAATGAATGAGAGACGAGTTGAAGTGCAGCGGCGAAAGAAAAAAATGTATATTCTCTGTCATTCGGGGAATGTCGGTGGATGCTGCGGTTCCTTTTGGCACTTACCCCCTGCCTGCCGCAAATCATGCAACATACATCATGCATGCAGCATGAGCTTTTTTTGTTTTTTTTGTTTGGTTGCGGTTTTTGCGGTCAGCAATTGATTTAATTTGTAACTTGAACCATAAAGGGAGGGTGTGGGGGGGGGACCATTTAGTTGGCAGCTCGGAAAAACAAAAGTTCTGTGCAAGCTTCATCTATAATTATGTGGCGCCAGGTTTCCCGTTGTTGTATTTGCATGAATCCGGTATTATATTTGTTCTTTATTCCTATTATTATTTGACATTTGATCCGATTGCAATGGGAATGTTTTTTCAATTGATAAAGCGAGAGAGACTTTGGCGTCGATCGTGGAAGGTTTGCTTCTCTCCTCTACTTATTCGACGGCTGCTTCTAGTCTCTCTCTCTCTCTGTTATTCGTTATGTTATTCGTTCTGTTAATCGTTCTGTTAATCGTTCTGTTATTGGCTCTGTTCGCTCTGCAGACTCAGCTGCTTTTTGTGGCCTCCCACCAAACCCCACAATTATTGAAATCGGAGCCATGTTAAACCTGCACCCACTTCATTCACAGTACAATATTTACTGCTTAGCCTCGGGCTAAAACATTTCAATTGTTGTGGCCAGCAAGACGATAAATGTTCCATCTCTAAGCCACAATTTCTCCCTAAAAATCTCAGCACCTTTCGTCGAAGATGCATCAGTGATGGATGAAACAATGGTGGGGGGGGGGGAATGTAGGGCATTTGGCCCAAAAAGAAATAATCAACTTCAGTGTAGAATATTTATTGCTTGGCCTGGGGGATAAGGCCCCATATTTTATTTGCATTCTTTCTATTTACTTCAATTGCCTGACTTCCAGACTGACTGCTTTCGGTAGCTGTGTGATTCATTCCCTAATTGCTCGACATCGACGAACTGCAAACAGAAGAGGTTCCACACCCCCAACCGCTGCAGGCTGTGGAGGATTCGGGCGGGGGGCCTAAGATGAAGTCGGTCGGGTGGTTGGGCGGTTGGGCGGTGGCCCAGCTGCTTAGAATATTCATTTCAATTGTCATTGCCAGCACGTTCGCCACGGCAACTGGGAGCAGCTCGCTTCGAAAGAGCTGCTAACTGGTGGAAGTTGCTCCTGAGTCCTGAGTCCTGCAGAGGGCTGCAGGATGTACGGGTGCAGGGTGTAGGGTGCGAGCTGTTTGCTATTTATACGCCAAAATGTCACTGATAACGAACTTTCCTGCCATTGAATGGTGCCTTCCTTCTGCTGCTCCGGGCTCTGCTCTGCTGCTACTCCTGTAGGTACTCCTGGCTCCTGGTGCTGCTACTGCGGCTAAGAAAACAATCAGACAATTGCCACAGGACTTTGTACACTTTTCTGACTGCAGGCTAACAGGACTTACGCACAGATACACACACACAGAGAGAGAGAGAGAGAGAGAGAGAGATATACACACACTCTTATGGCTTTGAGACAATGCCAGTTCATTTGTATTTGGCTTTGGCAAACTGCAAAAACCCAAGGAAAAAATTAAGAACAATGTTGAGGGTAAACTTTTTGCGCAGCATTTTAATTGCACGCAAAAACTTTTAACTAACTAACAAGCCGAAAACTAGGCAACACCTCACTGAACATACACACATACACGCAGACACACACACACACACAGACTAGTACACACACACACACTAATGCAAAGCAAAAGTAAATGAAAGAAATATATTTAATGCGATAGCTTTAGATACCCTTGAAGATCACTTGAAATTTTAATTATTATTCATTTTATTCATTCTTGGAATTTGTTTACTTTGATTGTTCCTCTGGATAGCCTATTTGATGTAGTAATTGAATTACAAAATAGGGACTATAATTTTTACATCAAAAGCTTGACTTTCACCAAGCAAAGTAGTAGCAAATAAATAAAATAAAAATAATAAAATATTACCTATTCAATTTCGTACAATATATCATTGTACATCAAATTTACACAGCATCCATTTATATTTTATAATATTTATTTTGATTATATTTATGTATATTATATTTTATTTATATTATATTTATGTATATTATATTTTATTTATATTATATTTATGTATATTATATTTTATTTATATTATATTTATTTATATTATATTTATTTATATTATACTTATTTATATTATACTTATTTATATTATATTTAATATATTTATATGATGACTTTCTGCCATCTGAAACTACTAGCATACACACTCCTTACGCACTCTCCGTATCTTGCTACCACGTCTGGCAAAGGGTATACCAGAGATGGAAAAAGAGTTTGGTGGAAATGCGAGAGAGGCAACTAAACAAAAGCGGCTTGGGGCCAAAATCTAATTTTCAAACATTTACGTTTTAATTTTACTTGTTAACAATATGCGAACCACTCCGCAGCACCTTCCGCTTCAGAAATTCACTCAAAAGAGAGGGGGGCAGGCCAGGCAGTCAAAGAACGAGAACGAGAACGATAATGGTAACGAGAAAGAGAAGGAGAAGCAGTAGGAGAGGCAGAGGCAGAGAACATGTGTGGGAGAGAGAGCACTCACTCACTGAATAAACATGAGCGACTTTTGTGGTCTGCTACGGACAAAACGAGATTGAAATCGAGTCGCGTTATGCTCAGAGCCAGCCAGGCTGGGGAGGAGGGTGCGAAGGGGGGGATAAACTTTTATTGCTGGCAAACTGGCCACGCCCCCACTTGGGTCGGATCTGACTGGGATCTGACTTTGAATCTGCGTCAGTGGAGGGGTGGGGACGGGGGCCACCTGAAGACCGCACACAACTTGCGGCAGCAGCTGCCTTAACTATGTAATTATTTATTTTAAATCGTTTTTTGCTCCCGCTCTCATCTTTCTGCCGTCAAGCGAAAGAGAGCAGTGGCAAGGGGAGTGGCAGCGTTCAAGGATGGCTGGCTGGAGGATGGGCGTGGCTATTAGTTACACTTAAATGGTTTCCCACGGGGCAGATACGCAAATTGCACGCAAAATGTTTGCATCAAGAAGTGCAAAGCAAGGTAAACGTTTGATAAAGGCATCGATAAATGTGGTTCAGCTATCGATAATTATCGAAAAAACATGCTTATAGAAAACAAAAACCACTCGAAATTCTTCTTGTTTAATTTTTGTTTGCTTTTTGGTGTCGCATTATCCTTGTACAGCTGGCTAAACAATCCATTAAACACGAGAATTCATTAGCATCCAAGTCCATTAACTGGCATTCAAAGCCACTCGCATTCGGCTTCATTGCTTTGCATATTTTATGGGGAAAATCTGTTTAATCCCGACGGCCGATGGTGCCGCCTGCTGCACACACACACACATATCGATTAGGGGACATTTATTATGGAATCAATGAAACACAAGCTGCAACCGCAGCAGGCCCATAAGAGCGCCAAAGACATTGTGCCCGAGTCCAGTTACACAGATGCTCAGATGCATATAATTAGTCCTACTCTTACTCCTACTCCTACTCGTATTCGTATTCGTGTATAGATAATTGCCTGTGTGCCTGCCTTGTCGTTTGATATTGCATCTCTGCCGTGTTGTTTGCCACCGCTTGACCTCATAAGCCGCACAGACGGACAGGCAGGCGGACAGAGAGACAGACAGACAGACAAACAGCAAAAGATACAAAGGAGACACAAAAGAGAGAGACAGAGAGAGAGATGGAGATGGAGGGAGAGCCATCAGCAATTACCAAAAGGTGAACTTTGACACGCGTAATCAACACCTTGACATTTTGCAATTCCCAGGAAGCCCCAAGCCGCAAGCTTCTCCTAGCCCCAAAAGAACCAAAATCTGTTTAACATCCCCTCACTGCCACAGCCTGTTTCTGGTCCTCGTTCTCGTCCTGTTTCTGGTACTTTCTTGTGCTTGTGCCTCCTGCTCCTGCTCCTGCTCGACTAAACAACTTTGATGTTCCGGTTTCCTGCTCCATTTCGCTGCAGGCACAACACACGCGCCTCATATGTATGTCTGATGCCAGCATGGATGGGGCGCGCTCGGGGGTAATGGGCTTCAGCAAAAAGTTCGCTTTTCATTTTCATTCCGGCCCCGTTTCGGTGGCTTAATATTAATAACGTGAAGCGGCACGGCGGCGGCGGCTTCTGAGACACTGGGCTAACCAGCCGGCCTCGGTAGCCGCAAGCCAGATACCACACAACTTGGCCCAGCTGCCAGACACCATACTACTTGCCCCAGCTGCCATGTCCACTTATCGTTACCAAGCGATGCTGCAATATGGTCAGGAAATACAATAGAATTGGGAAGGAATGGAAATAGAATAGGAGAGGAGAGAATGAGGATGAGGATAGGACAGGAGCGCTGCTACTGGTACTAGATAAATGGCTTATATCACTCGTATGTTTATTTGATTAATTTATGGATGATAATACTCGGTCTTGCAGCTAGTAATTCGTAGAAGAATAATCAGGATACGGCATGGGGGAGCGTAGTTGATGAGATGTTCCCATTTCCCAAACAGAAAGTCACAGCACAAAGCAGCAAATAAACTCGTTTAAGTGGAAATATCAGTGCCATTGTAACCACTGTACTCTTCGCTCTAAATCTCCATTCTCATTCTCAACTCTGTTGCCTGTGTTGTAACCTTCTACCTTGATGCTGCCGTCCAGATGCTGAGGGAAATTTTCTATGCCTAGAAGCGACCGCAGCAGCAGCGTTAACGTCGCGCAGAGGTCGCGCGCCTGATGTTGATGCTGATGCTAATGTTGACGTGGCCATGCGGCCCCCATGCACCCCACACACCACAGAGAGAAAAGAGAGAGAGAGAGAAACAATAGCGACAGCGATGCCGACATCCTTAGCTTTAAACTTTCTAAATGACCTGAACAACTTTTGAGCAGCTGTCTGTCAGGGTTTGCAAGTTTTAAGTTGCCATCAAAAAGGCAAAATAAATAAGTGGCAATGATACGGTCGGCAAATCGGACTAAAATATACCGTCTATACAAATAAATGGTGGATAATATTGTGGAAATATTTGCACATCTAATTCGATTTGGCTAACGAAAGAAGGAAACAAATTATTCGAATTCCTCTGACTGTTGCATAGCTTCTCAGAAACGCAACACACCCGCTGTTCCTCACGTTTAACGGGCATAAAAACAGAGGCCGCAATACAGAGAGAAGAGACAGGAAAAGAGAGAGAGAGAGAGAAATATACAGCTAAACAGAGCCCAAGAGCCAAAGAGATAGCGAAAAATGGCAGGCAGGTAGGGTAGGAGGGGCGCTGCGAGCTAAAGAAGTTTCATGCATGCAAATTCCACTTTAATTTGCTTCAACTGCTCGGCGACATTGTTGAGGGGGGGGTCTGTGTTTCGTGTGCCGTCGTCTGGCCGTGCTTCTGGCTCCTGGCGCTGCCTGCACTTGGCCGACATTGCGTATACGCATTGTTGCTTTGTACCGTCAAGCTCCTGTAATTGCCAGGATCCGTTTTTGTTTCAGCAATTCGCTGCTGCTGCTGCTGCTACTGCTGCTGCTGCTGTCGCTGTTGGCTGCGGATATTCGTGCCACTCTGAGTGGGGTGCGTCTCATTAGGACATACCCTTTGATGGCAGCTCTTCAACCTGCTTAACAGTCGTCGACTTAAAGCCCCATTTTTCGTCAGTGGGCTTTGCCAAATTTACGACTTTCAATTCAACTTTGTGCTGTTCTTTGAGGATTTCGTTTCGTGGCCATGCTGGCGTTTGCCCTTTGGAAAATGCACCAAAGAAGTTCATTAATTACTTGCAGCTATCCATATTCATATTGGGACATTAATTGACACACAAAGATCAATCAATCAATCAATAAATAAATCAATGAACTTGACTGGTAAATCTTTGGCAAAAGACAAGGCAGAGGCAGCCGCATGCATTCATAATAAATCGATATTAATCCGAAACAATAACCTACTCTCTCGATAATATAAGTTCTGCCTGTGCGACATGGAGTCCAGTGTAAATTCTCTGTGTGCCACACGTTTAAAAGGAGAGGCTGCTGCTGCTGCTGCTGCTGCCTCACGTGTTCGCATTACTATTTGCTATATACACACATGTACATACATATATACATATCTCGTGTTTCTGCACATCTTTCCGTATCCGCATCTCCCTTTCTGTATCCGAAAAGTATCCCTGACTCTGGCCCCCTCCTCTTTGGCAATTGGTTTAGATCAGTGAGCTGTGCAACGTTCCCTCTGTCTCTCTCTCTCTCTTTCTGTTTGCAATTTGGTAGGAAAATATCCGTAACGTTAATACTCGTTCTCGTGCTCATACCTCGTATGTAGATTCCGCCTGGGCTAATGGTTGTGTGTGTGCTTGTCCATTGCACAGGAAGCAACCTTGGCCTATCCGTGTGGGTGCTAGAGTGGGTGGCTGGCGGGTGCTTTGCTGGACCATCCACACCCCCTCACAGTTTTGGTTGCTTTTCGTGTTTTTCTTACTGCAAATTGTTGATGAAGGCTGGATTGTTGTTCTGTTTCTGGTTCTTGTTCTTGTTGTTTGTTGCCGGCATAGCTGTTGTCGACAATGATGATGAGTCTTGGTCCCTGGCCCCTGGCCCCCCGGTCCTGGCTCTGACTCTGACTCTGTGTCTGTGTCTGGGTCGAATGCCCCACTCCGTGTCTTGTGTCTGGATTCTGCAGCCTGGACAGAGCCGTGGACTGCATGCAAAGGATATTCTTACCAGAGAATGACGACAACGAGAATGACGATGACGACAACGACAACGACGAGAAGGAAGACAACGACGACGACTACGGCTACGAGTATGATGATGATGATGATGATGATGATGACAATGTCGTTGATGCGAAATAAAGATAACGACAACGTTGACAATGACTATGACAACAACCCAATGACACTTTAACAGCTCTTGCAGGTGCCTTCTCCTCTCCTCCTGCTCTGTCCCCACCATGTGCATGTGTATCCATTTTGTTCAGCTTCAATCCGTTTGGGTCTATTAACTTTCGGAATAAACTTGGGATTAAAAACGAGAGATTTTGCCAGACATTGAGGATTAAGCTGCAGATGAACAAAGAATGCAATTACAGAATGGAGCAGGGCTGGAACTACAGCAGCCAGAACAAAGAAATGACACTGGAAAGTCCATCAGATATGGCATTGGAGCTACCAAAAAACAAAGGGGCATTAACTCACAGAGTTGAGAAGATATTTTGGCTCTACTTTCAGCTTGTGACTCAAAGTTGGCTTATGGCCGTGACAACCCTTGAAGGTTGTCAGTCTTTCGATGGTTCTGGAGAGCGCAGCTTTGGTCTCCTTTCAATTGATCAAAATTTGTAGATCATATCACATACAGAATCTTCCATTAAAACAATTTATTCTGCTGCTAGGGTATTTTATGCTTCGTTGTCTTATTCTCCTCTGACAATATGTGTTTGTGTGTGTGTGTGTGCAAGAGTAAAGGTTTATGTGTGTGCGTGTGTTTGTGCCTTTGCATTCTTTCTTGTGTGTGTTTTTTTCCGTTGTCCACTTTTATTAGTTCGTTCTTGTATAGTAATCACTAACGCAATCCACAACATGCTCTGGATTGCACCCAACCACATCCACCTTACACTTTCCCCCTTACCTTTTCTTTTTCACTCTACATATCCCCACCACACCCC
Source organism: Drosophila subsilvestris (assembly GCA_035043285.1). NCBI lineage: Eukaryota > Metazoa > Arthropoda > Insecta > Diptera > Drosophilidae > Drosophila > Drosophila subsilvestris. The sequence goes on along the minus strand of JAWNNB010001727.1, from coordinate 28,376 downwards.
ACCCCACCCCTCGGTTATTGCTTAACTGGTGTTGATAATAACGTTGATCATGGAGGGGAGCAGCAAAGGGAATTGGATTGGGAATGGGAATGGGATTGCAAACGGGAAACGAGAGAAGCGAGAAGCGAGAAACAGGCAGCAGGCCATAATTTTTCCATGTGAACAGTCTCTGTACACGAGACTGCACCGTATACCCATCTGCCCCATAGCCCATTTGCCACCTTGCCACCTCGCTACTGCCACAAACTCCGCGCTAACCCTTCTTTTGAGGATGCACTTGCTGTGGCCTTTCCGTTCGTTTCTCGTTCTTTGCAAAGTCTTGCTTTCTGCCATACTCTCTTCGGAGTGGGTATACTTGTGCTTCTGATTCAGCAGATGTACAAGCAAGGATCAGCATTAGTTTGGCACATCCTTGAATACATTTAACAGTGCGAAAGAATCCACTTTTCATGCCACAACCATATAGCAAATTTCTCCTCCGATCCCTTTGGATTTCTCCATATTATTCGCTTCTTTCAGAGTATAGAAAAACTTTGAATCTCTGCTGGGGTTTGCTTTCTGCTGTTTTTTTCTTGTGTGTTTTTTTTGTCTGTTTCTGGTTTCTGTTTTTTTTTTTTTTTTTTTTCCTGTTGTGTGTTCAGTCCTCTCCCCTCCCCCCATCTGTTTTTTTTCTTTTGCATATTTCTTTATGAGTGTGTAGGAGCTGTCGAAGAGCTTTATTGAAAACGGGACAAAGGAGCAGCGGCGGCGGTCCAAGGATACACCATGCACTATGCAGGAGGGGGGGTTATTGTTTTTATGCCTTCGCCAAAGTCAGGCAAGCTCGTTAGGCATGGTCATGACACACACACACACGCACAATATGCTCTCGCCATGCAAATGAAGTTAGTTTTTGGTGCAAGACAGGCCAGGCACAGGAAAAACAACAAAAAGCTCATTGCTATGAACACAGTTTTGCAGGAAGCCCCGTACCCCGCTTCCCCGCTTCCCTGGTAACCCAACCCCCAGAGAGAAAGCAAAGTCCGCTGCCCGTAGGCCAGTGGACTCGTAAGGCAGGCAGTCAGGCAGGCAGCCAGAAGAGCAGAACCTGTAGATTTGGCTTTTAAAAGCACATTACAAGAAATTGTATTGCCTTCTCTGGGCGGCAGGCCAGCAAGAACAAATTGAAGAAAAACAGGAAAGAAAAAATTGCCAATCTCGGACCGAATTTATGGATACTCAACCTAAGGGAAAAAAAATATATAAATAGATAGCAACTCGCACACATCAAAAATAGATATTATAATTGTCAGAGATGCCGCCATCGAGTTGTGTGTTCTGGGCCGATATCTTCTTCCATTCAAAACATTTTATTCGACTTTATTTTATTTATCCATTTGTCGCAAATTTCTTTAATTGACAATTCAATTGCCAGTCGAGACATCGATCCGGTTAAGTCCCTTCTGCCCTGCGATTCACCCCACACTCCACCCTCTGCCAGACAGCCAGCTAGCAGGAGAGGCAACCAAATCGGCTTTGCTTATTTTTGGTTTCCTTTAAGACTTGCTCTTGCCCCAGCATGCATGCATGTGTGTGTGTGTGTGTGTGTGTGTGTGTGTGGGTGTGTGTAATCTTACAATTTCTAATCGTTCAGATTACATGTGTTTCTGCCTTTTTAAATGCAAATTGAACTTGTTAGCAACCGCAACACAGAGCAGAGGCCAAACCACTCAAATGCACACATCCACACATAGATACACATCCTAAGGCACATGCTTGCATGTGTGTGTGTGTGTGTGTGTGTGGGAGCAGCCATTAAGGGGCAAAAAATTCAGTTTGTCGCAGCAGGAAAATGTAAGAGCAACAAAACGTTGCAAAGACATTGCCTGCCAGTAGAATTTTATAACGATTCTAAAAAGGGAAAATAAATGTACATATGTACTGTACATATGTATGTACTGTATGTATTCTGTGTGCATCAATCGAAGCAATATTATGTATCCGATAATTGTCGGATAAATAATGGGATCGAGCAAGATGTTCTTTCATCATACGCGTAGATCGATTCCCATAGTTCCCTTTCTTGCCAGCCAGATTTAAGTGAGTTTTGCGCATCTCGTACGTGGTGGCAGGAGTGGCAGGGCCCAGTGTTGTGTCTCTCAGTGAGCAGGCCCAAACAATGCTGGGTTTTTATTTTTGTTGGGGGCAGGAGAGGCTTCACTGCACTTTGTCTTTAGCCACTCGCGACAAGGCCAAAGGGAAATACATCAAATGTGACTCTGAGTGTGACGCACTTCTACCACAAGCTCTTGGCCCCGAAACTTGGCCACCCCCCACCTTCTTTTTTGTTGCATATCCATTTCTTGCCAGTTTTTCCTGTGCTTTGTTGTCTATGCCTGGCCTATGCCTGGCCAACTCTGTTAATTGCTGCTGACATTCGTGCTGGGCCAAGGGCTCTTCTACTCTTCTACTCACCTATCACATATCCTGTGTGTGGGTGCGAGAGGGTGCGTATTAACGGCTGCTGGTCACACTTATCCCTCTGATGTTTGTTGCTGCCTCTTTGAGATTCTTTAGCTGCGTTTCCTACCCGTCTCTTTTGCATAATATTTCTGCTTGCAATTGTTATGCCAAGACATAGAAATGTTGGGACAGTGCTTGTACTCGTGTGGGCAAGCTTTTGTCATGGTTTTTGGCCACACTGTTTAGTCACACCATCCGTCACAGCATTGGCCGCACTGGCAGTATTTCCATTCGTGTGTCTGTTTGTCTGTCTGTCACATTGTTGGCAACACTGTTTGCATGACTTTCTTGTGTGTTCTGTGCCCCCCCCCCCCCCCACTCACCCTCTTTGCCTTTTGCTCATGTGTGTGTGTGTGTGTGTTTTCCTGTGCAGTTTTCCTTCATTTGGCCTTGGCTTCAAGTGCAGCTCAGTGGTGGTCCTTTTGCTTCCTGGTGCCTCATCTTTCCGTTTTTTCTATTTTTGATTCTGCTTCTCCTTTGGCTTCTGTTTCTGCATCTCCTGCTCCTTCGTCCAGCTGTTTGTCTAACAATTGAAATGTCATGCAATAAATCTACCCCACACACACACACACGCACACGCATACGGATATCCCCACATGAAGGTGGGAAGAGAGGGGGCGAGAGCTGAGGTCCTCATTCTCAGGCCCGACCCAGGCTTTTCAACAACTTTTCACATTTCCACATTTTTGCATGAACTTTTTGACGATGTCAGATAGTTTTGTGCCCGTGCGCCATTGTTTGAGAGTGCTGCTGCTGCTTTTGCTTCTGCTGCTGCTGCACACCGAGAGGGTCCAGGCCTCTGTGCAACGGGCGTGGCTGCAACGCCTACGGTGCATCAGCATCAAGTGCGTCAGCAGCACCATCACCACCACCACCACCACCACCAACACCCACACCCACACGCAGAACAACTGCAACTACAACTACAACAACTACAACGGGAACCAGAACCGAGAACTCATCGCATTCATTATGATTTTTACTTTTCGTATTCGTTTCTCAATGGGCACAAGGGGCAGGCAGGCCATGGGCCCCCAGGAACGGCTGTGGCACGGGCTCTGTACGTTGTATACTCGGGTGAAAAGTTTGACTTTAGGGCGTAATTTCATTGCAAAATATTTGCACAAACACAGAGCCAGTCACACACACACACACACACACACACACAAAGCGGCAGTGAGAGGCGAGTGAATGCTTAATAAATGCTATATATGTACATTCATGCAACATTTTCCTTATTGTTGCAAGAGTTAACATCGAGTGTGGGGGTACGAGATAGGAAAGAGTAAGGCCAACTGGAAAAAAAAAACAGAAAAAAAAATATAGACAAAACATTCATAATTTTATTTGCATTTTTTTATTCGTAGTATTTTTCCATCGCTCTTTTCTCAAAACTATGCATTACTCCGTATTTGTTCGTATTGTATGGCTGCAAGCATCCACTCTCGCCCTCAGAGGGAGAGAGAAAGACACACACACACGCACAAGAACATGTTTCGCTTGTACTTTGCCTTTTGCATTGCATACTTTTGTGCGCAACTTTTTTTAGTCCATTTAAAAGGCGAAACATTTGTCGAATTGAGCAACAAAGCGAATCGAAGTGGATGCCATGCGAATACCCATGCATTCCGAGAAACAATAATATTTATAATCACCATTAAATGCAAAAGTTTTCTTTAAACTTTAAACACAAATGCTGGACATGCTGGAATTTATTTGAAGGTTTATTTTAACCGGGAAATGTGTGCAGCATCTCTTATGTTGTGTCTGCTATCTTCTGTGTCTCCAAGCAGCACCTTAGAAAGCTTCCACTGAAATATACCCAGCTGTCTCAGGGTATCTACACCTCGTTCTCAGCGCTATTCAAAACGACTGAGGTTGTGTCTATTTTTTAAGCAGTTTCTCCACACTCACCTCACACCTACACCCACATGGGCACACACACACATACAGCTTTCCCCTGGCTACCTCACCCCGTGCATTTTTGTTTGGTTTCTGTACAGTTCTTCTAATTGGCAAAAACCTGAAGTGTGTGAGGAGGGTCGCTCCATGCTACTCAGTTAGTTTCGAATTTTCCCAAAAACTATGCTTGTCTACGCGTCCTGTGCCATCCTCATGTGTGTGTGTGTGTGTGTGTGTGTGTGTGTGTGTGTGTGTGTGTCCTCCTTTGTGTTAAACCATCAAGTGTGAAAATGATTTGCTAACATTTGAGCAAAAAGGCAACTAGCACACACACACATCTGCCGCATTGTTCGAGTAAACAGTGGAGAAAGTGCAAAACATTAAATTACAAATTAAAATGCATTATTTTTTGTATTTATTAACTCGTTCTTAGGTAGGGGATTTTCATATACGGTAATATGTATGGGCTCTCCAATTAGGGCTGTTTGCACTGCTTGGACTGCATTGGGCTGCTTGGCCTGCTATTGCAGGACTGCTTAAGACAGTTCTCCTTATATGTACGTGTAATGCGCACTGCTTACATATGTAAATGATCTTTATGCAAATCCTAAATGAAAGCTTCCATTACACACATATGTATGTACATACATGTGTACCTTTAATGTTAAATAATAATTTCTGAAAACGAATTCCTTTCCTTTCGATTGCAGCAACTATCAACAGATTCAGCACTTGGGCTATGCCGGACACGAAATCGCTACCGAGAGCATTTCGCAGCAGCAGGGCCTTCAGGACAAGGGCTACGAGGAGTGGGTGGGCGAGATGATTGGCATGCGTGAAATTCTGCGACACTTTGCCAATGTGTCCGTCAACGATGTGGTCGGTATGCGTGCGCCATTCCTTAAGCCCGGTCGCAACACCCAGTACAAGGTGAGTTGAGTTCACGTTGAGGTCGGTGGGGTCTGAGTGCAGAAAAGAAATGCAAGCAATGGGAACATCAATTGACATGCAATTTTCGATTGCATTCGCCTTGCAATCAGAGCCACAGAAGATCTAATCTGAAAACAGAAACGAAAAGTGATTCATTTAAAGCGGTCTGCGGCTGCAATACCAATGCCCCATCAATTCCACTTGCACAACATTTGCAATCGGAATGGAAAGTTTATTCAATTGTTGACTCCACTCAAAAGGCAATTCCGGAGTCCAACTTCAAATTTAAATGGAATAATTCAACTTAAAGCTGACACACAATTTGAGCAGCGTTCCATTTAAATGATTTTATAATTAATTTATTCAGCTTCAGGAATGTGGCAAGAACAAAACAGAGAGAGTTTTTTTTTTTTAGCTGCTTGTATAGAAAAGATATTGGAATATTGGAATTCCAGCGGAGAGAGAGCGAGAGAGCATTGGGAAGATTTCAAAGTTATATTCAAGTTCAAGTTTTAATTTAAAAAGAAAGTATTATTCATTGATTTGGCTTTAAAGTGAAACCAAGCTCGAGGGGAATTTCGCATGAGGCAGTGGTGGCCATGTAGCAACGTGGCTCTGTGGCTCTGTGGCACTGTGGCAGTGGCAGCCCTAGCCTTAACCTCAGCATGCCACACATGCACGTGCAAAGGCTTTGACTGAAGCGAAAGTTTCTGCTTGACGTGACATGACATGACATCAATGTCACAACACATATATAACGGTTCAAGTGGCCCATTATGTGGCAAGCTCGCTCCTGCCCCCTGCTCCTCTGAAAGGTTTAGGCAGTCGAGGCCATATCTTAAACAGATCTCCTTATGCATATAATAGAAAATACTGAAAGTGACATACACGCGCGCTCCATCATCAACGTGCCTGCAGATGCAGATAGGTTTGTCATCTGAGTGTGTGTGCGTGTGTGTGTGTGTGTGTGTGTGAATGATGGATCGACCTTCCGCCTTCAGCTCACTGCTGACTTTGCGCCATTGTTGTGTCACCATATCGACTGATCCCCCCCCCCCACCCATTTCCATCTGCTTACCTCCCACCCGTACAGGTACTCGAGGACTTTGGCTACATTTACGACAGTTCGATCACTGTGCCACCAGTAGCCGTGCCCGTGTGGCCCTACACCCTGGACTTTAAGATCTCGCACGAGTGCAAGAGCGGCACATGCCCGTCGCGCACCTTCCCAGGCGTGTGGGAGGTGCCACTGAATACCCATTATGTGGAGGGATTCGAGGGCGGCCACTGCCCCTATATGGATCAGTGTGTGCTCCACAATCTGGATGAGGAGGAGGTGCTGGCTTGGCTCCAAGAGGACTTTTCGCGTTACTACGAACAGAACAAGGCCCCCTACATGATGCCCTTCCACACGAACTGGTTCCAGACCAAGCCCCTGGAGAACGGACTGCACAAGTTTCTCGATTGGGCACTTGAATTGTGAGTACATAATATATAAATACATACATATGTATATATTCTGCAGAAAGTCTAGCATTGAGTCACAGATTGTGCCACAGCCTATGCCATTGGCCCTATTTAATTGAGCAGCGATCAATGGCTTCAAAATGTTTCTCTGGTAAAAAGTTGAATGAAATTTTGTGTCCTGATTTGAGCGGCCATTTTTTGGCTTGGAGTTTTAACCAATTTTGTTATACGGCTCACAATTTTTTCATAAATTTATATATCCTTTTGGGGCGCAATTTTTTCGTTTCATTGCTGCGTTTTTCTGTGCTGTTTCTTTTTTGTTTCTGGTGTTTTCTTAATTGAAAGCCAACTTTTGAACACACTCTCTCTCTCTCGCTCTCCATCTCTCTCTCTCCATCTCTCTCTCTATCTCTGTTTCTCTCCATCTTGCTCTGGCGCGCACACACACATGGGGCAGCTGGCGTTTCCTGCAGTGCACTTCCGATTGCCGCTGGCAAGTTTTATATTCAATTAAAAAAAAAAAAAAAACAAAAAAAAAAGCCAAGAGAGATGGAGAAACGAGAAACGAGAAGCAGAAGAAACCCCAGTGAAGAGGGGGCAACAGCAGCGGCAGCAAAATTGGCAATTGCTATAAAAATTGCTTGTAGAGGCGGCGGCACATGTTGCCCGTCGACAGGTTGAGACCCGGACGGAGTCCACCGTACACGAGAGCCCGATCCAACGGGCAGTCACTCAACCATATGCACAACTCTCGCCGGAATCTCAGTTCAGCTCTCCTTCTCTCTCTCTCTCTCTGCGTCTCTCTCCTTCTCATTGACTTTCTCTACGGCCGACAATGGCGACGCTGCGGTCAGCGTTTAAAAAAATCATCAGCAACAGCAGACGCTGGATAACGCCCCAGACCCATGCCCATACCCAGACCCAGACCCAGACCCATGCCCTGAACCGACCAAACCCGACGCAGGGTTTGAGGATAAAAGCGAAAAAATCGCACGTTTTAATGAGAAAAGTTTAATTTTGTTAAAGTTTCATTTTGAAAAATATCAGTGGAAGCCCAGGCCCAGTGCCAGGCCCAGGCCCAGGCCCAGTAGCAGCAGAGCAGGACCCAGCCCCAGAGCAGGAGCCATAGCAGGAAGCAGAAGCTCAGAGCAGGAGCCGGAAAGGGAGTAGAGGAGCAGCAGAGGGAACAGGGAACAGCGAACAGGCACAGGCGCAGGAGAAGAGCAGGCCAAAGAAAACAGAAAGGCCAACAGGGCAGAGCATTAGAGGTCGGGGCTAACTAAAAAGCCATGTTAAAACGCACAAAAAACAACATAAGTCAGAGCCACCGACTGAGAGACAGCCATGGCATAATAGAGAGAGAGAGAGAGAGAGAGAGGAAGAGCGTAAGAGGAGGAACAAAACAGAGGCAGAGATATGAAGAGGGCAAGAGGAAGAAGCAAACGAAAGTGGCATACAGCAAGCGTACACGAAAAACTTGCTTAATGAAGTTATGCTGATAGAATCGCACTTTGTCAGCGCGCGCGCGCGCCCCCGCGTCATCGACATCACCACTCGAAGGACCTACATCCGCTCCTTCCTGCTTAGCGGAGTGGCGTATGCGAGTATGTGTGTCTGTGTGTGTGTGTGTTTGTCTGCGTTGCCAGCTGGAAACATTTAATATGCGGAATTGGCTTAGATAAAGGCTCCACTTACTAGAATCAATATTTCCACATTCTACAATTTTGTGGTGGTGATGTAAGGCAATAGGATTTGATTGATTACAGGATCGAATGATTGTGGTGCGATGGTAGATAAGATACTTATCTTACACTGCAGGTTTGGGGAGGTTCGGCCTAGAGGTTCGTTCGAGGTTAGGCATGGCCCAGAGGCTTGGGTCTGGCAGACATATCGTTACGTTGCTAATGATCCGAGTTTCGGTTTGATTCGATTGTTTAGACGTTTGATTGATGGGCTTACAGTCGTAACAGGCTTAGCTTGTGACTTCCAATCCCTTACTGCTCCATGGCGACTATCTTTTTTTGGAGCCGCTCTTGAAGCCGCTTTAGGGGGAAGCCCTTCGAATGCAAAGCCAAAGCAATCAAAAGGATTTAAAAGCCCTTTGTAGGGGTAACAAAACTCAAAACTTTTTACTGTTACCATTTCGAAATCCAAGAAATGTTAACTTCATTTTCCACAAAATGGCAACACACACACACAGACACACGCACACACTCGTACACGTTATTCTACTCGTAAATATCTGCACTTTGCCTCCCTCGAATTCGCACCTCATGCATTAGCTTACGAGAGAGAGAGAGAGAGAGAGAGAGAGAGAGCAAGAGCTGGAGAGGGAATTTAAGAACCAGAAAGATCTGACCCACCCAGCACGAGAAGGACGTAGCTGAGCACTCGCCTATAAATGGGGGAATGACGAGGAGCTCTCTAGCAAAGTGAGGGAGGCAGCAGCAGCAGCTGCAAAACTATTTCTCGCACAATTGTGCGAAGTTTTTAATTAGTGTGAATGACTTTCAACATTGCGTTGGTGTGTTGCAGAGGCTGATGCTGAGCTGAAGCTGAAAGCTAAAGCTAAAGCTGCGGCTGTTGCAGTCTTTATGTAGTGCCGGCTGGAGCAGAGAGTGGTGAGCGGAGAGCGGAGAGCGGAGAGGAGGTGTTGCTGTAGTGTTTGCATGAAATGCCTGAAAGTGCGTGCCACACCACTTCACTGCCATTAGTGGGTAGGAGCGCCGACGCTAAAAAGAATGCAGTAAAGTTTTTTCTTTCGGCATCAACTTTCCACTGGCACAGCCACTGAGCCTCATCAACAGCGCGCCATCATCATTCTGCAGTGTCCACTATCCACTGTCCACTGTCCACTCTCCACTTGTAGCATCATCCATTTGCAGTGTCCGGAGGCTTTCCTTTGGGCGGACACCTGCGTGCACTGTCAACTCCGCACCAGACTATAGACACATAAGAAATATTTACGCACTTGAACTTCATTCCATTTTCTTTCTTCGCCAACAGACCCGACGTCTACATCCTGACGGTCACCCAGATGCTGCAGTATATGACCGATCCCAAGGAGCTGCGCGACGTCAACCAGATCGAGTCATGGAAGTGTGACAAGAGCGTCGCCGTGGCCCCAAAGCCCTGCAACATCTGGCAGACATGTGCTTTGTCGTTCAAGATACCCGAACAGAATCTAACGGACACCCGCTATATGGAGACCTGCCGCGAGTGCCCCAATGTTTATCCCTGGCTGGGCGATGCCGGCGGCACAGGTGTCCAGGGTCAGGACAATTACATCTTCTCGGCTGCCAGTGGCGATGAGCCCGAAGAGGACAGCGCTGCCAACTAGAAAGTGTTTCAATTTATCCTTCAGCATCCCCTTCTTTTTCTTTACCCCCCCCCCCCATGCTTTCCTTGCTGTTTTCTTGTTTGTTTTTTTTTTTTTGTATTTTTTTTTTAATCTCTTCTCTTGTGCTCCCAGTTATTTCTCACACACCACACATGCCAGTCATGATGATCCAATAATGAGCTCCTTCTCAGCTCATTCATTTCCACTTTTCCGCCCCTCCCCACCCACTCCACTCCCACTCCTTTCTAATACTCTGATAGCTCTTAAGCGAAATTATGTCAGATTGTTCTTAGTTTTTAAGCGACAAAATGTATGTAAAAACAAATTTTTTTGTATGAATAAAATGATTATTTCCAAAAGAAAACAGACAAAGAAAAAGAATTAACACTCTTCACAGTAAAACACTCGTAAAGGCTTTGTCTATAACTAAGTGAGGTTGGTTGATTTATGCATTAGAAACGTTTAGATATTTGGGAGCTGTCTGCCATACTTGACTCCAGTTTCATGCTGGCAATCGGCGGCTCAAAGCTGTCGTTTAGTGTTTTAGTTACAAAGTCAATCTACAACATTTCCCAAGATTTGTTCCCCGAATGTCCTGCTCCAGCAATCACTTTGCTTGAGATTGATCAGCGTAATACTTCAACTCCATGGCAGTCATAGCTGTCGCAGAAATTTTGAGCTCAGTCAATGAAGACTTCTTTTTCTGAACAGCTTCGAATTTCATAATCATTTGGCGACAGCTCAAGGGGTGCCAGCCTTCAGGTGCGTGGTGGACAGAACTGTCTCGGAGCTATGGTTGGGCTGCATCTTAGTGTTCATCTGTCACGATTCCTTCGCCAGCATGCGACCAGTTTGCCAGACACTTAGCTCTAGAAGCAAATCTTCATCCACTGGTTGAGCTACGAAGCCTGCAGCCTGCAGCCTGCAGCCTCTCCTTTTAAAGGCCGAAAAGCAGATACTCGTAGCAATGTATCCGTGCAACCGTATCACGTATCCAATCCACATTTATGCTGCTTCATTGGCCTGCGATGCATCAAACATAACAGCCATTCGCACTCGCATTCGCATTGGCATTCGCATTCGCTGTGGTGCGAATTGGCCACCAGCTACGGGGGGGGGGGGGGTGGAGAGGCATAAATACGGCCAACAAATTTTCAATTACTTGTTTGGGATAATATTTTCGGGAAATGCAATTTGTCTGACTAACTTTATTCATTCATTTTGTGGGGCTAGAAGTTGCTGCAAGCACACACAAATACTCTCCCTCTCTCTCTCTCTCGCAAGCACACACACACACACACACACACACAGAGACACAGACACTTGTTCTAAGCAAACAGCAGCAATGCATGTCCTGCTTCCTTTTCACCCTCCACCATATGTGTGTGTGTGTGTGTGAAAGCGCCTGTTTGCTTGTGTTTGTAGTTTTGTTCCGAAAAACAAAACTTTTGCAAAACGAACAGAAGGACGACGCACAACGGACAGAGGTAACAAACACTCATCTGTACCCATCTTTTCCTTTCTTTTTCTCTAGCCTCGCTCGCCCGTCCAGTGTTGGGCAGCTCCAACTGGTTCCAGACTGGCAAGGACACCCCAACCTATTGGAATATGGAGAAAAAGTGATAGGCACTGAGTAATTACAGATATACATACATAGGTAGACACTCAAGATGTCTCTCATGGCTCTCCAGGTGAAGGTAGCCTTCAAAGGCATTTATGACATTAGAGCCTGTTCCTTAGCTACCTACCATATGACTAGGAATAGGAGTGGGAATATATGAACAAGTTCATAGCTAAATAAGATGTGAAACATGTGATATTGTTTGGCTATTTATTATAAATTTAAGTGGTACAAGGAAAAAGCTTGCCCAGCTAAATAACAAAATAATAAAATAATAAAATAATAAATAAAAATAAATGTAGAACTCACTCAACATTGTACATACCAATAGATCAGTGGTTCGCAGCAGAGCCATTTCCTCTGCACAATAGATAGAGCCGTGCCGCACCCTGCTATAAAACCCTCTACGTAAGAAGCTAGTTCGGAACTAGTTACCCTGAACTTGCACAACACTGGCGAGTAGCGAGTCGAGCACATAAGAGTGGCGACAATGGTGGCGGATGTTGTTTGTCGCGCTTTAAGCAATTCGCCTGCTGTCCCCTGTCCCCGCTCACTCGAGTGTCTGTGTGTGTGTGTGTGTGGTGTGCGTATGTTCTGTGGGCATGGCCGGCACACACCTACGCCCCTACGCCTTCGACCCACACACAGCAGGCAGGCAGGCAGGCAGCTCGCGTGTTCCCTTTGACGCGCGTTGCACGTTTTTTAGCCCCGGTTGAAATTGTAAAAGTTTTGTGATTTTTTCGCCGCCCTTTGGGCGCGCATTGTCAGCATTGTCAGCTCTTACTGCCACCCGCTGCTGCATACTGGTATGCTGCTCCTCCTGCTGCTGCTCCTGCTGCTTGTTGGTGCCGTGTCTAATTTCTGTTTTAAATACATAGTTGATATCGTTGGCAAAAGTTGCAAATTGTTCTTTTGGATGCTGCTGCTGTTGCTGCTCCATCCACTGCCACTGCAAGTGCCACTGCTAACTATTTTGAATAATGCATAAATGCAATTTGCAAGTTGAATCGAGTGTGGTCGTGTCCTTTACGGTGTTTCAGTGAACCCCGGTCACACTTTTGGGTCTCGCGCGAGACCCACATATGGCGCCAGCCGGACGCCAACCCAATGCTACCTACCACTGCTACTCGTCGTCCAGTGATTTATGTTCTACGACTCATCGATTGCCAGTTAGCATTTATGGCACTTTGGGGGATTGCCTCTGCCTTGGGGCGGTACAGGGGCGGCCATCAAGTATCCAAAATGCCATCGATGGCACTTGCTTGGCTTGGAATTGTTTTAAATGTCCAGCAGCTGTAGAACTCTGTGGGGCGGGGGAGTGGGGAAGTGGGGGAGTCCCCCCCCACCACACATTTCATTCGATCCCAGGAACCCCTGAAGCTTCGAGCCTAGTACTAGAATTATTTCGATTATTTCTTATTACCCCGAGCACTTGAACAGAATGGAACCGAATGTCCAGCCTGCGATCCCGGCCGCGCTCTCTGGCAAAAGAGCTTCGAAGATGACTGAAGATTCGTGGAGGGCCGCGCAGGTCCAACTTGTGCGGGTCGAGAAGGTGCTGAAATCGAAGGCAAAGGATCTTGAGGGTTTGCTGGCTTCCATCGATGAGCGGGACAATGAACTCATGGCCATGAGGGCCACGAGGGCCACGAGGACCACGAGGAAGATCAAAAAAACCCCAAAGACAACGAAGAATACAAAAAAGACAAAGGCCAATTCCTCCAACAAGTCCCAGGGTTGCAGGGTGAAGCTGAGCGACAGCCAGAAGCAGGTCCTTGTGGCACAGGTGACGCGTCAGATGCGCATATTGCGTCACAAGCCAGCGATTATCGACTTGGGACTGGTGCTGCTGGCCACCGCTCTGGTCGCCTGCGCCTGCCTCTTTGAGAAAGCTGTGCTGCTGCTGTCCAGCTGCCTACTGCTGTGGCCACTCTTGTGGTCCATAATCCTCGCCACCTGCGGCCGCGTGATGGGCACAAAGCTGGTTCGCGTCGTCCTCTCGTTGGCCGCTGCCCTCGCCATGGCAGCATGTTGTCCCTGTTTGCCAATGGCCTTGACCGACTACACCACGGTCGTCTCCTACGAGTCCATCTTCATGATATCTTGCACAGTCATTACTGCTCTCTCATTCATATCGGTGGCAAGTGCCGCCATGCGATGCGCTTCTGGGGCCTTTAGGCGCGTTATCCTTTGGGGCTTTCTGCTACCGATAGTTCCGTTCGCCAACCTGTCATGGATCACAGCCCCCGGCGGCTTGAGCCTCCTCACTGATCGTACGGTCAGCATTTTCCTGGTTCTGCTTGACTTTATCTTCCTGCTGCTCACCCTCGTGGTTGTGCAGAGCGAGCGCTTCTCGAGTCTCGATACGCTTTCTTTTCTATCCGCTGAGGAGCTTAAAATAGTTCGCTGTGACACGTTCAAGTACTATCGAGCGCATTGTGCCGCCAAACATGGCGATGGAGACAAGCGAAAAGCAGCAAAAAAAAAATTAATGTGAACCATAGGGCCCGTCCGTAAGGCTTATCTTCCTCCAACGTTCTCTCAGCTATTTTGTTTTAAATTTTTTGGTTATAATGTAAAATAAAGGAACCCTTTAGAATGACGAGCTGCTGCTGCTTTAGGGCTAGGGATGCCTCGCACTATCAGCCAAATTATGACCCGACGCCTAGTGGGGCCTTCGCTCATTTCAGCTTGCCAAATTAAAACATTCTGATCGAAACAAGATACTTTTATGAAACATTTTTACAAATCGAATCGCTGCTTAGATGTATAAAATACAATTACAATTAATTGTCAAAGTGAAACTTTGATGCTGGTGGATTTCTGGTAGCCCATGTAAAATGCTTGACTTAAATTTTTGTGCTTGTAGGAGGGTGGATTGCAGGTTTGTTCCCAACCAATGATATTCCCAATAAACAGTCGGAGGCGTCATATAACAATCGGCGTATATTCTTGGGTCAATGATACAGCATACAGCTGGGCGTTGATTCGGCGCTTCTGTTCTGGTTTTTAGGTGAAGAGAGCGCAGTCGCTCGGTACGGGGAATAGAAGGCAACTCCCTCTCTGTATATTGGCAGCTTAATGCTAGCGTCAGTAGTCGAGTGGATCGTGACTGACCAGCGCGAGAGCTAAGGGCACCAGAGAGAGAGAGAGCGAGCTAACACAGCGGTGCTGTTTAGTCTGTGTCTGCTGTTTAGCTGTGTAGTCCGATGGATTAAAATATCAGGCGATGACGCTAAACCAGTGGTCGGCAGCCTGCGGCTTTTTCGCTGTCAAGATGCGGCGCTCCAGTTCCATTAACAGATTTTTATATTTATATTAACATTTCAAAACTTCGAAAAAGAAATTTGTGAATTTTGGCTCTTTCGTCTCAAAAGGTGGCCGACACCTGCCCTTAACTATTATATAGATCTCGCTTGCCAGCTCGTTTGGGAGTGTTTTGCGAGAGTTCGTTGGTTTGCTGGGTATGTGTGTGTGTGTGTGTGTGTGTGTGTGTGTGTGTTGTGGGTGTTTGTGTGTGCGCCTTTGGTTGTATTTGCAATGTGGGAGTGACAAAAGGCAGTGGGTTAATTGTTAAGCGGAGTGTGACTTTTCCAGCCACAACTCTCAAGCCGCTCGTCACACACACACAAACAAACACACACACACACACACACACAGATGGATGCATACAAATGCAAAAAGTGTCACACGAATATGATGTCAAGAGCGTAATTATTGAATTACCCGACCCGACCCGAGCCCCAACCCTACCCTACCCACCCTACCCGACCATTCAAAGGGCAAAAAAAAGAAGCAAACAAAAAAAAATTCAGGTGCCATCTGGTCATATTATGCAACATAAAGTGGCAACTTGTAAATGTGTAAAAATGGCTGTTGCAACAAGGGGTAATACATACATACATATGTGTGTTTGTGTGTGTGCGCACATAACAAAAACCAAAACATGGCCATTCTCTGTTGCCTGACACCAACGCCAGGGCATGCCCAAAAAGGAGCAGAAAGAGAGAGAGAGCTACTCGTACAGTGGTTACACGGTAACTATCACGTCCACACACACACACACGCACCTGCTCCGGCATTCGTTTATGCGGTTAAAGTAGTGGCAAAAGTAGTCGCCACCGGCAAAAAATATAACAAAAAAATAAAAAATACAAAAGAAGAGGGAAAAAACACACACACACACACACACAGACACACACAAGTAACAAGGAATTGGTGGCGTGTTTCGACATGGCTGATGCCCATTAAAAGGACACCAAACGGGCATGGCTTTTGGCTTGGGCTTGGGAAACCCTTCTTGAATTTATACTAAATGCGTTACACAAAACCAACAATTTATATATGTACCTAAATATTCAGTAGAATACTCAATGAGTGTGCTACAAAATATCTACCATATATGTAGGTAACAAAAAAATATACCCATATTCTGTACGTACAAGTAGCGTGAATAAAAAACCCAACTCCCCAATCCCCACCCTTCCATGTGTTCGTGTGGTGTGTGTTGGGGTGTGTATAGCGCGTGCCTTTTGGCGTCCCTGTGGTAGCTGGTAGCAAGCACTTGCACTCCTACTCGTACACACTCGGACTGGGGCACACGGCACTCATCCAGGCTGCTCCTCCGCATCGCCTTGCATCGCATCGCATCGCATCGCATATGCATAGAAGCATAGAAAGAAATGTTTACCTTATATTACCGCTATGCAGTCGGACCAGACTCTGCCACTGCCCCACTGCCATGTAAGTAGGTGGAGGAGGATTCTCTCTCGGAAAACTTTGTCATTTAGTTAGGTGTAAGTTAGTTTTTTGGCTTAGCCGGGCAGCCAGCAGTAATGCTGCAAACACTTTAAACAGCGACTGAACGTGGCCGGAAGGGCGTGAGGCATGCAGAAAGAGGCACAGAGAGGCAGTGGCAGTGGATCGAGAGTGGTGGTGGTGGTGGTGGTGGTGGTGATGCATGGCAAGGAGGGTGTACCACATGGAGTTACCTTAATTTAGTGCAGTTTGCAAAATGTGCGTACGTGTAGAAAGAAGCAGACACCAGGCACACCCACACACACCCCCCCACACACACACATCCATTGGGTAGACTGAAGTTAGTTGGGCTCTAAAGTTGACTCTACATTAAATCAAACACTTGGCGAAACATATGATCAGAAAAGTTACTAAAATGCATCACTTCCCCCGTGCACTGCTGCAAGGAGTCATGGAAATGAGGCCGGCAATAGGGAAATGACTCACACGTGGGGCAAGGGCGAGGGGCAAGGGCGAGTTACGTACTGAAAGATTGTTGCTGTCAGCGGCTTATAGTTTCACTCATGAACATGAACAATATAATGGATTGCCAGATGGATATATTCAGCACAGATTTTGCAGAGGCGGCGGCCGCTGATGTATCTGCGGCAGAAACTTAGTTTTAAAGTGTTTTCGGCTGCTTTGCCACAGCTCCTGGCAGCCACTCAAAATTAGTAGTTAATGCATATCGGGGGGTGGTGGGGGAGTGGCTAATTATTCCTCGCCATTGGCAACAATAAATCATCAGCTTTCGAGGGCTAACGAATTTTATAGTTGACAAACGAAATCTCTGCAGCTCATTTACTATCCGGAGATACATTTGATACACAACATAACCCCCAACCACCAACCCCCGCCCCTACCTTCCACCCCCACAGCCAACGTTCGACGATTAGCATTGCGCCTATTGCCACGCCCAGCCAAGTGAAGGAAGAGGCGTCACCTGAAACACTTGGGGCCATGCTGATTATTTTCTACTTTGCGACGTTTAAACCGAGCTGTGGGTGTGGGTGGGGTGTCTGGGGGCAAGTGGAATCGGATTGGGTCGGGTCGGGCTCCGTGTGGCATGTGCCTGTGTCAGCAACAGCTCAGCCGCGACGTAGCATGGCGTGTGTAAGGCAACAGAAAATCGATTAACATGGCTTTAATGGCCGCCATCCTCTTACTCTGCTCTTGCCAGGACGATGCTGACAATGAGTTGGGAGAGCTACAAACTTTTACACGCTTCAGAGGCAAATCCAAGTCCGCCCCATTCCACCACCTCCGCCCACTTCCGGTGTAAATGAGACAACATCTGTGGCGTGGTGGGGTGGGGTGGGGTGGGGCTGGACGGGTGGTATTAATTGTGACAGATTCGAGCTTGAGCCACGAATCTGATTTCATTTTAAAGTTGGCCTTAAAGTGCGCCACCCGAATCACATATTGATGCGCCCCAAAGAGGGGGCAAAGGTCAGAGGTCAGTGGTCAGAGGGGGTAAGTGACAGGGAGGCACAGGGCAATTGTAATTGACTTGGAATCGCTTTGGCATCTGCCGTGCCGTGCCGTGCCGTGCCGTGCGGCCACAGTTGTCGGCTAAATGCAATTTAATTGAATACGAACATTGAAAACCACTCACAAATTAGCAATAAGCAATAATCTCCCATATTCTCTCATATTCTCCGACTGCCAGCGACATCCCTTTCGACACACTCTATCTAAATCAAAATCCATCAATAAATAATTCAAATCAAGCCCCAAAATGAGGGCTAAGCTCTCGTCCTGTAATTTGTAGAATCCTTTTGCCTGAATATTTAGCTGAAAGCAACAACAACAACAACAACAACAAAAACCCCAGCAACAATAATATTTGTAAATCAAATTTTCCCCACATTTTCTGCATACAGGTGTGCGAGTGTGCGAGTGTGCGAGTGTGTGTGTGTGTGTGTGTGTGTGTGTGTGTGTGTACGCACCCCTGAACAGCTCTAATTGAAAATGCAAATTACATTCGAACATGAAAATACTCGTAATTATAAAACAAGAAAGGCATTCCACGCTGGTTAGCCTAGCCGAGGCTTTAAATACTCTCTACGCTCATGGCTAATTATAGCTGCTTAAATGACATGCGAATCGAATGTTTTATAGGCCATGAAATGGCACACGAAAAACTAAAGCTTGGGCATAGCCTAGCCAACTAAATGGTGGTATGCTGAGACTTCCAAAAATGATCAAAACTTTCATTGGCAAGGGTATTTCAAAGTAAAAAATAAAAACCAACAGAAATGCAAATCAAATACAGGAAACAACATCAGTTCCGCAACTAATTAAATTATTGTTGCAACAATAAGGGGTACATACATACATACATACATACACATAATTTTCTATGCCCCACTTTCTGTTAAACTTCAGAGAAACTTCGGTGGCATCCATTTAATTCTTTCGAAATAAATCCAAATTGATTTCTTAGAAATCAAGTAGCGTATTAGCTAAACACTAGCCTCCACTTTGCACTCATAAAGCCGCTCAAAACTTATCAGAATATTCAATGGAAATAATCCAAAACAATGCCCTCCACCACGTTCCCATGCATATGGGACGCGTATGCCCCCAGTACATATGTACATATGTATATCCATATGTATATGTATATATCTTGTTCTGGTTTTGGTTCTCCGTTTAGGCCTTGCTTTTTGACAAATTGGCATTGTGGCGCCCAGCGGCAGGGGCTGTTCGGCTATATAATTCATTACGGATGCAAACATTTGGTATGCACACACTCGACATTTAAATGGAGTGTGTGCAACGAACGACCAACGAACAGGCGAGTACCCTGCGAAAAGGCTGAATATTACTACTTGATTTATACAAGTTATGTACATTCTAAAAAGATTAGCAGACTTTGAATTTCAAATTTAAATTTCAAAATTGTGTCAGCAGTGAATTGTTACTGCTTGACGCTGGCATGAAAGCAGAGCTTAATTCCCATCTGAAGGTGAATCTTAACTGCTTGAAAATTCATCATCCACAAGTTTCCCCTGTTCTGAACTGCTTTCATCATACATTCCATTCCATTTCCCCTTCCACAGGGGAAAGTACAAATTATGTACATCTAAAAAGATCAGCAGACTTTAAATTTTAAATTTAAATTTCAAAACTGTTTAAGCAGTGAAAAGTTACCTGCTTGATCATTCATCATCCACAAGTTTCCCTTGTTCCGAACTGCTTTCATCATACATTCCATTCCATTTCCCCTTCCACAGCTTTAAAGTAAACTGCTTGCTACTATTTTCAGGGTATTCCGCCACTCGAATCATCCACCCACATCCGCATTCAGTGAAAAGCCCAAATAAAACAACTTTCCAAATGTCATCGCAATATATTTATGCAGAATTGATTTGACAACAACATTGCCGAACAGCAGCAGGCAACCACAAAATTGCATGGTAATGAATTACACCCAAATACCAGGCACAAATACACCCAACATAACCCATGAACCAACAATAATAATAGCCTGTTAATGACAGGGGTTTTGTGGTGGGTTTGAGCAAACCCAAACCCCAATACACTCATGGGTGCTTGAGGGGGGGTGGGCACACAGAATCATCTAAAAGAAGACTTGAGCATAATAATTATGCCATTAACCAAACACATACGAGTATGTATGTACATATGTATGTATGTATGTATGTATGTATGTCCATCATTTAAATGAACAACGCATTATTGACCAACACTTAAGTTAACCAACACTCTAACTCAATAAATTCAACACACAAATACTACAATTGGATTGCAATTGAATGAGAAATGCACTTTAAAGGTCAACTTCTGTCTCGAATGGAGGTTAATTTTGGTGTTTTATTCGGCCCTGTCTTGGGTGCAAATTCCATGAACCAAACACGTGCGCCGTGTGGTTACAGCTGTGGTTGGTGGCTGGTACCGGGTACCTGGCACTATTTGTCCCGTCCTGCTCATAAGTAGGTTCCTCATTGCCCAAATACCCAATGCCCTCTGGTACTGCTGCTGCTGCTGCCTCCTGTGAGGCGTGCGTGACTTCATGCCTGTTTGTAGTTTGATTTAGATTGGCTACGACTAGGGCTACAAGAGACGAGGGACGAGGATACGGAGACGGGAACGGGAACGGGAACGGGAACGGCTCACATCAACGGAAGTTTAGCGCATTGCAAGTGGAGCATGGAAATCGTAGGCAAACGGAACACACTACGCCTGTGTAGCTGTGGCTGTGACTGTGACTGTGACTGTCGCATGGAAGGAGCAGTCGGACATATGCAAATATATGCACATGTCGACATAAGTACATGCAAGCCGGCGCCGGCCACCAAATGAGGAGGCCAATGGAGTTGATAGAACCAACTAAGATGCCTTCATTCGTCGCCCAGTAACATCCAGCATCCAACAGCACAGCCCGCACTGCCACACTCCCGCACTCCTGTCTCCATGCACTGCCTTCAACTCGCTGAATAAACATCAGCCTCCATCAGAATGGGGGCCCAACAGTCTGGGCCCCAGCGACGTTTATGCGTACAGCCTGAATGCGATCAAGGGTTCAACATGTGCTAAAAGTTGTGTGTTTTATGATTGATTGATTCAAGTTATGCATCAGATCTGGTGTTTGATTGTTCGTCTCCGTGTGAACATTGTGGGCACAGCAGGCAGGCTGGGCAGGCAGGCTGGGAAGGCAGGCAGGCAGCTGAAGCCTTGAGGTCACAGCAAATGCGTGACGCGTGAAAATTTGTCAAATGCAGGCCCACTGACAGAAGAGACTTGCCCGAAAACACTTTGCTCTCACTCCCCCCCCGCCATGCCCATGCCCATGCCCATGCCATGCCCACAATTCACTCTCCACTCAAGTGGCGTTTTCCGTTGATGCTGCTGCCTGCTGCCTGCTGCTGCTGCTGCTCCTGCTGCTCCTGCTGCTTCGTTGCTTAAATATGCACAAAGGGCCAAACGCATGGCCAAAATACTCGACAAGAAGTGCTTGGATGCGCATGGGAATGGGACTGAGGGGGCGTGGAGCTGCGTATCAACTGATTAAGCAAGACACAAGGCAAGGCAAGGCAAAACAAGCGCAGCCGGGACACAGGACACAGGACACAGGAAACTGTGAGATGTGAAGAGTGAGCAATGGCATTCGTATGGTGAGAAGGCGATTGCCGCCACTTGAGCTGCAATTAAAAGTTGAAGTTCACATCCAATCTGATCGGACATTTTTCATCAGATTTATGCCAGAGTTGACAGCCCTGTGCAGCTGGTGTGCAACCCTAGACACAAATAAATATATCCAAAGCATAAATAAAGCAGCAGTCCTATTTGTCTTTGAATAATTTATCAACAATATACTTTAGCTCACAGTCAAACGAATTGAGTTTAGATTTCCTGAATTCTGAATTAATTATAACTTCTGCACTGGCAAACAGTTGGCGATCGCATCAACCAACGACCCTCGGATATAGGCAACACTTTGATTCGATTCGATTTGGTTTTTTGATTTGATTCTCAGTAAGTTGTCTTTTGCCATTCGAGTCACATGTTATTCAGAGACGTAAGAGATCTGCCACAGATCTGCTTGGTAAGCAGCCAAAGATGCCGCCCAAGAAACGCATTGCCAGAGTGGCGCCCAGCGTGGCAAGTGATTGGGTCAGCCCGACTCAGACTCAGACTCAGTCGCAGTCGGAGTCCCAGTCGCCGCCGTCGCCGTCGTGGTCTCCGTTGTGGTCTCCGTCTCCGTTTCCGTTGCAGTTGCCATCGCCCGTTCGTAAGCTGTCGATGGGCACCCAGACCGAGATTCAAAACAGTTGGGCACCCAGCCGTGTGCCCACTCGCCCCAAAAAGGTCACCAGCAAGTACCAGTTGAGCATAATACGCCGTGGCGTGAGAAGGGCCAGCGAGTTAGCCCATCACCAGCCACCAACATACAAAGAACGTTACATCACTGCTCGCCGGGGAGTGGCTGGCGATATTCCACTGCCATTGGCCAACGAGAAGGCCTGCCAGGCCACACCGCGGGTCCTCAACAAGCTGCAGATCAGACTCCCCAGCAATCCCGTTCTGTTCGGGGTACTCAATATTCCCGAAATGACGGTGGAGGAAATGCGCATGGAGCGCATCCACAATACGGAAGTGAAGCGCTTGAAGTACCTGCTGGACATTGTCAATGCGGATGTGCCGCCGCATTGGCACCTGGCCTCAGGCATGTGGCGGGAGATTGATTCCCTGGAGAAAAGCATTGAGGCGTACCAGAAGCATTTAACCAAATAGAAACAAAGCACACAAAAGCTACACCACTTACAAATCGGCTGACAATGCACGCACCACGCACCACACTCACCCAAAACACCAAACATCAATCGCCCCAGCCCAGCTGCAAAAACCAACTGAATGTACATAGATACATATATACATATGTATATCTGTACCATCCACCAACCCATTTACACAATCCACAAAATCACATTCACATATTGAGCAGAAATAATTGTGACAGGGTTATTGATCGATTAAAATCAAAGCACCTGTTGGATTGGATTCGATTGGATTTGTGCTCTGGCATTAACCTGGTTCGAATCTCCTAGGATAAACTGTTTCGATATGGTAAAGCATGGTAGATCCGATCCTTTCTATTGCGAAATGTTTTACTCCGAATGATCCTCTGTATACGGGCCACAAATAATTCACCATTTGGTTTGGGGTATGCCTTAATTTATCGTACATCTTACTGCTCTACAAAACATTCTTTGATGTGTAAATATCTTACAATAAGGTGGGGAATTGACGCTTGGTGTACCAGCGCAGAGCTGCACTCGTGGGCGTCGCCATTGATTCCCATCTGTGCCAAATCGAAGCCAAATCGAAGCCAAATCGAAGCCAAATCGAAGAAATATAGGAATCATACAACTTGGACACTCAAAGGAATAAAAGGTACGTTGCTTGGGTCATATGTAGAGCCACAATACTCCACTCACTATACATACATAGGAAACACTTTTATATGGCATATATATGTACGCACCAGGAAGCCCTGTTCTTCTAAAGA
The DNA here is from genome assembly GCA_035043285.1 of Drosophila subsilvestris. Taxonomy (NCBI): domain Eukaryota; kingdom Metazoa; phylum Arthropoda; class Insecta; order Diptera; family Drosophilidae; genus Drosophila; species Drosophila subsilvestris. Next base: position 4,781 of record JAWNNB010001727.1, on the reverse strand, counting down.
AGTTGCTGCAGTGGGAGTCCACACATAATACGAGTACCAGTACGAGTACGAGTGCGAGTGCGAATCGAGTTTTATGTTTATCCATATCAACATGCACAGGGCCATAAAGCACACACAAACACACAGTCGACAGATGCCTTATCGGGGTGCAGGCAGGCAGACAGGCAGGCAGGCAGGCAGCTGATCTACAATAAAAACGAAAAACAGGTTGATCATTGTATGCCCTTACGCGAGCCCTAGGCCCATGGATACATGGCCCAGCCGCAAGCATTCGAATCCAGTGTGTGCTCGCATTGATGGACCTCCCTCCTGGTGAGGGTACAACAAAGAAGCAGCCATACAAGCAGAGCGCAGTGCTAGCACAGCAAGCGTAGCCTCACTCTTCAATTGCTCGAGATAGCAGCAACACCGACGACGACGAGGACGGCGACGACGCCGAAGACGAGAACAAAGAGCTGACAATATGCCACGCCCAGTGCTGCTGATACACGGAGGAGCTGGTGACATTCCGGACACACGCATCGCTGGCAAATTCAAGGGCATCAAGGAGGCGCTGCGCTGTGCCTGGGGCAGCCTGGTGCCCGCCAGTGGGGCGAAGGGCAGCGCCCTGGACGCCGTCGAGGCGGCCGTGCGCAGCATGGAGCTGGACGAGAACTTCAATGCGGGCTATGGCTCCTGCCTGAACACCGACGGGCAGGTGGAGATGGAGGCCAGCCTGATGGAGGGGCGGGATCTGCGCGCCGGCTGCGTCACCCTGCTGCGGGACGTAATGCACCCGATCACGGTGGCCCGTCGCCTGATGGAGAAACAACGGCACACGTTCATCGGCGGCGAGGCGGCCCAGCAGCTGGCCCTGTCCACGGGCAGCGAGCGGCTGCCAGCGAACGCCCTGGTCACGGAGGGCGCCCGCTTCACGCTGCAGCAGTTCAAGGAGCAGCTGGCCCAGGGCAAGGATCCCTTCTTTGCCCGCACCGAGCTGGCCGCTGAGCATAAGAAGACCGACCCCAGTGGGGAGACGGTGGGCGCTGTGGCCATGGACCAGGATGGCCAAATTGTTGTGGGCACCTCCACCGGAGGCATCACGGGCAAGTGTCCAGGTCGCATTGGCGACACGCCCATCCTGGGCAGCGGCACCTATGCGGACAACGCCAGGGGCGGCGTCTCCACCACCGGCCATGGCGAGACAATAATGCGCTACAATCTGGCCCAGCGCATCCTGGCCGCCATCGAGCACAAGGGCATGTCCGCCCAGGCGGCGGCCGAGCAGGAGTGTCGCGAGATGACCAAACGCATCGGCGGCACGGGCGGCGCCATCGTTGTCGGCCACGCCGGGGATCTGGGCATCAGCTTCACCTCGCCACGCATGGCCTGGGGCTACATACAGGACGACACCATCTTCTACGGCATCGAGGGCCAGGTGGTGCACCAGGAGCCGCTGCTCACTTAGGCTCACTTGGCTCGTCTAAAACGAAATCAGAATTACACGTGAATAAATTACTAAGGTTACGCATCTAGGATCTAAGTTGCGAAGAAACAAAACAAGTTCCACTATGATCATTAATATACGTATGTAAATGGTATCCATAATTGCATTACATTTTGTTGCTTTTGTTCCAGGTTGAGGGTTGTGGGTATCTTGCCTGCTTCGCTTTGTGGCAAGCAAACCGTTTAATCTACATAGTTCTAGTTCTAGTTGGAGGAGGTAAAGCTCATTTATCTACTGACACCATCAAGCTGCTCCAGGGCGTAAATCTCAACGTGAGGCCTAGGGCCAGGCGAAACAGAGAGAGAGAGAGAGAGAGAGATAGAGAGAGAGCCCCTTGGGACGCGCCTATAAACGTTGGTTGTGTCAGCTAGCTGCGGACTGCCTGGGGGCCACGTCACTCTGCGATTCGTGAGCGTCGGTGATGCCGTAGCAGTGCTTGGCCAGCGCGTCGCGGTACTTGTTCTCGTGCTCCACGGAGTGCGAGTTGGTGCGACACTTGACGAGGCACAGCTCGAAGTGATCCGCCACGCTGGCGTATATGTATTTGGGTGTGTGGGCCGCCTGCAGCACCAGTTCGAGGAGCGGCTGCTTGTCGGGATGCAGGCAGCAGGACACACAGTACTCGTACAGGCGGCAGCAGTTGGTGGTGGCGTTGCAGGTGCGACAGCTGTAGTAGCCGATTCCGGGCATCTCCAGGTTGCAGCAGCCGCTGGGTAGAGTCTGCTCGCGCAGGCACACAAACCCGCGCTCGTCGGTGAGCAGCTGACGGCCCTGCACCGAGTTGCGGCATCGCAGCTCCGGGTCCCGCGTCTGATTGATGTGCTGCTCCGGCGCCAGCAGTTGCTGCGTCCAGAGGAGCGGGCGTGTGCGCTGCACCTCAAAGTCGTCATAGTGCAGACCACTAAAGGCGCCCTGCTGCCGAAACGGAACGAGATTAGTTCTCCACTGTCCAGACTGTGCTCAGTGCCCAGTGCCACTCACCCGATCCAAGAGGTTGCCCCAGATAATGCACACCAGCAGCAGCAGCACAAGGATTATGTAGATGATGCGTCGTCTCAGCAGGCGTGTAAGTGCGGCTGGCCACATCGTATGCTAGTGGCCGCATCCCAGCAGCACACCCAGCCCAGCCCAGCCCCGCTATATCAGAGTCAGAGGGCACACTGGGACGCCAACTGTTCTGCTTCCTCCGCTTGCTGCTGTTCTGCGACAGCTCTCCACTGGCCCGCACCCTGCATGCGCATTGGCATTGGGTTCAGTTGTGCCGCGTCCTATTTGGGCTGCTGCTCGTGCAAGTAGTATTCTTCCTGTGGCCAAAACAATTAACGCGTCCCCACTGTTGCAGCTGCAGCCTTGGGTTCAAACAAAGACTTATATATTTCTTCAAGTGGCCATCAAAAGATGGCAAAGCATCAGCTTTTACAGTAGTAACTACACAGTTGCTACAAATTAACTACATATTTATGTACGATTTGACAGAGACCTCTAGTGAGAAAATTTCGCGACTAATATAGTCGATATATATATTGTTCAGTTCATGTTCACACGCAAATGTTCACACGAACTGGAACTGGCAAAAAAGTTCACAGAATCGAATATGTAAAATATTCGATTGGCGTAAAATATTCATGTAAAATATTCAAATTTTTTGCTACAGTATATTTTAATAAGGTAACTTATTTATTAATTTATTTCTGCTTGCTTTTATACAATACAAAATGTTTATTTAAAACAATATATCTATTTACCATCGGTATTTGTACAGTCTTTTTAGAATCAGAAGGTATATTTCGGTATATTTTTGAGGGTCGACCTGCTCATACCTGTAACGCAAAATTTAGTCTGAGCGCGTTTGGTTTGATTCGAACCTCTGGGCTATGGAAAAGTATGGAAGGCAGGAAAAAACAGCCTAGCTTTTTGAAAGCTTTGTTAGCATTAACATTCTTATCAAAATGAGTCCTTCAAATTAATCAATCTTGTAGAAAATTTATTTATGTTTCGCATAATATTATGTGTTGAGTGCTGAGGGACCTGGCTATCTATTAATATTAAATCGAATATCAAAGTTAAGGAATATGATTTCCTCGGTATGTTTTCGGTATATATTAAAGTACTTTTCAAAATGACCGCCAAACTCCATTTGACGCACAAAAATATCGATATTCATCGGAAGAACACACGTGGTGAAAAATAGTGAAATTCGACGTTCAACTTTGTTTTGTTTGTTTGAACCTTATTCTGTAAACAATCCTATAAAAAGGTTTTCTTAAAACTAACCAGTCTTGTACAAAATATTTAATAAAGAATTTTAAACAATTATTTGTTTAGGGGCTGAAAGGGCCAACTAGCTAGTAATATTAAACCGAATGTCAGTATACTTATAGTATATCGGCATATATGTATATATGTAAGATAGAGTAATTTTCAAAATGACCGCCAAACTCCATTAAGCGCACATAATATACCGACATTTTAGAGATGGTTAGAGAAGTTGGTAAAATAATCGAAAATGATTATTTTACAAACTCCGGAGGATTTGACCATCTCAATTGGGACAGCTGTTAGCAACAGGGGAAAATGAATTGGCAGCACTGTTCTGCAACTTTGGCACGGAATGAGCAACATCTGCATACCTTGGGAAAATGGATATTATCAAATTGAGGTAATTTTTGTAATTTCAGGCTCATATTCATTCAGAAACTACTCAGTCTCTGTTTCAAACTTATTAACAACATTTTGCAGCTTAGGAGTGCCAATAATAGGTATCAGGACCGGGAAATAACATATAAAAAAACACAAATCAAATATATGAATAGGTAAATAACATGTCAATCTAAGACAAATTCAATATTAATGTTTCAAAGCAGTTGGGAAAAACATATTTACCATTATTTAAGAGATATATAATGAAACTATTACTTTTTAAAATGACCGCCAAACTCATTTAGCGCACAAAAATTACCGAACATCTACGCTCTCAAATCGTTGTGGTTTTCAAAATTTTCTCTCTTTTTCGTGGTGTGAGGATCATGTATCTAAAATCTAGATACATTTAATTCGTATGGGAAAATTTTCGGCAACGTGGGGAAATGAATTAGCAACATTATTCTGCAACTTTGGCACGGAATGGTGCAACAGTCTGCTACCCTTGGGAGAAAGGATATTATCGAATTGAGGTAATGTTTGTAATTTCAGGCTCCAATTAAACCAGAAACTACTCAGTCTCTGTTTTAAGGTTATTAATAATATTCTGCAGCTAATACATACCAAAAATAGGTATCGGGACCGGTATAGACGT